>JAMJFZ010000239.1:39785000-40985000 GCA_026225945.1 Cricetomys ansorgei | reverse complement strand
GACGCTGAATTCTCTTACTTTTTAAGTCAAAGCCCAGTGAGAAAACATATACTTGATGATGCTGATTAATTAGTCTCCTTAGAGAACAACTAACTCACTATGTCACTCTTCACATTCACTGACTGACAGCTGATCTAAGAATGACTCAGCCTCTCCGGCCTGGGTGAGTATTTTGCCCTCTTCATCGTGAAGCTTTTATGAAGTTCCCACATTGTGCAACACTATTTCTACAGTAACTTTATCTCATTTTTTTTTTTTTTGTGTATCTGTCTCTTGGTATTACTGAGGCTGTCCTCATAGCTTCTATATGACACAGCAAGAGATATAGACAGATTAAAAAACAGCAACATAATTTAAGTGAAAGAGTCAAATCTTTAAAATTATCATTAACTCTAAATCTGCAATAATATACCAGTATTTTATTGATCCAGCAATAATACCTATACAATTTTTTCTCTCTAGGGAATGCAGAAAGGTCACTTTAGGATAATGAGGCAGGCTTATAGAGAGGGTGAACTTGCAACAATTGTATACACACATCAAACCACTTATTTAGATTTCGTATCACCTGGTTTCATACTACTGCTAAAATGTTGCCTGCCAGGTGAGAAGATATATAGTAAAGATTAGTTTTCATTAGAGAAACCCTCCAAGGTACCGATCTATCAGAGTGTGGACTAAGGAGGATATCTGAAATAAGGGTACAAACCTGTTCTGGAGCAAATGACTTAAGTATCTTGCTACAACTTGGGGCCAGATGATATCATCCCAACCAAAAAGTTGAATTATTGATATGACTGGCTGAGGCTGAAGGTCTGATGGTGCGGTGTTTGGCATATCCACTGCCAGCAAAGTAAAATCTAGACTTAAAATGAGAAACAGTTCAGGTATTTTAAAAGTCCCAAACAAAATGCAACGTTTAGAAATGTAATTTGAGCTTAAACAACTAAACTCCTGTTGTCAAATGTCTGTGACACCACTTAGATCTCCAGCAGTGCTAAAAAAGTACCTATCTTAGCAGTATGATTACAGACATGGCTCCTTCAAGTCAAGCCAGTAGTTTTTCAGCACCTACTCTTCTTTGATTAAGTTGATTCAACTGCCACCACCACGGTGTTCATAATCGCAATAGGTACCAACCACTCTCTTTTATTAAATAGTGATGTCCTATGATCAGAAACCCAGCTTCTTCAGAACCTACACTGTAGAAGCTGGAATTCTTTAACCATGTTAAACAGGTATTATTGTATCTTTTTCTAAGAGTCCTTCAACTCGACCTGTACCTATGCGAGCAATCAACTGTTCTGGAGCACTGACTCCTAGGAAGCTCTCTGTAATGGAGGCTGTTTATCCTCGATTTCCCTCTTACTACTGAACTCGCAGACAGGGTAGGTTTACTTCTTTTTCTACATTGCTACTTCCAGACAAAAAGCATTCTTCCCTCAGGTAACTGGTGACTTATTTTGCTCTCTTGTTAAAGTCAAGGATTGATTCTCAGGTCTCATCTTATTGGCCCTTCCCTGTCCCAGCCTCCAGGGCATCAGAAGATTTGCTTCTTCCCTGGACTCCATCCTAACGCAGAAATACGCTGTGTTCCGCAGTCCCCTCTCGTTGTCTGCTCTTACCCTAATGACGGTCTAGGCTGGTTTCTTGGCTTTAAAGACTATTTTATCCATGGACTGTTTACAAACAAACTGTTTACAAACCTCCAGCTCAGAGCTCTACTTGGACTCCTATCTTATTATATCCAAGTTTTCACATAATGCATGTGGACTTTAATGGCTACCTTAAAACAAAACAAAACAGCATAAAAATTAAGAATCTTCAATTTTCTGTCATAAAATGGTCCCTTCATAAACTTCCTTCTCTTAGCAAATTGCTAGTTACTCTTGACTCCTCTTGTGAACTATTCTGATTACCTTATTTACTTAGCAAATTCCGTCAGGTCTACCTTCAAAATACCCTTCCTTTTTTCCTTTAGATATGACCATTTCTGGCTATCTACACTACAATTTTAGTCCAAACTGGCCTGGGTTGTTTGAATAATCCTAACTGCCTTACTTCCCTCTTTCCTTCCCTTTATCTCATCAGCCAGGATGGCATTTCCTCTTTTGAAAAATCACCAACAGCTTCTACTGTAAAAGTGGAAAGTCTTTAAAAGTGCTTAAGAGGCAGGACACAGACTCTGTTACTTTGGAACCACACCTCCATCTCTCACCTTCCATCCCCTACCCAAGTCTTTATCGGTTCCCTCTAGTTCCCTAAACATTCTTCTCCTCTCACCTCCTTCCAGTCTCTGCTCCCTTGAGCATTTGATTTAAAACTGCAGCTTACTTCTCCACCCTTCCCAACCCCACCCCACCCATGTTTTGGTTTGCTTTTGCTGGGTATGATGTGCTCATCTGTCATCCAGTCTCAGGAAGCTGAAATGTCAGGACCACAAGCTCTGCCAGCCTGGGCTATAGAGGAAGACTTTCAGAAACAACAGCAATAACTTATCTTCGGCCACAACTCTCACTGGATCACATTTGCAAGAACAGGGTAGTCTCATCTGTGCCCCACCCCCCTCCGCTGATATATCCCCAATACCTACAAAAATGAGTATTTAAATACCTTTTTCTTAAATGAAGGAAATAATTTTCTTTCAACCTAAGTCTATTTCAAGTCAGAAATCTATGTTTCTGATTTTGGGCTAATGATGCACTTGCTTTCAGAACCTAGGACAGCTCCAGCTAAACTAAGGCACTACTACTTCTGTTGATGGCCTAGCATTCTGGATGACAGAATAAAGTTCAGCTTAGTGAATGAATATGTATTATCTCAGACACTACACCAGTGTGAAATAAGACACTGCCACAATCTCCTACACGTATTAGTAGAAAGTCTTACGTACTTTGTGTGTACTTTGTATGAAGTCTGAACTGCTGCACAATCACAACTTATCCCATCATTTATACTTTTTAGCTCATTGTTCCACATCCAGCCCAGAATAAAATAAGTAATAAATGAAATAAAATAAATGCTGATTTAGATTCTAGGAATTTTTTTTGTTACTACTGTTTGTTTAAAGCATAACATTTAAATACGTAAAATAACTTTTAAATTTACTGCATTTAAAACACATGCAGTAACAATAAAAATATCTTTTCTATTCCAGAACTTTTTAACATATTATGGGCACAGTAGCACTTTGGAAAAAAATATAATGACTTCTTCTCAGGAAACTGCAAATATGTCTATATACTTAATTTCTTGCCTAACTGTGTATGATTCAGAGTCCTTGAAAGCCTAAGGATATGTCTTAGGGTCAATAGTCAATTTAAATAAAAATTGCACTCTAAAATAAAATCTAGGAGAGCTAACATTCCAAGCATTCCATCCCATGCTGCTCTTATCCTCTTGGTGTTGAAGGGCTGTTCATTTTTTTTGTCTTCATACAAATTATCTCTTATTTATATAACTTCATAAAACATGAAAGCATATTACTTGAACTAGATATAACGAAATGCTACCTTACTTTCCAAATAGTTTTGAGTATAAGAAAAGCTTATGAACATTCGATGCTCATGTCTGAATATTACTTTTTAAACAGATAATCATTTAATTTTTAATGATACATAAGCCAAAGACACCCATTAAACATCATTTTTCTGTCACAAAGCAAGAGACTGTCACCAAGCCAACAAAAGAAAATACTGACAAAAGTCTGCAAAAGGAGAAAGCAATTAGCAGAAGAACCACCAATGCTGACCTGCAGCTGCATCTGCAAGTTGGGAGAGAGGCACAATGTGCGCCATTCTCTGAGTCTTGAGAAATGAGAAGAAATGCCTCCACAGAGCATTGGCGACTGCAGCAAGGTGGCGCTCTTTAGCCGATAATGAAGACTGCACAGTTAGGTCCACATTGTCCCTTTGAAGTTCCTGACGTAGTTGCTGATAAACACTCCTAAAAAGAAATAAAAATTCAGCTAACCCTCAAGAAATGAAAACAGAATCTTTTCAATGCACTTTTTCTCTTTCATATTTATATGATATGAAAACAAAAGCATTTATATAACTAAAACCTTTATGCCAATGTATAATATACTTCTTGTTATTTGATGGATGGATTATGGCATATTAAACACCATAAAGTTAATGTCAATTACTAATGTCAAACATTAATTATATGCATTTTAATATGTCAGATCCAAATGAGAAACAGGCAGCTTCAGAATGAGGGTCTGCATTTTTCAATTCATGTATGACAAGTGATTTTACTTAGAATTTAGACATGAAAATTATTTTTTAAATCATTTATCTTCAGGGACACAGATATATTGGGAGGGAGGTAAGAACATTTGGCTCATGTGTGGTATTTTATATTGAACATTTTTCCTTGCATAGAAAAGCAGCAGACCTGGTATTGACACAAAAACTGTGGTAACAGTCTTGGCTACTGGAACAAAAGGGTACAAAATCATTTCCACAGAGTCGACAATAAGAGATACTGCTAATTAACAAAGGATAGTTTAATATTGTCTTAAATTCTGATTTATCGTTTACTTTTTGGTTATCTAAACTTTAAATTTAACCATCTTTGGACCCTAACAGAAACATGAGTGCAGAATATTGAGGTTACCAAGCCATATAAAGAAAGAACTCTGGAAAAAGAGGCATTTAAAAAGCAACCCATGCAGCGACTAATGAGTGAGGCTGTTTTCTGTCTGTTTACAACACTGCCACACCAACCAAGAGAGCAGAAGTAACTGTGCAGTATCATCCTTCCATTTGGTCTCCTCAGATATGCAGAAGGCAGTGGGATGCAAAATCACAAAGAAAGCCTGAGGCTTCCCTTGACAGAAACTGTTTCCAACTAAGGAAAGTAATGAGTACTTTAAAAAGTAATTATTCCAAACGTAGTATTCTTGATGTTTTAAGCAGTTTATTTAGGACATGGACCTAAAGTAATTCTACAAAGTGGTTACAAGACCACATCTTGTCACATAACTACAAACCAGGGAGTAAAAACTCCAAGAATAAATTATATAACATGAGGAGAGTCTGCTCCTTTATATCGGATTTCTGATGCAACATTACGTAATATGGAAAAAGCACACAAACGCCTTGGGAAAAAATAAAAAAAAGCTAAGTATTTGCTATGTGTAAAAACTTGCCTGCTCTAAGTTTAATGCTCTAAGTTTAAATTAGGAGCTGGAGACCAGTTTAGGTCCTACAGCTTAGACTAAAATGAATGATACTCCACTAGAATTCTTTGGCAACTAACTCAACTGTCCCTGGTAACACAAAAAACATCAGGATACTTTTTACACACTTAAGTCCAACCAAAGCAATGACTATTTCCCCTAGTTTTTAGTAGCTATTTTCAGATATACTGATTTTAAAGGATAGGAAATAATGTGCTATTAACTATTTCTATATAAACTGCTCTTTTATTCACTGAAACCTACTAGGTTTCTCCCTAGGAATAAACAGCATTTCTGATCAGTTTCTTTCACTTAAGTTAAGCACCCCACCTGCTGGGCTTGGTGGGGCACACCTGTAATCTCCACAGGCAGGAGGATGAAGCAGAGGGACCATGAGTTTGGAGCTATTCTGGTGACACAGCAAGATCCAGCCTTAAAACACAACAAGAAGCCGATGAGTGGATGGATCAGTCCTCCAGTCCTCACAAGTAACAAAAATGAACTGATTAAAGATTTGGATATAATTACAAGAAGAAACACTCCGGGACACTGAAGAGCCAAGAAGCTTTTGCCCCCCAAACCCGCAAAAAAAAAAAAACCAAACAAACAAAAAACAACAACAACAACAAACCCAACAACACAGGAACAAAATGTAAAAAACAGACAATTGGAATATCAAACTAAATCACATCTGTACCACAAAGGAAACCATCAACTTACAGACATTAGAATCAGAGAGAAAATATTTACAAACTACACATCTGACAGGGGTTAATATGCAGAACAAAATCCAAAATCACATTATCAACAAAATAAAAGTCACTTTAAACTATTTCAGACCTGTGTCAAAGATTACATAGAAAAGGTCAACAGTCGTATGAAAAATATTCAATAGCAATAGTCACCACAGTGAGATACTCTGAGATAACTCCATTCTACTTAAAATGGCTACTATCAGGGAGGAACTGGAGGGAAGAAATGTAGGGTGGATTTGACCAAAACACATTATGTGCCTGTATGAAATTTTCAGACAATAAGTTTTAAAAATTTCTATTTGTAAAGGCACCTCTTTCTCTGCTATTAACTTTTAAAACAGGGAAAGATGTTAATATAAGTCTGTACAGCAAGACTCACTTGTTCTTTTTCTTTCTTCTGGACTCTCATACTATCTACGATTTCTATTAAAAGGGCACTCTGGTGAAAGAAGAGGTGGGAGGGCATTATAAAAAGACAAAGGTAACGAGTGCTGGTGACAGCCTAGAGAAAGGGAATCTCCTACACTGTTGGCAGGAGTGTACTATGAACTGCCATATGTCCCAGCAATCCCATGCCTGGGCATGAATCCAGAGATGGAGTGAGTAAGTCAGAAACATCTGCACTCGTGTGTACTGCAGCATTACCTACTGTACGAAACGGAAACAACTCTACATGCTCATCAAGAGATGGATGGACAGAGAAAACATGATATCCAAGGAGAGAATATTACTTAGCCAGAACAGAATGAAATTCTGGGTTTGGTTGGTAAAATGCTTGCCAAGTGTCCCAGTTAAGGGTTTCAATTGCTGTGATAAAACACCATGACCAAACAGAAGTTGGAAGGGAAGGGGTTTATTTGACTTGCACTTCCACACCATAAGTACATCATTGAAGGAAGCCAGGACAAGAACTAGGCAGGATCCTGGAGGCCAGAGCTGATGCAGAGGCATGGAGGGGTGCTGCTTATTGGTTTGCTCATCATGGCTTGCTTGGCCTGTTTTCTTATAGAACCCAAGACCACCAGCCCAAAATGAGTTGAGCCCTTCTCCATCAATCACTAATTAGAAAATGCCCTACAACTGGATCCTAGAGAGGAAATGTTTTCAGTTGAGGTTCCCTTCTTTCAGATAACTTAGCTTGTGACAAGCTGACATGACACTAGTCAGTACAGAAAGCAAGTCTGAAAACACAAGTTTGGAGCCCCATCATCTATGTAGACAGCTGAATAGAGGACCATGCATCTATAATGCCAGCGCTGGGGAGGGTGAGACAGGAGGATCCCTGGGGCTTCCTAGCCAACTAGACTGGTTGAGTCAGCCATCCCCAGATTCAGTGAGAGACTGTATGTCTTAATAATTAAAATAGAGAGCAATTGAAGACACCTAACATTGACCTCAAGTCTTCACACACATGGATATTTATATGTGCCCACCTGCCTGCCTGCTCCTTTCCTCCCTCAAAAAGAATGAATATTCTGACAAATGAAGATGATGTGAAGTGAAATAAACCAGATACAGAAAAACAAGTGTAAGTTCTGCTGTGGTATGCAAAGTGAGAGGCTGTTAGAGGGCTTTCTTAGCATGCACAAGGCCCAAGGGTTAACCCTTACTGGTATCCAAAATATTGAAAAAAAAATCTACTGTAAGTGTGAAGTATTCTGAACATTTTACCATAAATAATGTCTGAAGAGCTAGATATGTTTGAGCTAACTTAACCATTACATGCATACATCACAACATGTTACCCTACATGATGTACAAATGTTCTGTTTTGACACATCAACTAAATAAAGAAAACCTAAGATCCATGAGACAACTCAGTAGAGAAGATGAAGTGGATAGTGGAAAGGTTAATGCACCCAAAGCTCACATAGCTAAGGGCTGACCCATATCTGAAACCTAATCCTGACCCTGAAGGTAAAATGCTTCCTTTGCACACTAACTCACAACATACAGGATTTAAATGACCAAACATTAATTGTTGTTTTTCTCCTCTTCTGTGGATTAAGGAAATTTCAGTGAGGAAGGAATGACCTGGAAAGACAAGCGTGGCCCTATGCTTTAAAAAGCCAGGGCAATAGCAGAATTCTATATTAGCAAAGACAAGAGAAAGAGATATAAACACATGTACTCAAGGCAATATTGAAAAGGACAACAAATACGACCCACCTTTTACCTCTCCAGTAAAAAATGATGACACAGCGGAGTTATCTATTGGCTACCACAGGGGTATGACTCAGAGATCTGAATACATAATGGTAAAGCACAAACCATTATGCAAATACTTGATGCTGCCACAGTATAGTCCTTTCAAGACAGAGTAAGCAGAAGAAGAAAGACAGAGTCTAATTAAAGCTGAGACACTGACCCCAAACTAAGCATTTCTGAGACATGTGCACCAGTGAGTATTGCAGACTGGGAATGTCCAGAACATGCAAATGCTCCCACTCAGAGCTCCAACGTTCAAACTGCAGAAGTCTGCAGCATTCAGAGTGAACTAAGACTTGATCAACAATTTCTCTCTCACCGAAGAAATCACGGTGAAAAAGAAGAAATGGCAAGCACAAGCCAACATCGGCATAAAATCAGTGCAGTATCAGGTAAGTTTTAAATCAAAACTTCTGGAACAGAACACTACACATGAAGGACTAGTGAAAACAGTGCTTCCAAACACACAAGAAGCACCTTGATAACTCCAGACACCAGGGATGTGCTCAGAGATACTCTCTACCTTCAACTGGCAGTGGAAAAACAAGAAAAGAAATTTGCCACATAAAAGATAAAGCCAAAACAAAACAAAGACATAAATTTCCCCAACACTTGGAAACTGCTTTGAGTAAAGACAGCTTTCATGCGGGGTAAAGTCATTCTGATATACACATGTGGAAGTACACATAATAACCGTCTTACATTATAAAGGATGAAATAATGTCACAGAAAATAAATCTGCCAAATGTCAAGTTACTCAAATTGCAGCTTTCACAGTAGAAATAATAGCAACACCCAGCATTTATTAGTATTTACTATGAGCCTAGTATTATGTCAACTATTTTGTAAGCATTATTTCTCATCCAGAGGCAGAAACAATTATTATTCAAGTCTTACAAATGAAGAATTGAGGCAAGAAGAAACGTGCTATGTAGCTGGTTATGGTAAAGCTAGCAGAGCTGTTCACCTGGAAGAAAGGCCTCCCCTTCCTGCTCTCCCCAGTCAAGAACAGTGGCTGTTACAGCCACCTAGCAGCGTTCCTGCGAAGTGTTCCCAAGTCCATGGTTACACCCCGTGAAGTGTTCCGAAGTCTGTGGTTATACCCAGACTCCTTCAAACCCACTACTCACCTGCCTTATGGCTTTAAATTTAGCTCTGCTCTTCTAACTCCTGCTTCTCACTATATTCAAGGGATTTCCGGACTTGTTTAACAAGTTCCCCCTTCTTCAGTTTCCATGATCTGTTTTGTCTTCATATGTCTTGATCCCATATGTTCACTAATTTTTCTCCCTGCCTCACCCCAACCACACTGTAGTGGGAATTCAATCTGTGGCTCTTCTCTGCACTGCTGTTCTTCCCTGGTAACTTAGCAGGCCTCTGCTGCCGTAGGCAAGGTCTGCACGTGATAAACTAGTCACCCTGTAGACTACTTTTCTGGTATGCATAGATTCATGCATTATATTTCAAAATTTAAAGAAGATCTCTTGATGGATCCTGTACCACTCAGGATAAGCATGACACCACTTATGTGACTGGCAGGAGTTGAAAGAACAACAAAAACCGATTTAATTCTTTTAGCTCAACTCTAAACTTGGTGATTTTAAAACTCTGCATTAGTTTAAAAAAAAAAAAAAGAAAATTTGTTTCAAATCACTGTGAGGAATTACTTCAGTGTCCAAATGATGATGGTCAACAGAAAGAATGAGGGTGGTCTACAAGCAAAAGCCTTGGATGCTTCTTTTCCTTGCCTGTCCACATCTGTGAAATAAAGCCATAATCTGCTCCACTACCCAGAAATAACACATATCCCAGATCCCAAGGTTTTCAAGCTAGAAGTTACTTTAAACACTATCTAACACTGTCCGATACAATCCTGTCTTCAAGCAGAACTTGAAAAGAACCTGGGAACTGGGAGGAGAGAACAATCCCAGACACCTCTAGGTAGAAGGAAAGGTTCACAGCATCCCCAAAGGAGGCAGCGCAGACTCAGTTCTGCTCAGGCTGCCTGTGCAGGCCCAGGCTGAGAGGAACAAGCGATAAGGACAAGATACCAGGCTGACAAATGCAAGCCTGGCATACTTTACAGTACTCCATGGCACATGTGTATTCACACATGTGCGGAGCTGAGGCTGAGTGGGTAGTGAGATACAACCAGGGCTTTGACCTCTCTGAGCAGAGACTCTACAGGTAAGCAGTGCCAACTATGATGTGCACAATCACATACAACACAAGACTTGGGGAAAATAAGGAGATCTTCAGTATGCAAGAAAAATTATATAAATGAACACTTGTCTAGGACAGAGAATAGCTTATGACCTGGGAACCTTGAAACTAAGATTTTCATCCATTAGATAAGAATATAAAGTCCTAAAACCTCTACAGAGCTGGTAACCTATCAAGTAAGTGAAAACACTTTAGAATATAAGGCAAAATATTATGAAATTCAGACGGAACTCTACTGCTTCAAATTCTAGTAAGTGTGGCTCAGAAGTGGTAAAAAAAGGAAAAAAGAAAAGAAAATAAAAGAAAAGAAAAATTCATGGCATGTCCCAATAACCCAACTTCCTTCTAAAGACTCCTCTGCTCTTAGTGGTTCTAGTCCTCCCAAAGTACCAAATGATTCTAAAGCTCTTAACACATGACCTTTGGGAGACCTTTCAGATCTAAACCTCAGCACAGCACTAAGGTAATGTGCCTTAAGATTTCATATACCAATTCTGGCCAAGCAACAGCTACTGTGGGTGTGAAAACATGCAATACAAAATTACATTAGTAGAGATCATTCTTTTATCAGTTTCACACCTGCAGATGATTACAGCTCTTGTTTTTCAGTTGCATTTTATGGGTGTACCAGGACCCATTTGCCTCAGCAACCCCTAATCTTGACTAAGGACAAAAATCATCTGTTGAGTTTTCCACAAACTATTGATGACTTTATCTCCCTGAAGATTTAGCACCTTCAATACTGGGGCCTGTAACTATCAGATATGTCATATCTCCCCAAAGGTCTATGTGGCTCCTCAATGAGGTAGGAGGTATTGGAAGCTAGCTTTAAGGGAGGGTTGACTGAATGGTCTTTATGTCAATGGGAATATATCCTTAAAGGAGTAACAAAACCCATCCCTCCTTTTATGGTTTTTGGCCATGAAAGACTTGTGTGACTGCCCAAAGGGGTTGCAATCCACAGGTTGAAAACCACTGCTCTGCTGTGTAACCAATTATAGTTTGCTCAAAGAGTTGTTTCATTAACTCACAAAACACAAGTGTCAGTCTGTTTTAGCATTTGACCGAGAGAGGACATGAACAGACTATGAGGCGGAAGCAAAGGCAGGAGGGAGGCAGTGCACTCAGCTCCAGTTCAGACAGCAGCAAGTCTTCCCAGGAGGACACAGGCTCACAGGATGAAGCCTCTGGCCTGCTGGAGCATACAGACTGTTGAGAATGAGCGACAGAAACTAATATTTAACTATGATGAAACAGACACCTCTGGAAAGCTGGCATTTAAACAAAACACCCAAATGAATAAAGAGGGGATGGCCATGAGGGAAGAACACTGCAGAGAAAGAGGCAAGCACTGGGGTGTGGCAGCTGGCACAGTCAGAGGGTCAGAAACACGGGGCCGAAGTGGCTGAAGCATGACAGGGGACAGGACAGCAGACGCCGGGTTCCATGTCACGTGAGTCTTACAAAGGGTGGTAAGAATTCTGTATAAAATCAAAGCACATAACAAGACACAAGTGCAGAATTAAATCTTAAAAAGAATACGTTAAAACAGCAGAGTTTGGAGGGAAAAACAACCATTCTGATTATAATGGAGAATTTTTATAGTAGCATCAGAGGGCAATAAAGTAAATAGGAATGGGCTCCCATTTGTTCAATCATATGTTTTCTTCATTCATTTATAAGAAGTTATCCAGTGCTAATCACTGCCTGAAATTAGAAATACAAAAAATAGTTAAGGTCAAGCCTGCTGTTAAAAATAAAGCTAAGCCTTCATTCCACAGGTTAGGCATCACAGAAAGATCCTGAATGGAGAATGATAGAATAAAAACACTTACAAAATGACTAATCTGGTAAAGCCAAGACTGACTGGAGAGAGGAGAGGCCAATTAGGAAAGTCGCTGTGAGCATCTAGGCAGGCATTATGTGTAATTTGAGTTACTTCATGATGAAAAACAGGGCCAACAGTCATTATCTAGCTACCCAGAAGAGGAGAGAAGAGCTTATGTTACTGCCAAGTTTCGATGAGAAAAACAAAAAATAAAAGCCAGAAGTTGGAAGGGATAGTTATTACTACAGAAAGGAGGTATAGCTTGGTTTAAAAACAAGAGTGAAAACACCTAAAATTTGTTCTAGAGCGGAAGAGTGAATTTAAGGCACCAGAACCACTCTATCCAACAGCTGAGCATGAGAGAAACACATGAGTCAGAATCTGGTTACATAGAGCACTTTATTCAGTGCTTGCTAACCACCAGGCACAGTGTGTGAACTGGGAAATGTGCACTTACGGGCTGTGTGACAAAGGTGTGTGCAGAGGGCGATCATCTGCACAAGCCAGCAAACAGATTAGGGATGCAGAGAGTGCTTCCTGGAGAAGACACACCAGCAGCATCCTCAGGAAAGGTGCATTCACTGGAAAAAATACTACAGAAAAGTTCAAGAATTTGAAAAATATGAATAAAGCATAGTGCCATGAAGTTGTATGCTGTTTAGGGAATTACCAACAATTCGGTACTATTGGATGACAAATGGAAATGGAGAACGGCAGAAAATTTAACTGGAATGTTAATGGAGTCCATTACAGACTCTGGCTGCACTATGAAACATCAGGTTTGGGTTGGTCTGCTACCTAAATACTGTGTGGTTAAAATTATGAAGGCAGGGGACAATCAAAAGATCACTTCTATGCTTACTTAAATAGTGTTGTCATAACAGTTTTGGGGATTTCAAAAGTTTGTGTTCTCAAAATCTGGAGCTGTAAGTAAACAAGTCATCAGGATTAAAAAAAAAAAATTAACCCAGACAAAACCACTGTATACAAGCAACATAACATCACATATAAGGATCTATACATTTAGACACCTGGCTAAATGCAAAGGCTAATTTTGCAATGTTAGCTGTCTTGGAAACATTTTCATTAAATAAGCCAGATTGATGACTAGGTACATGTATGACTTACACAGAGACAAATAAATATTCAAAGTATCCATCACAGTACTCTCTCATGGAACAAAGAGTAATAAGCATGTAATGACAATATGAACAGCTTGGCCTTTAGCTCCAGCACCATTTGGAAGACACAAGGTAAGAAGCAGGCAATGGCGCTCTATACTATACGTTCCTGAGTTGAATGGATACATTTCTCTACTGTAATCTGTTACTTATTCTGTCTTTGTGGTAACAGTTTAGCTTACATTTGTAAGTAATTCTCTATTTGTAACAAAGTACAAAGGAAAAAAGTATGCTTATTATTAAGATTTTCACTCTATTACACTTTAAGATACTTTAAGCAACTGTCATGAATTAAGGATACAACTAAAGGTAAGTTGAAGTTCTATAAAATTACAAATGTAAGAAGGTGTCAGGGATAACGACATGACTTAGCTATTGTTAAAAGAAACCCCCAAACAATTGTCATTTCTAAATACCTCAAACTGCTTTTATTCAGTTAGGGATCCACTTTCTATGAACTCATTCTCCATTAATAACAAGTAATGGATGAAAATGGCACAGGGGTATGACAATGGCCTTCAATATGAAACGTCAGATACTGTAAGATCAGTAGTGAGGAAGAATGAGCATCTTTGTTCTTGTGGTTTGAGGGTAGCCAAAAGTAAGGCCATTTCTGTGTAAGAATATTACCTTCTATTAGTATTAACTGCTGTAGGGTTGCACTATGGACAAACATGCTCTAAGGCACCACGTGGAGGTCAGAGGGCAAATGTGTGGATCGGTTCTCTTTCTACCTTTATGCGGGTCCTAGGGTCAAACACTGGCAGGCTCGTGTACTGAGCCACCTCGCTTGCCCTTTGTGAAGGATTTGATGATAAATGCACACATCTTAAATACATCTAAAACTAAGTTTAATGACCTACAAGATTCTGTACCAGAGAATAAATACACTGCCTACCCAGATGCTAAGGAAATGGAGGACACTGAGGGGGCTGAGGTAGTTCCAGGCTCAAGTCAGGATAGAGTATGGGAAACAGTTGATCATGTGATCACTGGTGATTTGAACGAAACTGTCTCAGGAACCAAATTATGTAAATATCCCTTCTGGCCTCACCAGCCAATTGAGAATTTAAAATTGAGTTCAGGAGGCGGCTTTGGGCAGACCTGCTGTCTGGGACTGTGCTTTGGTACCCTCCGATGGCAGCTGTGATCATTCTGCCATAACTTTAACTGATATGCCAGCATGAGGGAGCATGCATTGTTTCAAAAAAATGTAGGAGTCATTTTTTTACATTTATTAAATATAGACACTCAAAGTCCTTTTAGTTCAACTATTATATACGTAAACTAAGACTGAATTCTATTTCTGAGAATTTTCCTAATTCATGGGAATACATTTCTACAAAGAAAAGGGTCTAATGGCAGCGTCGAGTGATTCCTAACTACACCAGCGAAGTAGCCCCACCACAGTAACATTTACTCTATAATTTATCTTAATGGATTGGGCATATCAATAAATATTGAAAACGTCCGGTCTCTTTTTCCTCCCTCCATTTAAATCAAATCCAATTCCTTGTCAACAGATTGTATGGAAGTATAATTACAATATCTAATGCAACGAGGAAAGCAGAGCTCTTTGATAAATATTTTCTAAAGCCTCTAAAGCATTCTCCATCCTCAGTACTTCTTCCAGACTCAAGATAACCAGTAAATTACACAAGACACTACTGGCCATTGCCAATTGATAATGGACTTAAAAACCCTATCATCAGATCCAACAGCGACAAGTGGTTGGATTACAAGTCAGCCAAGTAGGAGTCAAAAAGAACATAGTGATGATTCAGAAAGAAGTTTTTGTATCAAAAACATAATCAAATTCTAATGGAAATAGCAATGAAGTCATCAGTATAATATAATGTTCAGTTAGGGTATATAGACAAGTTTTCTACATCAATATTACCTTGAGATTATGCCGTTTTTATATGTTTTATATGCATATAGCTCTTGTCCTTCTACTTTTGTCTAAGCACAAGGTAAATAATTCCTCTTAATTTACCAGTCCAATTCTTCTTCTCCCCTGTCTTTACTTCTCTACTAGAGTACCCACTATTCCCAGAAAGTCACCTGTAATTTTAATGCACAAAATAAATCTCTTTAAAAGGACTATTTAATTTGAATTCTGTACAGAAAGATATGATAAACCAATGTACAGAACCAATCATCAAAAAGAAAGCAGTTCAGATTGACTGAGACCAAATCTATACTTACTAGTAAGGAAGATTAATGATTTTTAATTATAGTTATTTTAGACACATATTTAAACAAACATTCCTCTGCAGAGATGCTTCTTAGTACTTGTACTGTAGTACTTTACAAGGAAGGAAAAGACAGGGGGAGAAAGTTTCCCTAAAAGACTATCCATTAGGTCAACGTGCTTTAAGGTTTATTATAATGCTCTGGTATTAGAGTCGAGAGCCCCAAAGACTTCTATTATATCATTAATTTCTTTGTATAAGTCTTCAGAAAATGAACCTTTTATTTGGTTCTGACAACATGAACCTGTAACTAAAAAAAAAAAAAAAAAAAGAAAATCACACATATACTGGAAGAACTACTGAAGTGGCCAGGCAGTGGTGGTGCACACCTTTAATCCCAGCACTTGGAAGGCAGAGACAGGTGGATCTCTGAGTTTGAGGTCACCCTGTTCTATAGGGAGAGTTCCAGGACAGCCAAAGCTACACAGAGAAACACTGTCAAAACAATAACAAAACAAAACAAAAATCTACAAGATCACCAATTGAGCACTTGAGCACGAATGCATAACACTGTAAAAGAAGATACTAAGACAAAAGAGACAGAACTGGAAAGGTTCTTTTTTACAAAAATACAGTACTAGCAGGCTTTGCTAGCATTCTGTAAATATTACTAAAAATAGGAAAATCCTGCAAACATGAAAAAGACTAAGTTTCATGATCAAAGTGAAAATACTTCATGATACATTTTTAAAGTGCCTGTTATTTACAATTCCAATAGTGCCCCCAAAAGTTGCTTGTTCTAATAAACACAGAAACAAAAGGTAATAAAATACAAGGTTGCTTGTATCTTAATTATCCTGAAAGGAGAGCAGTTTAATTTTGCAAATAAGAAGACAACAATAAGGTATTTCCAAAAGATGATATAAAAAAAAATCAGCAGCTGTCTCTGTGAACAAAGTAGATACTGAGTTAATGGTTCGTCTTTGTATTCAGCAGAACACCAGGTGACAGACACTAGGTTCCAGTTGCCCCTACTTGCTGTCTCCCCAGCAACTGGTAACATAGACAGTGGAGCTAATTTTCTGTCGTTCTAGAAGAACTGCTTGACTGCTAGACTTTTACCATCATCACCTCTGAAACACAGTAAAAATCACTGTTAGAACCAATGGTTTATTAGATTGAACCCACCATCAACAACGTCAACTCTGCCTGGTTGTGCTAACAGGAAAATGTTTTACAAGTCCCACCACTGGGCATCAATTTAACCCCGGCACCAGCTATGCTGTAGACTCTGAGTGTAATTTATATGGTGACCCATGTGTAGGGGAAGCAATATCTAGGTGAAACTACTCACAGCCTGACAAAATACTTTGATTTGCACCATTCAGATGATTGAGCAAAGAGAGTTTAAGCTATCGCCACCAATAGCTTTTATCTCCAAATGTGCTAAAAATTTATTACTATATGAGTGCAACCTATTGCTTTAGAACCTAGCTTGACAGAACAGAAATGATTGGATAAATATTACATTTCAACTGGTACACATCTTGCCCATTAGGTTTAAATATTGGACACGCTATGTGTTTAAGAAAAGTATCAGTCTTAACTGATTCCATCACACAGTACATTTACAAAGTCTCCAAATGTTTCCATAGTAACATGTTTTTTTTAGCTTACATGTAGCTGAGGATTCATGTTCCTTACCAATTAGAAGGAAAACCTAGGGACCACTATACTCCTCTTAAACAATCTATTTTGTCTTTTACTTAGCACTTGCAGTCATCAGTATTTACCATCTACTGCTGTCTATGAAGCAGTCAGGTATCCACTTAAATTGGGAGGGACATAAATAGAGGTAACCCATATGTCCTATATAAAAGTTTATTATTCTGGCCTTCCTAAGCATTTTAAACTACAGTTGAATTTCTCAATTACAATGCTTGAGGTCAGAATTGTTTTGGATTTTAGAGTAACAAATTATGTAGGGACTGGGACCCATGTTGAAATATCAAACTTACTAGTTTCATATAGAGTTTTCACACATAGTCTCAAAGTAATTTTTATACACTTTTAGGGTACCACTTTAACTGTAACCTGTCAGATGGGCTAGATGTGAAATTTTGCACTTGAGGCATCACGTCAGTGATCCAAGCTTATTTTGGACTCTTGGTAGTGATGGTCAACTCATAGCATACATTCCATATTTACAGCTTTCCCAGTACTTACTGCTGTGTATTAAGGGAAACGTATTTACAGAGCAACGATTCCCACCTCTCTGAGAACATACACCTTTAAAGGTAGCAATGGAGAGGCCCTGGGGAGATAACTCACTCAGCTAAGTAAGTACTTGCTGTGCACACATCAAGATTTGAGTCCTACTATCTGCACCTTGTAAAAAAGCCAGATACAGTGGCATGCCCTTAGAACGCCAGTGTTGAGCATGTGGCGACAGGAGAACCCGGACTCTTGCTGACCAGCTAGTCTGCCTAAGCAGTGAGCCCTGATTACAGTGGAACACCGTGCCTGAAGTTGGTGCCTGGCTTCTACATGAATCCATGTGTATATGCATAAATGTGCATGTGCACACACACAGACAACAATGGTCAGCTGGCTGATCTATAGTCACCGGGTAGTTGCTAGGACTGCTGCAACGCAGTTTTAAATACCATTTTTTAGCATCAGGGGAAGGAGCCTATGTATATAAATTTCAATGCCTTTGGGCTCCTGATCTACTACAGTAGCCTTGACTAACCTGATTAATTAACTCAGTGTTACTTTCTACTATTTTCTAACTTAATTTGATTAAATTCTGCAAGGTAAATATTATTTCCAGTTTGGTGATAAAACAACAACAACAACAACAAACCACAAAACACTCCGAAGGTTAAGTATCTTGAAGAGTTAGAAACAGAAACTGTGTACAAAACAACAGACCCAAAGCACCATCCAGTATGAGACCTCTTTGTTCAAGATCAACCATGTTAATTAAAATCTTACATGTAAAATTTTAAAAATACCTGACAAAACAGCAAAGACTTGATTATTTACTAAAGGTTATCTCTACAATACTCAAATCACCAGCTTGCATTTATTAAAGAAATACACTACTAACCAAAATAACAGATTTATCAGTTTGGTTTTTTTCCCCCTTAATTAAAGTTTACAACCTGGCTAGTAATACAGCAAAATAATTATTTTATGGAAAATTACTATAAAGTAAAATAAATATGAAGTCAAAGTTTCACTCAGAAATAAGCCACCTCATAGTCCACATACAAAGCCATTTGTTTACAGCACTACTAGAGGAGAGTAAGTATCTAACTTTCAATGCCTAGCAAGATCTCTTAAGCTGTTTTTCTTGTCTTGTTCTTTAAAACTGAAACTAAAAAAAAAATCCCACATGACTAAAAAGGCAAAATGGAAAGCTGTCCCTTCTAGGGTTAACAGATGCTTTTTGTAAGATTTTAGCTAAGATTAGCCTCTTGCTCACAATAGCAATGGTTATTGGTTTTATTTTTTTCACTGTCTTTAACTCAGGTAAAGATCAATATAGAGCGAGACAAAGGGCTCTAGAGGGCCTGGCAAGACCAGCTTTTGGTTTGGCTCCTGCACAGTTCTACAGCATGCTGAGGCAAGGAAGGATTAGCCTGCTTGTGTTGAGTAAACCGATGATACTCAATAAACAGTTTCTGTTGTAAACCCCTTAGGACGTGCAAAGCCACACTAGTTGGCAATAGACCAGATAAGCGGCAGAACCAGCTGTAATCTCATTTAGACCTGAGCTGATCCTCCTGTCCTTTCATTCCACAGGATCAAAGCAAAGCACTGAGGAGGCAGCTGTATTACAGCAGCCCCGCTTGCTGGATGTGGCAAACATTTCATAAATTCCACTCCTTCAAGCAAGTCTCTACTAATCTACCCAGAGCTGGGGTAATCAATGAGTTTCTGAATTCATTAGACTGGTCATTACAGAGTAGCTACTTTCTCCTGGAGAAAACTGCACATCAACTTTATATAGAGGCTGATACTTTGAACCTTTCCTTTTCTTCTGGAAATGCCTAAATGTGCCTCCAAAGTATCAAATACAAATAGTTTAAATACTTTCAATGCACATTAACAAGAACATACAATGCTAAATTCCTCTCTATAATATAGTTGACTACCACTCAAATATGCCAAAGTCACAACACCTCCTTTGCTTAATGACACTGGAGAGGTTGCCAAACCTGCTGACACTGATCAAAACTCAAGTTCAGAAAAATTTATAGGAGGTTTTGCAACTCATTTGAGATTTGTATTAAACATTCTTATAATTCTTCTGTAAAACAGAACACAATATTGAACAGACTCTTAAAAACTGAAGTGCTAAATGTTTCAAATTAATCCAAGTGTTTTGTTACTCTACCCCTTTCAACAGAACTGATGCTTTAGTATTTCATTGGACTGAGAATTTCTTTTAAAAAAATGTAGATTTCAAGCTATGGACCTTTAAGGAGCACTCAACAATTTCAAATCTAAGAGAATACTAGCTGGATATATAAGGGGTACTAAAAACAGATGCTAGACATATCACAAGTCACTCTAAACAGTAAAGAAAATAATACTGAAACATAAAGTGTAAGTACTTGGAAATGGATAGCAGCATTTTCCAAGAACCAAGTACAACCGAGTGCTGAACTCAATACTTAAGAGAACTGCAGAATATCCAGTGAGGAAGATGAAGAACTTGGGGGTTCTGTGAACATTTATGCTCGTTTCAACTGTCATTAATATTTACAAATATTCTAAGCTCAAAACAAATAGGCCATGTGCAGATTTGGCAAGCAGTGACTTAGCCTGTTCCTTCGAGTGCAAATTACTCATTTACAAAAGACAAAAATCTGGATGTCAGCACTAGGATGCAGATTCTGAAGTCCTGCTTTAGTGCTTCTCTGAGACGTGTAATATTTATACTGCTTCTATTACAAACGATGTAGTGCTACGGCTTCATAAGAAAATGGAATGAGGACTCTTGGTTCAGAGACATCTGAAAACCATAGGCAAGAATGCAGGGTACAGGTTAATGCAGACAGCACACCAAAGTGACTATGTATTTATAGATCCTTCTACATTAACAAGCCTTACATTTAGCTAGCCAACTTCTCTTCTTCCATTGTTCAGATGTAAAAGAGTATCATTTAACATGATCACATAATGAAAGTAAAAGTGAAATATCAAACCTTAACTCTAATATTGGCAAAATTCAGATCTTTGTAGTAATAACACCACTATAGGAAACTGCAAAACTGTGTAATTATACTTTAATTGTATTGTGAGGCATGCATTAATCACAAAGTTTAAGCACTAAGCATAGAATTATAATAATTCTGTAAAACAAATTTAAGCTAGCTAAGTAGGTCAGAACCACTAACATGCAACAGGAGACCTCTGGGAATTTATCAGTTAATGGCTATTTATGTGCAAATGAGTGCCCTCCAACCCTCCAAAATCCTGTGTAGCTGAAGGGTATTTCTGTTAACCAGGAGCACTGCTTAACTGCAGAAGCATAAATTAAACCATTTTATTGGAACCATTTTTAATTCTTCTTTCCTTTTCCACATTCCCACTCTTTCTAGAAGCACAATTTACATGGCAAGCTTAACAACAAAAGGTTGTTGAGCAGTTTTCAAAACTGATCTCCAATTCTTATTTTGCAGGACATAAAAAATTCAGTGGAATTTGTATCTATAATAATTTGCCTTAATAGCCCATTTACCTATCAAAGGCTATTGAGAAGGGGACAAAAGTTTTTGTTAAGAAGAGCAGTAAGTGTCATGGTCTGATTTAAGAGAGAATGAAATTATCTGGCTGTTTTCTGAAGGACATTGTTATGATTGAGGCCTGAATGCCTGATATGTCGCAAAGGCTTTCTTCTTGACTGATGGTACTACTGGGATGAGGTGGAATCTCTGTGAGGCAGGACCTATTGGAAGTTGGGTCACTGTAATGTGCTTTTCAAAGCTATCTGGGGTCTCTAACTCCCTCATCTGTTCACTTTCTGGCCACCATCAAATGGGCAGCTTGGTTCTGTTATACCCCTTTCTCATGGAAGAAACTCGGGCAGCTGTGAGCCCACATACATTCTTTCTATATAGCTGTAACTCCAAGCATCTCCTCAGTGACACAAAGCTAACACAGGGCAGCAGAAAGAAAAAACGTTTTCCATCGGATACAAATATAGTCAAGAGACCAGTAAAGCCCCATTATTCAGGATATATCAGACAATTAACACAGAGATGATGGAAAATATTGGATTGTCTTTTACGTTTTAGACAGAGCAAGTTTATTGAAAATTAGGTTTAAAAAAAAATAAATATATATAGCTTTTTGAGACAGGGTTTCTCTGTTGTAGCTCTGGCTGTCCTGGAACTCACTCTGTAGACCAGGCTGGCCTCGAACTCAGATCCGCTTGCCTCTGCCTCCTGAGTGCTGGGATTAAAAGCCTAGACCACTACCTCCCGGCTTTTGTAAATTAGTTTTAAAAGATTTAATATTGTGACAAATTGTGTTCCAAATTGTGCTAATACTCCCTTAGAGCTCTCTTTCTACAACATTTACTCAAAAGTAGAAAATATTCTGGTGCTAAATTAAACACCAAGCCAAGAGATATCTTTAAAATTATAATATTTCACAAACAATGCAACTTCAGCTCTTCAGGATAAAGAAAAAAAGGAAATGTTTGAAACACTTCTCATTAAAATTTCAGGCAAGATAAGTCTGCAGTATAGCACAAAGAAATGAGAAGAGTTCCAGTCATTTTTCCATAACTGAACTTTACAGAATTGTAAGTAAATTAGAGCAGAGGAAATGATTATCTCCAGTGGGCTTTGGACTATTGTGGTATGGAAACAAATCTCTGGTGGCTTCAGAGGGCAAATATGGCTGGCACCAAGGACTGTACTGCACAATGGTCTTCATATACGAAAGAGAAAGCAGAGCTCTATGGCCTAATGGCAGTGTTAAGTTTAAGTGATACATATGAGAATTAAGACACATTGCAGTCCCAAAACATATTACAAGTGCCTACTTTAGAAAGAAAAATATTAACTACCAAAAGTAAATTGTCAAAGAAAACCATCAATAAAAGCAATCACCAATCACCCTATGTCAAAAGGGAATTCTCAAAAGTGATACAGACAAGAGGGCTCATTTTGAGCCTTCACCTTTCTTTGGTTTGGAGCTACACAGTGGTTGCCTCTGTTTTCCATTCACAGGAAGATTCTCAGATCTCTGTGCACCAATCCCTGACCTAAAGCTGAATTAACACCGCAAGGAAATAAATGCAACCCATTCTTACAGAGAAACAACAGACCCACATCTTGATGAAGGAATACCAAAATTAAGAGGCATATTAAACTACCTCCAGGAAAAAAAAAGTGTAGAGGAACACTTGGAAGTTTCTGTTATATTGGTTTCTGTAAAAACTCAAATGGTGTTTGGATTAGGTTTGTGTGTCCACGCAGCTGTGGCATAGTTGTTTACAAGTTAGATTTGGAATGCTTGATGCAGGTGGCTATAATTTGGTTAGGTGCAAGCATTCTGGCACCTGTAGCTTGTCTTTGGGACTGAGTGCTGCATGGGTTTATGGGAACTTTTGGCTTAGGGCATAAAAGGTCTGAAGCCCGGAGAGTCGGGGTGGATGTTGGTTGGTTGGTTGGTTGGTTGGTTGGTTAGGTTGTCATCTTTAGTATGTTAATTCTTAAAAAAACAAAGGTTGGATTTACAGACTGAGCTAAGACACTAGTCTGACTCATTAGTCTTCTTCAAGCTTAGGAAAGCCTAAAAGATGCTGTGAAGATTTCTACCTTTCTCTCATTCTGTATCAAGGCCGCTTGCAAAAGCAGTGAAGATTTCTATCTTTCCTTTCTCCTTCCCTAAATAGATGGTAAAAGATTGTAGCGTATTGCTACCAAATGTGTATTATCTAAAGAAGAGAAATTTGTGAGCATACTAGTCAATGAAAATTATAACCACTTCATTTATACAGACAAGAGAATGACATGCTCAGGGTAACGAGGCTTAGAGAATCAATGAGATTCACAAAGCACAGGAAAATGGAATGAATCTACCAGTTAATAATGCATAAGAAGTTTCAGGGTTTTGGCAGGTGTGGTGACCAATGCCTTTAATCCCAGCATTCAGAAGGCTGAGACAGGTGGACTCTGTGAGTTTGAGGCCAGCCTGACCTACATATAGTGTTTCAGTTCAAAACTCTGTGAGACCTCCATCTCAAAAACAAAACAAAACAAAAAAAACACATGATTTTTAAAAACATGTCTTCAATATTGTGTGACCAAAGGGAACTAGCCAGGATCACTAGAACATTTTTTTTATTTCTTTATTACCTGGGCCTAGTTATAACTTCAAAACTATCTTTTTGCAGCTTTTAAAAACAGCACTTATATGACTAGCCTTGATTACCACAGTGGTTTTCTACCATGTCCCTTGCCTACAGGTCTCTCTCTGTTCACTGTGCACATGTATGCTTCTCTTAAACCCAAGAGGATCAGGAACCAGATTATTTCTCCCCTCAAGGAACATATAGAATTCAGTGTGGTAGAATTTTAAGGACCTTAAATTTCATAGTCCTTTATCTTCTCTCATTTAAGTTGTAACCTCCCATGCACACACTTCTTAAAGATTAGCACTTACTTTTATGGACCTGGTATGTCTACCACATGCATGTGGTACTCACAGAAGCCAGAAGGTGGCATCAGATTCCTTGGAACTAGAGTAACAGGTGGCTATGACCTGGTTCTGGGATCCAAATTCAGGTTCTCTGGAAGAATGGCAGCAAGTGCCCATAAGCACCGAGCCATCTCTGCAGTTATATGTGGTAACTCTTCAGCAGTGAGTCCAGACACTGCTTTCAAGACATGTCTTTCCACTACCTTTCACCACTCAACCCACCTAGTTACAATTTATAATTGTGTCTTCAAATCTCTTTTCCCCAAAGCAAAGGAAAATGAGAACTCACACTGCCTCAAGTCTCTGATACACAAGAGGCCTAAGCAAATAAGCTGGTTACTAATGAAATATGAAACCATCAATGTCTCTATCTGAAAACATCCTATAAAAGCAGCTACTCCAATATTCCTTAAGTAAATTATGTATGTACTGAAAGCCAACACTTGGTGATACCTGGATCGTTATTAGTTTGTCTTTAAGACTTTTCCCATGTCATTTTGTCTTGTTCTTTTTGTTTTGTGAAGGCTGCACAAACTGGGAAAACAGCTACACACAAGTAGAAGACACACTAAATCTAAGTAAAAATCGGGGTGGCAGTGTAAATCTTATTGTATTCATCAACTTTAAGAGGAAAAGAAAACACTTCACAATGGTCAAGCGTTCACCATTCGGCTGCTTTATCTGTTCCTCACCTTCAGATAGAGAAGGGAAGTATGGGAAGGGGCCCAAGGCTCCATGGGGTAAAGAGAGCACAAAAGACCTCTGTATGTCCTACCTCAATTTGCTTCTTCATATAAATTTAGCTTAGCCTTAAGCTAGTAGCCCCTCTTTCCTAAAATAAATGTAAATACTGTATTAATAGCTATTTGAGCAGCAGCAGAAGTATTTAATATCAAAGACCATAGCTAATATGAACAGGCAGAAATTTTAGCCTATTTCTTTCACTTTGATTTTTATATTAAAAAAAGCTCAAAGAAATACCAATTTCAATAAAGAATTTTCTAACAAGTGATTTTTCAAACTAAATGTCATACAAGTATGAGAAACTGTCTATACAAAAATTTAAGTCAATATCTTTATCAATCATTATTCCAATGGGAATAATAAATACATCCACCTCTCTAAGCAAGTTTACACATTTAAATGCTACAAGTTTCTGGCACCTGCTTTTCTAGATGAGAGGCATATATTCAGCAGCATTAAATAGCTGTTCTTTACTATTCTATAGGTTCTCCTAGTCCAAAATCATTTTTACATACGTCAGAGTCTTAGAAACATAGTACAGACAAAGAATCAAGAAATATTTACCAAATTACATTGTACTTCCCTTTAGGGAAGTAATAATTACTTGATTCTAGTAATTAACAAACAAACAATAAAAATTCAAACATACATTAACTGTTACATAAGTGCATATAACTTTAAGATTATATGTCCATAAACCATTCAAAGCTTAAAAAATTGTATTTATATGTAAAGTCTTGGCTATGTGAGTTTATATGCACGCATGCACAGGTGCCTGCAGACATCAGAAGGTATAGCATGCCACTGAGCTGGAGTTACAGGCATGGTTGCAAGACAGCTGACATGGCCCAACCCTGGGTCCTCTGTAAGAACAGTAGACGAGTTAACTGCTAAGCCACCTCACAAGCTTCCTATACATCAAGAAAAGTACTACTGAGTTGTTACCAGGATAATTTTTCAGGGATATACACTTTTCAAAGCTAACACATCTAATAATAAAATAGCTTTACTATCCACAGAAACTAAAAATTCTAACCTCTCTGGATTTGGCTGGCTCTTTCAGTATGGAGCAATAGCTGCCCCAGGTGGTGTCTGTCTCCTCTTCCTTCACTATTTGTGCTGGATTCTCCCTTCCAGAAACTTGTATTTCTTGTTCTTGGTTTAATCTGCCATTCCTTGGATACACACAGCCTCTAGTAATATGCATTAGTAGGATCAAGCTAAAATAAAAAAAGCAAGTAGTGGCCTATTCTGGTTGGATAATTTACATAATTTTAAATGCCCAAAGCAATACTGTGTTTTGTATTATACTTTTTCACAGTAAAATATCAAAGTATGCTGTGCTCAAAAGACTAAGAACACGCAACATATGAAAGTGGGAGGGGCCATTACAGTGTCAGCAAAACCATGGAAAAGGGCACTCATAATGGCAATTTGCAACAATTCCATGTGTGGAAGTAGCTAATCTGCAAAAGATACCGAGAACAACTTGGAAAACCTTTCGAATTTGGATCAACATCAGAATAAGCTTCTAGAGCACGGTTCTCAACCTGGGGGTCGTGACCCTTTGGGAGTAGAAGAGCCCTTTCACAGGGGTCGCCAAGACCATCTGTATATCTCAGATATTAAATCACAACTCATAACAGTAGCAAAATTACAGGTATGAAGTAGCAATGACAGTAATTTTATGGTTGGGGTCAGTACGACATGAGGAAGGTTGAGAACCACTCCATTCTGATGTGTGTCAGCTGTGTTATACAGCAGGACTGACTTCCTGCCACGTAATCACATCCATCATTTGGTACAGGACAATCTCAGAGAATTCTGTCTGAAGAGGATATCAACAGCATCTGTCTATCACTCTATCAGCCACAGTGTCTTTCGTTTACTTACAGGTCTGCTTCCCTAGGTGGCAGGGCACTGAGAGCAGCAGTCTGCTCCTATGTATCTGCTCTCCCAATAGGGCACAAAGTTCCACAGTAGCCACTTGATGGGCACCTGATCAAACTGAGTTGACTGAAAAATAGTAATTTTTGTTCCATGCATACTTATACAACCAAAAGTAATATTATCTGTTATATACTTAAAAATTAAGAGCTCTGAATGATAAGATAGTATGTTATAAATTGACTTAAATTATGAATAGTAGTTTTTCAAGGAATATCACTAAAGTAATTCAAAATGAAACTCAAAATCTTAAAGTGGGAAACCTTAAAATATACTTGAGATATCACATGCTTTCTCTTCACCTCTCTGAAACCAGTGGATGAACAGTGATGATAATAAAAGCAATTTGCCATTACGCACTCATTACTCTTGTATTAGCTCTCTTATTCTTCAAGGCAGCATTTTAGTATGCAATTACGCACATTTTACAAATTAGAAAAAATGGGGCTCTAAGAAGTTGTATGACTTACTGAAGATTATGAGTGACAGAATAAAATATTCAAATATGTATTTGTGATCTTTAAAAAAAATAGAATTTTTCATTGTAAGTAAAAGATACTTCATATGATACAAACATTAATTGACCTAAATAAAAATTTGTTCTACTGGTTTTTTAGATACTGGATGTTTCAAGAACTCATAAAAATGAACTATTAACTTAATATCCTGGTTAAATAAGCTAAGTAACCCAAATTTTCAAGCAAATGGGATCTTGAAAAGTAAAATAGGCACGAGAATGAAGCCAATTTAAAATACAGCTCTTAAATGTTCACTGAATTAAGTAAATAGAAGCTTATACAGTATATTGTCTTAACATGCTTGTATGTAGAGATGTCTATGATGACTTTCTCAGTTTAAAAGAAAAAAAGGTTAGAGCTGGAGAACGGGTGCATGCCTTTAATCCCAGCACTTGGGAGGCAAAGGCAGGGGGATCTCTGTGAATTTGAGGCCATCCTGACCTACATAGCGACTTCCAGGGCAGCCAGAGACTCTGTCTCAAAAAAAAAAAAACAAAACAAACAAACAAAAAAGTTGCTACAATATTATAGTATAATTTTTAAGCTTGATTCTCACCTGAAAGAGTTGGTGGAGAAACATAAAAACAAAGCCTATGGCTCAAAGCAGCAGCAAGAGCAGTTAAGAAGCTGTTTTTGCATCAAACTCAAGTTGGGCAGATCACAAATGCTACTTGTAACTTCAGCTCCAGGGCACCTAATACCCTCTTCTGGCCTCTGTGGGCACCTGTACGCAAGCGTCACACACACAGACACACATTTTAAAATGACAGTAATTTCCAAGGTGTTGCTTGTGGTTACCCCTGGAGGACAGTTTAAGAGCAGATATGATTTTCATTTTCTACTGTAATATATACATTTCTGTATTATTTTGTCTTTAGTCTTGCCAAGATACAGAACTTGAAAAATGTAAAAGACAAATCATTAAAATCTTTGCAAAGTTTTCAAATGCTTCAAAATTTCTATTACTTCTTCTTCTACACATAGGCAAGTGTAGCTCTCACTCTTCACCAAAGACGGAGAGGGAGAGACTATAATAGAAAACCAACTGGTCAAAACGCAGAGATCAACTGATAATGGAGTACCCAGCCCAGCGGACACAACTTTTGCACCTGAGACTCAGGGAACACCACTGAAGGATAGAAAGGCTGTTAAGAGCCAGAGGACCAAGAAGTCTGCTGTGAGACTGTCATGTAGAAATGACTTGGGAAGCTTCACCCACAACACCATGGTATTAGAACAATATGGCTGCCTAAACAAGCCATAAACAATGACAATAGCAATCAACATGCTAATGTGGAACTGGATAGGCTCATGGGGCTCCTCTGTTAGACAGAATTATAAGCCACCACTGAGTGCTGAGAAAGAACTTAGTTTTCTCCAAGGATAAGTTTCTTAATTGGATATACCATACACCAAGTGGTCAGCCTGAAATGATGTACACACAAGTATTGGTAAACAGACTCAGCAGGTGTTTTTTTGTATATTTATGTGTTTATAGATACATGTAACAAGAATAATTAAAGAAAAGGAGGCCATGAATTTGAAAGGAGTAGGGTTGCGGGTGGGCACAGAACATGTTGGAGGGAGCGGACTTGGGAGGCTTGAAAGGATGAAAGGGGAGGGGAGAAACGGTACAATTATAATTTAATTAAAATTTTAAGTTATGCTAAAAATTATTTCATATGACTGTTATAGAAAGAAGTCTTGAGAAAATAGTTGGGCACATTAGTTAACAAATAAAGAAACAAAAATTAACTCTTAGAAATGTTAATAACCTGCTGATCTTCTTATAGTCATTTCATCACAAATTCTAAAGCTTCCGATTTCTATTACTGCAGTTTTCTTCTTAAAAACAAATTAGAATAAGTAATTTTTCACATTTTTACTCTGTGCTTTGTAGTGAAAAAATTTATGTAAGCACATGCATATGTGCAAACCTTGAGTTTAAATTGTGGCTCCCAGTAATATTTTAGTTACACGTAAGGTTCTATATTTTAAATTATAAAAAACTATCTTCCATATATAATCAAACAAGTCCACAAATGTGAAAGCCTCATTTGCAATGCTTTATGAATGACACCCGAGGAATGGTACAGTAACTGCACCGTAGAAAATGCATGTTAGACACAAAGCACTTCCCACACATCTTTAGTGAAATTAGTGGAAAACCAAACAAAGCATTAACTTTTCACATAGAAACAGGCTCTTCTCTTTCACCCTCCAAACCTGCCATGTTCTCTCCCTCCAGCATTTCAAATGCTTTCCTATTCCCTTTCAAATTCATGGCCTCCTTTCTCCTTTTCTGTAATATTACCACACACACATACGCGTGTGCACGCACACACACACACACACACAAATATACGAATAGCACCAGCTAAGTCTGTTTAGTGGTGCTTGCATATATATGACTTCAGGGCTGACCACTGTGGTATATTTATATAATGGAATGTAATTATGATACCAAATATAATCTAAGTGCCATTGATATGGAAAGCTGTTTTAACGGTCATGTACATTAAAAAGCCACCAATTCAGACATATTTAATCTATTTGGGTTAAAATGAACATGCACTGGAAAAGTATGAATGGCTCTAACAAAACAGCAAGGAATACTCCTATGTGACAGGTAGCTTTTCAAGTTCATCTCCATTTTCTGGATTAATACCACAAACATGAGTCTGATACTAATTTTTTTTAAGTCACAACTGAAGAAGTAAAATTAAAGCAGTCTTGTATAAGATTTTGATGGTTTTGCTTTTTAAACTATTTGTCTCTCTAAGAGAGAGATTTATGCAGCATACTCTACATAATCAGGGGATTTTTACTTTGTATCTTTATCGGGTACATTTCAAACTGTGCTAACACTGTGGTTGGTAGACTGCTATTAGATTCTGAAGATTACTTGTTAGTAAAGTGCTGTTATTGATAAAAATACATAATTGAGAGATCAACCCACCCACCTGAGGTCTCTTGAAGGAACAGTATTTCAGGATGGATGTAAGGGGGATGGATCCCTGCCCTGCATTTGGAGTACTTTCCTTTTACAAATGAGATTAACCCTTGTTTCACTAGAATGTTCTAGAACAACCAGCTTCCTCAGATTGAGCTTTTCAGACAATTTACTCTATCAAGTAGTCTTTAAGTCTACCCTCGATCCCTTTTTTATATTCTTCTACTAGCAGCTTTTTACCATCCCAGATTTCTAGAAACCTAGAGAGAAAGCTTCCTCTTCATCATTCTTCCTGGTCTCCAAGAAAACTGCCAGTAGGAGGCAGCAATGGCTGCCCGTGGCAACAGCAGCGGCTCTGCATTGCACAGTAGTTAGCTGAGCGCTCCATTCTTCTGTCATTATATAAGCAAGATGACACTGCTCTCTAATCCAGCCAAAGCTGATAAGTACCATCAACCTGTCACTTCCTACATTTCAGATTCTAACATCACAGCATCAAAGAGTTTTTACATTTCGATTTCTTTTGCTGGCAGCAGCCGGCAGCCTCTCACTCTCCCACGGTGTTCTAATGCTGCATTTGCACACCGGGGTCACTCCCAGACTGAATAGCGGGTCATCCTCTGCTCACTGAGCTCATCTGTGGCCCATGTGCTAGGCAATTTAGATCCAATCAGCCCTTATTTAGCTCAAGAGTAATGAGCAGCATAGTGACACAGACTTAAGCCTGACCCTCAGGACACTGCTCATCAAGCAGTAAAACTGTGACAAAATCATTCATCTTCCACCCGCTGGCAAGAAATAATACTCGCACTCACTGTATTACTTTTCAAGATAAAAAAAAAAAAAAAGTCCTGAATTTTCATGATGTGAGACATTAATTTGCAGAAAGCTGAATTCCCTTAAACCCCCCTGTTGCTATGAGCTCACCAGGGGGAAATAGGCCTTAGGAGACTGAAATGGAATAAAGAAAATTGCTCCAGCTTTCTTTTCATTTTAAATAAGCCTTAAATCTGACAAGAGACATCCTAAAGAGAGAAAAATATGTATCTTGTAAGGTAAAGAAGAAACAATTGAAATTAAGAGTTTCAAATGCTAGCTTCACTACCTATTTGTTCTCAATTTTGTTAAAATGTTAAGAAATAAAATTTGAAAAAGCAATTACTCACCCTTTCTATAAGGCAGATGGAGGAAGATAAGGCTATTCCTTATAAACAATATGGTAGCAAAAGTAAACCCGTATGCCAGAACGATATGTGCTCGGATGTTGTCTGTAAAACACGTTAGACAACAGCTTTGGGGTGATAATAGAAAACAGTGTATCTAAAACCACAGTGAATTCAGTTTTTCCATAATTGATAGTGCCTTCTGAGTCTCTGTTAATCCAAAAATAATTATGAGAATAATGAAGAGACTGGCTCCCGTCCCTGACCGCACAGCATCACAGGAGGGAAGATGAAGTGTCTATAGCACCGAAGTTGTACCCGCTGCCACCAAGCACTTCCCTGTCAAACAGAGAGTCACAATGCCAGTTTATCTCAAGGAGTTTCTCTGGGATTTAGTCTATCTAATAAAGCTACAATTTTAGTTGATTTTTTATCTATCCCACAGTTGAAGAAGTTAACTTTAGCAAACCTGTCACAAAAGGGACTCATAGCTCTGCAATATAGTTATTATGATAACCTGTCTTTTGATCAGCACAGCATGAGGCTGTGTGAGCCAAGTGGAGGTATCTCCCCATAAGCTCACTGCTGTATTTCATCTCAAGTTTTAAGGATCTGGGGGGTCTAAAGCCTAGAGTGAAGCTTGGAGTCCAGACAATTAGCACTGCAATGATGGCACCCCACCCCTGCATCTTCTAATTTATTGTCACAGACTAAGGAGAAAAACTCCAGTGGGTATAGAAAGAACTCATGGCCTTTTCCTCCTATACAACTGAGCAGGAGCCAGAGTGCCTTTCTTTTGCTCTGGTCTTGCTCAATGCTTTTGATTCCATGTCAGTGTTCTTTCTCTACCCTTTTCTCTTTTTCTCTGCCAACATGAAAAGTAGATTCTCTATATTTCACCCCACTCCATCCATCATAATTTTGATTTTAAACTTTTGTCAGTAATTATGCAGCAGAAAACAACAAACCAGAAACCTTATAAAGATTCATTTCTCTATTTCCTGAATAGGTAATCTTGAAAATATAAGTCCAATGTCCCATTTACCTACTTAATGTTCTAGGAACTGGACTTTAAATATAAAATATGACATATTATAACCAAACATTTCAAAACTCAAAACACAGCGAATGTAAAACACTAATAAGGGCAAAGAAAAATTCCTGAAGCTTTCATGTTTTTCCTCTTCACTTCTTATCCCCGTTACCAGCCTGTTTTCTTACACTGTACTGGAGTCACTAGGCTGTTCAACATAGAATCTTAAGTTATGGGAAATTTTCTTAAATTATACTTAGAGATTATTTTCTTTAATCTATCTTCTCAGTTCTCTTTTCCAAATATCTTGCTTCTCATCCAATCCCAAACAGAAAATTTCTACTTTTAGGGTAAACAGAGTAGTCCTCAAAGGCAAAGTAAGAACTCAAGAGCCCTTACTCCATCTGCTTCCCTATTTCAGTACCAGAATAGTCTGACAATGCTGAGTCAATTGGAAAACAAAAACGGTCACAAACGCACAGCTACATACAATAAGCACGGTGAGCTTTGCTTTTCAACATCAATTAATGAGGAAGAATGTATTTCCTAAAATCCTCTGGAGGTTCTTTCTGCTCATGGATGTTTAGGAGGCAATAAAGAGAGATGAATTTTAAAATTTTGCATTAAATCCATACCCTACCTACACAAGCACTACTGTTTGCTTTCACGTAGATACTGTCAAGATCTGTTGTATAAACAGGAAATACTAAGAAATACAAACCATTACCTATTAAAGACACTGACTAAAGTAACAGACACTGAAATTACTTAAATTTCTTAAACCCTTTTTTTGTATTAATATGTATCCTCGACAGAAAATAATTATACCATCAGGTTGAAAGCAATAATTGACATTAGAGCAATTCAAATGAAACGGGCTATTCGAGAGTAAAAGTACTTAGGTAAACATACATTTCAGAGATGCTTGAGTGAAGGATATATTGTTCACACAGCAATAAAAAGATAAAAAAAAATCACAGACTGAATACATGAAGAGATTATGAGAACCCTTGCTCTGGATAGGTACAAGATACAAGTCAGTGTTCTCCAACTGTTTTTCTGCCTCATGCCCCTAAAAGTATACGTGTATCTGCACATGCCTGGTGCCCACAGAGGTCAGAAGAAGCGGTCAGATCCTCTGGAACTGAGTTATGTATGGTTGTGAACAACATGTGTGCTGGGAACCAATTCCAGGACCTCTGCATGAGCAACAAGCATTCTTAATCACTGAGTTGTCTCTCCAGCTCCATTTTCCTGCTCTTTGCTGCAGTAACCATGTCCAGATTGCTTTCCTAAGACTGTATTGCTAACAAGAATAGGGAGGTTTGTGAGCCCTGAGGCCCTCACTATACACTATGTGCTCCCTGAAGCGCTACAAAGAATGCAAGAATTTTCACAAGGAGCAGACGCAACAGGTACATCCTTTGGCTGCTTGGAATACTGACTGACTCCATCCACACACAAGGCTACAGCTCCTATGTGCTAATTTGTAAAATCACCTTCCTATTACCCTCATATCTGTCAATGACTTACTCTGCTCCTGCTGTCTTTGCTACCCTGCCTCTCCGCCCATCCGCAAGGCACTGACTACTTCTGACTCCGGTTTTAACAGTGGATTTAATTTAATCCTTTCAAAATCATGTTTCTCACAGGGTGTCAGCTGGTTCAGTGCATAGACCAATTCTATTGCCTTGCCAATGTTTGAGTCTAAACATGGGCTAAGGTAGTTTCAACTGATTAAATAAAGCGGGATTAACAACAACAAAAAAGGCTTAACTGACGTTAGGAAAGACAGACTGTGGGTAACTTTGAAGACCTCAGAGAAGCAAAATTATTATTTTTCTATGCCTACCCGAATATTACTAAGGTTAACATATAAGCAGACTCTTTCAAGGTAAAAGCTACAAGAGAATATGAAACAAATATAAGCTATAACAGCAACAAAAAATAAGTCTTTATCAAAACTAAAAGCTTTTACTTACAAAAGCTTCTGTTATAACAGAAAGAAAGTGAATCTACAGAAGAAAATATTTACAGATTGTACACCGGATGAGTCTTGTATCTAGACTACATAAGCAGTTCATGTAACTCAATGACAAAGTATTTTAAAATATGCAAAAGATTTAAACATGCATTTATTCAAAGACATAGTGGTCAATAATCATATGAAAACATGTTCAGCGCATTAGTCACCAGAGGACTGCAGGCAGCACCACAGTGAGGTGGCACCTCACACTCAGCAAGATTACAATAGAAAAGTCAGGTGGTGGCCATACTGGTGAGGCTGTGATCCCTTAGTGACTTGATATATATTGTTTACATATATAAAGGTATATGAAGGAAGGTATATGACATGGTGTAGTCTTTTCAAGACCGTTTAGCATTTTCTCAAACAGTTAAGCAACATGATTCAACAACTCCATTCCTATACATATACCTACAAGAAGTAACATATTGAAATCTTTACTCATAAACCTCTGCCAACAAATATATGGATGGGCATATAATTTTTTTCTTATGTGATTACCACTTTTTTCTGATCCAGGAAAATGTATTATCTCTATGGCAAATTTCATCGACAAATCAATAAATGATCCAGACATTAATACCTATACATGAAAAATTAAATATATAACCTATTTCAGCAAAATACAAAAAGTAAGCAAATATTGCTAAGCTCATAGGAAGTAGTTTGTATTACTACATGAATTTACAAAATATGTAAGATAAATATACTGTAGAATTCTAGATCCATGATGTATATATAAGGTCAAAATACCAATTTATAGAATATATAACTCAGTTGCAAGATGTACAAAATATTTAATGATGTAAAAATGCATTTATGAAGTTTATGTTTTATACATTCCCTAAATACTAAGATTTACATTGCACTCCCTTAGAGATCTCTGTGCTACCTCTGAAGCAACCAAAGCTGCATGGCAGACAGCTTACTCTTGAGTAAATGTATCTTGACTTAATTCCTCAAATTCAGACTGGTAGTACATTTCTCAGTGAGGTGTTCTTATGTGCCCTCCCCGCAGTTATAACACTGCCCTCGAATTCACATAGCAGTGTGTATGTTGAAACATCACAGGCATTTTGGGCAAACTGGAATGTAAGCAAACCAGAAATGACTTATTTATTTTACAAATTCTACCCAATCAGACTTACTTGTAGTAAACTATCTTTCAGTAATTACAGCTACAGTCCGACCTCATTAATAGAACACAAAACATGATAGGAAGAAGATGCACGCCAGAGCATCCGTGCCACTTCCTGAAACAGCACATAGCGTGTGGCATGACAGACCCTCAAGAGCACCTCCTCTTGCACTACCTACTTTCCTCGTCAGGGAGCTCCAGCTTGCTCCCAAAAGGAAAGAAAGAGAAAACTTTTGCTTAGAATAGATGATAACACACCAGTAAAGTCATTAAGTATGGAAAATATTTGAGGAAATAACAAGGATATATCTGAACTCACGTGTATACAAACACGTGCGTATGTATACACACACACACAAACTCTCTCTCTTCCTCTAATACAAGCACAGTTGAATAACAAACAGATGATCTTCTAACCTCACGGGGAGGCGGAGAATGGGGGGTTTGAAAGGAAATGCATTTTCAAAATATATTTTCAAGCCACATAAAAGAGGCTTAATCTTCTAAAGAGTGGTACACAAACCCTATTTTTCTTTTTAAAGTAATCATTCCTTTTGAACTACACTTTAGCCTCAACATTTAGCATCTTAGGCAAGTTCTCCAATACCTTTAGACTTGTAGGCTCTTGTTTAATACAAAATAGGATGTCAGTTGATCAATATCCATTTGGCTTAAATTCTTAAGTCCACAACTTCCCTTAAGTGTTACAACAAACAAGTACAAAGCCTAAAAATTTATTGTTTCTTTTTAAGCTCAAAATGATATTTGCAGGTGCCAAAAGGCATTTTGAAACCACTCACCTTTACATCAGTAAAAATGAAAAAGGAGGGTGGGGAGGAGGGAGAATCCCACGAGGCCTTATGTGTCAAGTTATTGCCCAGAGCTAATTTTCATAGCTATGTTATAAAGCCTGAAAATAGAGGTTTATAATGGAAATGCTGACAGACCCTTAACTATAGCAGGCCGAATGGATATAATTAAAGAAAAGCTTTCAGCTACACCTAACCACAAATGAAAAGCTGCTGTTTTTATATTAACCTCAGATAACAGCAAGTGAAAACTAGAAAAATGATTCCATAAAGGAAATGTAAGATGCTAAAGATGACCGATAAAGCTATTTGACATTTGGAGTTTTAAACAGAGGCATTTAGTTAACATAACCAAGTCAGTATTTTCACAATGCTACTTAATCAGTAATAAAGAATGCTCTGGTGAGCCATCAGCTTCAGTTAGCAGAAAGTGGCATATGAAGTTGTTATTTCTTAACAGCCTAGAGGGAGCTGCTTCTCCCCTTAATCAGTAATCTTAATTCTGTAATTTCTGTCATGCAGTTATTAAATGGTTACCTACTCAACACACATACATTCACACACACTCTCACACACAGTCACACTGCACATACACACAATCACACACACATTTATGCAAGGGCTAGTACCTTAGTCCCACCTGAATTTGAAAACAGAGGATATTGTTAAGGAAAAGTATTTCATTCTTTCCTTTGGCCAGGGATGCAGCCAAGAATAAATATCATCAATCTATGTAATCCTTCTTCCCTACCTAAATCAAAAGTCAAAGAATTTAGCTTTGTTCTCAACTCTAAAGCAGGAAAATCATTTGCCCTTGCTTAATTTTTAAAAACTATACAAAATGTTTAGAGTTTTTCTATAGTATTTTTAGTAGACAGTGTAATTCAAGTATGGCTACAAAATGATCTTCAATAAAGTTACAAATTTCAGATGAAGAAATCAGGAACAAATCTCCATGTTCAGATAACCAAAAAACTTAAAAACAATAACAACAAAAAACAAAAACAAAACAAAAAACAAAGCCTGATCCTTTTTAAAGTAAACAATTCTATGTGATTTCTATAAACTTTCACCAAAATATTCCAAAGGAAATGACTGTCTTCACTGCCAATACCTATCTTAAAAGTGCTAAAATGAAAATACCAAAGTCGGGTTTTTATATATGCTGTGATTACTTTCACTGTAGATGTGAACAAATTACAATCCAAGACTTGTACACACACAGCCACACCATCCTCTTCAGATTCAGCTCGTCTGTTTCCAACATGAATTTTTATATGTTATAAGTTCTTTACAGCATGTTTTCAGTCCCAGTTGTGACTCAGTGGGTATCACTTCCCAGCACCCACATCTAGAAGGTCACAAGTGCTGATTAACTCCAGCACAGGGGATCCAATGCCCTCTCAGACCTGAGTTCATATGTACATACATAAAATTTTTTACAAAAGGAATTTTTAAAAAAAGTAAAAATAACATGTATATGAGGAAATAAATGTTACCAGTGTAAACATCTTTGCCTTTTTCATAGGCTAGTCTGAAAAATAAATAGTATACACACGCACACATACTCCAACAAACAAACTCACAAACTGCTCCAGAAAACCTCAAACCTCAAAAATCCAGAACCTGTTCAGAAAAATGACTCCCATAAATGTAAACTTGCTTCCCCTTATACACAATGCACACTGTGTTTGCGTGTCCTTGTTCCCTGCAGCCCTTCCAGTGGTTGCAGCTAACAGACACACTTCATAAGGTACTTTTAAGCAATATTTTTATAATTCTTACAATAGATTGGCTTTAATGCTAAAATAATTTACTAATTTTAATTTTAAAGAACAGAATTTTGGTTGAATCACAAAACTGACACTGAAGAGGTTGATATGACATCAATAAATCAGACAAATATTTTGTAAAATGTAATTTACATGTCGCAACACTTCACATTTCATTTTACTGATTTATAAACTGTAAAATTTGCTAAAACAAGACAATCAAATGCCTCTAATAAGCACCTATTCTTTTTTTCAGTAGCAAAAATAAAAAAAAAAAAAAAAAGACTCATTTAGATATGTACAACAATGGTACTATCATCAGGTTGGCACACAGCACGCAGGATGTACTCAGGAAAGTACTTTCCGCTGTAAATGACACAGTCATCCATCAGTCTGAGGGGAGCAGTGTGAGAAGGCAGTCTCACCCTGAAATTCAGTAGGATAAACACTATAATCTAAGTGTAATATAAACTCTACAATTCCATTCCATCCATAATGAAACAGAAGTCAATGAAGGAGACAGTATTTGTAATTTGCAAATCTTAATTATGTTCCTCATCATTACTCTAATTGTTTAAGGTGTACTTACTTTTTCCTTTATGCATATGAGTGTTCTGTCTGCATATGTCTGTGTGCCATGTGTGTGCCTGGTGTCTGTGTGTCTGAAGAGGCCATTTGGTCACGTGGAACTGTAGCTACAGATGATTGTGAGCCACACTGTGGGTGTTGGATTAGAATCCAGGTCCTCTCCAAGAACAAATACTCTTAGCAGTTAAGTCATCCCCTCAGCTCACCTACTGTACTTTCACAGAATTACCAAGGAAAGTTTCAGTAAGAAGATTCAAACCAATGTTAATGTATAAGTATCAAGTAGAGAAAAAAAATAACTAAAAAAAATGTTTGCTCCCTGAAAATTCTATTTTTGAAGTCTCTCCAAGCTTTCAAAGTAAGCTTTGTTTCCTTGTGTGTGTGTCCACTAAACTCAATCTTTTACTTCTCTCTTAGAATGCATTATTTTCCAGTGATCTAAAAATAAAAATGAAGAAAACTCAATAAAATCCATTCACATCAAAAACACATAGCAATTCATTCTTAGAAATTAATTTACAGATATTCTTCTTCAAGTATACTTTTTGCATACATATATAAAAATGGGCTATGGTAATAACACAGCATGACAAAGAATATAAATGTCATTACTTGGAACAGGACAAATAAAGCTTGCTATAGCTGTATGATGAAACATTAAGTAGTCTTTTAAAGAATTAGGTAGCTCTTCATGTACCAACCAACATAAAAAGTTGCCCAGAAAATACTAAACAAAGAGAAAAGGAGGTTTCAGAACACAGATCATACATGCTTTAAATGTAGAAACAGCAGAAAACGAAGGAAAGGTCCTCGTGAATCAGAACTAGAGCAGTGTTCCTCAGCTCAGTCCTGCTGAGCTCTGCTGTGGGATTCACCTAGGGAACTGACTGTTAAACCTTTAGTAGCATGAGGGCCTCTACCCACTAAATGCGAATGGCATCTTCCTAGTTGTGACAACTAAAAGTATCTCCAGACATTACCCAATACCCCCCAAAAGACAGACTCATTCCTAGTTGAAAAGAACTTAACTAGAGAGTAAGTTGACAGCTAACACATATTACTACATTATATTCAGAATGCAAAGATAAGTTTAACAACAACGAAGAAAACGGCTAGAATAAGAATACTTATCGGTTATGAATCTTTGCTTAGAAACTCTGTAAAGCCAGGCATGGTGGAACACAGTCATCCCAGCACTTGGAAGAAAGAAGTCAGAAGGATGAAATCACCAATTCCAGGCCACTCTCAGCTACATAGGAAGTTTGAGGTAATTCCAGCCTATACTCTGTCTTAATCCCCCAAAATCACAACCCCAATCTATTTAAAATACAATTATTTAGTGTTAAAAGTTATTTAGCCATATTCAACAGAAGAGCAGAAAAATAAGTTGGTCATACTATTTCCTAGGACTGCCTCTTCTCAAGATGTCCAGCTCTTCCCTCCTTTCTTAGTCTTAGGTTTTTAAATCTTCCAAGGACAGTAGTTCCCAATTACCACACAGTTCAGAATCATTCCCTGTTTCTTGTTTGTTTGTTTTTTTCTCTTTTACATAGACAAATGTATTTACACAAAAATTAGAACGAGGAAATTTCTAGTTAAGCTAGAAAGCACAGGGAAATGCCACTCACTATTTAAAAACTGAATAAATAAAATTAGTCTTTGCTAGATAAAATAAAAATCTGTTAATCTATTCTGTGACTCCAGAAACACTTTTATGCAAAGATCCATAATTAAAGTTTGTTTTCTTATGAAATTTGTTGTTAATTTACTTATCTCTATCTACCTACCTATCCATCCATCCAACTATCCATCCACAGACACATCAATATACCTGAGGATTCTTTTAACATTGTTGCTTGAATATTAACACTGGTGAGGCAAGAGAATAATACTAATGAAAACTTCAGGCTAAGCAGTATGTATAAAACATAGTGAGAATTAAAAACTTACATAAGTCAGTGTAAAGAAATTAAGGAAGATACAGACTGGTACTGCATATATTTGTAAACTGATCTTTTAAATGTAATATTTGGAAGAAGGCAGTTTCTACATTAACTGAAGAATTGATCTCAAATAAAATTATATATATTAACTATGTGAGTTTCTGTTTATCTGTGTGGAGCATGTGCACATGTGAACACAGGTGCCTGAGATGTACAGAAGAGGGTATGAGATACCCTGCAGCTGGACTTACAGATGTGTCTCGTCCTCTGCAGGAGCAGTGCGTGCTCAACTATAAGCCATCTCTCCAGTCCCTTAAACCTTGTTTCTACACACAAGTTTTAGCCAACTGTTCAGCAAAAGTGACAATGACAAATTTCGCTTATTAAAACAGACTCAAAAAGCAAAACTTACAATATGATCTAAATGCAATAAATATTATAACTACAGTTTGCATCCATCATTAATTTGGGATCTGAGTATATTTGTAAATTAATGTATCTGTACAATTTGAATGGAACTAAAAATATAAGCCTTGTGTAACTGATTTATGTTAAAATTACTGATACAACGTTAATTTCAGAATATACAGTCTCAGAAGAAAATATCTAAGGCAGCTGAGATTACAAAGAATCTTTCAACTACAACTTAAAGATACTATTTAAAAAAAAATAGAAAAGTGTGGAAGGTGGGAAGATGTTTAACAGGTACAAGCTTTTACTGTGAGGACCTGATAACTTGAATTTGATCCCTAGATTCTCTAGGACAGAGCTGACTTCTGAGAGTTATGCTGTGACTTCCCATATATACGCCATGAAATGTGTACACCCATTCACATACATGCATCACACACACACACAATATTAGTATTAAATTAAAATCAAACAGTATACTGTAGCCCACACCTCCCTATGGGAACAAAATTCTGCAGGCTTCTATAAAAGCCATCGCAAATTTGAACTCAAGGTCTTGCTAGGACTAACACACCTCTTTGGTAATTACGCTCTTTTCAGAGAATACAGAATAAACGTTTAAATGCTCTCAGTTCACTTTTGTTGCCTGTGTCTGCATAAAAGCTTTCCTGTGAAGAACCAGTGTTTGGAAACTAATGGCTTATGCCGATGTAGCAATGCAATAAACTCCTTCTTCTACACTTGGAGAATATGAATGTGTCAGAAGTGAAGCTCAGCAGCAGCACTCTTGGAAACATACCTGATTCTGGCCAGAACAGCTTGTAGAAAGCTCAGCACTGTCCTCAGTTCAGATTCCCGACAGGCTCGCAGTAGCATGCTAAATCCGTCATTGAGAAGACACTCGTGAGAAGGATAGAAGGAGGAGCTAGTCTCAAACACTTCTTGAACACCGTCAATGTAGATGGAAAGAAGTGTCCATAAACCATGTCTCTGCACCATTTCATCATTCTTAGACACCAAAAACTCCTTTGCTTTCTCTTTGAACTCATGTGACAATTCCTCAGCCCAGACACCAGTGTCAAGGTTCTTCTGGGCATACATCAGGAGGAATGCCATCCGGCCCTTCCAAACCAGGGCTCTATGAGACGATGCAGAGGCTGGCTTGAGGAAACGAAGGAGGTCTAAAACATGGCTTGCTACATCTTCTATCTCTGCTACAGCGGCCAACAGGAGAAACAGGCTGAAAAAGTTCTGTAGACCAACTTCAGTTAGCTCTTCCATCCTTTTTTGATGAAATTTAGAATATATTCTATAAAGCATGAAAATTAATAAGATTATTTCATTAATTAAAACCTATCATTTACAAAATACTTTGCTCCGATACTCATGACACAGTATTATTATAAGTTTCATCTAATTTTTTGTGTGGTGCACGCATGTGGGTACATGTGTATGTAGATGCTTCTGTACACATGCACACGGAGGCCTGAGGTTGGCATCACGTGTCTTCCTCAAGGGCACCCTATGCCTCTCACTGAACAGAGCTTATCTTTTCAGCTAGTCAGGCTAGCTAGCATACCCTAAGGATCACTGTATGTACCTCTCAAGTGCTAAGACTGTGGCAACCCTGCATCTACCCTGCTGTGTCAGCCTCTGCATCTACGATGAGCTGACACAGACACCAGAGATGCCACCTCCTGTCCTTTACTCACTGAGCCCTTTCCCCTGGTTGTTTTAGCTCATCTTCACGCTGATGTTGCCCTGTCATCATGTGTATCCCCACTGATGTAACAAACCATTATAAATGAATCGCAGGATTCAGGAGCTTTCCCCCAAAACACTGGGAATGCTCTTCTCCTGTGGCACACAGCATCTCTTTGAGTTTCCATCATTTTCCTGACTTCTTGGCAAATAAGACAGAATATGGGTTATAGCTTGGATCTCAAAATGTCCTCAAAGGTCTGAGGCTTGTTCAGTAGTAAAATGCCCTGGGAGGTAGCACATCTGTAGGAGGGAGGCCAAGTGGAATGAGGGCACTTGCTGTGACACCAGCCTTTCTGATCGCTGATAAGAGGTGTTTTGCTCTGCCCTGTCCTCTCAGCAGCATGTGCTGCCTCAACCAAAGCAGCAGAGTTAATAGAGCATGCATTGAATCTCTAAACTAAGAGCCAACAAGCCTTTCCTATTAAAAACTGATTCCCTCAGGCCTTTGTCATTGGCATTAGAAAACTAAGATATGCATGCTTTTAAATACAATTTCATGTGCTCTTAGAAAAACTTTAGACAATTTTTCATATCTTTTAAATATTTTTCCATCCATCCTTCAAAAAAAAAAAAAAAACAGTTTTATTTTATACCTTAGGACGATTCAGAGCTAGGTTATTTTTACTTACATGTAAAGAAAAATTATGAGTGCTCAAATATCTAAGCCAGCCATTAAGAAACTTAATCTAACAACTCTACACTTCTTTCAACATTCAATGGTTTTGAGTTTGAAAGAAACTCATCTTGACTTCCTACTCATGGACTGCTAAGTTCTGTAGTTTCTACACTCGGTTGTTCAGGACATAAATAACTATAGCATACAAGAGACTCAGTGGAACTTTACAATGGAACTACATAAGAGCTAATAATATGCTCCATAAGGAGCTGTTTAATTATCTTTTCCCCTACTATCCTCACTATAGTGGTTACTAAATAGCATTGGCCTAATAAATGTTGTCAAGTGAATTACAATGGTTTCTTAACTAATGGAGTTATGAGTATTATGTCTTTCATAGAAGCAGCTGGGTTTGGGAAGACTCATGTAATCTCGCTGGCTCTGCATCCTAGGTAGCTAAGGAAGATCTTGCGCTAACAATTCTCCCACCTCAATCTCCGAAATGCTGGGAAAGCCCATTGAACAATTTTTGAAAACTTTACATCAGAAAGATAAATATTTTCTCCCCCAAAGTTCTTATCAAACAGGATGAGCAAGTACCAGATGATGGCATACTACATGATGAAGCTTAAAAAGGGGGGTTACATGTAGTCATGGAAGTTGAAAACAAAAAACAAGTAGATTATATCCATTAAGTAAGGTAAATCTCAAAAATGGAGAAACACATATGTGTACACAATATAACCACACCCGAATGAAAAGTGGGTATATTTCCCAATTGAGAACACTAGAGTTAACTGGTTCTATGAGGTTCTGGTCAATCCTCATTTTCTCATTTAAGGAAGCTGCATTGAAACTTTTGGGTCCAAAGAACACAAAAAAATTTAAACAGTGAACCTAACAGTATCAATGCACTATTAAAAAAAATTTTAATTAAAAAAAAAAAAAACTATCACTTTTACTAAACTAAATGCGAAGGTTTATACAACATTACTATTAATTTTTGTCAAAACTGTTGGTAGAATTCCAATTTTGAATACTGATTAGATGAGTAAGAAACTTAAACCTTCTAATTTATGGATAATATTAAGTTTGTTCTTCATTACAACAAACTGGCAAGACCAAAAATTTTGGCATCCTAGGTTAAGGAATACATTTTAAATGTGCAGAGACTTGAACCACAAGTTAATTTAAAATATAAATAGCAAAATACTGGTAAACACTCGTGACAAAAACAATTTAACATATACCTTCCTTTAACCTGTTTCCAAGGCTGAGGGCCGCTGTTCTTCATTGCTTTCTTAATGACTTTTGCCAAAATGCAAAGAAAAATAATGTAACTGCTGCTGGATTTACACAGGTCAGGGTCTTGTTGATCACAACAGCATGTCTTCACCATCGTAAGCATCGACAAGGGTGACTTGATGATATTAGTAAGGCCTTTCAAAGGAAGCCAAGAAATACTGAAGGAGCTATTCTAAATGAAATAAAACAAAAACAACATAGTTTTTATAGGTATATGTTTCTTAATAAATAAAAGTGAAAACTGCAAACACTAATTAGCTCATAAAAGTTTGAGCCACTGTAGTAACAAGAATATTTGTATTAGATTGTAATCACCATATATACCCCAGAATTAAGAGGAAAAAAAAAAAAAGTATAAAAACAGAGAACATGAAGGGGTCTTCAAATTTTCAAGTTTCCCAAAATGTGATTTTAGCAGCATGTTGAATTAGTTACTGTTCTATCGCTGTGATCAAGGCAACTTGTAGAAGAACAGATTTATTTGGCTTTTGGTTCTGGAGGGATAAGCAGCTACTGTGGCAGAGAAGTGCGCCAGCACAGGCGTGATGGCTGGAGTAGAAGCTGAGCACTGACAGCTTGAACCACAAACAGGAATTAGAGGAAGAGGATGGGATGACACTTGTCCCTCCAGCAAGGCCACACCTAACCTATCCAAACAACCACCAACAGGGAAACTGGTATTCAAATGACTGAGACTATGGAAGGTATTTCTCACTTAAACCACCATGTTTAGATCATATACTCATTCCCCTTGTTCTCTTATTTACCTCTTTCCTCTTGGTCTAGTCACTTGCATCATCCCTCAAATTCCCTTTTACTCTGATGCCTTGTTTTTGTAAATTTATATTTCATGTATGATAGAACACGCGAGACATTTGTCTAAGTCTGGCTTACTTCACTTAACATGGTGATGCCAGGTTCTATCCATTTTCCCCCAAATTACAAAATTTTGTTATTCCTTGTGGATGAATAAACTCCACTGTATACATACATCAAAGTCCTCTACCCAGTTTTTTTTCATAAGTCATTTTTCATAAAAACATGTATTCGCAATTGTTTTTCTTGTATTTGCCCTTTTCCTTCCTACTTTGGTTGACTTGGCTTTGTATTCAGAGACTTTTTAATGTCTATCTGTTTTTAGCCTGGTGATGAGCACTTTGTTGGCGCAAATGTCCAGATGGACAGCCATGCCAATAGTGTCTTCCTGTGTACCTGTCCAGTGAAGATGGCATACATCCCTGTAAAGCAGACTACTCTGTCAATCCGATAATCTTTATAGTGTCCTCACATAACCTGACTTTGATCAACATTTCAGATGGCACAAACTGCACACTATACTTGTCTCAGGTCTCTGGAGAACGGGAAAGCAATAACCCTTCCCCTCATGTGAAGAGGTGCACTGGACTGTTTTACAGTTCATGCTTTGGTCAGGTCAAAAAACTGCCACTCTAGCAATGGCCACATAATGAAGGAGTCTGTTCATCTTATGGATGTTCTCGCTAACTTGGCTACTGTGAAAGTGCTGCAATGAATATGCACGTGCAAGTGTCAACCAAGCACAAGCATCACCTTTTTAAATCAGGTCATTAGTTGAACAGTTTCTCACAGCTGTATCACTTTATGGTCACTCAACATTCTTTTTATTTCACTGATTTTGTTTTTGGCAATTTCAGACATATATACAGTACATTCTGTTTAGTCTTACCTCTTCATTTAACATCCTGGTACCTGTCATGCCAGTAAATCTGTGGCTCTATCTACAGCTTGACTATATTAAAGGTTTTGACTGGAACTTACCCCTGGGGGTGCTGAGTAGTTTTTATTGCATTTCATAAGGCTGATCGCCTTTGGCCAATCTGCCTATATTAGTGATTCCCAACAGCTTCTTCCTTATTGGTTTTAACAAACACTAACGCTTGTTGTCTAGATGCCTTATTTCTTTAAACACACAACGTGATGACTGTATACCTGCAGCACTTCCTAATAAATCAGTTTGTTAGGAGTTAGGCCGCTCCATGCTGTCACCCATTTATGGTCTCTTTTGTTGTAGGAATTGTCATTCTGTGGGCAATGGAGCTACTTCAGATTAGATTCTGACATTTGGTTAACTTGGGTATTTCCCAAGCCTTCTGTGACAGGATACTCCTGACTCAAAGATGTCATTTCTCCAACTAGCTTATGTTATATTTCACACAAAATTTTCCCATTTAATAAACTCTATGTATAAAAAAAGCTTGGTATTTGCTGGGATGCCTTCCATTACTATTTCTATCTTGAGAAAGAAGTTACTGTTAACTATTGACTCTAAAACTCAAACATCCTAAACCCCTCGTACTCACAAAACTGAGGTCTTTAAATGTCTTCAAAGTTTTTATTTTCCTAACTCTTTCCATGTTCTAAGTCAGGTTTCTCTTTTAGTTCTCAGCCACTTTTGTGCGCACGAGCACTGACTCATCTGTATCCCATTTGTTTACATAAACAACGTTGTCAAATACATATCTGATGTCCCATTGTGGCTTTCTTCTATTCTCCAAATAAACTAGAATTAAAGTGTACATCATCTCTATCCAGCCCTTCAGTCTACCACTCTATCCAGACCGATGTACCATCTCCCCATATCATTCTAGTCCTTGCAGAAGCACACAGGAATGGACAAGCTCCCCTAGATCTCCGTGCATCAGTTTATACTGGACCTTCATCCCAGACCCCTCTGGATACTACAAAGATCCAAGGTCAAGTTAAAAGATCCCAATCTTCTAAGTTTACATAGAACGGTGAGAGCACCTTCCTCTGTGTTGCATGGCATTTTATCTTTTCTCTTCCCAGTGTGTGTATACTGTATACCAACTACCTTAGGAGCTATACTCGGGTTCTAAGATTGTTTCTTATTGTGGACAACAGTGCCTATTAATTATGTCAAAGCACAAGCATTACAAAATAGCAATTTATGAGGGGAGCTGGAAAGATAGCCCAATGGTTAAGAGCACTAACTGCTCTTCCAAAGAACCTAAGCTCAATTCCCAGCACCCACATGTTGACTCACAAATATGTGTAAGTCCAGTTCCAAAGGATATGATGTCCTTCTTTTTCTGGTCTCTGAAGACACTGCACAGACATGATGCGCAAACATGTAGGTAAAACACTCATACATATAAAATAAAAATAAATCTAAAAAATTTTAAATGCTTAAGTTTAAAAGTTACTTTTAATTTATAAATGGGATTTGTAATTTGTATAATCCAATACTTCTGGTTATTCTGCTCACTCATTACAGAGAAAACAGACACCAAGTGCTGACTCCATATGCCAGTTCTTTACAATGTTTGAGAATGATGAAACCGCTTGCAAGCTACATCCTATTCCTAATGAAAATCAGTATTTCAAAAAATTCATAGTTCTCATAATTAAATCATAAAACACCCCCCAAATATCATATGAAAATTTCAAATTTCTGGAGAGAATACATATCATGTTTACTTACCAGATTCTTACTATAATATTCCCACAGAATGGTGACAACTGAGATGTTCGGCTCCCAGAAATCACAAAGGGCCAAGCAACAGTGAAGATGCATTCGCAACTGTTCTTCCAGTACACTATCCTAAAACATAAAGCTCAAGTCATAAAGAAGTAGATGGCTCTGACACCATGGTTATCATCTAATAATGTATTGAACAACCCACCATTAAAAAGAATATGAGTATGTATCACCAAACTATAGCCATTCTCAATCTCTAGAATACAAGTTCTAACCCGACGTAAAAACAAAACTCATTTCAGATAATGGAAACTTTGTAATTCAGTTACTTAAAACAGAGGAGAAATTTGAAAACTGATGTTAGAGATCCAAAGAAAATGAAATTCAACCGAAAGAATATTCTATGACCTAATAATTAAAATGTACAAGTTCATAACCACAAAACACATCTATAATAAGGTGTAGGCTCACCAAGGACGACACAGTGGCATATTCATGGGTGCAAACTCCGCCAGCCTCAGCAAAGGGAAGTACTATCATGGCAATCACCATACTGACAGTGTAATCCCAAGCGTCTGAGCTCAGGTGTTTTTATTGATTTAGAACTCCTCAGGTGTTCTACTGATAGCATGTACAGATCATTAGCAATCAAACATCCCTCCCCATAAATCCAACATCTGCAGACAATACAAAATGCCAATACCTAGGCAGCCCCTCACCTAACAGTGCACAAAACAATTATTTTAAGCACAACTAAAAATAAACTTCTACAACAGCTTAAGACCCCCCAAACTCTGTAAATTCATATAGTTTTATGGAAAATTTTTAATTATTAAATACAAAAGGAAGAAAAAATTTAAAAAGTCTAGAAAACAATTTCAAGTACACAAGTAGTTACAACTTAATTAGGAAATCTACGCTCCTAGTTTCTGACTCAGATGTCAGAAATATAGCTAGAAAAGTAACACTATCCAAACTTTACTGAAGTTATGTGCACTTGGTTTAAACTAGGCTCTGTTGAGTCATTAAAAATGAATTTGACTTGGAGTGGGGAAGACTCAAAAGGAGAGGAATGACATAAATACGGTATTCATATATGAAATTCTAAAATAAAATTAAAGAACAAATTAATAACTGATAGAAATGACAATGGCCAATGAAATGTATTATTTCTTATGTCACGACTACTCTATTTTCCAACATTCCTGAAATAAAAAATACATGTAAGCAGTGTTTTGGGTTACTAAATCAATATATTCTAAAACAGAGAAAGGCAATTAAAATTATACAGGAAAATATGATACAAAAATAGCTTTAAGAATGATTAGGAAAAATATTTTAAAATATCAGGTTGCTCATAAATTCCTTAAGTCCCTGGTATTCTACAAGACACCTCCTAACTTATAAGGGTCTTAGGACAAGAAGCATTTATATTCACATACAGTTAAAACAGACAGCACATATAACTTCAACCATTTTCAATGTTTTCAAATGTTCAGCTTTTTGGTTTACAGAGATGGCTTAGTGGTCAAATATGTCACCTCCATAAGCATATACAACACACAAAGCCATTTTCTTATATTACAATATTTACACTTCTTCAAGTTTTAAGTAATCTTTCTCAACAGAAAAGCAATTTGTTTTCCAAATTACAAAACTTCTACTCCATAACTTTCCATATAGGGTTACCTACATTATAGAACTATACAGAGCTACAACATATTTAAAGATGAGATGAACAGTACATTTAAAACTATTTTAAAGGAGGTCAAGTTTGACCTCTGGGCCATGAAGCACTACATTATCAGCTCTGAGGAAAGAAAAATGATAAGGTATGAAATGAGTGCTCAGAAACGAGGACCTTATCAGGGAGAATATGATTCAAGCCTGTAAGACAAATTGCTCAGCCAGGCAGTCACCTTCCTGCTGTGAGGATAGAGCTGCGTTTCTATCCACTGACTATCTCCTCCATCATGTCGCCTGGCTTGCTATCAGTCAGGGAATGGCTTAGAACTCAGAAGCATCTTCCACTTATTTTGAATATATTCTTTCAAAGTCACCAAGATAATGATCTTTGTCCTTTAACTGACAAATTCAGTGTTAAAAATAAAAATCTTTAAAGGATTTAAGATGAATTACTGTAAGTTGACCCTTTAAAGAATCACAGATTTGTAATAAATTATTATTTAAATCATTTTAAGTTTGCTTAGTTTTTGGAAGTAAAATCTATAGCATAAAATGCAAAATTCAGATACTGCTTTGCCTTAGCTGCTCACCTGAACAGAGACAGACTGTTTCAAAAGCTCTTCTATAAAGCTCCAATTTGATTCCATCTGTCTCTGAAAAGAGAAAATACGGCTGCACTGAAATTGTTCTTGACTATGCACATATTTAAAACTACGGAACAAGTGTAAACCTATGGGACAAAGGAGAAAAGTTAGAACACCTTTGTAATTTATTTCAGTAAAAACTTAGCTGACATACTTGGAAGAAATAAATGTAAGATTTTTCTAATCTAATGGAAACCATACCTGGTTTACATACATTTTAAGAAATACTTAATTTGTTATTACATATAATCTAGCTGAGAAAACTGATGCAGCAGTATGTATTTTTTAAGTTCCCATGCCAGTCTTTCCTACTCTGCTTCCCACAGGAGACTGCCCTTCATCTTATTTGTAACATCCCGAAGACAGTCTACCTTACTGAAGTTTTTACGTACTCTTCTTATATATGAAGAAAACTTGCTGATAATGCTTTCATTTAGCAGAAGTCATCTATTGAGACTTTTTTCCACTTATCAAACAATAAAAAGATAAACTTTATAATTCAAGATTAGTAGATGTTTATAGAAAAACAGTGCATAGAAAAAAACTGTTTCTCAGTAGGACTATGACCTGATTTTACTTTACATTTGTTTTTAAAGAAACATATTAGCTGGTTGTATAAACAAAAGCAAATATAAATCTTACCGTTTCATCCGATCCACCATGGCGGTCAATCTGGTACAATGATGCTACATGAACACTAATCCACCAACTAAAGCCTAACGGATCCTTGGCCTGAGTCAGAGAAACAAAAGGTCTTCTTCGATCACCTGATTTTTCAAAAAGTGTTTTAAGTTGTTTATTCAACCAGTTCCAAAATGACTATAAAAACAAACAAAAAAATAATGCAGTTAAATTAAGACTATTCTAATGACCTCTGACTTAAAAGTTTTTCCTGTTCATAATGAAGCATACACATACAACAGAGTATCATTATGAACCTTGATGTTTTGTTTTAAAGGGTGTCTTTTGTCAACACCCTACAGATAATGTTGTGAAAGTATCTCTTTTAAATATATCATCTGTATACTCACAGGTATTGATTAATAAAATTAATTTTAAATCTGCAATCTTAAATTGTATTTCTATCTGCAAACCTATTGTACCTACAAATATTTTCTTTTTTGGTTGATTACACTTTCTACTAGTCTGAAGTTAATGAGTCCATTTTTAATGATGACCTTGTAAATAACAGGATAAATTCAAATGTCTTGGTAAAGTAGCAAGCAGCCTTTTCTTAGACAAAACAACATTCTTAGAATTCTAGCTCACTTATGCCCAACCTAGTTTGTATGCTATTATTGTGATTTGGGAGTTTGTTGGTTTTTCAGAGAATTAAACTCAGGGCTCTATCTTTGCCAAGCGTTCTACCACTGAGCTCTATTCAAGTCTTGCAGGAAAATTTTAACTTCCTACACAGCCCACACTAGATCACTTATGTACTGTTTCCGGTCCACTCTCCCACACACCAGTCTTCTGCACTCTAGCAGCACGGCTCCTGTTGGAACTACCTTGTAGTTAGTGTATTTTTAACGTTGTTTCATTCAGCTTCATTTTTCCTTTGTTGAGTCAGAGTTTAAGTTGATGAACATTTTGTTTCACTACAATGAAGGAGGTACCTCCACCGGCCTCCTCTGCTGCTGAGGAGTCAGCTAGCCACCCAGTGGCCACTCTTCCTCATTCATGATGCTAGAAGCACTCTACTGCCATGACTCACTCAGCCCCTAACTTCACTCAGCACTCTTCTGTTACTCCTTTAATCTCTTTGATTTTGAACTCTGACCCCACTGTGATGCACCGGGTGCTCTTTTGTTTCTTTATTCACACTGAGCAGGTTCTTTGGGTTTCTTTATTTGATTAGTTGTCATTAAAAATGGAGAACTTTCTCCAGCTATTTTCAGTTTTACTCCTCCTCTCTTCTAACCACAAGAAATTTATCAGATATCATGACCTTCCATTTGTATTTCTCTCTTCTGTATTACACACAACAATCCTTATTCGGTTTCTCTGGTACATTATGAAGCAATCCAGCATCTCTAACTTACACCAGTTTCTCAGATTTTATTATACATAATCTTGATGTTTTGAAGTAAATAATAATGACTGGTATCTCTTCATGATAACCTCACACATTTGGGGCAAGAAAGCCACAGAAACATCCCTCTCTTTCACTGCATCCTATCAGAGGTGCATGTGGACTGACAGAACACTTTACCCACTCACTGATCAGAACAATTCACTTCACAGCCAGAAGTGTGACAGTGGGCCTGCAGTTACAGAATCCACCGGTCTGCCATGTCCCCACCATGCTGAAGCAGCTGGCCTGATAGAAAGATGGAATGGGCTTCTCAAAACACAGTCACAGAGCTGATCACAAGGCAGCAGCCAGGAGGGCTGGGGCAGGTTCTCCAGAAGGCGGCATATCCAATATATGGTATGGTATCTCACACAGCCAGGATTCATGGGTCCAGGAATCAAGGAGCAGAAAAGAGAGTTCCACTACCATCTGTTACCATTTTGTATTTGAGTTCCAATTATCACACCTAGTGACCCAACAGGACAATTCATGCCTCATGTTCCCACAACCTTAAGCGCTGCTGAACTAGAAGTTTTGGTTCCAGAGAGGGGAGTGCTCCTGCTAGGAGACACAACATTCAAACATTCAATTGAACTGGAATCTCAGACTTCCGAACAGGCTAAGAAAGAAATAAGTGTTACGAAGGTCACTGGTCCAGATTGCCAAGGAGAAATTGGATTGCTTCTCCACAGTGGAGGTAAGAACGATTATGTCTGGAGTGCAGGAGATCCTTCAGGGCATCTCTTGGTGCTTCCATGTCCTGTAATTAAAGTCAATAAGAAACTGCAACAGCACAATCCAGGTAGGATGACAAAGGGCAGAGACCCCTCAGGAATGAAGGTATGGGATCACACCTCTATGAAAAGAGCTAAAACCTGCTGAGGTGCTTGCTGAGGGTGGAGGAAATACAGAATGGTAACAGAGGAAGGTAGTTATATATGCTAAGATCGCATGACCAGTTGGAAGAAATGAGGATTATAACTGACATGTGTTCGTCATATTTTGTTAAAAGTGTGTTTGCACAGATATTTGTATTTTCATTCCTTGATTTTGTTATGATGTAATTGAGAGAACACTAGAGATGATCGAATTCAAGTTTTGAGATATGATAAGAATGTCCCTCCAGGGATACTGCCACCTATTGTAAAATATATAATGTATTTGTGGCTATACAAGGTTAATAATAATTATTCTAGGAATAATTATATTCTGGTCATTATTTGCATTTTGAAATTAAGCATGACATAAGGAGACATGATTGACAAGAGGTAGACTTGTGATGACTATTCTTGGTCGTCAACTTTACTACATCTGAATTAACTAAAACCCAAGCAGTGTCATAAACCTGTGACGGATTTTCTTGATTGAATCACTTTTAAGTGGGAAAACCCACCCTAAGTTCAGATCTTTGGAGGTGGAACGATCTACCTTAAATCTAAGCAAAACCTTATGATGGCAGCCTATATAAACACAGGGAAGAGGCAGCTCCTGCTCTTTCCTGCTTGCCCTCACACTCTTGCTGGAAGGTTTATTTACTTGTATTACAGTCTCCTTTGGAATTTTGGCGTACACTGAAAATCGGCTGAGACAGACATCCAGATTGTTGGACTGAACAACTACTGGATTCATGGACTTCCCATCAGAAGATAGTAACTTAGAATAGCTGGACCACAACCTGTAAGCCATGCTAATAAATCTCACTCTTATATAGAGATTCATTCTACCAGTTCTGTTTCTTTAGAGCAGAGGATCTTAACCCGTGGTCTCACCCATGGGGAAACACGTATTTCCAATGGTCTTAGGAACTGAGATACTGCTCAGTAGCAAAATTACAGTTATAAAGTAGCAACAAAAATAATTTTATGGTTGTGGATCACCACATGAGTAACTATATTAAGGGGTCGCAGAATTAGGAAGGTTGAGAACCACTGCTCTAGAAAATCCTGACTAATACAGTATCTTAAAAAAGTAGAAAAAGAGAGGGGGGGTGGAGAAAGGAAGAAAGGAAGAAAACAAGAGGCATGAGAAACCCTCGTTTTGAGCTGTTGGTCAGAATTGGCCAGGAGATTCCTAAAACATTTATGCTAGTGCTACTGCCATTGGTAGCCACTCCCACAACCCCACCCCTACCCGAAAATATGTCTGTCCCTACTAAAGACAACATGTACTTGAGATATAGAGGCCAGATGACCCAAGGTTGATCCGACCCTGAACGCTTAATCCCTGAGGACTAGCTTTCATGGTACCAGAAGTTTCCAAACAAGTTTTCAAAGAAGAGAAGCACCAATAAGGAAATGGTCAGGAATCCCATCAAACTCCTCAGACTGCCCAATGTGGAGCCACGCGGCATACACAGAGTGGACCTAGCTCTGGCTCCCGCCCCACTGCTGGTGACTCTTCTACATTAGCACTCAGCAATTTATGCTTTTAATTCACTAAACCCAATGGCTTCTTGCCATTCCAGTATTTCTTTGTGTTTATCAGCACAAGTGGACACGCCCTTTTCTCTGCTTTCCTACACGAAAGGTGGCATACTATACTCCTCTCCTCTGCACTCTGCTCATTTCATTTCAGCGTACTGGGGAAATCACAGTACTTCAGGAATCTTCCCCATTCTACTGTGTACACAGCATACACACACACATACATAAATGTTAAATTTATGTGTCAACATGATCAGTCCCAGAGTCCCAGATAGTAGGTTAAATGTTATACTGGATACACATTTTAAAATTTCTTGAAGTTCATGGTTAAACTGGTAGACTGAATAAAGCAGATTGCCCTCCCTAATTTGGATGGGTCCCTCCAATTAATCAGACATGTAACTGACTAAAAGTTGGGTACTTCTTCAAGCTGGTGTAGAGATCCTTCCCTCCCTTCAGACAGGAGCTGAGACGAGACCCATTGGCTCTCCTGGCTTTCAGGCCTTGGACTCAAACTGGAACTTGCGTAGTTAGTTCTCCTGGGTCTCCAGTTTGCCACCTATATATCCCAGGCTCAGCTTTTATAACTGTGTCAGTCAATCCTTTATAACAAACTTCCTTATATAGTCTGGAAGACACAGAGTATGTAATTTAGCAGAGTATCTATGTATGCGAACATAATACTGTGTATGCTTTGAGCAGTCATTCTCCTATACATGAAAATCTAATGTATCAACTTGTCACAATAACTAAACATCAATTTTCCAACTTACTTCTGCAACAGACCATTTACTTCTGTGGTCTAGAAGATGAATAAGTAGAATCCATAATTCTTTAACACAGGAGCATGGGTAGTGATTAATCATTAACGCTTCTGAAGGTCTAACCTACAAAAAAAAAAAAAAGCCATTTACAGGCCATATATTTTTTACAAAGAGTTAAAATGTCTTCTCAATTTAAGAAAAAGTATTTCTTCACTATTTTTTTAAGATTCCCTTTACAACAAAGGTACATGATAAACATGATTTTCAGCTAAAAACAAAAAAATTTCAAGCATGGGTCAATAAGTACACATTTAAGACTTTGTTAGAAATAAGCTGTGTCACAATTTCTAAAATGGAACAGCAGTATAACAGCAGCTAAAGACAGTGAAAGAGACATTAGCACAAGAATCTTCCAGCACAACATTCTTTACATACTCTGTTCTGAGTACAGGGTGGGGTGAACCTCAGAGCCCCACTTACTTACTTGTTTTTATTCCATATAACACGGGGGGAGTGGATTCCTGATAGAAACTTAGTGTATCACTTTAAAAAATAACTTATAAGATGAATTCCAGCTCATTGTAAACATTTATATCAAAATTCTCATCCCATTTTAGCTCATAGATACTAGTAACCAAATGCAAACCATGAAATATTAACATGGGAGCCATTTCAAATTCTTATATATTAAACCATATATATTAAGGATTGTTGTTATTAAACATTAATAACTCTTGAAGCATACCTTGTCATATCTGTTGAGTGACAGGCTTATTAAGTCCCAGAAAAGATTTTCACAATGTTCTTCAAACAGGCTGACATTGGTTAAACTGTCACCTCCCTGACTGATAAACTGACGACCATAAACAACTTGTTCTGCAAAATAAAATATTCTATTTTAAAACCTCAGATTTTCTTAATTCTTACAAAAGAAAATGAATTTACCTCTTCAAATTTTTCTAAAGTAAAACACAGCAAAAAATTTGCATAATTTGTAATTATGCAAAATTTGAAAATAACTGCTTATGAGCCCTGGCATTACCTAAAAACTTCTCCAAATCTATATGCAGTTTAATTAACTTCTCTTGTATTAATGCGGCATCTTTGAAAAGCATTACTGCTCTATGACTTTAAGATTAAAAAAAGGTTCTCATCTACAACTCTAAGAACAAAGCGGCTAAAACATTAGTCTTTTAGCTGACCACTTGTTATTGTTTTGTGGCATAAAACAGAGCAAATAGTCAAAACTTATATCCACAAAGTGTGTCCACCTGAATATTGTTATAAATATATGAAACATAGTCACTATAAATCTTCGAATGCTTTCTGTTTGTCTGTAGATGCACACACAAATATACACATATAACTAAAGAAGTAGGTATCAACATATAGATGTCTTTGGAACCTAAAATGCCAAGCAGTAAGATCAGGAGGGGAAAAAAAAAAAAAGGCAGCAATTGCAGGGAGTGGTTTCATATACCTTTAATCTCAGCACTCCAAAGGCAGAGGCAGGTAGATCTCTTTGAGTTTCAGGACAGCCTGGCCTACTGAAATCTAGGTCAGCCAGGGCTAAATAGTGAAATGCTATCTCAAAAAACAGACCAAACAAACACAACAAAAATTAAACACACACATTTGAAATACAAGATTACTATTCATATATACAAACTCCCCCAAAAGTTAGAAAATTTGCAAAATTTTGCAAAAGAAAATGAGCAGGCAATTAAATAGAAAATTAAAATTATGTATAGATGCCAAAGTTAACTGGTAACCAGAAAACCACTTGAAGGAAAAAAAGACATTTGGTATCTCTTTCCATGTATTAGCAAAACATAACGTCTGTTACTGGCAAGAATCTGAAGTAAAAGCACATAATCTAAAATTAATTTCAAAACTTCAGTGTCCAGTTCTATGTCTAAGAAAATATTTTATAGAATGTATAGACAGATTAAAGGTATATGTGTGTGTGTGTGTGTGTGTGTGTGTATTACAGAAATGCTGTTAAAAGCAGACCAAGTACATAGGGTAGTAGATCTGTAACACACAGCTGTGGAAACAGTGAACTACAAACACCTCCGCAATGAGATCTCTAAAAAGCTGCTCAATGGGAGCTGGGAAATTATCTTAGTGCCACTGCCTCACTACAGAAACCCTAGTTCTGAAAGCTAGCACCCAAGCAGAAGCTGAGTGTGGCAGCAAGGCTGTAATCCAGTGCTAGGGAAGGAAGATCCTGGGGCTTGCTGGCCATTCAGTATTGCTAAAACAGCAAGTCCAGATTCAGTCAGTAAGAGACCTTGTCTCAAAAAATATAGTGGAAAGTTCTGATATTGACCTCTGGCAACTACACTTGCCATAAGTGTAAACAGACTCCTGACACATGTACACACAAACACACACATAAAATCTGCTAAATGAAAAGCCGCAATGAGAAGTACAACCAACAAAAATGAACACATGCATACCAGCAGACCAAAGACTGAAAAATAAATTGACCAAGCTCTTTCCTCTTATCTGGAAGGTTGGGGTGGGGCATGAAGGATGAACATTCTGGATAAAAAGGGGAAGATAAACATTTCTTACCTACTTTTTAAAAAAAATCACTAAGTACGTATAACTTAATTGCTTATTTTCATTTGAAAAGGGTTTCACTATGTGGCTAGGGCTGACCTGAAAATCATCATACAAATCAGGCTGGTCCTCAGCCTAAGAGTCAGGACTACAGACTACATGCCAGCATCTTCATCTTACTAATTTCATTTTAAAAAGCAACGGAAGTTAGGATTTTATAAGTAATTACGACAAAAACGCATACACTTACTCCATTTTTCACCCAGCACGTGAAGTATTTCCAGCACCAGCCAGTGGGTATCTAAGTAGAGATGTAACAAATGCCAGGACGGTGGGAAGAGCTGTAGATGACATCAATGAGCTTGAGTAAAAACTCACTTTACTACGTACTGTGCACATCACAAAACTCAGTGCACATAAGACAAGGATCCAAACTAATGACCATATTCAAAAGCTTAGAGAAAACCTATCTGGATCAGAGAGTTCTTTCACTGGATCTCCAGTGATTTAATACAGACACACTCCTGAAATGGCTGAACAGGCTGCTGACAGTAGAGACCCTTCCAGCCAACCACTGATTCTGCTATAGCTCCAAGACTGTGACAGAACCTTTAAGATACAGTTTTTGCTTTAGAACTTAACTGAGAATATTCTTTAATGCAATGAGTGCACAGGAGTGCATAAAATATAAAAAAGCGAACTTCAAAAAAAGTGAAAATGCCAACTATATGGTCATCTTCATTAAGAAATGAAAGTTGACAAAAGTTAATAATTTTACCTCGCAATTCATGATTGACCGTTCAAACTCAATTCTATCAAACATAAAAGAATCTTTAGCTCCTATGCTATGCTACATGGGGTTACCACTAGTCAACACTGAGTATCACTGTAAAACACAGTGACGTTAAAGTTCCATTTAAACACCTAGAGCCCTGTCAGATACATAAACACGCTAAAATGCTAGACTAATAAATAACCTAATGGCATGAGGACAGATAACAAGCAGCAGGATCATGAAACAGATAGATACGGCAACTGAACATCAGTGAGGAAAAGTAATAATTAAAGTTATCACATCATTTACAGAAACTAGAATCCGATTTCCTATCTTCCTGTTTTTTTAACTAATATGTGTGTGAGTGTTTTGCCTGCATATATGTATATGTACCACATGTATGCCTAGCAATCATGGAAACTAGAAGAGTACATTAGATCACTTGGAAGTGGAGTTAGAGATGCTCATGAACCATCATGTGGTTGTTGGAAGCACATCCAGGTCTTCTGGAGGAGCAGCTAGTGCTCTTAACCTGAGGCATCTCTCTAGCGCCCTCTCCGCTGCATATTCTAACAGAAATGAATTGCCTCCATAAATGCAAAAACCCAAGCATTTTTAATTAGCATCAATACAATGTAAAAAAAAAATCAACACATATAGCATAAACCCAATCATATACCTGGAAAGTCAGGTTAACTGGTGAAAAAGAAGCAAAGAGAAATAGAAGAAACTATTGTAGTTGTTGTATCATACATTGTAGTATACAAAACCTAGTAAGTATCTCTAATTCAAAGTTCTAAGATAGCAGCTAAAATTATGCTTTTCATATGTAAGACTGATATACCATATATAGAAAATATATAAAATCTTAAGTTTTCATAAGATGATTTTATTAAAGTATAATATTTTGGTATATAATTTATATCTTAAGACTAAGAAATTCTCCATCGGGTGATGGTGGTGCACCCCTTTAGTCCCAGCAGGAAGGCAGAGGCAGACAGAGGCGAATTCTCTAAGTTCAAGACCAGCCTGGTCTAAAGAGTGAAGTTCCAGGACAGCCAAGACTACACAGAGAAACCCTATCTTGAAAAACAAAGAAAATGAATAAGTTCTCCTTTAAAATTTAGTCTTCTAGACTTCAAATAAACTATTTTTTCAAGTCTACCATATCAAAATACCCACAAAAACCACAGATAAAGACAGGTTTCTTTCTGTTAACAGATTATTCATGTTTATTTTCTTAGGCATTTGATGGATATCCACTCCAATTTACAAAAACCAGAAAGGGAAATGACCCTTCCTCTAAAATCTATCCATATACCTTTATCATATAACAGAATTTAAAAAAGCAATTATTGACTTGCTTTCTATGGGTTAAACTCATTAACCTATAAATTCTTTTGGAACTAATAATATTATTATATATTGATCTCTGAAAAAATGGTATTTTGTTGTTCTTGTTGAAGTTCACCAAAATATAAATTTTGACAAGTATCACGTTACTAAAAACTTAGCTATTAATATTAGTAAAGCCTAATACAACAGGAGGGGTTAAAAGTTCAAATAAATTTGTAAATTCTCATAACTTGTCATTTACATATGCTCCAACTTTCATATACAGAATTTATTTACCTGTAAGCTAGACTATACTATTTATACCAATTTAAAAAAAAATTAATTCAAAGTGAGTGTTTATCACTGGTGGAAAAAGAGGCATGTTAAAACACCAACCACAATCCAAAAAAAAATCTGTAAGACTAGAATAAACAGATATAGGTTTCAAAGTGCACAATGTATGGTATCAAGCTCCAGATATGAAAGTGTATTTTTCCATATGACGATTTCCCTTTGAGGCTAGGAATATAGTTGCTAGAGTGCTTTGCTAGCATGCACAAAGACTCAGGCTCAATTTCTAGTACTGGGTGTGATGGTTTGGGTCTGTAATTCCAATACTTGGGAAAAGAAGGCAGAGGGCTCAGAAGTTCAAGGTCATCCTGAGGCCAGCCTCAGATGACTAAAATACTCTTTAAAAGAAATTTTTTTAAAAACTTTACTGTAACATGGCATTTGTCCAAACCTTTATTGATGAGCATGACAGAAATTTCAAAGAGGTTAATTTTTATTTGAAACTCTAAACATTTACACTGTCAAATAGAGAACAGCTATTGATTCAGTGTAGTGTTTTAAGCACTTTACCCACACCAATCATTTAACTCCTCCCATAATTCCAGGAAGTTAAACTGCATAAATGGAGAAACTAAGGTTAAGACATATTTGTATATAGTTTAAAAAAAAAAAGAAAGAAAGAAACGTAATTAACAAGACAGGAGATCAAAGCTTCATTTCATGCCAGGATTGTACCTCTTATTCTTGAATAACATTCTTTTTCTTGTGGGGGGGGGGGGCAACTGGATAGTTTAAAAAATAAACTAATCAAACCTTAATCTGGTTTTGATTTACAAATGCTCCTAGAGTAACACTGGGAAGTTCAGCTAGATGTCCAATATACAGAAGTAATCCACGAAGTTCATCAACCAGCAAGGAGGGAAGCTGAGCCTCCAAAGCCTCGTAGGGATGGACAGGGAGACTGTGGCTCTCAGCATCTTGTACTTTCAGGCACCTAAAAAGTCATTAGAGAGAATAAATGTACAAGAGTCTGCGTGATTATGGCCACAGGTATCCATGCAGTGAGAAAGACCCATGTGTTCTCCTACCTGAAGATGAAGACTTTAATGTAGTGGAGGAACACTACACAGCGCTGCCTAATGCTGTCTGCTTTGGAGTGCAGGGCAGCTATCTTCCCTGAAGAGGAAAAGACACTATCAATGATTGCTTAACAACTGTAGTGAGCAGTGGTCAAATTTTTTACAGGCTTAATTTAGCCTGTAAGTCTTTGTAAGTTTACAACAAATACTTGAAATAACTCACTTCCTCTGGTCTCTCATACCACCATAACAGAACCCAAATAGAACTTTGCATGTACTTTTCCTTACTATAACCTACATACAAAATCTGCTTAAAATGCGAGTTTAAAGATTTCCTTTTTCTTTTAATTATGTGTCTGTGTGGATGTGTCAGGTACACAGGGAGACCATCTGACGCCCCTACAGCTGGAGTGATCGGTGGTTGTGAGCTGCCTGACATGGGTGCATGCTAGAGATGGAGCTGGTTCCTCTGGAAAAGGAACCTGCTTTAGGGCCATTTCTCTTAACCCTGTGAATTAATTCTTGTTGCTCTCAAGTCAAAATGCATAAAAGGTCATCAAAAGTCCTCATAATGATTTATAATGAGTACTTCTCCTAAATTCATCCCCTGGGATCTTCTTTCAATCAATTTAACATTCAAATCACCAAAAATTATATATATTACTTCCATATGCAAAACATTGATAATATATATATTTCTAATTATATTATATACATATATTTATAATATAATTTATGTACTAATATAAAAGACAAAAATTAAACAAAGGCAGAGAAAACAGGCAAATATTTTTCATCTGCATTTAATATAAAACTTGTTGGAATTCGAATAAGCAAAATTACAATGTAGAATAGATGTGAGATTATGCTAATAGCTACATATTAAAACTACTCTTTATTATAATTTCAACAATAAATAAAATCTTTTGATCCTTGCTATAGTCTAAGTTTGGTTTGTCCCTCCAAAATTTACACTGACATCCAGTTTCCATCGCACTGGTGCTGGGTGTTAAGAAGCTTGAAGAACTATCAGTCATTAAGAAGGATGGATGCCACATCAGTTTTCACTATCATCTAGGGCAGTGTGGTCCACTGTAACGAGTTCAATATTCATGTTTTGTTTCTTTTGTAGGTGCCTGTGAGGTCATGCTATGCCTTCAGAATATGGAGCTGCCAAATCTAAACCTTTTTTCTTTAAAAATTGCAAAGTCTCATTTATTCTGCTATAGTAACATAAAACAGACAAATACCCATTTTCATGATTCTGTCTAATGAGAAACCCTGCCTTCAAAAAGAAAGAAAGCAAGGAAGGAGGACGGATGGAAGGATGGAAGGAAGGAAGGAAGGAATGACAAATTGAGACAACCTCAGCAACTAGGCAAGATGGAATAAAAATTCAGATGTTCTATCTCTTATCTTAAACTTAAAAACCAGAAAACAACATAAGTTTTCAGATACTAGAATCATGACAATAAAAGAATTGCATCCAAAAGATGGAACTTTATGATTATTAGCTTCTCATCCAGAGGCAGTTTCTAAGTCTCTAACCCAGGAAGAATCTAGACAGATACCACTTAAGGTGGCATCCAATCTCAATTTAGAAAACTTATGTGTAAACTGGGTGGTGTTGGCACATGCCTTTAATCCCAGCACTCAGGAGGCAGAGGCAGACAGATCTCTGAGTTCAAGACCAGCCTGGTCTACAGAGTGAGTTCCAGGACAGCCAGAGTTACAACAGGGGAGGGAAACCTTGTCCCTAAAAAAAAAATCAAAAACAAGTAATTAAATTAAAAAAAAAAAAAAAAAAACAAAAAGAAAAAAAAACTTAAATGTATTAGACAAAAGCACAACAGAACAGAGAAACCCTACAAGAAAGGGTCTGGTGGTTTACAGTCTCCTTAATGCTGATCTACTCAGTGATGTGAAGACACATCACCTAAGACTGAAGAACACTGGAAACAACTCTATGAAGTGCACACTGCTGGGTCAGGAAAGCTCAAGTTCCTAATCTGTGAGAATGAAAAACATCCACGCACCACAAAAGCTTGCTATTCTTCCTAGACTGCTAAAAGCTACTTGTAGAAGCTCTCAGAAAATTTAAACCAAACCTCAGAAAGACCTAAGGGAATACAGTATAAGTAGCAAGACAGAACAAAAAATAACTAGAAAGATGAATGTTGAAAATTCCTGGAAGAAAATATATAAAATCCATAGCAAATATCACAACATTACTAGATATTCAAAGAAACAGAAAACTGTATCACAGAACCAGGAGAAAACCAAACAATAAAAACAGTGATGGACAGTCACCAAGGTTATGAACAGTGATTATACACACACTCCACATATGTAAGATGGATCACCTCTGCCCCAACTGAAAGCAAACCCGGGAATCTAAGCAACAGAACAAGAACTCTACACCAGCCAGGAATTGGCATGTCTGGCATGAAACCTTCTCAGTAGATGATAATGAAAAATGTTTATGTATATTTACTGCTAATATCCTATGAAAACAAGACAAACTTAACTGACAGTTAACAACTAACAGCTGATAATATCTAGACTATGATGAGAAAATAAACAATTTTCAATATATACATACCAAAAAAAAAAAAAAAAAAAAGGACCACTCTGTGGTTACGGCAAAGTGACAAAAGTCAAAACCTTTTTACTCACGTCTGAACACAGAAATAAAGCACTGTGCAATCACATACCACAGACATCTTTGTCTTCATGCTATTAAGCGCAGTTTAATTAGTGAGAACCCGTCCCAACCTTCATTCCTGTGTCTCATCTAACTGCCTTTGCCCCTTAATAGCATCCAACGCAGAATAAAGCCCCATTGCCCTTACACCTGACCAAATCAGCAAGCACACACGCTTTACACAAATGCTTTGGTAAATTAATGAACAATTTGACCAAAAACATGTTCCAGATGATCTTTATCTGGTAGGCATTAAGACACTGATAAACAATTAACATGTATCCTGGCATTTAAATTTACAAGAACTCCGTGAGACAGTAATTGTTACATAAGAGATACATAATTAGCTGAGTATAGAACAGCAGTTCTAACCTGTGGGTCGCAATCCATTTGAGGGCCGAACCACCCTTTCACAGGGGTCATCTATGACCATCTACGTATCAGATATTCACATTATGATTCATAACAGTAGCAAAATAACAGTCATGAAGTAGCAAAAAAAAATAATTTTATGGTTGGGGGTCACCACAACATGAGTAATTACATTAAAGGGTCGCAGTATCAAGAGGGTTGAAAACCACTGGTTTAGAACCTAGGTTGAACACAAAGTCAGGGCTACAAATGCTACACCACTAAAAATGGTGCAAGAAGCAGCTGGCCTGCAATAAAAACACTGCTGTTCAAGCCTTCACAACCTACTTGTACCACTCCAGTAACATCAGCAAGCCACTAGATGCTAAAAGGATAAAGAAGTAGAAAGCAGGAGAGAAGGCCAGGAGTCCTAGGTATGTTATTTTTATCTTGTATGTTTGTCACCCCACTTCTCCCCTCTGAAGAAAAAATTCTCTCAGAAAAGTTTAGTTTTTTTCAGGTCAAGTTTACTAAAGTCCTACATAATTGAAAAAATACTATAAATCTCAACTATAACAAAATTTAAATCATACTCTTTCAAAATACCAATGCACTATACCATGGCCCTCTGACAACAACAGTTATTTTAATTTTTATGAAACCCCTTGACCCTGAGTACCTGGGCAAAGGGAAAAACAACTCTGCCCCTGACTTGATCCCAAGCCCCTGGGCCAAGAAAGAACATTCTGTCCCTAACTTGTTTGGAGACAAGGAAAAAAACACAATGTTTCTACTGTGCATGTTCCAGAAAACCAATAAAAGCCTTCTCCTCAGCCCAGGCCTAGGCTGCCTTTTTTCTGTGAAGAGGCAGCAGTTACTCTGTTCTTCTCCCCAATAAATCTCTTCTGAGGTTTGTTACATGGTGTGACTTGGTGGTATTCCTTGGCTTTCAATGGCCGAGATGCGCTTGCATAAGAAAAAGCCTTAGAGAAGTCAATGAATGTAACAGAGTGGTGTTCGTGTGTGTGTGTGTGTGTGTGTGTGTGTGTGTGTGTGTGTGTGTGAGAGAGAGAGAGAGAGAGAGAGATATTAAACACACATTAAACTTACCAAAATCACAGTTGACTTGTAATAATGATTCCAAGTTGAATAGCTGTTGCCTAATTTAAAATTTAAGGAGTAAATTTTAGTATAATGAAAAGTACATAGCAATTACATGGATTATGTTTCTAACATTACTGGATATCTTCATTGTTATAATTCACTTTGCAAATGTTTATTAAAAATCAGCTTCAGACACTGTAAGTTTTAAAAGACAAAATACATCTGTCTAAACTTACAAAAATACTTATAGCAGATAGATCTCAGGAGCTAGTTCAAACTCACAGACTTCAATACCAATGAGATATTTCTCCAGTAAATGAAAAATACAAAAACATTCCAGGGTTAAGCTTTATGTTAAATTGTATCATACAGCTATACAATGGTTCAGAAAATGAATAGAATCTCTGTCCTCATTAGATCCTAGTCAACTTGATAGAATCTAGTTAACTGGGGAGAAGAACCTCATTTGAGAAAATGCCACTACCAGATGGCCTATAGGGAAGTCTGTAGGGCATTTCCTTGATTAATGATGGATATGATAAGGGAGGGCCCAGCTCACTGGGGATGGTGCCAACCCTGGACAGGTGGTCCTAGGTGTATAAGAAACCAGGTTGATTAAGCCATGGGGAGCAAGTCAGAAAGCAGCATTCCTTTGTGGTTTCTGTTTCAGTTCCTATCCAGGCTCCTACCTCGGATTCCCCTGATGATGGACTACAACCTGTAAGCCAAAGAAACCCTTTTCTCCACGAGTTGCTTTTGGCCATTGTCTTTAATCACAGCGATAGAAAAGCAAACTGAAACAGTTACATAAATGAATGTGTGTATGCAAAGCCACATAATTCTCTTTTAATTCCTGGTAGTAACCCCATACTTACTCGCCTTCAAACTCTTTTAGATAAAGACCCATTCAGTACAGTGTTCAGAAATAGCAAAAAATCTTTCAGCTGTTCTCTCAATTAGTAACACAGGGCTGGAGAGATGCCTCAGCAGTTAAGAGCACTTTCTGCTCTTGCAGAGAGCATGTATTTGGTTCCCGGTACCTTTGGTGGCTCACAACCATCCATAATTCCAATTCCAGGGGATCCAATGCCCTCTTTTGACCTCTGTGGGCACCAGGCATACATGTAGTACACATTCATACATGCAGGTAAAACACTCACAGACATGATTTTTTGTTTTAACTTAAAAAGAATAAAATAATTTTAAAAACAATACGTTAAATACCAACTCTTTATGAAGGCTCATGGAATGTAGTTCAGATCTTTAAATACTTGTATTCAAAGGATGTCAAAAAAAAAAAAAAAAGGCCAGGTGTGATGGCTCATGCTTGTAATCTCAGTACTGTGCAGGCTGAGACAGGAGAACTGCTGTAAGTTCTAGGCCAACCTAAGCTACACACCGGCTACAATTGAGATCCTGTCTTAAAACAAAACAATGCGTACACAATATTATCTTATGTAGAGAGTATGTATTAAGACACACACACATTTATCCAATGCATGTATAGCTCAGAGGTATGATGCTTGCCTGACATTTACAAGAGCCTGAATTTGATTTCTAGTATCACACAGACACAGACAAGAAAACACACACACAGACACATCAACAAGGATTCTGAATAGCAATATATCAACTCCTAAGGAACCATTATTTTCTCAGTCATTACTGCTTGTGTACTGCTAAGACCACCGATGGAGCAACAAGAACAAGTCCCCTGATGTTTCTGTAATCAGTACTGGAAAAGGCAACGAATGTAAAACTAGACAGCATCTAGACTCTTACAGACAGACACACATACCTGAATAAATGAAAGAGCTCTCGACATGAATTTACTAACGCTGTTTCAGTGACCCACTGGATGCCAAACAGTTCTATGGTATTCTCTTCAAAATTAGTTGGTAATGGATCAAGATTTAGAATTAACCTGCAATGAAAACGCCGCCTCAATCATTTTCATCCAGACAAGACCTACACGAGTCAGGAAATGCTAGGTACCTTACACCTTACATTGTATAAAGCAGTAAAAAGCAATGCAACTCAAGGGGAAAGCCTAAATGGATCCTGGCAATAAATGCATTGGTAGGTCACAGCATTTTATCCCTGAACGAGACATTGGGTTTTATAATTTGCCAAATATTCCTAATTATGCCTGGAGAATGACATCATTAAGTTTACGGAATGTTTTAAAGTTTGGTAAGCCAGGCAGTGGTGACACACTTGATCCCAGCACTCCGGAGGCAGAGGCAGGCACATCTCTCTGAGTTCCAGGCCAGCCTGGTCTACAGGACAGCCAGAGGTACATCAGAGAAGCCTCGCCTCGAAAAAACAAAGTTTAAAAAGTGTATCCTCCAAAAGTGGTTTCCTTCCTTAGTGAAACTGCCTCAGACAGCATTACCAAAATAATGCAAGAACATCAACTTAAAGGAAATACTCATCCGAGTGACGTCAGTCTATGACTTTCGCGTGTACAGATACTTAATTGTAATACTCATCCAAGTGACGTCAGTCTATGACTTCTGTGTACAGATAATTTTAATTGTAATATTCATTCGAGTGACGTCACTCATTCGAGTGACAGTCTATGACTTCTGTGTACATTTGCTTAATTGCTATACTCATCCGAGTGACGTCAGTCTATGACTTCCGTGTGCACAGATGCTTAATAGTAATACTCATCCGAGTGACGTCAGTCTATGACTTCCGTGTGCAGACGCTCAGCACCGGAGGCAGTCACGTTCTACTGATAAGGACCGCAACCCTGTGGAGTAGCACCGCCCTCAGGAGTACCCGCCAAACGCCCAAGCCGCCCTAAAGGTCGGAATCCAGCCACCCCAAGAGACGACTCCCCCGGCAGCCTGGCGCCGCCGCGGCCGTCCGGGCCGGGTCGCACCACACCCGGCGGGCGGACCCGCCACCTACCGCTTCAGGGCGCCGCTGGCGAGGTACGAGTCCGCCGGGAAGCGCTGCCCTTCCCGGAGGTCGGGCGCGCAGGAGAAGCGGGGCGGCGAGCACCATTCGGCGCCCAGCTCCAGCTCCAGGCTGTCGGTCAGGAGCGTCGACGATGCACAGCCGCCGTCCATGGCTCATCACGGCCTCGGCCCGCCGCGGCCCCGTCACCTCGGGGCTCCGAGAGCGCGGCCCGGACGCGGGGCTCAGACGCGGCCCCGGCCGGACCCTCCGCCCGTGCTCCCGGCGGCCCTCGCGCTCCTCAGGCGGGCGCTCCGCTCCAGCGCGGCGTCCGGCGGCCCTCCGCGCCGGGCCGCCCCGGGCACCCGTAAGCCCGGATCCCGAAAGCGCCTACTGCCAGGACCAAACCGGAAGCAGGCGAAATTCCCGCCACGGCGGGGCCCGCCCCCGACGCCACGGCGCGGCCCGCCCACGACACCGCCCTCTCGCGAGATCTTCGCTGAAACTAGCGGCACGGCGCGAGGTCTCGCGAGAGTCTTGTGTCAGACAGGTGAGGGAGTTCGCCCGTTCTCTTCCTCAGGACCTGTAGGCTCCCTAGAGGTGCAGCCTCCCAACAGAAAGGTAGATCTCCATTTAGACGGAAGTGAGGAGGGTTACTTCCGGGAAGCGCGCGCCTGTCTCGGCCGCCCGGAGCCGCCCCACACCGGCTTTGCTGTGAAGGAGGATGCCTTCTGCTCAGAGCCCCGGCCAGGCGACCGCAACGGAGAAGGGAACCCGTGTTCGGGACCCGAATAAGTCAGGTTGTTCTTTCCTCAGGGATAACATCTCCCTTTGCAATAGCCCTGAACAGAATATATATGTAAAAAAAAAAATAGATATCATATATATACACACACATGCATATATACACACACACATGCATATATACACATGCATATATAACCATACATATATACACATGCATATATAAACACATACATATATACACGCATACATATATACACATATGCACACATACATATCCACACACATACATATATACACATTCATATATACACATATATATACACATACACACATATATACACACACATATATACACATACATAATATACACACATATATACACATACACATATATACACACACACATATATATACACATACATATACACACACATATATATGCACCCACATACATATATACATCCGCATACATATATACACCCACATACATATACACACATATATATATACACACACATATATATACATGTATATATATACACACATATACACGCACATACACACATTTATACACACATGCATATAAATTTATAAATATATATATATGTATGTATATACACACACATACATATTGAATGGTATGAAATGCCAGAACCAACGACATCTTAAACTGCAAAATCCATTTTAAATCAGAGATAAAGTTCAGGCTCCCAGGAAAATGTGAAAAGCCCCTAGCCCTCAGAGCCCACCAGTAAAGCCAAAACAGAGTGATTGCCGGATACTTGTTTTGGGAACTGAGATGTGTCATTTCTGGGTTATGGTGACTCTTACCATGATTAGTGAGTTTCTGATTGGTTAAAAATTATGACTAACTTCTGTCTGTGTTGGCGCAACGTGTTTATGGTTTTCAAGCATAAATAGTTTGTAAAAATTTGAGTCAGGGTCGTAGCTCTGAACTTTCAGACCACTTCCCTGGGTGGTCCAGTTTTCTTTCTTTCTCTTTTTCTTTTTTGCTTTTTATGCTTGCACTCAATAAAATGTTCTTGTCTTGCAACAAGTTGTGTGTTGGTATAATTGGATCAAAAGGACCCCACAACAATATATTTCATTCCTTTTCCTAATTAAAGGGTTCTTTAAAATTGACTGCCCAGGCTCAGTGTAACCAAGTGATAACTAACACATTTGGATATTACCATCTTGAGATGTAACGCAGAAACAGCTTTGGATTCAAATGCCTGCTGTAATTTGAGTATATAGTTTGTTCTGCGTCCACTTCATAGAGAACCCATCCTAACTCTTGTCCTTTTAAATAGGATACCACGTGTTTTCTGACACACTGGATGAAGCAAGAAGAAAACACAATATGATCTCCATACCCACCACAACATGGGGCATCGGTAGTGGATGTTGTATTTGTGCGGCGCAGCTGAGGTATTCTGAGACCTGATGCTTTTTTATTGACTGCTGCATCATAGTTAAAGTCTAGTTTGTATCCTGAAGGTCGTTTCCACAATGATATCAAGAATATGTTGCCTGAGTTTGAGAATATTGAGGGTGCCAGATAGTTACAAATGGTTGTGGGCCACCATTCTGATTCTGAGAAGCAAACCCAGGTCTGCCTCAAGAACAACAAGTGCTCTTAACCACAGAGTTATCTCTCCAGCTCCATTCCAAATATTTAAGGAAGGAAACAAGTGAAATCTAGCTACATAAAAAGATAACATGGTAAGAAAATTAGTTTCACCTCAGTAATAAAAGGCTAGTTCCAATTTCACTATTTTGTGAAATTGATTATAGCAACAAAATATAAAAGGAAAAAGACATTAAGCACAGTAGATAAATATATTTTAAAAAAATTGTCTCCATCCATAAGCTTCAAAAAAACTTCCTGCAAGCTAGCAGCACAAGAAAAATTTACTAACTTGATATCCATCCATGATCTTTAAAAACACTTTCTGCAAGCAATAACCTGATGTGTGTGTATGTCCGTGTGTGTGTGCCTGTGTGTGTGTGTCTGTGTTGCTATTTACCTATTAGCTAATCATGAAAATAAATGCTTTCTATATTGAGAACAAAGCAAATATTTATACTTTTTGCAAATTCTTTCAACATTTTACTTGAAGTAACTAGTCAGTGCAGTATGATAACAGAAAATTCAGATGGATTAGCGATAAGTCAGAAAGAAATACAGTTGTCTTCATTCTGATGCTACAATGAGCAATATAAAGAAACCTAAAAAACTCCCCTAGTGATTCAAACTAGTAGTGTATTCTGCAGGATGGTAGAGTTGAATATTAATGTAAAAAATGTTTGTATGTTTATATTAAACAAACAACAGATAGAGAAATAGACATTTAGGTCATGGCTTTGTCAACATATATATTGAAATTGGAATGGTCTCTGTGCAAGGATGACATGCCAATTTGTGAAGTAGTCTGTAATTTTCTGTGAAAGTGGAAAATATCAACTAAAGTAAACACATCAGAATAAAAGCAAAATTTTCACTAATAAATAAAAGCCAGAAGACCATGGAATGATGTCTTTCAAGCTAGGAGAGTCAATAACTTCCAGTTAGCCTTGCTATATCCAACAAAGCTATTTTAAAAGCCTTTACATTTGATGGAGAAATAAGGACAATTTATATAAGCACAAACTAACCCTAACCCTAAGATCATGAAAACCAATCCACCAATGCAGGAGATATTTAAAAAATGCTAACCACACAGGAAGAAAAACAGCCTCAATCATGAGACTACAGGTACAGGATCATGGGATCAGCAGATACACAAGGGAGACCCTGAAAGGAATGTATCAGCTCCAACAAATCAAATCAGCAAATCACAACAGCAAATCTAACAGAAGAAAACATAAAGAGCAAACAATAATCCAACCACTCAGAAAAACAACAAAACTACAAGAATTGCTCATTATACCTTTGTAATATTAAATGCAAATGGCAAAACTTACAAAGAAATAAAAAGCAAACCAGCTACCTAGATTAATAAACTAGATCCAACAATATGCTGTCTTCAAGAAACATGCCTCTCTAGCAAGGATGCCCACAGACAGGGACTCAAAGGGTGAAGATGATCCACCAAGTAAATAGAAGCCCAAAATAAGCCTGCACAGATATTCTGATACCTGGTAAATTAAACTGTAGAGCTATTCAGAAAACAGAAAGTCACTATATGATACTAAATGGGATAATTCATCAAGAAGATGCAATAATTGTAAATGTTTATGCACAAATCACTGTGACTCTCAGTTTTATAATCACTATTAGGCATAAAAGGTCAGATAGGTAAAGATGCAAATGTAGTGGATGATTTCAATACTCTACCACTGTCCTCAGGTTATCCAAAAGGAAAAAAATCAACAAATCAAGATTTAAACTAGACATTTGTTGAATGGTCTTAGCATACAGACATAGACTACTCAGCAGAAACAGGGCACATTTTTATCATTCCATGGCATTTCTCACCTATAGGGCACATTCTAGGTTATAAGTCAATATAAAATAATTTAAGTAATTTAAATATGTCTTTTAACCAAATCATAGTGAAATAAAGCCAGGTATCAATAGCAAAAGAAGATACCTAGTAGATCATTGAAGAAATCAGAGAGAAATTGAATTACACAAACCTAGACTCAAGTGAAAATGAAATGACACCATCCAAAATACTTGAGGTGCATGAAGAGTTCTAAGAGACTTATTGATAGTTTTGGGTGCTTACATTAATAATACCAGGAAAAGCCAGTATGATCGTGCACATCTTTAATCCCAGAACTTGGGAAGCAGAGAATGTTGGGCTTCTGTAAGTTTAAGATCAGCCTGGTCTCCATACTGAGCTCTAGGACAGGCTATATGGTGAGACCCTGTTTCAAAACAGAAAGAAAGCAGAAGGATTGCAGATAACTTGTTGATATACTTTAAGGTCTTAGAAAACTTAGAAGATAAGCCAAATCCAGCAACAGTAGATATAAAGAAAAAATATCAGTGAGGAACTTGATGAAACAGATTAAAATAGCAATACATAGAATCACAGAGTTGGTTCATTGAAAATCTAAACAAGATGGCAGCCCCTAAAAAAATGCACCAAAAGAAATCAAAGGTTGAAATGAAATTAATAAGATAAAAGGTGGTTACTCCAGATTCTAATGAAATCCAGAAGAAAATGAGAAATATCTTAAAAACATATTGCAAAAACTTGAGAGTCTAACAAGAAATGGGTAAATTCCTAAACTCCTGTGACATACTGGAATTAAATCAAGAGGGTACACAGAACTGAAACAGCTTACTGATGCTCAGTAACATTGAAGCCCTAGTGGGAAGTCCCAACAAAAAACAGGCAGGGGCCAGAGGGATTGGTTGCCAGCTTCCACCTGTTGCTGTTGCCAAAATTCCTTCCCAAAGGTAGAAGCAAGAAACTTTGACTCATTCTCTAAATGTCCCAATAACAATCTGGGCACAATTGTACCAAAATTCAGTCTAAGGAATCAGTTTATCCAGCTTCCTTACAGAACATAGGTGAAGAGTTGTTTACAGAGATGTGTGTGCTCACCTACAACAGACTGCACCTGGACTTTACCCGGAAGATACGAAGGCTTCCATGTAGCCACAGAGATGGAGCCCCTTCTCCTCAGCTCCTCTGGCCTATACACTTTAGCCCTCCCTGTAGTAGTATGCTGCTGTGACAGCTCACCAAGGAAGAAACAGAGACATTTTTCATAGATGGAAACCCTTCCAGACTTCAGCAGATGGAGCCACTATCCTGGGCCAGCTCCATACTGGAGAGTGGAACCCTGAGTGTCCCAGCTCAGGTGTTTTTATTTATACAGAACTACTCAGGTGTTCTACTGATACCACGTGCAGATCATGAGCAAACATTCCCCCCCATAAATCCAATACCTGCAGACAATACAAAACGCCAAGACCTAGGCTACCCCTCACCCAACAGTGCATAAAACAATTATACATATCTAAAACTTCTATGACACCTCCCTGAGGTCACCTGCAATGAAGGCAGATTTTGTGCAGCAGGTTGTAGGAAGTAAAGGTCTCAGGACCCTCCCCACCTCTTCATGAGGTGACATAAACAGTTAACAAGCCAGAGTGTGATAATTCCTTTACAAGAGGCACTGCTCAACATATGACAGCTGCTTGGCTCAGAGGAGAGTCACACCAGTTACCTAACACAGAAAGGGAAGGACCACCACCCAGCATTACTCCCATGACAAACCAGACAAGGACACAAAGAAGACTACTGACTAATTTTCCTGATGAATATTGATGCCAGAATTCTCAATGAAATTCTTGCAAACCAAGCTCAAGAGCATAGGGTCATATACCACAGCCAATTTAGTTTCATTCCAGGGATATAAGATTTAGTTCAGCATCTGCAACTCAATAGTGTAATAGAACACATCAATAGAAAGACAGATTATTATAGAATCATCTCAGTCGATGCAAAAGGGGGGAAAAAGACTTTCAGAAAAGAGTAAAGTTCATCCCCTTTGTGATTAAAAGTTCCAAAAAGAGGCTAGACAGATGGCTAAGTAGTTAAGAGAACTGAATTTTAGGCTTAGTTCTCCACACTACATGACAACTCATACTGCCCTTCCCTCCAATTTCAGGGAATCTGATGCCCTCTTCTCCCATCCAGGCAGGCCACCAGGCATGCACACAGTGCACATACATGTATTCAGGCAAAGCACTTGTACACATAAATAAAAATCTGAAAAAGATTTTTAAAGTCTTAAACTAATAACAAAAGAACACAACAACATAATAAAGGCTAAATATAGCAAGCCTATAGCCAGCATTGTGCTATTTGGGAAAAATTTAGAGCATTCCTAGAATAGAAAGAGCGTATTATTCCCTCCAATCCTAGTCAATATAATGGTCAAACCCTTAGAGCACTAAGACAAGAGGATGAAACAGAAGTCGTACAAAAGGGAAAGGAGAATTTCAAGTTATACCCAATTTAGATAACATGACCCAACACTTAAAGGATCCAAAAGACTCCTCCAGAAAACTTAGACCTGACAAATGCTTTCAAGAAAAGTAGCAGAATACAAACTCAACAAATTAAAGTAAGTACCTCTTGTATATAACAGTAATAATCTTGCTGACAAATAACTCACGGGAAGAATGCCATTCACAATAGATCAAAAAATATTTAGGAATGGAGCCTAGAGCTGAATCAGCAGAAAAAGCTTGTGTCATGTTAAGTGTCAAGCCTGGAGTTCAGATCCCCAGAATCTAGTGAAACCCTAGGCATTTGTGACCAGACAGGAACAACATACATTTCAAGTCGAGATTTCTGTTTTTAAGAATAAGTTCCTGTTTGTCCTGTGCCAAACTCTTCTTGCAGGTTAAGGTTTCTATTTGTAATTAGGAATAAATTCCTGCTTCTTAAGATCTGATGTAACCTGTAAGACATGTTTTACAGCCTGCACTAAACTCATGACCACATTCACATGTTGCGTATCCTTGTTTTTGCCCTTTCATTGTATCTTTCTAGCAATGTCTAACAGCCCACTACCTATCCCCTGTAAACACTTTATCTCTCCATAAAAGGGACTTCTAGAAGTAAGCAGGGGCTGCTCTTTAAAGTCACCATTTAGGAGAATAGCCATTTGGCCAGTACCTGGTACACACCAAAATTAAAAGCTCACTTTAATTAGTGAGCTTTAAATAATAAAAGTTTAAATAGAACTTCTATAATAATAACTTTAAATAATTTAATTTAAATAACTTTAAATAATAAAAGTTTAAATAGAAGTTTTTCTGCGGTACCTATTTGGTTTCTGATTATGTCCTGGTCCTATGGGATTCTGATCTGGGGACAGGGACCACCCTACAACCACTCCCCTTCCCTCCCCCCGAACCCTCCTCAGGGCAAAGCAAGATATCTAGTAGTTATTTTTGGTTAGGTGGGAGTTCAGCCAGAGTCACCAGTTCCTTCTCTGATCTGTCTTGAGGTCCTTAGGATGCTCAGGTGAAGACTGGGGGCCGAGAATAAACTCTAAGGGACCAGCACCTGAGCGCCCGCTGGCAGGGTTTCAACACCTGGGCTGCACAGCGAGCCTAGGACCCATAAAGATGTCTCAGCACTGGGGTGCTAAGACCAGGGTTTGGAAAAGCCCAGTGCAGGACGTCAGGCATCCTGGGAGCCTCTGATAGGTTCCTGATGTCTGAGTTGTACAAGGAGGAAATTAAGGGGGAAAGGCCTCCTATCTGTTAAGAGAATTTGTTGGGTCAAACTGGTGAACCCGTGAATGACCTCAGTTGTCATCTTTGCTCTGTGTTCTGTCTTGTGTTTTACCTGTCCTTGTGTGTTCTGACTGGAGGCGAGTGAAATGGATGAATGATATGAATAACAGGACTGGTAAGGCAGACAGCCGTCTGGCTTGTGTTTTAATTTTATCTGTCTGTCTATCTATTTATCTATCTATCTATCTATCTATCTATCTATCTATCTATCTATCACAAGCTTTATCCCCCTCTAGTTAAGGAAGACTTTGGCTAGTCTATCAAGAGCCACACTGCTCTTGGAGAGGTCACTCTAGAGATGGTGGAGCTTTGGGGGTACGGGGGTCGGTATCAGTATGAGGTTCCTCTGCGTGGGCACATAGTGCAGTGCCCAGGACTGTGCTGTGGCTCTATGGAGTCAGCTCACCTTGTCACTGTGTGGCTGGAGCTCCGCCCTGGCTTGGGGCTGCGTAACTGCGTCCTGTGGCTACTCATGGGGTGGGTGGGCGGCTGCTCTTACAGAGCATATCAGTTATAGTTATGTCTCTGCAGGTATGATAAAAACACTCCAACCAAAAGCAGCTTAGAGGAGGAAAGGACTTACTTCTGTTACAGTTCATCACTGATGGAAGTCAGGGCAGGAACTCAAGCAGGAACCATAGAGGAATGCCTCTTGCTGTCCTAGCTCAGGCTCAAGCTTAGCTAGCTTTCTTGTGGGGGGCGGTTGATTGTAGGTGACTATAAAGTGAAACTCATGACTGAATTGGGGCTTGGTTTTCAGTCCTGTCCTCCTCCCCAAGATCTCAAACATCACCACCATCTGGGGCCTATTGACCCAGCTAAGATATTACTGTACTCAGCACTTACCTGTTAATGGGAGACCTACACTTCCTTTGTTCTTTTTTAATAGTTCCCAGTATCCTAATGTCTCTGTTGGGAAGAGAATCATTATCTAAGCTCAAAGTCAGATTGCTTCTCCCTTCAAGGAAGCACTATTGTTTGCTTCTAAAATAGAGAGTAAGGTCAACACCTCAGAATAAATATATGGAAACATGATAGGGAGGACTAAAAGGGCCACCCTCATGGACATACATCTTAAGGATCCTACTTCCCACATCAAAACTATATGCCCTAAAGCTTTAAGACAGAGAGGGACTGATCTTTATAAGTCAAAGGCTGAAGAAGCAAGGATTATCGATTGAAAGCTCTAGTCCATATAATACTCTCATTCTTAGTGTTAGCAAAGCCCTAACAAATGAAGATTAATTAGTCCAAGGCCTCTGTCTGATCAATGACTCACTCCATCCAGTAGGTCTTAATCCTTATCCGATCCTAATTCAGATTCTCTCTAATATGTCTTCAGTGCTAAGCCTTAAAGATGCTTTCTTGTATATTCTGCCTACCTCAATGGTCAGATTCTACTTGCTTTTGCAGCCCTCAACCTGCAGAGAAGAAAAAAAAGTCACTTGACTGTCTTCCAACAGGGATTTGAAATGATCCTCATTTGTTTAACATAGTTCTTATCCAAGATTGATGAAGCAGAGTCATCTGGAGATCACTCTGATTAAATGTCTAGCAATCCCCTCCTATGTGGCCAACAGAAGAAATCATTTCCTGAGCGAAGAATCGCTGTTTCCTGACTCAGGGAGGCCAAAATGTGTCTTGGGAAAAAGCTCACTATACAAAAACAAAGTTACCTATGCTGGCTTTTTCTTGTCAAACGAGATCAGAGCTTTGGAACAAAATGGGAATTAACTGTTTTGGCTTTCCTGCTCCCCCAAAACCCTTAAACAGATATTGTATTATTTTGACCTCTGATTATGCAAAGATAGCTATCCCTCTTAAGGAAACTCAGGCTCAGGGACTCACAAAAGCTGAATAGACCCTTAAGTGCAAAGGAACCTTCCAAAAACTTTGAAAAGGTGCTAAGACTCCTGTCTTGGAACTTGCCCATACAGTCTGTGTTTGACCTGTATGCGACTGAAAGACAGGGTATTGCTTAGGGAATAGTTATCTAGTTCATATATCATCCTCCACACACCATGACATATTATGCTGCTTAGTTTTATGTCAACTTGACACAACTAGTGTTAAAAGACAAGAGGAATCCTCAGTTGAGAAAATGTCTCCACAAAGTCATTTTGTAGTCATAGTGTTTCACCAGAGCAATAGAAACCCTAATTAAGACAGACATGCAAGCAAGGAACTAGACCATATAATAAAGGGATGGCCTGGATGCCTGTGATCAGTTGCTGCCTCCAGAGTCCTAACTCCTGAGGTTCAAAAGTTTACCTGTGGGTAGCCTCTCACTGTTCACACACCTCAGGACACAAGGAGCATTCTAAATTCTATGGGAAATCTATGGCTGACAGACAGCAGACTACTTGTATTAGGCCTTCTTGCTGTAAGGACCCATGATTTCAGAAAGGAGGGCCTCTCCACCTCTCATAGAAGGCTATTTAGCCTATTCTGATCTCTCAGATCAATCCCTGAAAAATCCAGTTTTGGTCCTTTGAAAATTGGATATATAGGACATTCAGACTTAAGTGTATGGGCTAATATAAGACATATATATATATATATATATATATATATATATCCCAAGGCAATGTAGCACAAGGCTTTAAGTAAGCCAACTCAGAAGGCAATGTGGCATATGCCTTTAATCCCAAGTCTCAAGATATAAAAGGAAACAGTCAGTAGAAGCAAGAGAGCTGAGAAAAGAAGTGGAGGAGAAACAAGATAGAAGCAGAGGTAGAAGCTAAGTGAAAAACAAAAGAGTCAGAGCAGGATATAGAAGAAGCAGGCTTGTGGAGAAGTTGTGGAGAAGGCAGCTAGCAAAAGTTCAGTTCAGATTTGTAGGCTAGAGCCTTCTAGGTCCAGGCTTGCTTCCTGAAGATTGTACCTCATTCTTTCTTGAATCCCCATGAATAAAAATACCATTGACAGAAGCAATTTGGGGAAGAAAGGGTTTATTTTGCTGTGGTATTCCACATCACTGTCAAGACAGGAATTCAAACAGGACAGGAACCTGGGGCCAGGAACTGATGCAGAAGCCATATCTAGTGGTATAGATCACTGAGATTCAAAGGACATTATCTCAGTGAGTTATTAACATCAGCATCAACATTTGTCTCCCATTATGAAAGGCATCTTAGTTTCTAAGTAATGTTATAATTCTGCCATTTGTGATAACAACTGTCTTCTCCAAATGTTTCTCAAGATTTTCATACCTCATGGTTCTACAAACCTATGATGGATCAGTGATGCTGACTAACATCTTCACTGCTAAAGCTTTTCTTTAATTCCTTTCCAGGAATTGGAAGCTTAGCTGGGAGAGGTCTTGCCCTGAGGTCTCCACTTCCTTTATTCTGCTTAGCATCAGGCTTTTCTTTACTCTGTTTATCTCCTTAGGCACAGGAAGTAGCTCCAGCACACTTCCTAGTGCTCTCCCCACAAACTATACAGTTTATATTTTTCCTTTCTCATCTTATCCTTTTCATCATAGATCTATGTTAAACAGGCCACTAATAATCACAGGACACAGTTAATAAATACACAGCTTTGAAATCTTCTCTGCCAATGCCATTACTCAAAAACTCTTCAATTTATTCTCAGGAAGACTTTTTGGACAAGGGCAAAAAGCAACTACATTCTTTGGCATTATATCACAAGAGCATCTTTAGGTTACTTACCAATATTATTTTGCTCTGAAACCTCTTGAGCTGAGTCATCATAATGTACCTTGCTTCTGTCTTCAATGCTCCTATGAATATGGCCCATTAAACCCTACTTAAAAAGTTCAACTGCTTTCCTAATCTAAAGTCCCAAAGTCCACATTCTGTCAACAAAAAAGCAGCATGGTCAGGCCTGTCACAGCAATACCCGACTTCTGGTACCAACTCCTGTCTTAGTCCTGTCTTAGTTACTGTTCTATTGTAGTGAAGAGAAACCATAACCACAGCATTTTAATTACTGCTTCTTTACAGTTTCAGAGGTTTAATTTATTATCATCATGGTGACTAGCATGGCAGCATGTGAGTAGTCATGAGTTGGAGATTACCTGAGAGCTCTACATCTGGATTTACAGGCAGTGGGTAGAGCAAGACACTGGGCCTGGCTTGAGGTTTGAAATCTCTTAGGCTACCTCTAGTGACAAAGTTCCTCCGAGAAGCCCACATCTACTCCAACAAGGCCACATGTCTTAATCCTTTCAAATAGTTCCGCTCTTTATGAGCCTATGGGGGCCATTTTCATTGAAACCACCACAGATGCCTTAAACAATATTTAGAACCTAACTCCTAGTGATATATGGCTCTTGACCCCAAATAGACACTCTCAAGAAACATATAAATAGCTTAAAAAGCAGCTTGATTCACCCCACAGCAATTGCTTAAGAGATCAGATTAGATAAGTACATAATCATCTCCCAATTCCTATAAAAGACTTACATCTTCTTTCAACCATACAATCCTTTCTCCCCAGAGATTACCTAATGTATTTATACTGTAGCATATTTAATATATTTTTTACTTATGCAAATAAAGTATTACCACTTATATTATTATAGCATAGTATAGCATAGTATAGTATTACCGTTTATTACAGTAAATCATGAACAATGTGGACTCGGGCTTATCACAACTATATAGATAATAAAACCAGGTCTATAAATTCATTGAACCTGCCAGACCAAGAAATAAAGTCACCCCTCACCTAGATTACATAAAAGGGAAAATACCTAATGCCAGGGCAGGACAGCATTCATCAACCTGTCAGCAGGCAACCTGGTGTGATCAAGTTTGATCTATGACCAGGAAGTCCTGACTCAGCACGTTCTCTCCGATTTGCCTGTTGATGAGACCCATTTGCATTGCTAAGCCTTTAGACCTAATTCTGCAACTAGAACCAGCTCCAAGACCTGGTTGTTATGTTAATATCTTAGTTAACTATCTGCAAGGACTCCTTTGCATTTGCATTTGCTTCTGGCTCTTGTCTTCAGTAAGGCTTTTAGAGACTATACAGTTGCATTATTCTTTCTTAACTACTATAAGCTTCACATCATCTTGTAAAGTGTAATGTTGATCTGAGGGATGGTATTAGTATTTAAGATTGGGACAAAAGAACTTGGTCATAGACATCAAGTTGAAATCAAGAGTCTTTGCTGAATTAAAGCCAATGAAAATGATTTGTCTTATGAATTTTGTATTGCTCAATGAATTCTGACATCGAGGAAAGATCCAAACATGTTCATGTTTCTGGCGTAACTTGCTCGTGACAATGATCTGTTTTCTTTCTTTCTTTGAAGTGTTTGCACAAACTGTGCCTTGTTCTAGATTTTCAAGTCCCAGATCCCTTTCGTTCTTGAGATCTTGGCTAAACTTGTCTCCAGACTTTTGTGTACCCTTCCTTCTAACATAATTTACCATAAGATTTTGTGTTGAACAAAACTGCAACTGCCATCAAACTCAGTGTAACTGTTGCTTAACGAGCAAAGTGTTTCTCTCACACAAGTCCCGTACTGAGTCTAGATCTGATGGTGCTGTATGTCAGGAACCATGCTATTATTTGGCCTGGGCTCAATATCACATCCACATGCTACAAGTTAGGGAAGCCAGGAAAACGTAATCTATTTGAGTGACCACAAGCAAACCTAACCGAAATTAGAGGATAGGTGAGAATGGGCAGGAGAAACAACTGGTGTGGTTGCTCCCACTACCTCTGGGATCTGACTCCATACCCCCTCAGCTTCCCTTGTGATCTCTGTCTATGGAATTAAAATGAGATACATAGAATGTGCTGTCAGAGACAGTCAGAGTTCATCACAGTGTAAAAGGGCTCTTACAATATCTAATGAGAGGATTGTAGAGCTGAATACTGTCAAAAGCTATGATTGGAAATGGCTGAAGAGACCATTGTCTTGATACATAGTTTAAGCAGGTTTTATACTAGCTCTGAAGGCTCTGGAATTTCCCTGTCCAGATGATTCACAGGCCCACTGGGATAGATCCTTACAGGAAGGCACAGTATCTTCAGGTTCTTTTAAAAGAATAATGTGTGTGTGTGTGTGTGTGTGTGTGTGTGTCTGTGTGTCTGTGTGTCTGTGTGTGTGTGTGTGTTTACAAGCACAGTGGTGCATTTGTGGATCTCAGAGGACAATTTTGGAGGGTAGATCCTCTCTTCTACTTCGTTGAGATAGGATCTCTCTTGTTTCTGTTGAACTGTGTGCTCCAGGCTAGCCGGCCTCTGAGCTTTAGGACACTGCTTCTGTTTCTACCATCCATCTTGCAGAAATGTGATTACAGATGCATGCTACTTCCCTGGCTTTTTACATTAGTTCCAGGGATCAAACTCAGGTCCTTAAGCTTGAAGCAGGTGGAGGCATCTCAGCAGACCAACGTCCTTGTCCTTCATCAGAAAGTCTCCTGCTGCATAGTCATCTTGATGTTTCAAGACTCCTGAAACCAGGTTATAGTTATTCATTGATCTGGGCAGTTTGAGATGCCTCATCTCCCAGAGCCAGAGATACAACTTAGATCTCATTCTACTGATTAGTGTCTTGCAGTCATAGTCTTTGGCTTTACGAGCCTTTTATTGTGAGGGAGGAGTCTAGCCTGACATTCTTTAAGCCTGGAACTATTTGACAATATTAGTCAGTCTCTTGTCTCTCAGCATTACGTTAGAGTGTGAAGACTTTATCCTTTCATAGAAGCCTTCTTCTATCACTCAAGCTAAAGTAAATTTCATTAATAATGTGGGTTGGTTCCCCAAAATAACACAGTATGAAATGTAACTTAACGAGAAAACAGTTGTATTTCTGTTTACAAGCCATACAATCATTCTGTGATTTTCATGATAGTCTGTGCTATCTAGACAGGGAACAATTTACATCAAGTGGAAAACTAGTCTAGCCTCCCACCCTTTTTTTCTTAGATAAAGTTTTATTGATACACAGTCATACCTCTTGATTAGAGTATTATTTATGGATGCTTTCTTGCTATAGTACTATATCAATGGCTTGCAATGAAGAATGTATTGTCTACTAAGCCAGAATCACTTACTTGACCCAAACTAGAGTCACCTAGGGAATCTCAGTTAAGGAATTGCCTGCATCAGATTGGCCTATGGACAGATCTATAAGAGATTTTCTTAATTGCTATTTGATGCAGGAGGGCCAGCCCATTGTAGGCGGGTCCATCACTAGGCAGGTAGAACTGGCTGCATAAGAATTGTAGCTGAAGAGACCAGAGGAAGCAAGTCAGCGAGGAACATTTGTCATGGCTTCTGCTTCAGTTCCTGCCTCCAGGTTTTGGCCTTGAGCCCCTGCCCTAGCTTCCTCAACTGGTGGAATGTGATCTAGATGCCCCACTAAGAGGCTTCCCAAACAAAAATGTCTGATAGAAAACCTGGGAATCAGATAGCTATGATTATTTTTTAAATTTTCAAAAGAGACAATTGAGATTGTACATCCATGAAAGAACTTTTAGAAGGCAAAATCTACTGTGCTAAATGGTGGCCAGATATTACCTTGCTTGAGAGACAAAGCATAAAACAAATACTTTAGTAAAACTGGGCAGAGATGACAACATGTGAATCAAGAAAACACAGTCTTCCAGGGCATTTTGAATCTATAATTTTGGAGAAAAACTACATACAAAAATTATACACACACACACACACACACATACATACATATATATTTCAGAAACTTTTTGAACATGTACTAAAAACAGGTGTTTAAGAATTAAAGGGAGAGCTGTAGATATGTAAGGTACACTCTCAGGGAATGTGTGCACTGGAGCTTGGGAAGACACCAGAAACAAACATGAAATGATGTGATGGGACCAATTTAAAAAAAACATGAAGAATTAGAGTATTTGTTGGCTATTTTATATTAGAAACTCCAGAGAAGCCTTATCAATTAGGGGACATTTCAGCTGAGATCTGGCTGAAAGATAGAATCAGCTAAAGTAAGCTCTGCAGAGTACACATGCTATAAGTAAGAGCAAGATTTCTCGGTGACTGGCCTTTCTTGGTGGCTGGCCTCAATCTCACAGAGATTTGCCTGCCTCTGCCTTGAATGCTGGGATTAAAGGCATGTGCCACCACTGCCCGGCTACATTCTTTAAAAAATAACTAATGGGGGAGCATCTCACAATGGGTTTGCCACCTTGGGTAGGTAGTCTTGGTTTGTATAAGAAAGGAAGCTGAGCACCACAGAAAGACAGCCAGTAGGTGGTAATCCTCCAGGGATCGCCTCAGCTTCTGTTTTAGTTTGCATCTTGACTTCCCTCAATGACAAACTTGGCCCAGCAGTCAAACCAAATACACCTCTGTTCCTCAAGTTGTGTTTGTGCCACAGTGTTTTGTCACATCCACAGGAGTCAAGCTAGAACAGATGCCTCCCTGTAACTAGCTAGATGCCACTTGGAAATACTTGACACCCTTGTGTGTGCTTTCATTCTTTCAGCTCATTTAATCAACCCTCTGTGATATACTGATAATATTGTTAGTATTTTACAAATTATCTGGCTGTCTGGCTGTCTGGCTATCTATCTGACTAGATATAAGCCAACAAAAGGAAGACAAAGCTAGTATTTGAACTCAGGAAGCCTGCCCTCCGAATCTATTCACCTGTCTATCTGTATTAATCCGTTTTGTGTTAACATAATGAAATAACCAAGACAGGCTAACTTCATTTCAAAAGTAGGAATTATTCTGTAATAATAGGTTGTCTCTTTTACTTTATTTATTTACCCACACTTTTCTTTCCTCCTCATTTTCTTTCAGTGCTGAGGATTGAACTTTGAGCCTCATTCATCCATCTCCATTATTTAGCATCAGTCTGGATCCATGGACGTTCTTATTATATTTTCAGTTATAACCCTCTACTTCTCTGAATATTTTTATTGGTAAATACTTCTAGGGATAGCCACTGGGAGCTCTTGCATCTGATCTCTGCGTCCCTTCCACAGACTCCTTTCAACACTCATTTAAAATTTGTATTTGTTTGGGACCAGGTAGATGGCTCAGCAGATAAAAGAGCTTTCTGAGCAAGCCTGATGACCTGAGTTGCATTCCTAGAACCCACAGTGGAAGAATAGAATTGACTCTTAAATGTTGTCCTCTAACCTCAAAACACATGATATAGCATGAGTGGGTAGGTGTGTGCAAGCATTCATGCATGTATGCACACACACACACACACACACATAGCCCACATGCAATGATAAAGAAAATACAATAAACTTTGTTTTGTTTTGTTTTCATGTCACTGTTGCTTTTTATCTTTCACCATTGCAAAAGATGCTTTTGCATGCTTTAAACTCTCGTTGCTAAATCAGTCTTCTGCCAGAGCCCCCCAAGTGTTAATTTCTTAGGAACAAAATCTGTGGAGTGTCTAATAGCATCTCCAGCCTCTGTCTGTTAGATACCTACAGCAGCCTTCCTCATGTGGTTCTGAAAATTAGTGTCTCTAGACAGCGTCATCCTCCTCAATGGTGAAGCAAAGTGGTAGTAAATTATGAACCAGTGCATAGAATGGGAGCTGCTGAAATCACAGAGAGTGTGGTGACAAGTGATGGGCTGTAGCAGAAGCCTTTGAACATGTGTGCAGATATTGGGGAAGGATTCATAGAGCGATAACAGAGAAGATGCCATGTGAACTGTGAACCCATTTGTGATTCTCAGTTTTAGAGATCAATTATAATGATCCAGATAAAAGGGTTACTCTCATTTTTCTCATATAAGCGTGTGTGTGTGTGTGTGTGTGTGTGTGTGTGTGTGTATGTGTGTGTGGTGTGTACATGTGTAAGTATGTATGGGCACCAAAGGTGACTTCCTCTATTAATCTTCACCTCACTTTTTGAGACAGGCTCTCTCACTGAACCTGGAGCTCACCATTTCAGATAAACTGGCAGCTAGCCAGCCATTGGGATCCCCATGTCTCCACCTCTGCCCCACCCTGATTTTATAGGTTCTCATGCTGTGCAGCAACTTTCCTAAATGCTAAACTATTTCCTCAGCCCCAGCTCCATATTGTAATAACAGGAATTACTGTTATTAGATGAAGAAACTATGGATCATAGGCACAAAGTAGCATGCTTAATGTTTGTGATCTGGGCTTGAAGGATCCGATCAGACAAACAATTGGGGAACTGGCCTTGAGGGTACTAACATCTGACTGTAAAGCTCAAGTCAGGATGATTTCAACCCTCTGACTTGTAAATTCATGCCAGCTGTTGTGACTTTTCATAGACATGGACAATGTCTATGCACCCTGGAAAAGGCATCAGCAGGAGACTGGAGAAACGATTGTAGACAGTTCACTGGGATTACTCAAAGGTAGCTACATTGCCCAAAAGTCCACCACTCTGTGGGTGACTACTCTCAAAATCTGCTCCCTTGAAGCTCCTACTCAATTTGTAGTCAGTTTCCCTACTGAAAGCCTCCTTTCCCTGTAGCAGTACGCTACAGTCTTTTACACTCTATTTAGGGAAGAAGAAAGGAAAGGTAGGAAGAAATCATCACTGCTTTTACAAGCGGCCTTGATATAGAATGAGAGAAAGGTAGAAATCTTCACAGTCTCTTTTAAACTATCCTAAGCTTGAAGAGGACTAGCTGACAATGACTAGCAGCTCAGCTCAAGGTGTGTAAACTCAATACCTTCAACCTTTGTTCTTTTAATTAATTCTTTTAAGAATCAACACACTAACAATGACAACCCAGCCAATGAACAACCAACCAACGCCCACCCGGGCTCTCAGGGCTTCAGACTTTTTATACCCTAAGCCAAAAGTTCCCATAAACCCAAGTAGCACACAATCCCCTAAACAAGCTACAGGTGCCAGAATGACTGCACCTAACCAAATTATAGCCACCTGCACCAAGCATTCCAAACCCAACTCATAAACAACTATACCACAGCTGGGGTGGGAACACAAACCTAATCTAAACACCATTTTGCATTTTTTAAAAAAACCAAACGAAGAAAAATTTCTTCCAGGTGTACCACTACATTCCCTCAGTGTATTTATTGTTACAGCCTTGAGAAGGGCCTTAGGTTTCTTTTAAGTTGAACCTTCTTCCAAGAGTGAATGTTTTAACTCAGAGGAAATAGCCACACAACACATTTCATTTTATGCTTTTTTTTTCCCACTGAAGTTTAGGCTTCTTGAGATCAGGAACAATACAGTGTTTATCTTAAGTCTTCTTCTTAGCACAGTACTGACAATGTGATAGTTACTTGATAAACATTTAATAAGAGAGTTAACATGTGTCCACATACATCATCAACCCACCTCTCAGAGTATGCCCTCAGTTCATATTGTTTTCTGGGTAGATACTGTTCTGTTCCTGGTAGAGTATTCGTTTCTGAGCTCACTACTCAGCTCCTGCTGATTGCTCTGTTCCTGTGCCTTACTATTTTTCCTCTTAATATCCTACATGTGTAGCTGGTCAGAACCATGATATTTTCAAACAGATTATGGCCAGATGCACTGTGTCTTGGGTCAGAAATGCAAAAGGCGACTTCTTTGAGGAAAAACCATGTTATAGCTGATAGTAAAGTGTCAGAATGTGTGACTATTTGTTTCCACACACAGTGCCAATTGTTTTTACCCCAGACTCCTGAATTATTTTAAAGGGTACATTTTATGAAAATCATCCTAGGACTGTTTGGCTTCTCTCTCTCCCACTCTTTTCTCCTTCCCTCCCTTCATCTCTCGCCTCATTTTCTTTCATGTAATTCTTTCCATTTCTAACCCTAATTCCCATGTATTATTTCATTTGGTGTTGGTGTTGTCTTTCTTTCAATTTGTTAAGCACAATAACAGGGGGAAATACTCTGTATTGTATTTCTTTTTCCCTACTACTTATGGATCAGCTATTCACAGGTGTAATGAAATTTCAAGTCTATGGCAATAGAAGTTAGTCTGTTTTCAAGACTCACTTTCTTTCCTTTGCTAAGATTCTGCTCTAATTTAAAAACCAGTAGATCATAGTTAAATAAAACTGTACTCAGGATAACCCTAATTTCCATATGCAGATTTATCTGCACTGACAGCCACCCCCTTCTCTCTCTCTCTCTCTCTCTCTCTCTCTCCCTCTTCCCTCCTCTCCATCTCCCTATTGCATTGTGTTTGACTGATTTTCAGAGCACCTTCGCTGTTTCTCTTTCTCTCATCCTCTTTCTGTAAAATATCTAGACAGGAAGGAGGTGGCTGCAGAGGCTGAACAAACAATCTCATATTCTGCCTGCAATGTCATCGTTCTTTCCCCCATTTGAGGGGGGTGAAGTTACCCAGGAAGGGACGCAGAGGATCTGAAAAGGAAGGGGGGGTTCTCCAGAGGCTGCTGCGGTCAGGGGCAGGGACTGCCACCAGATGTGCCTGCCTTTCTGGGCTTTGCTTCGAAAGGGACAGCAGGAGGAAATATTGAGAGACAAAAGCCTCCGTTTAAATGATCATTTTCTTTATTTAATATGGCAGCAGACACTCTGCATAGGATCAGCGTGCCGAGCATGAACTGGACTTTCCTACTTGCCTGACAGGAGTCACACAGATCCCTGTTTGCAAAATGAACAGCCAAGGTAAGACCCACTGCTTTGGATACTTGGTTATTTTCCTAATCAATTATATTTCTTCAATATATGTTTCATTTTCATTCATATATAGTGTAGTGGGGGCTAATCGGTGTTAACCTGCATCGAAAGAGTTAAGAAAAAGCAGAGGTTTAATAGATTCAAATCAATTCCTAGAGGTTGGTTACTTTGTCAATGATGTATATACTGTTGTTTTTAGGGAAAATGTTTGGTTTGAGAACACACTAATGCCATCGTCGTCCACCCCTGGTGATAATAGTGCTGCTCAGACTCCTAAAAAAACTTTGTGAAAAGACAGTGAGCTACAGATGCATGTGTTATATTTTTAGCTCACATACAAAAATATTAGAACTCTTATTAAAATGGTAGGATTTTTTTATGCAAAGAAGGAATGAATGCTGCATAATTAAGTACAGTATTTAATTTGGCTGTTGTGAAGCAAAAGAATAAGGTAATAATTTTTATTGTACTAATCAGTCTCAAGATGTTCTCTGTGTTAATTGGGTTAAAAAAATCGCAGTACTTATTAGAAATTCTAATTCCACAATGCAGTGCTGACAATAAGCGCAGCCAGTGAATTATTCACATCTTTAATTCGCTCACTTAATGACAGTGTTCTGTAATCAGAGTGCAGGGCCTGCTGCCTATGCATTATGTATGATGCTCAGGACTTAAATGCAGGACATTATGAAGCTCTCAGTGGTTCAGTAATTAGTTTTCCACAAGACAGGATTTAGATATTCACAGATAAAAGTCCACAGTCAGATAATGCCAAGGTTGCACAACACAAAATAACAAAGGGAAGGAAGCTCAAAGTTTAGACGAAAACTTCGTCCCTAGAGCTTGTCCACGGTGGGGACAGAGTCAAGGTACTTTAAATAGTTGCCTGGCTCTGATCACATGTTTGAAAACTGTTTTTGAAGAAAGTTGTAGCAGGCAAGACATTTGCACAGTTTCAGCGGACCAGAGGGGAAAGATAAAGCCTTTTTAATTAGTGTTCACAGAAGTTCCGCAATATATCCTCCTAACAAGTCTGCGGTGTGCATAGCATGCTCTCTCAGTGTGCTTGTAATTTAGTTAGTGCAAATGCAAATCAGGTTACAATGGTGTTTGGCTGTGATTGTGTTTGTAAAAGGGTTACATGCCCAAATGGAGACGGAGCTTGCTGATGGTTTTGTTCCAGTTTCGTCTAAAGGCAGGCTTGAGAATCAAATGAGATATTAAGTGAATCTGGGCATGAAAGGAAGTAGATTGGAATTATCGGTGCAACTTTGAAATTTCTTAGACTTGTCAGTTCATTTTTGAATGTTCTGTCATAAATCATATACTTGAACGGACTGTTCAGAAACATTAGCATTTCTTAAAAATGTATACAAACGTTATAAAAACAATTGGCAGTATCATTTTAAAAGTTTAGCAAGTAACTAGGCATATTTCAGTGCAACTGTTTTGAGAGCCCTTTGTTTGTTAAACTAGTGTATTTTTGAAGACTTGTGTTTGATCTTTACTAATGTAGCATCATTGCTTTGTCATTTATCTGTCTATAATTTACACTAATTTCTCAAATCCAAGGATTAGAATCTTTAATAAAAATCAGCATCTGGAAATTGAAATGCACAGTGTTAACACTTTTTAAAAGTATCTTTTATAGCTTAGACGATTTTTGAAAAGAAAGTTGAATTGAAGAGCATTATAAGCAAGCGTAGTGTTTAAAAGGATGAAATGTCAAAATGTGAGATATGATCTCTATATTTGAACATTACTTAAATAAAAAGTATGTAGACAAAGTAACTCATTCCTGTGGTCCCTGATGCTGGGGTTGGATTCGGGAAGCACTAAGGCTAGAGGATTACTCACACCTAAGAATTTGAGGCCATGTCACCCAAACTATCTTATAACTTTTCATCTTCTGTAACTTCTGAAAGCGACTTCAGCAGAATATAAAAAAAGTTTTTTCCTTAGTGTGTGTGACATACTTTACTTTTTTATAGTACTTAGAACAGGGGAAGAGCTTAATGGGGGCAGAATTGCTGTGCTGGACAGCTGAGCAGGGGGCCTGGCTTGGATATGGGTTGGCATCCATGTGAGCATCCACACATGGACACTGTATTTTACCTGAGGGTGGTAGTGGTAACTACACAGAATTCAGTCATTAATTTTTAGAAATGTTTAGGGGGTGTGAATACAGGGCAGTGGTAGAGTGCTTGTCCAGTGTGTTTGTCACTCGGAGTTCAATCTCCAGTGCAGTATTACCAATCGATCAATCAGTAGACAAATAAATAAAGAAACAAATAAAGAAATAAGAGGACAGGACATCCAAATTCTAGACCCATTTCTGTCAGAAAACACCCATACAGTTGTTAGGTGGATAAATGAAGTAAAAATGAAGTTGTTCTCTTTTTCTTTTAACTTAAAAACAGACAGACTAAGGCAGCTATTTTAAGGGTTAACAGAAAACTAAATATATTTCACTGAAGCTGTATTGTTCATAACAGTCCAGTTTTGCACATGATAAAACAAAACTATCAAAACATTCACAAGTAAATCAACTTCACTTTTATTGAATGAAAACCTGCCACAAAAAGCAAGTGTTCTTTTTAGGGATTTGGGGGAGACTACAAGAGTTTTGAGGTCATTCAATCTGCTGTCACCACACTAAGTAAGCTAGCAATCCATATGTTTTAAGCTGCTTTCGCCAGTCAAATCTCTGTGTTCATACTATAAGAATCCTTGTGACAGAATGCCTACTGATTACTAATATTTCAGCCACTTTTCCAACTGTATCATAGACTAGATGAGTCAGATTGAAATCACGGAACTAGAATGTTGGAGCCTCTCCCTTAACCTGGACTCATCAATAATAATAGATTAGCTATCTATTAACTTATGTATTGTTTATGTACTTCTAATGCTAGTAAACAAACAAGTATATTTTCCCTCTTTCTTTTGGTTCAGTGTTCATGTACACCAAAAAAAGTAAAAGTTACTCTAAAGTAATGTAATTATACCACAGAGCTGGTGTGAGTGTCTGAATTTGCATTGAACCATCTTGAGATCATCAAACCTCAACCAAAAAGCAACAGTGCTGGTTCCTAAGGCCCTGTATGTACAGAAATTAAGGTAAACTGAAAGAGATTCTGCCCAGAATTGCTCATAATTACAGTGCTCTGATTTCTTTCCCCTAGCCCAGTAAGTACTATCCACAGAAACCAGGCTTTGGTGCATTTTAGACTTCACTGTGGACTTTTGACTATTTGAAGATCTGGTTAAAATACTGATCCTGATTCAGTAGATCTTAGTTGAGGCCAACACAGTTTCCCAATGATGCAATGTGGCTGGATGTGGAAACCTCCTTTTGGTGAGACATTAAACGTACCTTATTTCTGGGATGTCTGGAAGGCAGGCCAGTGCACTTGACCCCTCAATGAACTCCAATATCCCCCCAGTTCTGATGTGTTCTAATGCAGGTAGAGGGGCTTCCACTTGTGGACTGCCAGCTCCAACTCTGGCAACTCTGGGAACATAGCATAAGAAGAACATAGACCTTTGTGGAGCTAGCTTCAGGAATTCTATGCTTAGTGACTGGCATTAGAATCAACTAATCAGTAAATAGGCTTTTCTCTTCTTACCTTCTGTTTTTCCTTATTCCTTCCCTTTCTCCTTCCTTCCTTTCCCCAGGACCAAAGAAAATTGTACAAAAATAAGAAAAGCATCTTAAAGCATGAGACATACATTTCAACAGAATGTTTAGCTTATGTTAGAGAATATGTAGGGAACGGGTCATGTACCTTAAATTTAGGGTTTATTTTCACTAAATTAGAGTTGCATTTTAGTTTATAAACTGAAAGAAAGATCAGGGGTCACACTGATTAGATATGGGTTTCAACAAGATTATCTTGGCATCAAGGCGGATAAATTTGGTAAATCAAGACTAAAGACAGAGGCCAGTTAGGTTCCTGTGCTCACAGAATTCAAGATGGGAGGAACATTAATGTTGTGCCACACACCTGGGCCTTGAGTTTGCCTTCTCTGCCTCAGACACGAGTGGTGCTTCTGTAGCACATCTTGTGGTTTAGATCTTATAAAAGGTCTGGCTCGGAGAATTCGGAGAACTCAAAGCATTCACAAGCAATCACTTTTTAAAATTACGTTTTTTTATTTATTTTGCTTTGCTGAAAATTTATTGCAATGCTCCAACAGAATGGTGCCTTTTCTTTTTAACATCTTATTCTGCAGCTTCCCTGGCCCTTTCTACTTGGATGGCAAAGAGCCAGGCATTGGCATGGGCCATTCAAAAACTGGCAAGACCCTTGAGAGTCTTCTCTTCCTCTGATGACTCTGGCTTTCTCCTTTCGGTAGACATTATGGAAGGGTATCACAGATCCCATCAGATGGGGGTGAGTTTTATTTCATTTCAGTTCTTCAGCAGAACTGCCTCCTTTCTTGGAGCAGAAGGCTTCCCTGAGAAAAGTATGAGCTTGGGGGATATTCCTGCAGGAGCAGAATGCTGGCCTGTAGTTATTCAGTGGATTTGTTTCACGTTCTTGGGTACTACAGAGTTGCCAATGGCATGGGCCACTTTTTGATGGATGCTGGCCAGTGAGAGTTCTTCCAGGCTGAAGATCCCACTAACTTCGACTTCTGTGTGATATCTCACAGTAGGGTATCTCACTGTGGGCCTGATGGCAGTACTTGTGGGTCCTGGCACAATGCAGCACAGTTTTGCTTGCCCAGCCTTGAGTCTGCAGATATTGCATGCCAGCTGGTTGAGTATCCACTCTCTGATGCCAGTCCTTGTGGAAGTGGGACTTGATCATGCCACTCTGGTTGGGTGCCATGGCTGCCTCCTGTGTAGGACAACAGCCAAACTGGAAAGGATGTGGTGCAGCAAAGCGTCTTAGAGAAACCTATTTATTTATTTATCCATTCATTCATTTATTTATTCATTTACTTGAGTTTCATGCATATAAAGGCTGTTCTGTGGAGGTCAAAGGACAACTTGTAAGAGCCAGTTCTCTCCTCCTGCCAGGTGCATCCTGAGGTTGTTAGGCTTGGCAGCGAGCACCTCTACCCACTGACTCATCTCACTAGCCCAGCAGTTACAGTTCCTTTTTCCCCTGGTCATTGTAGCACGTAGTATAGAGAGTTAATTTTAGAGTTTTCCCTCTCAATAGCTGCTGAATACTTTAAAGGTAGTTATTTTGTAGCCAAATCTTCTGTAGTGTCCCACAAGAGCCTTGAGATCAGTCTTTGAGAAATGCCAGGAATGTCAATGGTTGGGGGAATTGTTCCTGTCTTGGATGTACTAATTTTTCAGATGCTTTGTGTAGAAACTTTGTATTAGCTTTGACTCATTTGAGTATTTAAGTTTCTCCACTGGATTTCTTCCTTTTATAGTGTTCTACCTTAAACAGCAATAACTCAAGTCTTCCACCTTAAAAGTAAGCACACACCTCCACATTGTAAGCCCCCTCGCTTCTAACATCATAAAGGATGTTTTGATATTGACACTAATGCTCACTTTCAGATGTGTCTAGTTCCTCCTGGTTTCTGTTTAGGGTCTATGCTTCCTTATTTCTTTGTTGAACTCTCTCTCCCTTACTCTGAACCTGCATGTGTACGTTGAATAAGAGTCCTCCAAAGATGTCCCCTTTAAAGCTCTCCTATGAATGAATATGCTACGTTATATTCGAGAGGAACTCAGCAGGTGAGGCCAGGAACCTTGATACGGAGTGGCAGTCCTGGAGCATCTGGATGCACCCACTGCAATCACAAAGGTCTTTATAAAAGGCATACAGGAGAGTTAGAGTAAGAGAAAGAGAGCAAGAGAGATGTTACCGGCTCTACTTGTACATTGAGGGTAAGGATTAGGGTGGTTTCAAAGAATCTAGGAATTTGTCCATTTCTTTTAGATTTTCTAACTTAATGGTGAAGTTTGATGAATAGATGTTTAAGAAAGTAATGTCTTCTTGGTTAACTCTTCCTTATATTAGAATGAAATGTCTCTCTTCATCTCTTCTCATTAGTTTTAGTTTGAAGTCTATTTTGTCAGATATTAGGATAGTAACACCTGCTTGCTTCTTCTTCCCATTCGATTTGAATACTTTTGTCCATGTTTTTATTCTAAGGTAATATGTATTTTTAAAGCTAAGAAGAACTTATGGAAACAGAACATGGATTTTATTTCTTGAGCCTGTGTCCATTGACTGGAAAATTAAAGCCATTAATATCTGAAGTTATTGAAATGAGTGTGTTGGTTGTAGTCATGGTGTTGCTGTATTTTTGTTGTTGTTGATTATCATGTTCTCATTGGTACTTTTGCTTTAGTAATTACAGCTCAATTGATTTCTTTCTATAGTCTCTGGTTTATTCCCCAAGGTACTTCTTGTAATTTGTTTAGGCTTGTTCTGCTGGGTATAAAATTTTAAGACTGTTTGTACTTGGTAAGTTTTTCTTTTTCCTTTAATTGGGCAGTTGTTTATTTATTTGTTTGTTTAACTTATTATTATATTTGTGTTTTAAGTTTTTTTAATTATTTCTTTTACCCTTTAAGATTACAATATAATTGTATCATTTCCCCTTTTCTTTTCCTCCCTTCAAACCTTCCAACATACCTCTCTTTGCTCTCTTTTGAATTCATGGGCTCTTTTTCATTAGCTATTTTTATATGCACATAAGTATATGTATATGCATGTGTGCTCCTTCATACTGTCCGCTCAGTCTGTGTATGTAAGTTGTATGCACGTTTTTAGGATGAACATTTGGTATTAGTTAACCAACCGGTGTGCTCTCCCCTGGGGAAGACTCTCCCACTCTCAATGTTCCGTAGTGGCTAGTGGTTCTTTTTGTAGTATTGAGGCATGGTGGGCCTTACCATGCTCACCTCAGCATGTTCATTGTTGTCCTAGTTCACTCATGTGTAGGCAGTCATAGTGAGAGGTTATGAGTGGAGTTCCTGACATCCTTAGGTGACATGATCTCACGGCAAACCCCAAGATCGTCTGCCTCTTACAAACTTTCTTTTTCTTCTGTAGTGTTCCCTGAGCCTTAGGTTGTGGCAAATATTTTAGCTGAGTATAGTTGTCTAGGCTGACAGTCCTGAATTTTTAGAACTTAGAATTCATTGCCCCAGGCTCTTCTTTGCTTTCAGAGTTTTCACTGAAAAAGCAACTGTAATTCTGGTAAGGTTTTCTTTTTATGTGACTTGTGTTTGTTGTTCCTCCTCTCGCAGCTTTCAATGTTCTGTTTGTCCTGTGTGCTTATGCTTTAACTATGACACGTCATGGGCATGGAGTCTCTCTTCTCTGGTCTTGTTGATTTTGTGTTGTGTGTTCATTTTGTATCTGTGTGGGTCTGTCTGTCCTTATTTTGGGAAAATTTTCTTCTACAATACGATTGAAGTCTATGCCATTGACCTGGTATTCTTCTCCCTCACCTAGTCCTATAATCCGAAGATTTGGCCTTTCCATGGAGTCTCAAATTTCCTTCATGTTCCTTTCCTGTGCTTTAATTTTTTCACATTTGTTGGCTATTTATCTAGATCTTATCTTTGATTTCTGACAGTCTTTTACTTTATTCATTTTCTTTGTGTGGCTTGCCCTTGAGTTTTTAGTTGGGTTATTGGGTTTCTCAACTCCATCTCCTTTTCAACTTGAGTTCTCTTTATTGAATTTACCTTTCTAATTCTAGATTGTCTTTGTTGTTTCATGCATCATTATGTCTTTGTTTTCTTAGGTACCACACGAGCATTTATTATCTTTAAGTTTATTTTCTTTAAGTTCATTGAGCTGGTTTTTATTGCTGTTGTTTGTTTCTTTTTAGGACTCTTTGAATCATTTGATGAAGTCTATGGTTATTTTTTTAAACTTTATGTCCCTGAGTTCATCCAGGTAATTCTCACTGGAGAGTTTTGCCAGGAGGCTTTTTGTGCTATGAAGCCTTCTTTAACATGCCACTTGGACTTCTGGGAACAGCTTGAAGGGAGTTATATAAAAGAGAGAATGTACATTGGAAACAACAATTGGGGTGGAGACAGGGGAAGAGTGAGCACCAGGTTGGGGTGGTGTCAGGGAAAAGTGAGCTCCAGAACTGATAATAGGAAAGCAGGCAGAAATAAGGCTCAAATAAAGTGGAACTAACTGGGGTTTTGAAAAGATTACATTTTAGAAGCTGAACCAGAGCCAGATGGAGTTCCATTAGGAGTCCAGTTACCAGTGAAAAAGTAAGAGTTACAAAGTCTTCAAAGCTTAGATACAGCATTTAGGAATGGCTGCAGAGCACTTTAAGAGCCCAGACACAAATGGCAGAAAACAGCTACACATCCTTTTAAAAGAGGAAAACCTTCACAGAGAACAGTTCTGTAAGACTGGTGGGATTTGGGGAGAAATAATGGCTTGATCTTCCATAATATTTATTCTTTTGTGATGAGATCTGAGCATGCGGATGTCTTTTGTCAGTTCTGTGAAAGAACACAGGACATGAGGAATGGGTTGTACCTGAAGGTAGTACATGACTTATGTGTGATGTACTCAAGTGGACACAGGAGCTGGACTAGTGCACAGGCTGGGAGTCCTAGTCTCAGTCTGAAGTTTTGGGGCCAACCTCTTGGTTGGGGAAGGTATATTTAGGAAGGATAAAATGGACTCACCAGGCTGGACCCTGGAACAAGATGTGTATGACTTGGCTAGGTTAGATGTTGGATGTGGTTTGGGAGTTGCAAGCATGGCAGAAGCAGTGTGGGTCCTTGCCAGAGCCTAGAGGCTGTGAGTGAGGCCAGTGTGGCCATCCAGACTAAGCTGAACACTGGGTATGGGACTTAGGCTCGATTTGATCTGTGGAATGGGGAGGGTGCTTAAAGGGGACTCATTTGGTTATACTCTCATACAAAGTGTACAGGACCTGGGTGGGTAGAGAGATTGGATGTGGTATGCAAATACAATCTTTTCTTAATTATCCTTTTTTTTAACTGAAAAAAAATGAGGCTGTAATTACTGCATGTTTCCCTTCCCTTTCCTCCCTCCAAACGCTACTATTAACTCTGGCTATCCTGGAACTCACTCTGTAGACCAGGCTGGCCTTGAACTCACAGAGATCTGCCTGCCTCTGCCTCCCGAATGCTGGGATCAAAGATGTGTGCCACCACCACCCAGCAAGAACAATAAATCTTATCCATTTCAAATTTTCTATTGGAATAAAACCGAAGTCTATCTTCTTGTTGCACTGACTTTCAATGGCCATACTATTTTTAAAATTTACATTTATTTATTGTGTGTATATGTGTGTGCATGCATGTATACATGCTGTGGCCACAGGACGATTTGTGGGAGTTTGTTCTCTCCCTCACCAGGCTGCAAAACTGAATAGTGCTAAATACTTTACAAATGTGTTTACTTAACTTTGATATATACATCTTATATATTATATATGATGTTAGATAGCAGTCATATGAATTATGCTGTCTTGGTCTTTATAGGTCTCAAGATAATCATCATTTAAAAAACATACTGTAGTTTGAAAGGTTTATATCTGGATTGATGTTTGCCTTTCTGCTGTGATAGTGTACAGAGTACTTTTTAGAGTACTATTCTGTATGGGTGAAGTCTTTACATAGACAACAGTTCAACTTCTCCATGTTCAATGAGTTGTGTAGGTGTTGTCTTCCAAAATGGGGCTTCATTGTCATTTTTGGGAAAGCAACCAATAGCCTTAGTAATAGTCTGGGTTGTTTGGGAGTTCCAAAGGTACCCTTTGGTCAAGAACTCAATTAGATGTAACATATTCCCAGTCATTTTAGAGAAGTCAAAGTGAAAGGAACTTGGTGCAGATAGTGACATGATACCCACAGTCAAGAGTAGAAAGCAATGAATTAATGTATGTATGTTTGTGCTTGGCGCTTTCTCTGCTAGTACTCGGGTCAGGATCCCATGCCTAGGGACTCAGTGGGTGGGTCTTTCCATCTCAACTACTGTAATCAAGGAATCGGCCACAGACAGGCTCACAGGCCAAACTAATCAAGGCAATCCCACATTGTAATTCCCTCCCCTGGTGATTCTAATCTGTGTTAAGTTGGCAATTAAAACTAACTATCACAAGACAAAAGTTTTATCTCCAGGACTTATATGGTGGAAGGAAAGCGGACTCTTGCAGGTTGTCCTGTGACCTCCACACACATGCTGTGGAGTACATAAAATAAATGAATACGTAAAAATACAATTTAAATTAAAAAAATAAAAACCACTAACTTCAAAACTTTTAAAAAACAATCACAAACAAAGCTTTTTAAACATACAATATTTGAATTCTCACGGTGTGGGTTGGATTCAGCCTGGATTGTGTAGTGCTGGCCTCTAGCCAGCTTTCCTTATCTTGTAGATTACTCATGCCTTTTTCTAACTGCATTGAATGACTTAATGTACATAGCTTGAAGTTACATTTAGGAAATGTTATGTTCTAGAGATTCCCTCTCTTGGAGTTCTGGATGTAAAGCATTTACTAGTATATCATTGGTTTGGGGCTATGGACTCTCAGTAATCTCACACCCAGGTAGTGAATATGGTAGTTTTATGAATGTTAGCATTGTTGTTTCTCATTTACTATGAGCTGTGCATGTATGGAATTTCAACCTTTTCTCCTTTTTTTTTTTTCCAAATAATTTTGTTTAAGGAATATCTGTTAGGCTTCCTTATTTGAAATATTATTGAAGTCATTTTTATTTTTATAAAACTATTACCTTGACTTATAGTAGAGCAAATGATGTAAATGATCACCCCTTCTTTGTCACTTCATTAGGAATTTCCCGTTGTTGGTTTGTTTGGTTGTTGAGACAGGGTCTCTCTACATAGCTCTGGCTGTCCTGGAATTCACAATGTAGGCCAGGCTGGCGTTGAACTCACAGAGCTCCACCTGCCTCTGCCTCCCAAGCTCTGGGATTAAAAGCATACATCACCAAGCCTGAACTTTTAGCACAAGATTGTGCTAAAGAGAAAACAGTCAATATTAATTTAATATTGCATGTAAAATACATTCTATAATGCTAAAATATTTATGTAGGTTGTGTAATCAGTTATAATGCAATTATTTTAACAGAGATTTAGATTATAGCCTTCCAAATACTATAATTTAATGAACAATTTCTGTATTGAACCTAAGTGCTATCATGGCAATATTTCATGGTATTCGGAAGTAGGAGAGGCAGCCTACTACCTTGTCTTAGTTCATTTTCTGATGATCTAAGAAAATTTATAAACAGTACAAATTATAAACAGTGCAATTGTTTCTAACAGAACTAAGTGAGTGCTTTTACGCTGTGCTATCCCAGGATGGACAGTAGAAGGGAAAGCATCTTAGTTACTGTTCTATTTTTGTGATAAAGCACCATAACCAAGGCAACTTACAAAAGAAAGAATTTGATATGAAAACCATGTTTCATGGCTGAAAACATGGTACCAGAAGGGCAGTCATGGTGCCTGAGCAGTAGCAGAGAACTTACATATAATCCACAAGCAAGAGGATAGAGGCAGGGGTGAGCTAACTGTTTGGTCTTTTGAAGCCTCAAAATCATTCACCACTGGCATACCTTCTCCAACAGGCCACACCTCCCAATCATTCCAAAGCAATTCTACCAACTGAGAACCAAGCATTCAAATCAATGAGCCCATGGAGACCATTCTCATTCAAGAGAGGCTAAAACCACTCTTTAATTAGGCATACATAAGTTTGGTGTATACATATAATTGGTATAATACACACACACACACACACACACACACACACACACACACACACACACCAAATTTTCATTACTTATTCATCTGTTGATTGAAAACTAGGTCGATTCTTAGGTATAGCAGATAAAGCCTCAATAAATGTGGGGGTACAAATATTTCTGTGGCAGAGTATGGGGTTCTCTGAGTATATGCTTAAGAGTGAAATATCTGGGTCATATGGTAGTTCTATTTTTAATTTTTTGAAAAATGTCTAAATTGATTACCATAATGGCTTTATTAATTTGTGTACCTATCAACAGTGCATAAGGGTTCCTTTCTCTCCACAATCTCTCTACCATTAGTTGTCAGATATATTAATGGTAGCTTTTTTGACTGGGATGAGGTAATATCTCAAAGTAGTTTAAATCTGCATTTCCTTAATGGTTAATGATATTGAATACTTTGAAAAAGTTATTGGCCATTTGTCTCCCTCCCTCCCCCCCTCCCTCCCTCTCTCCCTTCCTTCCTTCCTTTCCTTCCTTCCTTCCTTCCTTCCTTCCTTCCTTCCTTCCTTCCTTCCTTCCTTCCTTCTTTTCTTCCTTTCTTTCTTCTGCCTATTTAGTTGGTTTGTTCATTTGTTGATTGTCAGTTTTATTTTCCTGGTGTTTAAATTAAGCAATTCTTTGTAAATTCTGGATATTTGTCCCTTGTCTGAAGTAAAATGTTCTCCCATTGCTTTGATGATTGTAATCTTCAATTTATAATAATAGTGTGTTCTTAGAGAAATTAGGAAACATATTTCATTAAAAATAACCCCCCAATATTAAGTATTTAGTTATATATCTAACCAAAGAAGCGAAAGGTCTTTACCACAAAACTCTTTACCACAAAACTTTACCACAAATATATTGAAGAGGTAATCACGAAAGATACTAGATGATGGAAAAATATTCCATGCTTCTACATTGAAATAATTAATTTTGTAAAAATGGCTACACTACAAAAATTTAATTTACAGATTTAATGCTACACCTATCACAATCCCCATGTCATATTTCATGGCTTTAGATAAAACAATACAAGAATTCATAGGGAACCACAAAAGACCAACGATAGGCAAAACAGTCTAAATGCTGAAGGTATTATAATACCCAACCTCCAACTACACTACAGAGCTATAGTTATAAAGACAATATGGAGCTGCCATAAAAGTAGAGCACCCAGGAATAAAATGACAATGCTATGTCACTTAATTTTTGACAAAAGAGGCAAAAATATAAGTTGGAAAAGAGGATAGCCTATTCAACAACTGGTTATGCCAAAATGAATTTGTACCTGCAGAAGAATGAACTGAGATTCTTATCTTTCACCTTAAACAAAATTCCATTCAAAATGGATCAAAGTCATTAATTTAAAACCCCAGACACTGCAAATTTCAGAAGAAAACACAGGGGATAGCCTTCAAGATATTGGTAGGCAAAGCAATTTGAACAGAATGCCAGTTGTACAGGAAGTGACCCCAGATGTGCAACGGGTGGACATAAAAGTGGAAAGGGAAGTTCCCATTACTCAATATTAAGCATGGTGAGGTTGGAGAATTAAGGAAATGTTTACAGAGAGAAGAAACAATCATTCTCAGCCATGCGTTTATATTTCTTTACCTGAAAACAATGATTTTGAAGACCTGGTAAAGTCACTTATTCCCTCTTAAATAGAATTGACACTAATAAGTCGAAATACAAGAATTACAATTTGTTTTGAACATAAAGCAGAGATGTCAAAATGCTCAATGTTTTATAATACTCCGCAGATTTTATTAGAATGGTTCAGCTTCATCATTTTCTCTTCAAGTACCGTGCCTGGCTCAAATTACACAATCATCTTCAGCTTTGGCTTCTTATTTTTGACACATCTATTGATATTGCATACCTTATTCCGAGGATCAAACAATATTATGCATATATGCACACTGTGACTATTCTATTACTTTTCAAGTATAAGAAATCCTTAACATTATTATTTTACTTAAAAGATGTGAGAAGTATATTATTTTCATTAGGTTTGATTTGATATAAATACATATGCAAACATATATATATTCCTGGTGTGGTGAGACCCCCTCTTAGAACTTTACATGAATGAAAAAAATCTTAATTTACCTGTGACAGATACAGTTTCCTCCTTTTGGATGCCATTGTGGTGGTGATGAATTGATTTTCCAAATTAAAAGTACCTCTTAAAGAGGTTTGAAATATTTTCTGCATTTTATGTAAGGACTGCATGCTATAAAAATAAGACATTTCTGCCCTGTGTGCATAAGGTAGTCTAAATAAGAAAAATAATATCTAAGTACATGGAATTCTTACTATGTACAAAGAGCTGTACTATATAGAACAGTGAGAGTATTACTAGCATCTCATTTTTTTTTAGGTGAACGTATAGGGCCGAGAAGGAATAGTCAATTTTTCCAACATTAGCAGCTAGAAAATAATAAAACTAGGACTGAGAATTATTCTATCTGATACTTAAGCTAAAACTCCCTTTGCTTTTGTTTATTCTTTGTAGACATAGATGCCAGATGTAGGCATAGATTCAGGTTCAAAGGGTGGTTTTTTCTTTTGCTAATTCAATCCCCATTCCTAGTCTTGGCGCTTCGAGTTTTTCAGCCTCTACAATCTAAACTTCAATCTAGATCTGAAAGGTGTCAGCCTCAGCCTCCCAGACCTACTGCTGACTGAGCTCCTTCTGAACTCTGACTCTTCTGGTTCAACTCAACTCACTCATTGTTCTGGCCAAAACTCTCCTTTAAGCTGCTGGCTCAAACTGACCTTCTGAGCTGGCTGACTGTTTCTGATTAAACTCTTCTGACTCTGGCTGACTCTGGCTGATTCTCTGTTTGCCTTAGACAGAAGCTACCCTGCTCAGCTTCAGACCGACTCTCCCAAACTCACTCTTCCCATCTGATACAGACTTCTTCTGCCAAGCTGCCTCTGTGTCTCTCTGCTTCTCAACCTTATCCCCAGTCAGACTGCTTGATTGTCTCTGTGCTTTGTCTTCCACCTGCTTGCTTCTGACTGCTTTCCTCATACTGCCTGCTGTAACTGACTCTGAGATGAAAGCCTGCTTTTATATCCCAAGAGTTGGTCATGTCCTCACTCTGACTCATTCTGCTAACTCTTCCTTTGATTTGTCACTTTGCCTGCTCTTCACTCTGACTCATCTCAGACATCACTGTGTGACACTGACTCCTAGCTTCTGCTTCCTGTGTTTGCTTCCATACTCTGTTTCTGTTTTAGGTATTAAAGGTATGTACTACCACTGCTTTCTCAATACTAGAATTAAAGGTATATACCAACATTCTTAACATTCTTTCTACATATCATATAGACCTCTGAATGTGATTCCTTCATATAGACTCCTGGAATATAGACCCTTTCTAGCTTTCACACAGGCTTATTCCTCTACAGTTCTTACCTTGCCCTTATTGCCATGAGGGTACACTTGTATAGTGATGAAGATGATGGAGATGACGAAGGTGGAAAAAATATAAATCTCTCCTTATGTTTACCAGTGGTTGTAAATTATCTGGCATCCTTCTAGCATATAACTTCAGTCAATCACATTCAAGTTAACTTATGCTTGTAACAAATGGTATTATCTTCTTAATTAAATCCAGACATTGGATACCAAGTAGAAAATTTTCCTAAAGAGTACTGTTTACTAGAGGAAAATACTAATAAATATGCTTTTATATTACTTTTGAATGCTTAGGAATTTTTGTATTTATAATCTGTACATAAACTATAGACATTAAAATCCCAATTTTTTTAGGTAAGCAATTGAGATGGAGGGAAGCTCAGCTGGAGATTACAGAACTGCTAAGGGCAAGACTGGAATTCAAATCAGCCCCATAGACTTTCAAGACCATCAGTTTGTCAATAACAACACATGTGTAGCATCAGGAGGGTCCTTCTGGTACAGTGGAGGACAAGGAGAACCTCTTGGTACAGTGAGACATTTCAGGATTTCTTTGTGATATCAAAGGTTAGTTGGCTGGGAGAGTATATTGTGAAACTTTTTCTGAGGAGGCAGGGATATGAGTTAAGGATTTACTTATAGGAACAGAGACAACTCTAATGCAGTTGTACTTCTGAAGAGACCACCCCAACATGGGTGACAGCTCACAAATGCTGTCATTCTGGGTGTGACTGGGAAGCACCTGACAGGCCCAATAATCTCCCTTCCAGAGCTAGAGTGGTCAGCCCTTTTCCTATCAGTTGTTTACTGTCTCTGAAACTCTAGGGAGGGCCTCATGAAGTTTATAATCTTAAGCCTTCTCAGACCTATGATGTTTGTTTACTTTTTGAGTCCCATGAGCCTCCCCAGATTTTCTGGGAGAGAATGTGTCAATCCAGAGGAAATTACTATAGGACAGGAATGGAGGCACATTAAGTTCATTCTAAATTAATTAGCAGTTGCTATCAAGGCAGAAATGTGGTAGTTATTCTCAAATTAATGTATTTTGGTTCCAAAGTAGGGACCACTGAGAGGATAAACACTCCCTCATTCTAGAATTATAATAGAAACACAAGCTATTTGTTAAAGTTTTGATATTATTCAAAATTGTGTTGGCATCATTGTCTTAGAGATTCTACATATTAGAATTTGGAAGGTAAAGAATTGCATTAGAGTCTTAAAAAGTGTGTGTGTGTGTATATATATATATACACACACATACATACACACTTTTTGCTTTGTTTAGAGACTACCATAATCTAACTACAGGATGAGCTGGAGAGGCAACATTATTTTTCATTTGTTTGTATTCTGTGTGTTTTCAAAGTAGGCTTTAAGGTCATCCTTAGGATCATGAAGATTAACAGGTTTGTGTCTGTATGTGTGTGTGTGTGTGTGTGTGTATGTGTATGTGTGTGCACGTATGTATGTGTGTGTGCATGTGTATGTGTATGTATGTGTGTGCATATGTGTATGTGTTTGTGTATGCATGTGTGTGTATGTATGTGTGTGTATGCATGTGTGTGTATGTATGTGTATTTGTGTGTGTAAGTGTGTGTATGTATGTGTGTGTGCATGTATGAGCATGTGTGTGTGTGTATGTACGTGTGTGTATGTATGTATGTGTATGCATGTGTGTGTGCATGTGTGTGTATGTCTGTGTGTGTATGCATGTGTGTGTGTGTGTTAATGTGCACCATGTGCACATGGGTGCCAGTAGAAGCTAGTGGGGAATGTCAGGTCCCCTGAGGCTGGAGCTCTATGTGGTTGTATGCTGCCCAATGTTAGTTCTCGGTTCAAAACTCAGATTCCCTGGAAGGGCAGAAGACACTCTTAACTGCTTACTCAGCTCCCAGCCCCCCTAGATCTTGTTCTTATCCTGAAGGATAACATAGTATAGCTCTTATGAAGACAAGTTCAATTATTTGTCAATAAAAATTTATTTTGTTTCTAGTTAAAACTGAAAAAAAATGTTATAAAATTAAAAAAGAAAACATATCAGTTAAAATATTTTGTCAGAAAATTAAAAGCAGATTGTGTTTCTTAGGTACATTAAAATTTTAAATAAAATCTTACACATTTATCCATGTGCAGTTAAAAGGTATCTTAAGTTGATGCAGGTCGAGAACATCATTTCTATTCCTGAAATTAGTGCTGATGTTACATTTCTGAAGACGCTTCCTCAGAAACGATGTACAAATAGCTACACTCACATGTAGCCTAGAATATTTAGATTATAAACCAATAGTCTGTTTATATTTTGTTTCTTTTTATTATTCACATGCTTTATGTTTTAAAGAACATCTTTTGATTTATCTGTTGCAAATCGCATACACGCACGCAATGTGTTTTGATCTTATCTGTCCCCAACTCCCGCTAACTCCCACAGCACCCACCAGCCTGTTTCCCTCCCAACATCAAGTCCTCTTTATTATTACTGTTACTGTTAATAGCCAACTGGGTCGAACTGGTGCCAACTGTGAGTGCAATGCTGCGGAGTCATCACTCTATCAACTTACAGAACTGCACCCTCAAGGAAAAGCGACTCTTCCTGCGGCAGGAGCCTTCGTCTGCCAGCAGCCTCACCCTCGGGAGGGGCCTGCGGAGCCCTCTTCCATGTGGGCCGCAATTTCAACTGGCTTTGAGTTTGTGTGTCTCTTACTTGGGTTGTCACTGTTGCTGTGAGTTGATGTGAACATCACAGCACCTGCTGTATCACGTCTCGAAGGCAGCAGTTGGCAGCACTCCTACCCCGTTCTTTCCGCCTACCCTTTCTTTAAATTGAAAGACTTATTTTATGCATGTGAGTGTTCTGTAGGCAGGTATACCTTTGTACCACTTGTATGCTTAGTGCCCTGAGAGTTCAAAAGAGGGCATCAGATCCCCTGGAACTGGAGCTACAGTTGGTTATGAGCTGCCATGTAGGTGCTAGGAGTCACACCTGGGTTTTCTGAAAGAACAGCCAGTTCTCTGTTCTTCTGAACAGAGAATCATCTGAACCATCTCTCCAGCCCATCCACACACTCATTGTGTTATCTAAGCCTTGTATTGAGGATATTGATAGAAATGACCTATCTATGGCTGAGCACCAACAATCGCTAATGCTCAGACCTTAGACAAGTTAAGAGCGTCTGCTTTAACTGCTTCATACTTAAAAAGGAAGCTTCTCTGAGCAAGGTTGAGAACAGCACAAATGTATGGACATAAACATTAAGAAAACAGTCTGACAACATAGCTATTTAGTGAAACAACACTCTTAAGTTCCCCTCTAGAGCCCATGGTCTCCCCAGTGATGGGCTTTCCCCCAAGTTTATAGTACCAGATATGAAATCCCTCCCTTTGAGCAAAAGTGGTTGGTTATCCCCATAACTCTTATGCCACTCCTGTATCAATTGGAACCACTAGCCTGGTGGTGGGTATTGTAGCTAGTAACATTCAGTTCTGTGTTTAATACCATTGAGGTTTTACTTCCCTAGTAGCCTGAATAGCACCTTCAAACATTGTGAAGTCTAGTCAAAAGTGAGTTTCCTGGCCAGTTTGAGCTTGATTTATCAATGTCCTGAAACTAAAGTGGGTAATAGTTTTATCATCTAATTATGGTGACAACCAAGAACAATGGGGATCATCTGTGTTATTTTAGGTACCCCCCCAACCAATAACTCATAGGAAGGTATACTACTGGCATTTAGAATTTTATTAAACAGCTCATGTCTTCTGAGAACAGTGTTGTCCATCCACTTTGACTAACCAAAAGTAAGGATGTGTAAATAAGCCCTATGGAAATCCAGTTGTCCATAAAGTTACCTAATAGAAAAAAAAGTGATCAGTGGTAATTATATTGATTATGTGATAGTTTACATAAAAGTTTATAACTTTGAAAACAGACACTGAATATTGTTATTATTGGACATTTCTATTCCTTAACTTATAATTTATTTTTATGTTTCTAACACTATTTTTGCTGTAGAAATGTTTCTGAATATTTGTATTAAATAATCAAATAATTCACAAGTTAAAACATTAAAACAGGCATATAGCAACAATAACATGAAAACTATCACTTCAGTTGTATTCCTGTCCCCGAGACAACAAATAACAGTTGCTTATGTATCCTTAAACAGCTATTTAATAAAAGCAAAGGGTTTATCTCTCTGCCCCTACTTTTGTACACATGGTAGTATATCTTTGTTTATAATCTTTACCTTACTTTTTCCAATATATATCTGAGAAATTGTTCCAAAGCCCAGTAATAAGTCTCTAAAAGTCAGTCTCTCCCTCCTTCCTCTCCCCCTCCTTCTTACACCCCTTCTCTTCCTCTACCCCCTCATCCCTTTTCCCAATAGCTGACTGAAAAGAAGATTTTCTTTTGTCAATATTTTGTCATTTGATATCCAGTCACCTGTTATGGACATCTAAATTGTTTCTAGTCTTGCCGCTATTTTTATTTTTATTTTATAAAATAAAATACTTTATATAGGTCTTTTTATTTTATATCTCTTACAAAGACAAACTCAGGTACCCATCTATTTTATATAGGTCTTTTCACCTGTATGTAAATACATATTGAACAGAACTTTTTTGAAGGGAAGTTTCAGGATTAAAAGTACTTTTTAAAAGTGATTTTGACAAATACTCTGAAATACGCCTCTGAAGGGGTTGCACCTGCTTGCACGTAAGGAGCGCCTGTCTCCACTGCCAGCCCAGCAGTATTACTCATCTTTTGTGTTCTTGCTCATCTACTAGGTGAAGAATGACATTTCAGTGGAGTTTTAATTTTCATCATTCTTTCTCTCTTCATAGGCATGCGAGTTATTTGTGTTTCATTTTCCACCAACTGTCTGTACATATTATTTGCCTCTCTTTCCTTTGGGCCATTTATTATTGTTTAATAAATGGTCTTTCCTATTTATTGGTTTATGATATGGTTGCAAGTATTTATTCCAATTTGTCATTTTTATTTTGCAATTGCTTATTGTGGCTTTTGTTACAAATAGTGTTTTAAAGTTCTTGTGTGTGTTGTAGAATTTGTCAGTCTTTTGATTTATAGCTCCAGTGACATATTTAAACAGGTCTCTGTTCCATCAGTACTATAAAGATAACTCTTCTTGGCTACTTGTAATTCTTTTATGCTTTCATTTTTACAATTGCCTCTTTCATCTGTTGGGAATTTATCCTGTTATAGAATATGAGCCATAGCTTTAATATTGCTTTTTTAGATGCCTATCCAATAGCATCTATTGAATAATCCATCTTTTCTTCACTCATTTGAGGGGCCGCTTTGATACCTTTGCTATATTTACAATTATTGTACATGCTCTGAATCAAGGGCTATGTTAGATAGTCTAGGAACTTTAATAGTGTAATATATTAACAGTTCTTGTGGTCAGAAATTGCCATCTCAGTATGACAAAGCTAATACTCATAAACAAAAATGAAATAGTGGGTTGATTTCAAGGAAAGCTTCAAGGAAAGGTGGGCATCAGTTCTTTCTTGACAGATAAACATGAAAATAGACAATAAAAACAGTAAAAAGAGAAATAAAGGAACAAAAGAGATGCAGGATGCTTGTTCATAGTAATTATCCAGACAGACTAGACAAGGAAAAGCGTAAGGTAAGTGTCAATTAGCAAGTGTTTAACCTGGGTTCATTTCCTATAAGAAAAATGTTGAAAATGCTGTTAATTTATAGGAACACATCTTAGAAATCCAAGTGAAAATTGCTATTACAAATGGTGTTTATTAAATGTATCCTTTTTAGTTAAAATGTAGGAATAAGGATATTTATTAAAAAATGGCTTCTGTCTACGCCTGAACAAGACCAGCATAACGAGAACACCAGTTGACATGCCACCGTGGACAGGAAAAACCCCACATGGTTCCACCTCTAGATGAAAAGCTATAGATGAGCAATGACTGCTGGGAAATGGACAATCTTCACGTGCACATATGTATATACACACTTATAGATATGCGTGTAGTAACAATGGTTAAAGAAGGGATGAATTGGGAGGAGTTGAAGGGTAGTGAGGAAGGTGCTAGAGTGATGTATATTCAGTGTCTGTGTATGAAATTCTAAGGAGAAAAAGTATTAAAAATGAAAAAAATCAAATTTAATTTTTACATTTATATTTTTCATTATATAATGACCATTCCTATTATCCTAAAAGTTAATTTGCAGCTGCATTTGGAATTTTTGTACAAGTCATCTTTCTCATATGGAAAAGAGAGACAATTTCTTTCTCATATAAGTGGCTCCCATCCGTTGTGTGGCTACAAGTTTCATGATGTGTCTACCCTTTCCACCACCACACATGCTGCCCTCATAGGTAAGCCCTGCAATTCCCTACATGCTATTGTACTTATAAATTTTTACCAGATTCTTTTAGTTCAAGGTAAGTGCTCAATGCATTTTTAGTTTAATGAGTCCCCTCAACTTCACCCTCCCTGTAAGACTTTGCTCTCCTGTGAGGTCTTCTTTGATCCTACTTAGTCAAGTCTGGAACCATTTTTCTCTTATTGCTTCTGTTACCCTGAGTCATGGATTCATGAATGTGCCTCTGTAGTATAATCTTATCTTATAAATATAATTGCTCATGTACGTACACACACACACACACACACACACACACACACATACACACATACACATCTTCTAAAACTTGAGGACTAGGTCCAGGACATTCTCTGTATCTCCCTTTCTCTCTCTATCCTTGTGATCTGACTTCTTACAAAGCATCTTCTCTAAAATTTAATATAGTTAATAAATGAGTGAAATGCTATGCCTTTTTATTGGTTTATAGCACTTATTTTTCAGTTGACTACATTGTCTTTACATTTCAGTGCATTTGCCCTCTGTTTAGAACCCAATTTGATAACCGTGACTTATGTCTAACTACTACAGGAAAGCTTATTCCTGTGCTTCTTCCATTAAAACTCTCCATGACTTTCTACACTAGTCAGAGTCGATTGAAACTTCAAACACCTTGAAGGGCATGCTTAGTCCTATCATGACTGTCTGTACACACTGCTCCAGCATTGCTCCTCGATTCATGCTCTGCTAGGTTTCTATTCATCTGAACCTTTGGTTAAAACCTTTATTGCTATGTTGTAATTTTCCTGTTATAGCGCTTATTTTTCCCACAAGACCATGAGTTACTGAAGGCAGGAAACATACTTAGACATTTGGACGCCTGTGGTGCTGAGTAGCATGATTAAACAGGGTATTGAGATACTTTGCAAATTTTGTGTAGCTGGACTATTGCAAATGAAGTCAATAAACAAAGGAAAAAAGGGGTAAGTTTACATTATTAATCATGATTGTAGTATCTCTGTAATGAACTTGAAGAAGGATATTGATATTTTCTAAAGTCTGCTTCATTACAAAGTTTACCAAATCATTCCTTTGTTTGTTGTAAGTTGTTGTTCATGTTATCATGATTATGTTAAGTCTGTTGTAGCTTATATTATTAGTCCCATGTAACATAAAGGAGTCTTCCAGAACTCCTTTGAAAGAAAAAAAACCTTACTTGAGAATATATTTTTGAAACTATAATTATATTATAGACTGAAAGTTTATATTACCCCAATGTACTTAACTTTAATGTAATATTTTTATTTGCTTATTTGTTTGTTTTTGAGACAGGGTTTCTCTGTTGTAACTCTGGCTGTTCTGGAACTCACTCTATAGACCAGGCTGGCTTCGAACTCACAGAGATTAGCCTGCGTTTGGCTCCCAAATGCTGGAACTAAAGATGTGCCACTGCTGCCTGGCTTAATATAGTATTTTTATTATTGTTTTTAGGATTTCACACATGCATACAGTGTATTCTTATCATATTCACACCAACTCCTTCTCCTAACTTCTCCCAGACCCACCTCTCATTTTTGTTTTTCAGTAGCTCTCTGATTACAGTTTGTGCTGCCCATATATTCATGGATGTGAAACTATTTACGTAGGTAAATATGTATGGCCCACCTACTGGGGGCTGCAACCTTAGAGAAAACCAATTCTCCCTCCCCTAGAGGCTATCAATCATCAGTAGTCCCTCAGTTAGGGCTGGGCACCCTCCATGGTGGAACATTTTGTGGCTTGATCACATGCAAGTCTTGTGTAGGCAAACACAGCTGCTCTTGGTTTATTAGTAAAGCGTTCCTGCAATGTCCAGAAGGCACTGTTTCAATCTGGCCCTCCCCAACTTCAGTCACTTAAAGTCTTTCACCCCCTTTTCCATGATGGCCCCTCAGCCTTGGGTGAAGGGAGTGTGACATAGACGTCTCATTTGTGGCTGAGCACTCCATAGACACATATTCTTGCATTTTTGCTAGCTGTAATTTATTAACTGCTGTCCAAAGATAAAGAAATTACTCTAGTGAAGTCTGAGAGCTGCTGTAATCTATGCTTATAAAGTTACATATTTAGAAGGCGATTTGATACTGTGCCTGTTTAGCAAAATAAATAGTGGTAGGTTTATCTCTGGGACCTATGAGACCCCAACCATGGGCTCTTGGCCAGATTAATGGTACCAAGTATGCGTTACTCTGGTAGAATGGGACTTTAATCTAATCAGAAAACAGTTGCTTAGCCTAATGTTTATGCCACTATTGGACACGTGAGCATCTGAAGGTAAAATGGCAGGGGGGGGGTGGGATGGGGAGCGGTATGGGAAGGTAGGACAGAGGAGGGGTATGGAAAGTGAAAGCTAGTACACACACATTACCTGTGTGTATGTATGCAGGTATATCTTAATCTAAAACATTACATACGTTACAGAATATACAGGTAACGTACAGTTACCCTGTACGCTGGATAATATTCTTCCCATAACACACAGGCTGCGGAGTAAAAGCCCAGTGCAGGTGCTCTAAACTTTCCCTCTAGTTGTTTGTCAGGAGTGTTTCAGAGATCACCCCAAACAAGCAGGCTACTGCCATTGATTTTGGTTGCCTCCAGAACTTGATGGAAAGACCCTATTGCTGAAGACACCACACATTTTGGCCACAAGACACTGAAGAATCAAGTTGGTGTTCACCAGGAAGCTTCCTCTGTACTGGCTAGGTTTCACATTACTAGAAGGTGCTGTGCAAGCTGCTTGTGGGTAAACAATAGTCCTACCTGCTGTGAACCCTGTGAACTGTGACAATTACTAGCATGGCAAGGTATCCAAAATGTGAATAGCAAGGCCTACATTTTGATGTAAAGCTGTTAGGAGTTGAGGATTTGGGAAGGTAATTAAAGTTAGACGAGGGTAGATGAAATAGTGTTTATGACATATTGAATTTCCTTATTTATTTTTTATATATGTGTACATATACACACTCATTTATTCTTTAGTGATAGAGATTGAATTCGGGGTTTTATACATGTTAAGTAAGCTCTAGTGATCTACAGCCACATCCCAACTGAATTTATCTGTAAATTTTATAATATCTTATATACTTTGTGGAGGTAAGAGTTTTTAGTATGTGCTTATCAAATTAAAATTTGCCTCTAAGATGGTTCTGTTTTTAAACTTTATCATGAATTGTAGATACAAGATACTCCTATCATTTTTTTAAAGGCCATTTATTAACTTGTCTTTAGGGTAGCTAAAATTGCATATTGCCTGGAAATTATGCTCTTTGGACAATCAGTAATTTGCATAATTATTGTTTTGGAGATAATTCTGTAGGGAATAGGTTGCATCTATGAATATTTATAAACTCTGATTTATAAGCATATAAACATTGAGTTTAAGGTGTTGTTGTCTATTTGTTTGAAAGATAATAAGATATCTTCAGAGAATAAATGTAGTATCTTTGATATGATTCAAATTAATTCATCACTACTCATATAACAGAGCATGTGTCAAATTTTTATTATTTAGATTATTCTCTTTGTTTTGGAATAATCTGAAATTGTCATCATATTACTTTGTATTTGAGGTTATCTAAGTTTGCGATTCATATGTAACACATATGTATATCATGTCTCTATAGGATGAGAGTTAGTATACTTGAGAGACTTGCAAACTTACTGCCCCTGAGTTGAATCTGGTTCACCAAATATTTTTGTGAATATGCCTTTATTTGAACACTACAATAGTCATTCATTTTTGCATATTACCTGTTGAAACTTCATGTTGTAATAGGTCTGCAAAGACATGCTCTTTACAGAGAAAATTCATTATTCTGACCTAGATGCTAATTTCACAGATTCATCTGATCCTCATATTCCAGAAATCATATGTTGCTGATTTTTAAGTATTCTCTGCCCTGTCTCTTTTTGTTCCAACATATGAAAAGTGAGTCAGTCCACAGGTATCAACTTAAACAAGACTCAAAAAATCTGTATTTGAGATGGAGTTGCTATGTCGGCTGGCTGTTCCAGAACACGCAACCAGGCTGGCCTCAAACCTGTGACAATCTTCTTGCCACTCCTTTCATAAGAAGAACCTGCAAATGAAGAGCTAAGTAAATAAAGAAAATACGATATATACAAAATGGAGCTTTATTCAACCACACAGTATTAAAACCATTGTGTTAAGTAAAATATACCAGCCTCAGAAAGACAAATATGTCATTTTTATGTCATTTTTGAAATCTAGTTTTTTTTTTTAAGAAGACACATTCAATTAAGTGTTTTACAACTTGCTTTTATGATTGAAATAAGTCATTGTTCTGGATGGAAAATCAATATTATTTTAATTCATATATCTGCATTATGAGCTTGGGAAACTTTATATCTGAGAATTATTTTTTTCGAGACTTATAAGAATTTTAGATGCACTAATCAATGTGTATCAAACGACACTGTGACAGACACTGAAGAGAGGACCTGAGCTGCTCCAGAGAAAGGCCTTGACTCGCAAGTGCCCAGTGCAGAGCCTCAAGCCAGGTCAACTGAGAAAGTGTTCACTTGTTTTACAAAGCTTCTGCTTTTTAAGTTCTTTGAAACATAAAGGACAGTTATTTCTGTTTACCATTTTTTTCTTTAGAGAAGTTTAATATATTGTTGCAGTATCCTATGTACTCCACAGATGACCTTGAGATTCTCTTCTATGGTTCAATTTTGACAACTTCATACGTGTATGTAATGTATTATGAACATAGACATACACCCCCAACCCTCCCTTCTTACCCCCTCTCATTCCTTCAGCCCTCCTCCCTCCTCCTCGCTCAGTGCCCTTCCAAGTTTTTCTTATTTTTCTGTTCAGGTCTTATGCAGGGAGTCATAGTCGCTGTGTGTTTGTGGTGACATATGTCCTCGTGCTCCTCCCATTCTCCTCCAGCCATGACACTGCCTTTTCTGTGATATTCCTGGGTTCACGGACGGAGTGGTCTAAATGTCCTGTTTAGGGTTATAGAGAAGCCATTTGTTTTGCTTTGCTTGCTTTTCAGGGCAGGGCCAGAGATTTCTTAGGAAACTTATTTGCATTTCTGCTGTTAAGTCTCTTAATTATTATTTTTACCATTGTTTGAAAATCCCATTATCTGAATCAAGCAATTAGTAGTATACTTGGGTGTACAGGGGCAATACAATGTTAACAATTGTCTTTTATTACTGTCATCATCCGGTCTCGTTCCTCTGAAGCTTGCTACATGTACTTATAAAGAGCTACGGTGAACAAACATGGGCATTCCACTTGAACTCTTTATTGACTGAAAAGTAATTTACTCATTCATTCTTTGATTATTACCATTTAACATTTATTGAACCCATACACATTTTATGTTAAGAGATGGAGAAAAATATAAAAGTGCTTTAACCCAAATTGCTACAGATTTTATCTTCTGTTTGCACTTATCATATTCGCAATACTGCTTGACTCTTAATTTCTCAGACTCCTGTTCAGAACAGATCTCAACATTCTAAACACTCTGCTTTTCTGTTGCCAGTTGGTATTTAATGCGAATGCATACTGTCCAGCCATGCTGTGGTTTTGTAACAGCCCCATTTCGCGGATCAGACCCTATTCCCATGTTCCAGCATGTATACAGATGTTAACATCATCATCAAAAGATTTCAAAGCAGTAGTTGATGTTGCTGGTTCCCAAGCTCCAAGCTCAGGTATACAATGGGTACCAGAACAATATTGCCTTGAGTTCCCCTGAAGCCCACTTCCACTGTCTCTGAAATCCTCAGGCTTGGCATCACTCCATTTCTTTCTGAGAATACACAAATACCTCCTTTCTACATCTTCATTTTCTCCCGAAGCCGAGTCCTACAATTCCTCTTTCATTTGACAATTCTCCTGGATTTTACAAGACAAACTAGTGAGGCAATCTTTTCTTCAATCCCTCAGATATGGGCCTCAGCTGGATCTGAGTTCCCTCTTTTTTATCTTCCTTTTCCTCAAGTTTACCTTAAAATTGAGAGAAAAAATAAAATAAAAACCGAAAAGATCCAGAAAAGTGATCTAGAGAAATGAAACTCAAATCACATTTTTAACTCAAGGCTGATTATACCTCCAAGCATAACCCATTTAAAAACATTTCTGATTTTGCAGAATTTTTGCTTCCTCAAGGATGATATTTAATTCACACCATATAGGATCACACACACACACACACACACACACACACACACACATACTTCTCCCCAAAGCTTGATGGTTTTGGTGTAATCTTTTACCATTGTCAATATATTATTGAATTATCATCATATTAGAATATCTCATTGGAGGGAAATTGCCTTTGGACCTAGATATACACAAAACCCTACTTTTATAGTTGATATGGGAGTCCTGAGGTGTGACTGTGATTTCCGGGGTCTTGTCTTCCAGAATAAGAAACTGGACTAGACGTACATGGATCCTAGTGGAAGCAGTCAGGTGATTAAAATGAGAGCACTTCTAAGGAAGCAGTGAGCTAGAGCTGGGAAAAGGTAAATGGCTCTAGGCCTCAAGGGTTGATTATGATCTTTCATAGACCATTGTGGAGTGCTGGCCTTGTTTTGTATTTGCATGCCTCAGAATTTTTCTGCATGTGCTTCATCTGTTATAGATCCACTTTGGTAGAGAGGAATTTGCAGGCTCTTTCTGCCATCTGTCTTCTTTTATATGATAATATTAAAAAACTGTATGTGGGCATGTGTGTGGAGTGTATGTGTTTGTGTGTTTTGTGCCTGTGTGCTTGTAGGTGCACATGCACTTGTATGAGTGCGTGTGAAGGCCTGAGGTTGAAATTAGGTGTTTTCCATCATCATCTCCCATGTTTCTGTTAGACAGGGCTGCCCAGTGAACGCAGAGCCAGCTGGTCCCCAGGCTGGATGGACAGTGAGCTCCAGGGACTGACTTCTTCTCCCACCCCATTAGTGGTTTGCATAGTTGCCCAGGTTTTATGATTGCTAGCTGTTTGAATCCGGTCTTCCTGTGTTACTTTTGCTGACTGAGCCATCTCTCTAGTTCTCATTTGCTAATGTCGTATTCTTACCCCACTCTCCTGCCACAGTACAATGCCCTTCTGCTTTATAGTTTGCTAAATGCGTACGTATAGGAGGTTGATTTTTAGTCATATGTTGTTCACATAGTTTATGATGGTCTACTGTCTTGCATGTATGTGATCTTTCAGAGCCAGGGTTTTTCTTCTAACTGGACCAAACCAAGTGGCTCCATTTCCGTAGGCCTACTCACTGATTGGATTCTTTGAACCTTCATCAATTTTGCAAAAAGATATAAGTAAAATGAGATCAGTAATGCTCTTCTAGTCAGTGGCAGAGATGACCTGAACCTTCTTTCCCATCCTTTCTCTGGAGAGCATCCAAATCCATTATTTCCCATTTCTCTCGTGGGATTGAAAGACATGAGAGCAGTCAGTAGATGGAGATAAATGGGCTGTGGTGGGAAAGTAGTGACACTAGTTGTCAATATTAACATTTCCCTAAAGTTCCAGTAAGTTGCCTCAAATGCAGGACTGGAATCTAGGAGAGAAGTGTGAGTAGATTAGAAGTCATTTGTAATGGCGTGCCTAGTCCCATGAGGAGGGCAGTTGTGTAGAAAATGATAAGCAATGTGAACTTGAGGACAGCGTAGCTAGGGTTAGACCCATCCAGCTCACTCACCTGTCTGTGACAGACCATGCAGAAAAGATCTACGCCATTCATGATCTCCGTGTTTTTGTCTCTCAATGGGGTTTGTCTTAGGTTAAGTTCCTCTGTAGGTTTCAAATTCTGTCTCAAGAAATTGTTAAAGGTAAAAGGCAGAGATAAAACATACATAACATGTAAGTACACAGTGGAATTGAGACTTGAGGCAGATCTCAAAGCTGAGAGCAACTTAAGAATGTACATATTTGAGTGAGATTATTTGTTCTTGATTAATACATAAACTTTTTTCTTTCCCACCTGATGGGTATTAGGGACCAATTTCCATTAAAATTTCCTCTTAACAAGGTAAAATGCAGTACTCTAAGGAGATTACAATAACTGAGACTAATGATGGCTTAAGCATCAAAAATTAGTGTAAAATGAGTGAATTTTAGGGATGCTATTTCTATAATAAAATAGCAACTGATTACAACCTGAATGTGGCATGAGAGAATCAAAGTCAATTGGTTCTGAGACTGCCTATCTATGAGATGCTGTAATTGGAGATGTGGAGGAAGAGCAAATGGAAATTAATGAGTTCTAATCAGATGGTTGTCTTTATGAGGGGTCAAAACACTTTACAGACATCGAATTAATCCTTATTATGTTTTTAAGAGGCTGGCTAAGAGAAAAGATATTCTTTTCAGTTAGATTTGGACAGCCAGTGTTTATAGGGTATCCACATGTCACACTCAAAGGCAGTCAAGCATCATCATTAAAATCATGTGCTCTGCCATCAAAGGCCCCAAATTTAACCCCCAAAGTACCACCATTGGTCATGTTTCCAAGTTCAGTTTTTTATTTGGGCTTCAATGTTCATAGCTAAAAACGGGAATAAAAGTGACTCTTGGTGTTGTTAGGATTAAATATTATGTATGCAATGCTTCTAATGTTATCTGATATGTAATAATTTGGTCAGTACACTATGAAAAGCATACAGTAAGGTTTATGTACATGTAGAGAGGAAGCCATCTTTCTTGATCTTCCTCCTGGAGTCTCATTCTGTGTGATCTGGGAGAATAACATTTGTGAAGTGACCGTGGCAATTCATAGTGTTGACTCCCTTACTTCGTTATTGATGTAGCAGTGCTTGGCTTTTTTTTTTTTCCATTTTCTTTTTTTTTTAAGTACAAACCTGTTTATTACATTTAATTGAAGAGAGATAACTAATAAATATCATCTTTTTATTTGCTCCTTAATGTGTGTTTTTAATGACAAAAGACTGCAAGAATTGAGGCAGAAAGTCAATCTGTCTATAGTGTATTTCTCTGCATGGACAAGATCAATTACCATCATAAGGTATGTAGAGTTTATACAACACAAAGCTAGTGATGTAAAAACATAGATAAGTAGTTAGTCTTAGTACTTCATAATTTATATCTTACCCATTCTTTTACTTCTTTTTCTTTTCTATGGTGCTAGGATCAAACTCAGGGCTTGGTGCATACTAAATATGCATTCTATCTCAAAATATACCTCCAGCTTATTCTCCTTTTAAATAAACCTTCTACTCTCAAAAACCTTTTCCTTCCTTTCCTAGCTTGTTTGCCTCTTTCTTTCTTTCTTTCTTTCTTTCTTTCTTTCTTTCTTTCTTTCTTTCTTTCTTTCTTTCTTTCTTTCTTTCTTTCTTCCTTCCTTCCTTCCTTCCTTCCTTTCTTTTTCTTTCTTCCTTTTCTTCTTCTTTTTTCTTTTTCTTCTCCTCCTCCTCCTCCTCTTCCTCCATCATCACCATCATCACCATCATCATCACCATCATCACCATCATCATCACCATCATCATCATCATCATCACCATCATCATCATCATCATCATCATCATCATCATCATCATCTCTCTGTGTGTATCTGACTGTCTGTGTGCAGGGATGTTCTTATGCATGTGTAGAGAAGAGGTCTGTGTCAGATATTTCACAATTACTCTCCATCTTACTTTTTGAAACAAAGCCTCTCACTGAACCTGGAACTCACCCCTTCAGCTAGGCTGGCAAGTAAGCAAGGCCCAAGGGTCCTCCTTTCTCTCCCTCCTCAAGACTGGGATTGCAGACATGTGCTTCCTGGGCTGGGCATGGAACTCTTGTTTCCCAGTGTGGCTGGCAAGCAGTCTACAGACTCTGCAATCTCACTAGCCTCCAGCGTATGCCTTTTTGATCCTTTAATACAGTATCTTGCTTAAAGGATTCAAACAGTCTCTCTTATTCAGATCACCTGCCAAGTCCCCTCAGCACACAATTGTTATGTGCCTTGTTATAGTTTGCACTCATTTGTGTGTTTCTTCAGAAATCCAAGTAGACCCCATTTGTGTGGCATGAATCATCAGGATGATAGAAAGTTCCTTAATGAAAGGGTCCACAGCTTCTTTTTCTGTTCTGTCCCCCTAGGCCATCAGTCACATTACTTGGAAATATTTATTGAACACCAAGTGGTGCAATTGACAAGATGTTCACACAACTGGGATAGCAGCAAGATGTCTGGGAGTTTTCTGGGTGGCAAGAGGAAAAACAAGAGGGCGGAGGTGTCCATATCTGAGGTTTATCTCTGTAATGAGGACAATTTCATCAGACAAAGTCCTAGTTTTTCTTGTCTTTCCGTGCACGTAGGCATTTTGTCTTTAAGCATTTCCAATGTCTCTTTAAAGTACATTTTTATATAATTTGTATCCCCTTCTGTCTAAGAAAGATGACCCTCATGGAAAGGTGAAGGAATGCTACAATTTATATAATAGAATTATATTCTCTTTCTAATATTCTCCAATCATGGGGAGCTTTGAGATTGTCTCTGTTAGCTAACTATGCCATGTACTGTAATTTTAAAAATGAATTCATTTTACCATTTTATCTTTTTGTATTATATCATCATCAAATTTTCAACAGTGTATGTGACCAGCATACAAATATCTAAAACAAATCATACATTCTTTGGCTAGTATGGAGCATATTTAAGTTACAATTGTAATTTGATATATGTCTATCTATTAATTTAATGTAGAAAACAGGTTGTGGAATTTGCATATTAAAAGAAAACAAAAGAAGTCAATTTTTTACTTTAATATTTTTCTTCAAAACAAAGGGCTATAAAAAGCCAGAAGAAGAGAGAAAATTACATAATCCATGAACTGTAAACTAGAGGTAGTGATTTCCCAGGAACCATGGTACATAATGGACAGAGTCATTCTCTGCTCTGAAAAGTAGTCAAATGAACTTCACTTCAGACAGATAACATGGGCCAGAAGTCAGGCACATTGACATTGAAAATATTCGTGCACTCTGTAGCATTTACGGCAACATAAATGTTGCTGTAAGTAGACATACACAGGTTTATAATAGATTCAGGTTAAAATATATTATGGAGATACACCAAAACCTTTTAGGAAGTAATTATTTATAAAAGAGAATTTTGATATGGAACCAGCCTATATGCCCATTAACAGATGTGTGAATAAAGACAATGTGCTGTATACAACCCATGGAGTTTTTAGTCATGTCATTTTCAGGAAGATGAACAGGACTGGAGATGATTACGCTGAGCAAAAAGAGCCAAACCGAGCAAGGCAGTTACCAGGTACTTTCTCTTACATGTGTAAGCTAGACTGAAGGTAAATATGCAGAACATGGAAGTAATATGTCAGCTAATTAGGAATGAAAGTGGTTTAAAGTGCTGAGGCTGAGGGGGTAACAGGTGAGAGTAACAGAGTAGAAGAAGGACAAATATGCATGTCTTCTCTCATATGCCAAGTCTATGTATAGACATTTATATGCACATGTAATACATACACACGCACACACACACATATATGCACATGGGCACAGAAGCAGAGAAGCACTAATTGAGAGGAGAAAGAGAGCCAGCAGGAGGGTGTAAGGAAAGATAATAAGTGGTGAATATGAAAAAAATGCAACAATATCTATCATTTCATCATGCCAATATAGAAATGTCATGATGAAATCTACTATTTTTATGGTAATTATAAAAAGGAGGCCAGGCAGTGTTGGTGCACATCTTTAAACCCAGCACTCAGGAGGCAGAGGCGGGTGGATCTCTGTGAGTTCGAGGCCAGCCTGGTCTACAGAGTGAGTTCCAGGACAGCTGGAGTTTCAACAGAGAAACCGTGTCTCAACCCCCACACCCTCCCAAAAAAAGGAAGTCCAAGGAAGAAAAAAAATCCCCGAAGTTTATCAAATATATTTTTCTGAGACATCTCACCAATATTAATGTTGTTATTCATGTTATGTGGTATATAAGAGGGGTCAAGAGAAAGAAAACCAACAGATCAAAATAATTATAGATGTAAACAAAATAATCTGAGGTAAAGTAAATTTGATCTCTTTTCTAAGCATATCAGGAATTAGTAGCAACTAATTGCAATGCAGAGACTAGTAGGAAGCCAAGGTTAATGGCCCCTGGGTCATTTATGCTCTGTACTTTCATAGCCAGCACCTTCAATATAGGTGTTGCATTGAGGTAACAATCAGATAATCAGCGCACTTCAAATAACTGAGGGCTCATTTGCCTTGAGGTGATTGGAGTCGCTTCTTTCATCTGCTTTCGCCCTGTTGCTCTCAAGCAGCCTTACCTTTTGTCCTTTGTTCAGATGAACAAGGCACGAAGCCTAATACCAAGCGGGAATCTCCACACTTCAGAGTTATAGCTCACTTGGAGGACGTGTACACTGGGTTGTTTGTGAAGACCACGGGCAGTCTGAAGCAAAGTATTGCAATACAGAGAGAAGATTATGTAACCGGAGCATTTTTTTATGAATTACTAGGGTAATTTTTTGTGTATTTATAGGAGTGTTTTTGAAAACTTCAAGTTTTTATGCAGTAGCTCTGTGAGAAAATTTAGCACTTTATATATAAAGGTAGGCGTACCCCAGGTATGAGGTAGGTTTACTTTATGTCAGTGACATAGACCTGCTCAAGTTGATAAAAGGAAAATAACCTTTTTCCTTTACTGTTGGTGCATTGTATATAATTAAAGCAAAGACATGACCAATAACTAATACAAAGCTTTGTAGGTGTGAAATAAAATAGCAAAGGTAAATATTTATTATCCTAGATACTTTTCCCTGACCCTCATACAGTATACAGTCTGACAAATAGCTACTAATCTCATCAGGCTTGATACTTTGAGGAGGAGTGAAAAAGAAAAAGATTGTCTTAAGTATCTGAAGCGCTTTCCAATATCTAGTATTCTACATTTAGAACTGTTCTAACTTTATTTCATAGCAAAAGAGAAATGAGAGGAAAATTCTACAAACTTTATTGATTATGAAATATGTTTTGAATTAAATAAATAATTACAATCACCAAATAAGCATACAAATATTTATACTCACCAAAAGCCAGTTCAAGTTGTAAATGGCAAAAAAAAACCCCACTCGTATCAAAACAGAAAATCTGTGTGTGTGTGCGCGCACACACACTGTGTGGTGTAGTACACGTAAGTGTGCAGGTATGTGCATATGAGGTGGCTAGAGGAAGACCTGGGATCTTCCTCTGTCACTGTCTTATCACCTTCAGATGATTTCTCAACGAAGCAGAAGCTCACTCTTTTGGCTTGTAGCGTCCACTTGTTTCTGTCCCACAACTGTTGGGCTACAGGCTCACATGGGCATGTGTGGGTTTTTTATGTGGGCTCTGAGGATTCAATTTTAGGTCCTCATGCTTGTGGCTAAGCCTTCTTATCCACTCAGCAGCAATGTAACTTCCCAGGAGCCCCTGAAGTGACTAGCTGCCTCATCAGCAGCACATAACTTCCCAAGTGCCCCTGAGGTGACTTCAACAGATACTAGTGGGGAGCTTGCTCTCTCCTATCTTCTAGTAAAATATTCCATAAGTTAGGGCTGAGAGGATGAGATTTACTCTTTCATAGCTCTGGGGTGTCTTCTCTGTTAGGCAATCAGTAGGACACACTGCACTCACTGTGATCATTAGTGACAATCAGTTAGAATCACCCATCTGAAAGAAATATTTATGTCACTAGGAAAGTAATCAGCTACTTTAGTTTTTTCCTTTTGCCCTTAGAGGATGTTGATGCTTGAGCCTGCCTTGACTATCCTGCCTATGAAAGTAAGCAAGCTACAGGAAGCAGATAGAATTAGACTTGCTAAACCAGTCGTTTGCCAGTTGGCTGGGCTGTCTTGAATCTACCCTTCCCTTTTTGCTTACCTTGTATATGCGGGCCTCCAGGTGACAGAAGAGATGAATTGGGTGAACTCAACCAAAAAGACTGCAAATGGTGATGTTCACAGCTTTGAGATCCAGTCCTTCTTGGGCAATGGTGAAACAACTATTCATACCAGTGTGTACCAAAACTTCAGATGGCTTGTTTATAGTTTTTGCAGTAATGGGAGGCAAAGTAGGAAGAATTTAGTGAGATGCAATATATGCTGTTTTGAAATCTCTAGTAGTGTCTACATGATAGAGCCACGTTCAGGTGGAAACTAGTTTTCTGACTGTGAGGAGCATGGCTCTTAAAGGACAGCTCTTCCTTTGGGACTGGTAATCCAGCAAGATTGAAAGGTCAATCCTTCAGAACCAGCAAATGTAAAATAGCTAAATGGTCAGGCATATCCGAGGCTAGCACTACTGGAAGTGAACCTGAGGAATCATGGCAGAAGGAGGCCTGGGAATGCTCTATTGAGCCTGCCTGGGCAAATAGAATATTCTCTGTCACTGCAGAGAGCAGCTTGTGGATGGAACACACACACACACACACACACACACACACACACATGCACTCACACTCACACACACACACACACACTCACAGACTCACACTCACAGACTCACACACACTCACAGACTCACAGACTCACACTCACAGACTCACACACACACACTCACACACACACTCACACACACACTCACACACACACACATGCACTCACACTCACACACACACACACTCTCACACACCACTCACACATACTGTCACACACACTCACACTTACACACTCACACACACTCACACACACTCACACTCACACACTCACACACTCTCACACTCTCACACACTCACACACACTCACACACTCTCACACACTCACTCACACACTCACACACACTCACACACACTTACACACACACTTATACAGACACACCCTCTCAAGGGCACTGACACGTGACATACACACATACAGAAACAAGCACAGACAGGGAAATAAATAAAAAAGCGTTGAGATACTTGAAAAAAAAAATTTACTTTTAGAGTGTACATTTTAACAAAGTATCCACTTATCTGACACAGTGGGCCCCTCAATCCAACAGTGCTGAGACTGGCTTAGTACCAAGGCTCTTCAACCTTAGCCCTAACCCTAACTGTAACCCTAACCCTAACCATTCACCACCACACCTGATCTCTCAAGTTTCTGGGTAAGTTCATTTGGATGGCCTAGTAACGTGCCAATGCCTGGAACCACTTCTGGTTGTTAAGATGGGGAAACATTAGTAACAACTTACAAGAGGACAAAGATGCCCTTGTGTGAGAACGTTTCCTACAGCTAGGGCTCACCTGACGAATCCTTTGTACAACTGAATAATACTGAGTTTAAAAGTTGCTGGATTAGACGTGTTTGGGAGGCAGATGAGGAAAATGTAATTTCCTGTCAGCAGCAGGTACACATAGACAGTGGGGAGTTTGGCTTCAGGTGGAATCAGTGGTTAAGAGGGATTTGTGAGAGACATTTTATAAAAGAAGGAACTTGGTTTTATTAATAAGCCACTCACTTCCTATTTTCTCTCTATCCCGAAGAATTTATCTGAATCAAATGACCCCTTTGAAATCAATGGAAACTACTCTGCGTGGGAGATGGAGTGAAAAGAAATAGCTATGTTAATTCTGACTTGACAAGGCTCCTTATGACATTTAATTAAATTTCAGGCAAAAAGGAGGTAGTTAAAAATGATACATTTGAATGGATGGCAAAAATGATATGAAGAACTGATTCTGAGGGAAAACACAGGTAATGGCACGTAAAATTTAGCAGATTAGCTAATTAAAAAGTATCCTCTGTAAGGCTGTAGCTACACTTATATTTAGACACTCCTAGCAGTCTCACACAGTTTCTAAGGTATAAACAGAAATAAGCATTTCCCTTGGTGTCTGCTATTACACACAGCAGTCAAATAATTCTATTAACTCCAAGGGTGGCAAAATATTATTAAAGGTTAGAAACCTGACAGGTGATAATTCTTTCTGAGACTTGAGAAAATACTTATTTGTTTTAAGTTCTAGCTGGTAGTGCAAATGCAGACAAGCATGTATTACACAGGCCATGTCAAACAGGTCTCAGCACTATTGATGAAACTGAGCAAACACTAATGACATGCTCATGGAACCTTACACCAATGCTCAGACGAGGAGCAGCTTCATGTTCAGCAGGATCAACTGCATTCAAACATTTTGTTAACAATCCCATAACATCTTGCAAAAGATACAATTAGCCAAATGTACGTTGATTGCCACTCCCCTATTCTTCATCCCTCAAAGGAAGAGAAACAAGGCAGATAGGAGGACAAAGTCTCATGTGAGAATTTTACCGTATTCTCCATTGGTTCCATTATTTTTCCTGTTTACCCGCATCAACCTGTTTCAAATCTTTCATAAATGTCAAATAATATCACTGGAAATTTTGGGTATTATTAATAACTTACAGATATTAATATATTATCATCCTTAGCAGTAACTTCTTCAAAAAGTTTACCTTACTTATGTGTATTATAGTTTCCACATTTGAAAGGTGCTTTTAAGTGTTTTATTTCCCCTTTAAAATCTCCTGCCAAAAAAAAGCATATTAGAATTCTAATGTGTTAAAAACATGATCAGCTGCTTTCAGTACGTCCTAGTTAGAACTAGATTTCAGAGCCAAGATCCATTCCCTTGGTCCTCAGAATGGCTCCTCTAGGAATTTCATGAAGACCACAAAAGCACAGATTAAAAACCAGTAGTGTACATTTTTAGGTGTCAGCTAATGTCTCTTTCAACTTTCCAAAACTAGACACTTATTACCCTCAGAATGGGTTTATGGTTATTAGCTAACCTAATTTTTATTTAAAATTAAGGTCAAAAGAAGTATCTGGAAATCTGAGGGCTTCCTTATTAAACAATGAAATATGAAAAAGTCAGTGTTACTTGGTTCTCTGTCTAATGCTTCAAAGTGATTGATTTAGTTCTTGGGTCTTTCAAGCTGTGTTATTTAGCAATATAACAGATAACTTCAAGTATGAGTTGATAAAATATGGAGCAAGCTTGATATTTTCTTTTCCATTGATTGACTGGATATACAAGTGAACCCTGAATTTCAGAAACAGAGAACATTTGTGAGCCATTAAGAGAAATCCAACCATGTTGTTTTCCAATGACACAGCTTGACGTATAGGAATTACCATCTCCCCGTACTTTAGACAGACGTGGCTTATGAACATTACTGACGTTAGTCCTTGGTCACAGGCACTACTGAGGTTTTGCAAAGAATGAAAAGAAGGGCAGATACTTTCTCTCTGTGACGGACTGTAATGTGCAAGGTGAAATAAATCCTTCCTGAGCTGGGTTTCAAAGTTTTAGCACAGCAGTAGAAACCTAGTGAGGTCAGCAACTTAAGGGGAAAGGTTTCTTTGGCTCATGGTTCAGAGGAATGTGCATCATGGCAGGGAAGGTGTGGCAGCAGGAGTGGCTCGGTCCACGACACTGAGCGAGAAGCAGGGGAAGGGGAAGACGGTGTCGAGATGATTTCCTTCTTTGCTGCTTTTATTCAGTCAGACCCTCCAGCAAACAGGACTGCATCAAATACATCCAGGAGAGTCTTCATTCCTCAGTTAATCTTTGGAAACACCTTCAAATACATGCCCCAACGTATGCCCCCCCATGTGATTCCAAATCCATCATTCTTACCCAGAATCTATTAAACTTCACTCTTAGTGTCATTTATTCTATGTATATAAAACCTGTAGGATGCTTTGACCATCATCATAGTATCATGAATAAAATTTTCACTGCTCTAAACATTGTTGTCAATTAATTTCTCCTGATTCTAATATAATACTTCCATCTTATTTTTAGAGCAATGCTTGTTTTTACGCTGGTTATAAAGATAATTTTTATCCTTAGAGAATATTGCAGAAAATTATAAAAAGGAGATAGAAACCAACCTCAGTGTTAACTGCTGGAAAAACATGAACATTTTGGCACATTTATTCTTATGTATGATTTTCCCCCAAAGATACATTAATCCATGAAAACATGATGGCAGAGGGGCTGATAGAGAGGATACGATTTTGTTAATATCTCAGTTCTATAAGGAAGCCCATGCTGCAGTAGATCCCAGGTACTCCCACTTTCTGTTCTTAACAACTTACATCTTGCTGGGCAGATACATTCATATCTTCATATCCGGGCTCATATCTTCCTACCATATCGAAGTAGTCTTCCCATGTTACTAAGAGTTCCAACTTGTTCTTTAAAAAAACATTTCCCGTGTACATGTCTAGGTGAGAGTACGTCACATGTTTGTGCCATGTGAGTGTCTGTGACATAGAGACCAGAAGAGTGTGGCAGAGCCCTGAAGCTGGAGTTAGTCAGTTGCGAATCAATGGTCATGAGTGCCGGCATCAAACTTAGGTCCTGTGAAAGGAGAGTATGCTCACTTAGCGGCTGAGCCTTCTCTCTAGCTCATGAGGATTTGTAATAGTCTGTTTTGTGAAGGCACTTTTAATTACATAGTCACTAGCCTATTATTTGGCAGCTAGTTACTATCATTTTTATATAAAATATCAACATTGCTACTTTATATTAGTACATTAATAATGTAATTAGTACATTAAAATGCATGTTGAATTATTTCCCCCATGTTGATTCTCTCAAGTAGAATTAGAGGACATATGTTATTTTTGTTTTTTTTTTAGTGTTCTTAGATAATTCATAATAGTAAACATATGTCAGCAACATAAGAAAAGATATATATATTTTCAATTATTTCTGAAATGGTTAAATGTATTTTTTAAAATTAACTGAATTGTTTTTAGGTAAATAAAAAAAGAAATTCAAAATGAAAATATAAATAAATACAGTGTTGTATGTTAGAATCTGTTTTCTTTTTGCTTTTATGCCTTAAATTTACATAATTCTTCAAATGTCTTTTCTGATATACCAAACTTTTAGAAAAGACTTCATATTTTTAAGTGATTTCTATGTTAATAGTAATTATTAACTCATCAGATATCTTTAAACTTTATAAACCCAGTGTGGTACTATGGGCTGAGTTTTCTCTACTTTTTGACTTATCATATTTAACTGCATGGAAAACTGAATGACCTGGGGGACTTGAGTAGATTAACTAGCCTAAGAAATACTCATTGCGCCCAATATGGTGATAAGGAACGAGCCAGGCAAGACTCTTGCCCTCAGAGGCAGGAGGTGCAGTGGCAGAGTGTACTCCTGTCCAGGAGAGTAAACATTTTCTGCAGGAAAATGGGCGGGGAAACTAGGCTGAGACAGCAGTGGGCGGGGCTCTGAAGAGATGTGGATTTTGTTTAGCATGAGAAAAGGCAACATGGAACTTCTGGTGTTGGTTTTGAGATGAAAGAACTGATTCTAAGGGATGTCATTATCTCTGGTGATGTCAACAAAAGCTGTGTGCATCACCAACTTTATGATTATATCCTATATATCCAGACCCTTTTCTGTTACACTTGATTGGTAGATATTTGTGTACTTAATGGCACAATGAGTGAAAGTAAGTGCTTTTGAGGTAGTTGTATTTTCATATGTTTACAGAACATATACACAGTCATTAACATTACTAAAATATGGAGAAAAAATCAGGAAAATAAATCCAGGCTTAATCACCATTTATATTTAATGCTCATGTTTTTTAAATCTTTCTAAATATATACTTCTTTTGAAAATAGAATCATAACTCATGTAGCTTTTGATCTGTCATTTTGAAGAAAATATCATGAAATCTTTCTCAAAGTAAACATGTTAATAATCCATAAACATGTACCATTTCAATGTATAGCTATAGCACAATTTAAAATAATTCACCTATGCTAATATATTTGAAGATTGTTATATTTTTTCATTCATTTGTATTAAAATAATGCCATTATAAAGTTTTTAAAATGATCATCTTTGTTTACATTATTTCCTTCAGGAAGACATACTGGGTTAAAAGGTGTACTGGTTACTTTGTCACGTACACACCACCTAGAATCACTGGGAGAGAGGGAACCCCGACAGAAGGATTGTCTTGACCAGATTGGCTGTGTCCATGTCTGTGAAAGATTGTCTTGACTGGTGACCGATGTGGGAGGAGCCAGCCCGCTGTGGGAGCCCCATCTGGGCAGGTGGGCCTGGGTTGTATATGAAGGCCAGTGGATTGCTAGTCACACTGGTGTTAATGGCGTTTCTGAATCTTGCCTTAAATCTCACATTCAAGGCTCTGTCCTGCTACTTCTTTGTACATCCTGAAGGCTCAAGTTCCCTTTCTACGGCTTTAGTACAACTATTATAATTGCCATGTTCTCTCTGTTCTTAAGTGAAACCACAGTGCATGCTTTCCTTGGGTTTACTTTTTTTCTCCTTGGTCCCCAGCCTCTGTCCTGTACACCCTGCACCATGATAATCTTTCCCTCTGTTCATTCTTCACATTCTCTACTTGCGAAGTAAGGCTCTGGCTATGGCTACTGGAAGCTCAGTGCTCCTGTGTCCCTCTAGCTCTTGTGGCCCCATCACTTGGAGATGCTGGTCTCTAGTGGGCGTCAGTAGTCTAGCATACTCCAGTGATCACGACCACTTCTTAGAAATATCCATTTTGTGAGTGGAGTGTTATCTAACCAGAGCTACAAGTTGTATGTGCTTTTAATCTTATGGTTATTTAGAAGCCATGGTTTTGACAAGGTAGCCAATGTGAGAGCTGGTGAAATGGCTCAGCAGGTAAAGGTGTTTACCTGACAACAATAGTTAAACTGCAGGAGCCACATGTTGGAGAGGACCCTGCCCTGGAGGGCATCCTTTGCTTCTGCACTCACATGCAAGCTCTCTCACACACAAAAGCAAATAAATGTAAAAGTTTGATAGAATCCCTGCATGAATATATATATATATATATATATATATATATATATATATATATATATATATGTGAGTGTGTGTGTGTGTATATATATATATATATCTTCATTATAATTATTGTAACCAAATAGCTTAAGTATTCAAAACACATAATCAATGGATAATTTTACACAACTATATTATAAATAATGAACAAATCCCTAAGAATTAAAAATGTCCAGAATTCCATTGTACACGTCCTTAACACATTCAAATAAGGCTTAGGTAGTTGTCTGGATCCTTTGGTTACCTTGTCCTCACGTGGGACCTGCTGGGTTTTATTTTTGCACATTATAATTAACTGCATTCTGCTCTGGTGAAGTTCTTGAACTTTCTTGGTAACTTCCAATCTTGCCATGCAACTTTCCAATTGTCCTGTTCTCTGTCAGCATATCTTCTGTTGCTAATTTGCTGGCTCTAATCTGACATAAGTAACCATGACATAACTAAGACTGTGAAAGCAAGTTAATGAGAATCGGAAGAGCAAAGAGTGGTTTCTTGCCAAGTAAAGAGCAAATACACATGCACATGTATACATAATGCATACATACATACAGATAGATACATAGACATTTAACATGTAGCCAAGCTAGAAGACTTTCCTAATAGCTGACTCTGGCTAATTATTTGACTAGATAAACTATGCTTGTCACTCAGTGGTCCTTTTGTCTAAACTAAATGTCAACCAAAACTGAATGTCCTGGAAGGCACAGGGAGAGCCGCCGTGCTTTTCCTTCACACTGTCAACAGAATATGGTATTCCTACACCCCAGATTGCATCAACTGTGGTGCCGTGTGTAAATCCCCTGAGGTCTTGATTTTCCAGGATCATCTGAACTCTGTCCTGTAAAGTTATGAACATCAGCTCTTACTTTAACAGAAACTTTCCCCACTGAGTGAGCGCTGCCCTGAGTGAGTGTGTACTGTTGATATGTTCATATGCAGCCCTCCTTTGCCTTAGCCCCATGGGTGGAGCAAAGATTTCCTTAGCTGTCTGAGTGTCAATAAGTGTCTAGTGTGTACAAAAACTAGCAACTGCTCCTGAGTGTTTACAACCTGAGGCTGTTCAGGTAGGGAGACCTCCTACAAAGACTAGCTAGCACCTCCCACCTAGCTGTATGTAATAACCTCCGGGGTTCTGGGCGCTCTCTCCAAGTGCAAACTACTGTGATTCCAGCTGTTCTGTGTTTGTGTCTGCTCTTTCTCCATCCCTGTAGCTCATGCCCTGATCAGAGTTCCAGGACCTAAGACACCCCGTTGTTTTCAACTTTCTTCTCCCTCCCTCCCTTTCTTTCTTTCCTTCTTCCTCCATGCCTGACTGCCTGCCTGCCTTCCTTCCTCTCTATCTCTCTGTCTCTCCCTTCCTTCCCCCTTTTTTCTTTTATTCATTTTTAAGAAAAGACAAAATAAGAATGAACTTCTGGGTTAGACGCCTCAGTTTTTGAACAAATTATACATTAAATAAGAATTAGTCATGTGACATCAGTAGGCCTGCCCTCTGTTTGGCCAGAGTCACAGATTATCCCGGAGTTAGAGTTCTTCAACAGCTTCATAGTCTGATGTGCAATGAAATTCTTCCAGCCTGAAAACAAAACTGAACTGAGTGGGTAGTGCACGAGGAGATGAGACAGACATGAGTAGCAGCGCCACTGGCCACAGACGCGGTGTTTAACAAAGTAGGAAAGCATATCTAATGATGGAAGCCATTCAAAAACAGGAGAAACTGTAAGCCTAATCTACTTGAGCTGATTGTTACCTAATTTAGGCAGCACAATACAAAATAACTTAAAACAAACGACGCCTGTAGGGAACATTAGGCATGACATTTCTATGTAGCTCTGATATCAAAATATCTGAGCCCAGAATCACCCCTTTATCTAATGATAAACACATCAACAGAAGGCGGGAAGATTGATTTCTGATCTATATGAATTTGTGTGCTGTTAGAAAACTCCCTGCTGAGCTGTTCCCCATCTTTGTTAAGGACAGGATAAATTACATGTAATGTATCTCTCATTCTTTCAGAATTCCCGTCAGAGAGGCCTGCAGCAATGAGGAGACTCTGAGGCTCGGGCTTCTGTTTTAAAGGACCAACAGGAAAGAGTGGAAAGGCCTGGGCATTTTCTCATTTAGATGATACTTAAAGAGGGAGCCTGTCCTCAATTCTAGATTAGAGACACTGGTTATTTTGTCCCCATCAGCGGTGGTGCTGATGGGGAGCACTGACCCCAGGCTTTCTCCTGCCCATTATCTGCAGATGCCACATTCCCATTTCTCCAGGAAGTGCTTACCATCTTATATAAAACGATGACAAAGGTTTTATAGTTACCATTTTTTAGAAAGACACTGTGTACATATTCATGAGGTTTGGAGAACTCTTATATCTCAGTTTTCCTGCAATTTATATAAAAACTGCAGCATGAATGCTTATTTATCTGGATGTATAATCGATTATGAAAGATGTAAATCCTTTTAATGGAAGGAAGACTGATGATTTTATTTTTGTCATTTTTCTACTTTCTTCCATAAATATCTTTGACAGAGTGTATGACAATCTATCTCTGCTAGAAATAAGTTAGTCTCTATGCAGATATTTATTTGTAAATTTGCTTAAACAAGGATTATTGTTTATAAATGTTGGAATATTTGTCATACCATTCAACAAACATGTCTTCAAATATATACAAAATTAGATTAATTACTGAAGCTCAAAAATGAACCCTTGATCCTCAGATTAAACTATTCCATGGAAGCAAACAAGCTATTGTATCATGTGAGAGCATATGTTGCTAAAAAGAGACACACCAACTGATCTGGGCCCACACTCTATTTTCTGATTTGCTTCAGTTGATTCATCTGTAAAATGGGTCTTAATGATAGTCCTAACCACATAGCATTGTTGAGAGGATTGGATTAGTGAGTCTATGTAACGTGCTTATAAAAGGCTCTCTCTGGAAAAACTGCACACCAATACGAGTTGTTCAGGAGAGGGTGACTGCAATGCTTATTTATGGAATGTTTGTATGTTTCTGTATGCAGAGCCCAGCCTGTACTTACTGCAGATGGCAAATGCACACAACTCTCCAGTGCAAACAGATGAAATTAAGTCCATACACTACCTTGTCCATGACGCCTTGCCAGCATGTCACAGCCATGATCTGATCCAGTCTGTTTGAGTTCAAAACATAAGTTCCTTTCTTACTAGGTCATGTGGTAGCTATAAAGTTTTTATTTTTAATTAAAAAATGTTATACAATATATTTGACCATAATCTTTCCTTTCCCCCAACTCCTCCCAGATAATTCCACCTACAAACACAACTTCATGTTCTTTCTCTATCTTCAAACAAACAAACAAACAAACAAGAAAAGTACCAGCAAAGCAAAATTATACCAAAAACACAGAGAAGTTTTGTGCTGACCAACTGCTCCTGAGCATGAGGCTCCAGAGTGTGGTTGATGTAGTCAATGTCATTCCACAGAAGAAACTGATTTCCCTTGTGCTGTAGGTAGCAACTTTGGACAGCTTCTTAGTTAAGGGTGGGGCTTGTGTCTACTTCCCTTCATGCTGAGCTTTTGTCTGACTTGTGCAGGTCTTGTGCACGCTGTCACCATCTTTGTGCGTTCATATGTGCACCAGTCCTGTTGTGTCTGGAAACTGCTGTTCCTTTGGAGTTGTTCAGTACCTCTGGCTCTTACACTCTTTCTTCTTCCTCTTCCATGTGGATCCTTGAGTTTTGAGGGGAAGGGTATAAAGACATCTCATCTATGGCTGAGTGCTCCCACGTCTCTCAGTCTCTGCACATTGTTGAGTTGTGATCCCTGTGTTAATTATCAATTACTGCAGAATGTCATCGTCCTCTGATGAGAGATGAACAGTGTCACTGACACCCTGTCTGCCTCCTTTTCCATTGAGTTCTCTGAGTTCTGAGGTAAGGGATTTGTTTGAGAAACCCAATTTGGGGCTGAGTGTTCCAAGGAACATAGGGATAAAGGCTCTATGTAGGCACCAGCTCAACATCTCCATATTCACTCAGTTGTGTAGGTGTTGTCTTCAGCTCAGGGGGCCTTGCTGTCAGGTTGTGGACAGCAACCTGTTGTCTGGGCCACAGCCTGATGTTTTGGGATTCCTGTGGGGCTCCTTTGGCCAACAACTCAACTGAATGTAACTCAATCCAGGTACTGAAAGCTTCCCCTGGTGACAAAGATGGCCACTTGGGACTCTGTCTCCCCCATTATTTGGTGATTTCATTTAGATCACATTTATGTGTGTGTATTTTTCAGAAGTTTCTATTGTAGTAGGTTTCCATACCCCCATGTCTCTTAATTTTAGCTGTCTCTTTTCTATCACAGAGACACTTGCTCAACTATGTTCATTGTTGCTCTATTCATAATAAGGAATTGGAAACAAGCTAGATGCCCCTCAACAGAAGATTGGATAAAGAAAATGTGGTACCTTTGCACAATGGAATACTACTCAGCTGTTAAAAAATGATATCATGAAATTGCAGGCAAATGGATAAAACTAGGAAAAATATCATCCAGAGTGAGGCTTCTCAGCCCAGAAAGGCAAATGTTACTATGTAATTGCTTATATGTCAATTTTAACTGTTAAGTCAATGATAACCAAGCTGCAATCCATAGAATCACAGCGGGTATAGAGTAAGGGTCTAGAGGGAACAGGTAGACCTCCTTAGGAAAGGGAAATAGAATGGATAGATATGAACGGAAGGCAGGGGCAGCTAGAATGGGAAGATCACGTGGGTCACGGGAAAGGAGAAGGGACTGTGGGTAGGAATATGGGGAGAGATGACTAAAGTTATAGCCTTTTACTCATAAAATCATTCAAGAAATGGAGAGCATTTTTCCAAATGTGCATAGGCACAGGATAATTGCTATTTCAACATATGAATTGTCTATACTTAAATAAGTCAGAGAAATCAGTATTTTTGTGGTTATAAATCTTTAGTTTATTTCATTTATTTATACATTTTAACTTATTTTCTATTGAAAATAAAGCTATTTTCATAAAACATAGTCTGATCATTCTCACTCATTTCCTCCACATTCTTCCCACCTTCTCGTCTTTTAACTCCGTGTTCCTTTCTTTCACAAGAAAAAAAAAGGCAAATAAAAAAGTCAAATAAGGTTAAAAAAGATGAACAAATGAACAAACAAAAAAGAAACTAAGAATGAGCATGAGAAATACAGGTACAGGTACACACACACACACACACACACACACAAACTCAATATGGAATCCATAATATATCAGAAAAAGACCAGTAAGGTTAAAAAAAAAATGCCCAGACTAAGCAATAGTAGAAAAAAAATCTTCAAAAATGCCTTTGAGTTCTTTTTTGTGTTGTCCATTGTAGAGGAACATTTAATATTTTAATCCAGCAGCATGGCTGCTCTAGCAAAGGACCACATTGAAAGGCCTGTGTGACAGCTAGGAAGGGATCACATCCAAAGGCCTGTGTGATCCGGATGAAATATTCTGAAGGCAATGGTAATGACTGAATCAGAATGCAGAGGCAGCAGAGTGAAGTCTGAGGTTGAGCTAGATTGAGGACATACCCCACTCTCAGGATATAAAAGGAGGCTTTGAGCTCACAGATGGTAGTTCAGAAAAATGTTGGAAGTCAGGTCAGACCAAAGTTCAGATAGAGAGTTCAGAAGAGAGTTGAGAAGAGTTTGAGATTTAATGTAGTCAGCTCACAGACAGAGGAGAAGCTGAGAAGAGCAGAGCCAGTCCAGATTAGGAAGAGAGAAAGCAGAGAGTCAGAAGCAGATGTTTATGATTTCCAGTTTGGAGTTCACAGTACAGAGTGAAAATAGGTTGTTCAGAAGACACAGTGAGCTCAGTCAGTAGTGAGTCTAAGAGGCTAAACAGTCTAGGTTTAGGTTTACAGATTAGAATGTATGGAAGCTGAAACCTTCTAGTTCTAGGCTTAAGATTAGATTGAGCAGCGGCTGAAACCCTCTAGGACTGGGGATTGAATTGCCAAAGAATAAACAGCCTTTTGCCATGAACCCACTAAAATAATAATAATAAAATCAACACTTACATCTATGCTTACAGGCCATCTACTGCTGGGCAGCTGGCCCATATGTGGTTTGTACACCCTGAAGACTCCATTGTAGAAACTAATTTTTCCTTTGTAAGCAGTTGTTAATTAGAGATTGCTTCTGGGTTAAGGATGGTAGATCTTGTCCACATTCCCTCTCAGTACTGGGAGCCCAACTGGTTTGGATCTGTACAGGCCCTGTGCATGCTGCCCCAGTCTCTGTAAGTTCATACGTGTGTTGGTCATGTGTCTGGAGGATACTGGTCCCTGGAGTCACCCATCCTCTCTGACTCTTACAGGGTTTTTACTTCTTCTTCTGCATAATTTCCTGAGCCCTGAGAGGAGGACTTTGATGGAGACACCCTGTTTAGAACTGCGTGTTCCTAGGTCTCTCACTCTTCACGAGTTTCTCAGTTGTTGGTCTCTGTATTAGTTCCTATCTTCTGTTTGGGGAAACTTCTCTGAGAAATCAATAATTTTAAGAATTTAAGAATTTTTATCATCTTTAACTATGTTTGCTTTTGCAAATAACTGTTAATATACAAATTATTGCAAAGTGAATTAGCATTTTTTCCTCATACACTTGAAAATATCCCCATTTTAAAAGTTCAACTGCTGTTTTAAGACTTAATGATACCAGGAAGCAATCTTCTCATCTTCATATTTTCTGATTACTATTTTACACTGATGAAAGGTTGTATGTATTTACTGTTTTCAGACTTCTTTCAAATTTTAAACTGTATCAGAGAGAATTTTTACACAAGTTGATTTATACTATGTATATCTTTAAAAATTTCAACATATATATCTTATCTATTTATCTGTTGACTACTATTGTTCTGATTTTCAATCAGAGATGAAAATGTGATAAAAATTGCATAAGTGTTTCATAACTTTTATAATATTGTAATTTAGCAAGTGTCTTAAAGTACTTTTCTTTGCTGTGATAAAACACAGTGATTAAGACAATTTACGAAAGAAAGTGTTTCATTTGGCTTATAGTCCATGATGGTAAGGGGAAGCAGAAGAGCTAAGAGCCAACATCTTGATCCATGACCATGAGAAAGAGATGCAGGCTGGGATGGTACAAGTCTTTGAAACTTCAGAACCAGTTCCTAGTGACATCTTCTTCAACAAAGACACCCTCCAAATCCTTCCCAGACAGTTCACCAACTGGGGACCAAATATGCAAATACGTGAGCCTGTGGGGAGAGGGGCTCAATCTACCACAGCAATCTTCAGTCACCTTGTGCATTACTGTGGATGACTGCCACCCAAGTCCTCTTAGCTCAATTTCAGGGCTCTTTGACCCCAGGAATCACCTTTCCCATGAAACAAATTTCTACTTTTAGTTTTCTCCTCTTTTGTGGTTCAAGTTTCTCTTTCATTAGCATACTTCTTGTGTGAGATTCCAAAGGGAGCTTTGCTTCCCCATTCACATTGTCTGCCTCTCCTCTCACAGCATGCCAGATTTTTGGCCCCTCTTTAAAACTCAGGAGAACCCAGTTAAAGAAGAGGAGTAAAGGTAAAACAGTTGTAAAGAGTTCAGGATAAGGAGAGAGTCACAAATTAAGTTAAAGAAATAAGTAATAATAGTTTTGTCCATTCAATTAAAAGTTAAATATTTATAATAGTAGACTTCACAGGCAGATTCATCAGGCAATAAAAAAGCTTAGTATCAAAACCACGAAGGTAGCTGGATGTGTGGTGCATACCTGTAACCAGTGAACCTGAGAGGCAGAGAACTGAGAACCACAGCCAGCTGGAGGCCATTTGGTCTATGTGGTGAGCCCTATGCAAGCTAGGTCAACACAGTGAGACATTGTCTCAGAAACTGAAACCAGAAAGACATGAATGTTATATGGATGTTTTATGATAATCATGTATTTGAATGTAGTAAAGAGAAAATGTAATAAGAGCATGTTGTTATTTTTATTGTCAATAACTCCATATAAAATGATAGGAATGCCATTACTTTAATCAATTAATCAAGTACTGTTTCTTTCTTTCTTTCGTTTTTTTTTTTTTGAGACAGAGTTTCTCTGTTGTAACTCTGGCTGTCCTGTAGACCAGGCTGGCCTTGAACTCATAGAGATCTGTCTGCCTCTGCCTCACGAGTGCAGGGATTTAAGGTGTGCACCACCACCGCCTGACTCAAGTACTGTTTCTAATATGATGATTTAGACAGGTTGTATATGCACACACATACATACACACACACACACATTGGGGAGGGGTAATGAGGGATGAAATAAGTTAAGTTTATATTAAAGACCAAGAAAGGAGAATAAATAGATATTTCTAGAAAATGAAATTATATAACCACAATGTATCTAACAGCTCTATTATCAAGACCAACACTCTTTACTAAAGATGTACTTATATATATATTTGTTGTTAAATGTGTGAAATATGTACAGAGAAATGATAATTTTAAGCAATGTAATGAGTATTGAAGTCTGACCAATATACTAGAACACAAGAGCTGTTTAGTTTGCAGAAGATTTCATAGCTCAATAGTAGCTATGCCACTCTTCTTAACTTTATGGGAAACTAGACCTATCAACTCAGAAAACAGAATTTTAACTGTGTTCCATTTCACTTTGGGGGAGATAGATTCCTACATTGAACACTTCAGATTCTCTCCATTCTGTTTGTGAACTTTTGTTACTACACTCAAGATAAGGGTTTTAAGGTTCAGTTTCTAAGCAAACAATTAAACCTTGTTAACAGAAAATGTGGATTTTTGGCTTTAGCCTGTATAACGTTTTAGACATTTATTAAGAATGGATATGTCAGGCTACTTGTGCATGTGCATGTGTACATGTGTGTGTGCATGTATTTGTGTGTGCATACATGTGTACATACATGTGTGCCTGTGTGTGCGTGCTAGTGTGTATGAGTATGGCTGCAGATATAACAGTGCGTGCATGGAGGTCGGAGGACAACTTAACATTCACCTGTTTGAGATAGCATCTCTTGTTATTTATTTGCTATTGTGTATAGCAATCTACCCGGACCCTCCTGTCTCTGACCTTTGATTTGCCGTAGGAACACTGGAATTATAGGGGTATGCTAGTGTGTTCAGCTTCAGTCAGCTCTGGGAGTCATCATGCTTGTCTGTCATGATTCACTGGGCCATCTCCCCAGGCCTATTCTACATATTTGATCAGATTGCTGCTGACACGTTTGTTTTCTTATAATCCTATTGCATGGCAATCATTCTTTACAGGCTAAATATTTAACCAACCATAATGAAAAAGTAATTTCATTGTGTGAAACACAAAACTCATGTAATAAAATCAATCATTTTCTTTATGATTTTCTCTATTGCTTTGAAGCATAGATTTTTCCCTCCCAGAGTTCACTAAATGTTCATACACATTTTTTTTTTGAAAATTTGCATAGTTGGAGGTTTCATGTATAACTGTTTAATCAGCTGGAAGACGTTTTGAAATATGTGTACTCTGAGTAATGATGCAGCTGTGAAAACGTATAAATGTGTACCTTACCTAGAAGTGAACAAGCCAGAACTGTCTGGCTTGTAACATGTCCAACCTCAGAATATTCTAGGCCAGGATCACAGGAGTCTAACAACCAGCCTATGCATGGCCAAGTTCCTGATGCCAGTGCATTCACCAAAGGGTATCATAAACCAACAACCCCACCCCCCCAAAAAAAATTAAGTGGTGGACCAGCAGAGCCGTTAAAGAAAGCAACTCTGAGAGACGAGCTGAAGTGCATGAAATGAGCAAGAGAAAAATGAGCAAGCAGAAAAAAATGTACCTGGGAGAAAACTGTATACTGAGGCACTTCTAAGAAATGCAGCAGGTTGCTGACATTACTGGCATGGTAACATGGGGAGGAAGGAGACCCCTTAGACCAGATAATGAAAGGCCTGGTGAGGCATGCTGAGAACTGGTAGTTCTCAGCTTATTAGCACCATAATTCACACAGATTTATCCATGTGTTTTTGGTGATGCTTGCGGTTAAACTCAGGACATTGCTCATGTTGATGAAAGGGTTTAGGCTCCTACATACTTACTTCAACTTGTAGAATACAAATGCACAAAATTTATCAACACACACATTTTTAGGCTACTTAAAAGTTAATGAACTAGTTTTTAAATAATGTTCAAATCATGTAAATCATACCTGACTCTCCTTGTTGATATTTACATTTAGTTATGAATATTTTTGCTTGAATATTTGGAGAGTTCTTTGGTTCAGATTCATGGAACAGCTTTGAGGCATGATACTATGTCATATAAAATGTCTTTGCTCTGAGATAGAAAACTAATGAATAGTGCCACAATCATTTTGATTTACTAACAGGCTTTTTAAAAAATGCTTATCTGATTATTTAAATACTTATTAGGAAAGTTTAGTCAACTGCAAAGTTTTTTTTAAATATTGTAGTAATTTCCCATGGCATTCTTTGGATACATCTGGATATTTTTTATCTCATCTAATTTGTTCTCAACCACAGATAGAATGAAGCCTTCACCTTTAATTATTTTGCTTACTTATAATTTGCCCACTTAGATATTTACCTCAAAATTACACGATTCATTGTCCTATTTTTTGAATCTTTATAGAGAATGAACCTGGTAACTCCTTCATTATATTATTAAGTTTCTTGGGCTCTGGGGGATATTACTGGTAAAATAATTCCATTATTCAGGTAGACACTGCTGATATGGAATTGAGATGGAGAAATTTGAATGTGAAGGGGTACTCCAGGGTACCTAGGAGAGAAAAGGCTTAGAGACTAAAGGAAGAAAACTTGGAAGGAAAAACAAACCAACACTATAGTGCACCAGGGAGGTGGTGGCCGGGCAACCAGTTCTAGGAACATAGTGGAGCTTCTGCTGAAACATGAATCTGCTCCCTTCCCCTGGTGGCATGAGCACATAAACTGAGTGGCCACACCAGAGGCCAGTACCTTTAAGGCTCACCTCTGAAAGAGTCTGACATAGAGGAACAGAAAAAAAAATCCATTTCTTATTTCTTGGCCAAATGACAGCTAAGACAGTCAGGGTCCCACGGTAGAATCTGTGATGTCTGTGGCCATTGGGCAGAATTTTATCCACCCATGTCCCATCAAGGGAATTTTGGATGTCTTGTTGCTGGAATCTGGTGGAAGGATGCGTTCAGATACTATAGGAGGTAGCACTACTAGTATGACCAGTTTTTGTCGTATAGAGGATCACACTAGTCCAGTGTAGTGAGTGGCAGAGGTGGGTCTCGCTGTCTGAGAACAGCAATTTACTAGTATTGTATTGAGAATATTTGCATCTATGATCAGCAGAGGACTTGTTCTACATATTTCCTTTTTAAAATGATGTGTCCTTTTCTAGCTATGGATCAGGGTAATACTGGCTTCACCGAACAAGTCTAGGAGTGTTCCTTTTCTTTCTATTTTGTGGAAAAGTTTGAGGAGCACTGTAGAATTCAGCAATGAATCACTCAACTCTCACTTCCTCAACTACACTAAATGTTACGGACTGACTTTCACAGAGCTCTATTTTTTATTTGTAGCAGGTCATATGTGGTCTAGAAATTTATCCTCTTCTAGGTTTTCTGCTTTGGGGGAATATAGGACTTTTAAGCATTCCTGAATGATTTTGAGGACTCTGTTGAAATCTACTAGAACCTCCCTCCCCGTTTTCAATTCTTACTTTGTCAGTTGGATCTTGTCCTTCATGGTTAGTTTGGGAAGAGGTTTATTGAACTTGTTCATTCTGTGGAAACACCAGCACTTCATGTGCTCCCTTAGCTGTCCTTTTCATTAAGGAGGCATTTTCTCAGTTGAGGTTCCTCCTCCCAGATGACTCTAGCTTACGACAAGCTGCCAATGACAACAACACTACAAAATCACCCAGCACAATTTGTATATGGGAATTTTCAATTTCCTCCTGATTTCTTCAATAACTGCTGTGTAATTATTTACTCCATTTAAATATTCTTTCTTGGATGGAGGTAGGAAGATCATAAGACCCAGATAATTAAATCCACACGTTTCAGAAATCTGAAACTTACAAGATTCACAGGCCCCCCCTCAAGGTTCTACATAATAGTTACAAACTGCTGGAGAGAAGAGACCCTCCTACTGGCCAAACTCTAGGTCCTGCTGGGAGCTCAGGAGAGTCATCACCCTTGAGAAAGTAATCCATATTCCTGCAACTACCTATCCACTGATACTTCCCTAAGGAACCGTAGTAAATGTGTGGTACATGAAGACATTTGTTGGAGAATTTCTTAAGTCTTTTGCCTATGCCATATATGGAAAAAACACAACAATGACACACTGGTCAGTGCAAGAATGTATTGTTCAATCTCTATTTGACTATACTTTCTGTGTTTTCTCTTGCTATGGTCTTCTAATTTTATTCTACTGAGATCTACTGGTAAGGCAAGAGAAATTATTTTGTTTCTTTCATATTAGTAAAGAGTATCTTTGTGACCTAAATTGTGATCCATGTTAGAGAAAGTGTCGTGACTTTTTTGAAGAAGTATGTTATACAGTCATTGGATTAAATATTCTGTAAATACATATAAAATCTAGTTAACCTATGATGTAGCTTAACTTTGTTAGTTTTTGTTCTGGGTGACTTTATTGATGAGATTTATATAGTATTATTGTATCAAAGCTCACCTGTAGTTTTATGTCATATAATATTTACTTTATGAGTTGGAAGCCTTGTGTGTGTGTGTGTGTGTGTGTGTGTGTGTGTGTGTGTGTGCTTGTGTTGCTGATCTCAGCCATTCTGACAGGTGTAAGATGACATCTCAAAGTACTTTTGATTTGCATTTCTTCCATGGCTAAGGATGCTGAACATTTCTTTAAGTGTTTCTCAGCTGTACGAGTTTCCTCTATTGAGAATTCTCTGTTTACATCTGTACCCCATTTCTTAATGGGATTGTTTTCTTGATATCTCGTTTTCTGAGTTGTTTATATATTTTGTATGTTAGTCTTCTATTGGATGTGTAGTTGATAAAAATCTCTTCCCATTCTGTAGTCTGTTGCTTTGTCCAAGTGCAGAAGCTTCTGTTTCGTGAGGTCCCATTTATTAATTGGGTTTAAGTGTCTGTGGTCATGGTGCTCTGTTCAGAAAGTCTTTTCCACATGATTTTTGATACAGGTCCAGAAATACATACTGGAAAAATGACAGCATCTTCACCAATGTCGATGGTCAAACTTGGTGGCTGCTTGTAATTTTTAGGTTTCTTTGTGGTTTGCTCCTTTATTGTTTTGTTTTTCTTATCCATTTTAAGTGCTTTCAGTCGGTGTCTCACATGATGAATTCTTTCTTCACATATTCGTCTCAAGAAATTTCTTGAGTTCTCATAATTGAGACCTGTTTTTCTTTTTCCACGCTAAAGATTCTTTTGAGCATCCTCTGTCATCCTTGTTTGGCAAACAGAAGGTATGGTAGTTTCTGCTTTTAATGTTTTCATTTCTATGTCAGCTTTAAAAGATAACTTTACTGGAGATAGCAATCTAGGCTGACAGTTATTTACCTTCAGGGATTGAGAAGTATTAGTTTATGCTTTTCTGGCTTTCAGAGTTTCCGCTGCGAGGTCTGATGTTATTCTGATATATTTGCCTTTGTTAGTGAGTAGGCACTTTCTTCTTAGAGCTTTAAATGCTCTTTGATTTAAAGATTAGACATTTTGACTGTAGGGAGTGGAGGAGTTCTTTTCTGGCCATGCCATTTTGGGATTCTAAATGATTCTTGCAGTTCTATGTACATTCCTTTTCCTAGATAATGTGACTTTTGCTATCGTGTCTTTTAATAGATTTTTGTATGCACCAGCTTCTAATCTCAGTTTTTTCTTACTACATGGCTTCATATTTTTTGCCTCTTTGATCATATCCCAGAGTTCTTGTAAGTTGTGGTCATGCCTACTTATTTATCATCTATCTATCTATCTATCTATCTATCTATCTATCTATCTATCTATCTATCTATATCATTTTACTAATGCCTGAGTATTTTTCCTCAACATTTTATTTTTAAATATAGTGATTGAACTACCTTTTAATATTTTAATGCATAGTTTAGTTATTTGATTATTAAAATGTAGACAGTTATCAAGAAGAACTTGCTACTTAAAGGTTATGTTAAAAGCACATTAATCTGCCCATGGAAATAGTTGCTTATTAGCACCCTTGGCAGAGCTGAAAAAAAAGTTTGTAAAATGTCTCATAAAAATTGAGGTCTTGAGTCTGAATGGAGCCAGGAGACGCTTCTGGCAACTGCAAATTTTAACATCACTAGTCTATAAAGTTGCCCTTTGCCCTGGAGCCAAGGCATACTCTGCTTCATGGTTCTCTGAACTTTTTAGGTTAATTAAAAAGTATCATTATCACTGTCGCAGCACCTGACATACTGTAAAAATGAGCTTTAGAAATAGATTAATGCAAAGGCAGAGAGTTATTTCAGAAATATTAAATCAAAAGAAAATGTACTTTCTGATCCATCAGAACAGTACTTGAATCAATTCTTATGGGATAAGCCATTGGTGAGGTCCATCTCTCTCTCACGAGGTCCACCAATCTCTGGCTTTCAGAAAACCTGAGGCTTGTGTCTCCTTCAGAGCAGTTTCTTCTTCTCTCCCCTTAAAGGCATCACACATAAGGGCATCTCCAAGGGGTAGCTGTGAATATAATCTTATTTGCTTGTCACATGACCACTTCCCCAACACAACAGAATGCGTGTATAACCCAAGAATATGCTGAATTTTTGCTCTTAATTCCAAGAGGTTTTATTTAGAATTTTAAAGATTAATTTGTTATTATAACTGTGTGCATGCATGCAAAGTGTGTGTGTGTGTGTGTGTAGGACAGAAGACCACTTTATTGTAGAATGGGTTCTGGGGTTGAGCTCAAGTCTTCAGTTTGCACAGCAAGTGTCTTTATCCCTGGCACCATCTCACTGCCAAACTGATTGCTATTTTGAGGGTCTCTTTAATGTTCTTAGTCATTGAGAGCCAGTTCTCATTACTTGGAGGAGGAAGAGTCTAATTTCCATTTTTTTCTGAATCAAATTTTGACTAAATGATTTCTGTTTATATTGATTTAAGGTTTGCATGTATGCCCTTTGTCACACAGTTAAAATGATGTGATATTACATTGTTACATGTCAAAATTATACTTTAAATGCTTCATGATGTTTTTAGGAACTTATACGAAGAGATGGTATACTATTACATATGTTTGATCTTCACATAAAGAACCCCAACATAATGGAATTATTTTGATAAAGTCAATTCACTGTGAAGGGCTAACCACCCAAGCTTAAGATCAAATATTCTATTTGTGAGCTCTTTTTAATGCTTGCAATAAAAGCAACCTGTGCCCTTCACTGCACTCCTGTTCTGAACTAATATACATATTTCTGTCATAATATTTACCACACCAAATCACTGTTATTTGTTTGTATGTTTTGTCTTCTCAAGGAATTATGAACTCCTAATAGACAGCATCTTATTTTTCTTTATAATCCAGGAGTCTAGCATCCAAAGATTAATAGTGTGGGCTTAATGGATTGAAGAAAAAAAATAAAGAACCAGCTCATTGTGAACTCTGATCAAAGAGTTTTAGGTACTAAAATGCTATCACAGCTGTGATAGCATTATCAGGGTGCTCTGGTTTGAATACCCTCTCCGTTGAAATTTCAGTGCCTTTACAACAGTGGTAAGAAGGGAGACCTTTAAGTGGTGACCTTAAATCATGATCATGGCCCTTTTTCTCAAGAGTGGATTAAGGCCGTCAACAAGGGAAGGTGTGCTCCTTATGGGAACATGAGACCACCTGACTTTGCTGTCTGTTCTCTGTGGGTTTACTTGTCCTGTTTCCTTATGGTACCACACAGAGAGGTCTCCAGCTTGCAGAATTGAGCAAAGCCCAATTCAGTTATTTATAATTTACTCTGTTGGCTGAGTTTTTACAGCAGGAGAAAAGGATCAAACTATAAGGCATAGTGCTTGAGAGAAGTTCATATTGATGGGCCAGTGTTTTACTTATGTACATTTATATGCAACGGAAGAATGATTAGGGACGTATGCATTTCTTCCCCTTTACTCTCTGTTTGATGTTCTGAAGTTTTTGTCATGTTTTGCTGTTTATATTAGATTTAGAACTTTGAATGATTCTCTGATGTGCAAACTAATACCTAAGTATACTGTCATCACTGTACTTACAGAAAAGATGGTACAGAGTTGGATCTTGAGATTTGATAGATTATACTTCTAATATCAAGTATATGAGAGCTGACTGCTAAGCACTGCTTTTATATAATTTGTTCAAAATTACTTCCTTAGGATCCTGAAAGAACAAAGTTTAAACACCATTTTTGAACACTGCTGTAATACTTTGTCATACTTCTACAAAAAAATATAATGTGCATTTTTAAAAAATAAGAAAAGAGTTTTTCCTTTTTTCCATGTTACTCTGATATGTGCTTTTAAGTAAATTTTTTTTTTGAGAATTATGGAATAGAAGAGTATTGACTACTCATCGTAGGTGTGAAGTAGGCTGAAGCCTTCACGTTTTTAACATTTATTTTAGTTTTTGAGAATTCCGCACACAACTGCTATATTTCCACCATTTCCACCTATACTCTCCTCCTAGCTCACCCTGCTTTCCAAGCTTGACCTCTTCTTTAACTATTACTCTCATACACACACAGTATGGGCCAAGATAACGTTATTACAGGAGCACATTTTTATTTTAATCAGTTTAGTCGTTTTACCATCAGTTGAGATCATATTAATTGAACTATATATTTAGATTGAAGATTTTAAAATGAAAGCAATTGCAAATATCTGAAAGAAAATGGGTAACCAGCGGGAGGAGGAATCTTGACCTTCAAAGTGCTTTCAAGGGACGATTTAAAAATAATATACCCTGACTGGACTGCAGGAAGTGGGAAATACCCAGACTGCACTGCAGGAAGTGGGACATACCCAGACTGCACTGCAGGAAGTAGGATATACCCAGACTGCACTGCAGGAAGTGTAAGTTGCTACTGCTGACCTTTTCTTGTAATCTCATGAGTAAACTATCACTACAACATTTCTGTTTTGAATTTTGCAGCCACTGTTAATCCCACCAGATGAGAGTAAAGACCATTACCCCAATTATTTGGTCAAATTAAGCAAGCTTTATTTGCTGTGCTTAGGACCATCTCCCTGAAGCAGAGTTCAAGAAGATAACAGAGAACATAGGAGACAGTGGGGTTTATGTAGTCTCCCAAACTTCAAAATAGGGGGTGTCTAAGGACTGGCGGATTTCCAGAGGAATTTTTCTTATGTAGAAACTTGGCCAAACATTTCAAAATTATTTGGAAGAATATCTTACCAGGGTATGTCCAAGGTGTAGGTCAAACTCCGTAGGGAGGGGGGCATTGAGTCAAATTCCAGAAACAGGTTAAAGCAAAAGTCAAGCTTGAATTTTTCAGCAAACAGAAATGAACTTATTCTGACTTTAAAACAGAATGGCTTCTAATCTTAAGATGGAGTCAGGCTGGTCCATCAACACTGCAATTACTTTACTATGGTGGAACCCCGAATCTCTCCTCTTGGTGGCTTGTTTTTATGCTTCCCATGGGAATAAATAGTTCTAGCCCTCTGTGACTCCTGCATCCAGGTTGGCTGAAGGAAGCACATATTTTCTTTCAGTTTAGGTTGCAGACTGCAGAGACTCTGTTTCCTTGGCTCAGATAATGTCATATACCTTTTCTAAGCCAATCCTATGACCAGGGAAATGAGTTGTTTCAATTCCTCAAATATGAGGTACGTGACTCATTCTTAGACTCAGTGGTGGCCTAAATTCTACAAGAAGCAGAGGGTTCACAGAACAACTGTGCGTGATCACACCTAGAAAGATCAGAATCTCAACATTTTCTTGAATGGCCAAAAAGGGCTGTAGAAAATGCAATAAATTTCTTCTATGAAGGGATTATAATCACCTTGAAATAAGAGACAAATTATGGAAATGAATAAAATATACTTTAGTCTAAAGGTACTGACTAGGAAGCCTCAAAACAGACACAGTTTGGACGGAGGGAAACTTCATGGGGATGTTGGTACTTTATTAGTTTTATTTGTTCTACCTAGAAAATAAGTAGAGCACAGACTTCTACAGTGGACAAGCTCAAGTACAGAGAATCAAGATAACTGAGCAACAAAGATTTTCAATATTTATTAATGCTGTCTATGTGCAGTATACTACAACACACTACAATACATAACAATAAGGACACTATTTGGATGAATATGTCTGTATCTATCTATCTATCTATCTATCTATCTATCTATCTATCTATCTATCTATCTATCTATCCATCCATCCATCCATCCATCCATCCATCCATCCATCCATCCATCCATCTATCTATCTATCTATCTATCTATCTATCTATCTATCATCTATCTTATCCACCTGTCTATCTGGAATTTTTAGAGTAGTTTGCAGGCTGTGGTCCAGCTAGTCCAACTATAGCTGTCTACCAATGGAAAGTCCAAGAATCCAGTAGTTGTTCAGTCAGATATCTCAGTTGGTCTTCAGTAAACGTCAGAATTTCAAAGAAGAAAGCTTTAGTACCAGTGAGGAAATGGACTTGCCAGCAAGAGTGAGAGCATCAGGCAAAAGAGCAAACTTTCTTCTTCCATGTCCTTTTTAGGCTGCCAGGAGTGGGTGTGACTCGCGTTAAAGGTACATTTTCCCACCTCCAAAAATCCAGATTTAGTCTGTGTCTTCTCACTTCAATCAAGATTCAGTGATTCAATCAAGAAAAATCCATCACAGATATACCCAGCCACTTGGATTTTAGTTACTTCCGGAAGTAGTCAAGTTGACAACCAACAGCAGTCATCACAGGAAGCCATCCTTCCGTATTAGGGAAACAGATGAGAGATTATGGCAGAGGAGGACTTAGGGCAGTGCTAACTAACACTAATGGTATTTGAAAAAGCGATATGACACCTACTATTCTATAAACCGTGTATTTATGTATGTATGGTTTTATGTTACAATTTTTATTGGAATTACCCTACACAGTGGGTAATGCTCCTTCCATAAGCTGCAGGTCACTGAGTAAGAAGCTCAGCCATGTTATACCTCTCCTCAAGCTGTTAGGGTGTTATAGGGGCTATTGCTACTGCTCTCGGTTATCCACCAGAACTTGATAATAATACCCCATTGTTGAACAGATTGCATGGCTATAGGGTATGGAGAAATCAAGTTTTTCCTGACGAGGAGGCTTCCTCCCTGTTGACTAGCGCTCAGCGTGCTGACGCATTATGTAGAGCACTGGGGGAAATGACCTCAACCTCTGTTGGGCGTGCACACATACATAAACAGTTTTAAAGGTTTTTTTTTTTTTTTTGCGATTATAGCATAATTACATTATTTTCTCATTCCCTTTTCTCCTTGGAAACCACTCCTTACTGTTTTTTTCAAATTTATGGCCTCTTTTTCTTTAACTGTAGTACATACAGACAGACAGACAGCACATGCAAATGGACTTCATATTTATTATTGTTGCTTTATTTTTGTGTATTTTTAACACACAAAAGGTTTTAACACGATGTTGGGTGGGTAGGATCTGGAAGGCAAAAAGAATATAATCCAAATACATTGCATGAAAAATTAAAAGAAAAATTAAGGTTGCCGATCATTTCAGTCCCATACTTTTGTCATCTATCCTTTTGGTCCTCAATTATTAAAATCATTAATCTGTACATCACTAACCCAGCTCCAGCGTCTCACAGAGACAATCCATTTAAAACACAGAGAAAAGAGCAGAGAACCAAATACTCTTGTGTAAACACTCCCTTGAGCCTTACATTTGATTTGCTGAAAGTTAGGATTCTCTTTCATTTGAGAATCTTATTTCATAAGTGATGAGTGCAAATGTAAGCACCATTTTCTTCTTCTTTTTCTCTCTCACTGCCCCCGGAAGGATGCTCCAAGGTGCTGACACTAGCTCACGTACCCCCCACCCCCAAACACACACACACACACACACACACACACACACACACACACACACACACACTGGCATTTCAGAACTCCAAAGAGCATTGTATCTAATGGGGGATGTTCAGAACCGTATTTGCTTGCTGCTGCAACGGGTACAGCAAATTAATTTTTCTGATGTGATTGGCCCCTAACCTGAATTTCTCTTCTGCTGCCTCTATCAAATGGAGTTAGAGCCGTTTCCATTGCGGTGAGGTTAATAGCATTTTCAGATTCTAATCTAGGCTCTGGAAAATTGTCATTTAAAAAAATTAATCAATAATACTCATTTTTTTTCTACCAGCATGTCGAACAAGGCAGAGTCTACCACACTATGCATTTCTGTCACTAACTGTACTGTCAGTGTGTATTCCTACATGACAAAAGTCAATAAATGCACCATGCTTGCAGGAATGCCATTTCTTCTTGATTTTAATTCACTCATGTGTTAAACTCAGCCTGGAAAATTCAATGGGCAAAGGCATTAAATTACCCTGAAGTGAATCTTTTCAGGAAAAGTCTTAAATATCTGTTCATGACTGTATCCTCACATTTGGTCCCTCAAGACACTGGACAAATGCTTTCTGGAGACAATTTATTTGCAGTCATGGGATAAATTATTAATTAATGTACTTGTTTCTAAAGGGGTCTATAGGTCACAAACCAAAGCAGATCTATTTAAGTAAGAATCGGGAGGGGTGGTTTTGGGTATTAAATTAGATAATCATAAAATACCATAAAATTCCAGAAACATGATAAATAGAAGACACTAACAATAATGGGCTTTATTAATTATTACTTCCATTATATGAAAAACAATTATAAATTACAGTTATGACTCTGAGTAGGACAATATTAAGCATAAATTTTCCACCATTAGTCCCACAATTCTAAAATAGAAATATAAGTTCATTTTTCATAGAGAACCAAACTCTCAAGAAATAAAAGAAACTTAAAGTGGAACTTAATGGTTAATAAAATCATGAAGTGATTGCTTAGTAAGCTTGCTATGAAATAACATTTTTAGTTCAAGCCGATTGAGCCCCCACTATGGGTCAGAGCTTGTACTAGAGAACCTTACTGTGTTCCAGAGGGCTACAGAGGATGGCCGGTGTTTCCCCAAGTACAGTGGAGAGGGAGAAGTCCAGCACTGGAGTAGCTGAGAGGAGAAAGTGGCTACTTCTACCAGCTGGTCAGGAAAGGCTGCGGGGATACAAGAACTGCGTTTGGAGATTTAAAAGTTAGGAAGCCTGTTTGTGTCGGTAGGTCCAGCTGTGTGTTAGCCTGAAAGCTGGGGTGAGAATGGGGCTTTAGAAAAGTTCAGGACTACCACAGTGTTGAGAGAGGGAGAGGGATGCATTATGGGAGAGGGAGAGGGATGCATCATGGGAGAGAGAGATGGAGAGGGGGAAAGGAAGGGGGAAGAGGAGAGGGATACATCATGGGAGAAGGAGAGAGGTGCAACATGGGAGAGGGAGAGGGGTGCACCAGGAACATTGAGCAGAAGCTGTTTTTAAAGGTGTTTGCAATTGTCACATTCGGGTTTCATTTCAGTGTTAATGTGTAACCATCCAAGGGTTTGAAGCATGAGATAGAAATGATTAAAAATTACATTTTGTAATTCCACAGTGTCCATAAAGAATTACAGAGTGGTGCCAAGAGCTAGTAGCTTTGTTATTTATTGTCACAAAAATTTACAAAGCCAAGTGTACTGGGAATCCTATTCATCAAGGGATCACTGGTCAGCAGTTTGGGTCAACAGTGATAGTTTTCATGTTTTTAATTCATTATTTTTAGATTATAATATAATTGCAACATTTCTTCCTTCCCTTTCCTTCCTCCAGACCCTCCCACAGATACCCCTCCTTGCTCTCTTTCAAATTCATGGCCACTAAGGTCCCTTTGGTAAGGGTAGTATTGTCTTTTGCCAAGAGATCCTATCAATATAGCTTATCTAAGGATAAAATACACTACTGTGCAAAGAGAATTCCATGTACACACAGATAATGCATAAAACATTCTGAATTTGAGAGTAAGGAAAATACTATGGGACCTTGATCAGCCTGATAATCTGGCTTGTGATTTAGGATATCTGGAGAAGGGGGCTGTTTTAAAGGGCGGGGAGTCACAGCAGAGGGGAAGCTTAGCCTGGACCACTTCTTGTTCTGAAGGCCACTGGGAGCTCCATGTTTAGTTACCGGCAGATGCTCCCCAGCTCAGGACCACACAGGGAGTCTTAGGAGCATGCCCATTTACGCTAATCATGCTCCCTTCTTACTTTCTTGTCTATGGTTGTTGGAAACATCCGGATTCTGGAGAGGGTTAGATTTCTCTTTTACTAGAATCTGTTTCAAGTCAGATTGCTTCTGGTACGTGTGATCCTGATAGCAGATGCATTTAAAATATAATTTAAATGTTTTCTTGTACAACTAACACCAATTGTGTACTGTATGTCCTAATCACAAATACGATACTTTAAATCATGTAAAATAGGTCTATTTACATGTAAGTGTCTAAGAATATGGGTGAATTCATTCTAATTGATGAAGAATTAAATGAGTATAAAAACTGAGAGGATAAAGACTTTTTCAGTTCATAAAACTTCAGGAGACAAATATTGTCGGTGTTAATAAAATAATTTTGAGTTTCAATAAAAAAGTGCAATGAGATTTAATATTTTTTCCTTAACTATTTTTCTTTTTTATTATTTATTTATTGTTACTAATACAAATAACTTATTAGTAGTAAATAATAAACTACTACTGAATCGTTACAAATTTATTATTAGAAGATTTAAGATTTTCTAACTTCTAAGGACTCTCCCTGCTTTTCCTTTGTCGTGGGGTTTCCCCAGTGCATCTGGAGGGGAGGACCTCTTCCTCTACTCTGCACACTGCCTCACACTGAGGCTTGTGCTTGTGTCTGTGGTGATGACCCTGACCCTAGCAGCTTTGTCATGCACCCCCTCCACATCTATCCACATGGAAAACATAACACTGGATGTGTTATGAAGATGGTGGGGTTTAGTAATTATAGCAACCATTTCTGCCTGCGTTTAACAAAGTAGATCCAGTGTCTTTTGAGGTACCATAATGTCTGGAGCTATGTCAAGTGTTTGGGTTTCTTTCTTTCTCCCTTCTCTTCCTCTCCCTTTCTTCCTTCCTTTAGTCTTTGTAAAGTGCACTTATTATTAGTTAAAACTCCATGTTCACTTGAAAATCACCCTCTCTCTCTCTCTCTCTTTCTCTCTCTCAAACGCACATACACACAGAGACAGAGAGACATACAGAGAGACACAGAGACAAAGACAGAGACAGGGAGACGCACATGCACAGAGACACAGAGAAAGAGACAGAGAGGGTGAACACACACATGGAAATGGACTAGTCCCTGTAATGGTTTTTAGTACAGGGCAGAGAAATAATCCAGTAATATAATCACTGACCGGGTATATATGGTGGTCCACTGGAAATTTTTCTTTTAAGTTGATGGTAATAATTATGTCTTTATAGTTTTCTTTGTGTACTTCTGTACAGCCTCAGCTTTACATTATGGCTACTAAGTGCCATGGAATCTTCTTATCACAGAATGCCTGGTATTAGGGTCTATTCCTGTTGCTTGGTTGTTTTGAGCCAGGGTCTTGCTATGCAGTCCAGGCCAGCCTGGAACTTCACATAGAGAACAGGCTGATCTCAAACTTGCACCCATCTTCCTGCATGTAACCCCTTGACTGCTGTGATTACAGGAGTGCTCCACCATGTTGTAGAAGTTTATTTTTAGTTATGTATAAAATAATTGTTTAGTGCACTGTAGGGTGAGGGACTACCCAGGTCTTGGCATTTTGTATTTTCTGCAGGTGTTGGATTTTTGTGGGGTGGGGGAGATATTTGATTGCTGCATGTGGTATCAATAGAATACCTGAGTAGTTCTGGATCAGTAAAAACACCTGAGCTCAGATTCTTGGGGTTCCAATGTCCAGTACGGCTCTGGTCATTCCCTCTGCTGAGGTCTGGCAGGGTTTGCACTGATGAGTATGCCTCCTTGTCTCCTTTCTGAGCTGCCACAGTGGGTATGCTACTACACCACCATGCCTGGCATAGTACATGTTCTAAATGGAAATTAATAACTAGGGAGATCTGGTAGAAACACAGGGAAGTTTTAAAGACAATTTAAAATTGTACTTATTCACTTATTTGTGTGCATGTGTGTAAGAGCAGGCACTTGGCATGGTGTGAGAAATTAGTAGTTAGTTCTCTCCTTTTATTGTGTGAGTCCAAGGACTCAAACTGAGGTGACCCTTGGTGGCAAGCGGCTTGCCTGTTGAGCCATCTTGCTGGCCTCTGTAGAAGCTTTTTATTAGAACTAGCAATTGCATTTGGGAAACAAATGTTATGAATATATTGAAATATTCTTGTCAACATTCTCCTTAAATACTTTGTTTATAAATACTCAAATTACAATTTGTACATTATATAAAATATTAAATGTACAAAATGATCAGTATGCATTGTACAAAACCTTTAGATAGACATTTCATAAATAGCTTTAAATGTGTTGAATTTTCTTTTGTTGCTTGATACAACTAAAAGCATGTTAAATTGAAGCAAGGCATATTTCTGTCTTCTTTATTCTTCTTCATTTAGAAGTAATTATGGAAATTGAAGGACTCAGGTAACTTGCACATATTTGTATAACACTAAAAAAGATATTAAAACAATGGAACAGAGGAAAGAAAGCTGGGTGTGGGGTTAAGTAACATTTCCAGGAGGATGAACTGGGCTTTGAGAATGAATAGGAGTTTGGAGGGGAAAGTCCAGGGAGTGTGAAGTCAAAGCATCCCACCCGAGGGACAATTTTAATGTAATGTCTTATCCATGATGATGGAGAAACAACAGGGTGAGAGAATTGGGACTTGTTGGTAGGAATGGTGAGCTGTAAAATGAAAGTGAAAGGTATTATTCGGAGGAAAGTAGAGGTCAGAACATGAAGAATCTATCCCGTCCTGTAGTAGGTTCAGCAGGGAGACAAGGAGGCATAGTCATCAGTGCAAACCCTGCCAGACCTCAGCAGAGAGAACCACCATCATGACAAGCACCATACTGGACAGTGGAACCTCAAGCATTCCAGGTCAGGTGCTTTTATTGATTCAGAACTCCTCAGGTACTCTACTGATAGCAGGTGCAGATCATGAGCAATCAAACATTCCCTACATAAACCTGCAGACAATACAAAACACCAAGACCTAGGCAGCCCCTCACCCAACAGTGCACAAAACAATATTTTAATCACAACTAAAAATAAACTTCTATATCACCTTCCAAGGAATCTTGTCTTATTTCTTAATGATATAAAATACAAAGGTTTCTGGGCAGACAGGATCTGGTTTCTGGCAGGGTCAGTAGGCAAGTGAGGGACTAGGAAGTGTGTGGGGTGGAAATAGTTGTGCTTTGGTCCAGGCAGAGCACAAAGTAAAAGGAGAGCACCAACAAGAGAGGCTCGGTCATCCGAGGAATATGAATCTGGGAGCAAGAGATAGAAAAGGACAGCTTGGAGCAGGAGAGGCAGTCAAGTGTCCGGAGAACTCAGCTCAGACACAGTATTAGGTAAGTGGTGTTTTATTGTAGAAAATAGAAGATGTTAAGTCTGACTCTCATTCCAGGTTCAGATGTTTATTGAAAAATGTGTCCCTTTACGTGTAACACACAAAGGCACAGGATGAATAGATTACTCTCAAAAAGAAAATGCTCAGTAAGAAAAGAACAAAACAAAACAGATTACTGTTTGCTTAACTCTAAATCAAGAGAATTAGTTATAAATAGCTATATTTGCCTGATGTCTCCTAATACTTCTACTAACTAACACATTAAGTCTATTTAATGTGTTAAATTTCAGGTAATGCTGGTTTGCTGAGATCGATTTTGCCACACTGACTTCCAGATGTTTAAAAGTGTTAAGTATCTTTGTCTGCTTAAAAAGTGTCTGGTTGTCTGGTGCCTCAAAATAGCCATTTTCCCCCCAGAAAGAAGCAGGGATGCTCCCTAGCCCATAGTGTATTCCACATTTCTGACACCTGGCTATCTAAGAGGAGATTTGAGGTGGGCAAGAGGAAAGCGCTAGAGCAAGTAAGAGAGAGGTGTGTCACCCCCGCCTGCTATTTCAGGTCTGATTTTTAAGTTGGGAGACTTCAGGGGCATGTCTGATCCAACTACAGGAAAATTAAGGATTTGAGGTTAAACTGTTCGATGCCATTTCTTTCGGGGTCTGTCAGGGTAGGGTGAGATGCTGCCTCGATGGACAGTAGGGAGGCAAACTAAAAATTTCGTGTCATGGTCTTCTAAAGTTTTAAAATTTTTAGTATGCACTTGATGTTTGTTCAAATAATAATTATGTTACACTTTGAGGTAATTTTCAACACTAAAAATTTGTTGTCGTTAAAATACTGGCAGCTACAGTTTTAAATCTAGAAGGAAGTGAAGGTTGGCACAGTACTCGGTAAAAGACTGGTAGACTCCTGGAGAGGGCTTGGCAGGCTCTGATTAAACTACAGTGCCTGACACTACTGCCACCTCGTGGCAATCTACCAGTAGTGCATGGTAATTAAAAAGCAGTGGGTGATCCCTCTGGGATTACATACTTCACCACGTGTGGAGTGATCTAACTGTATTAAGTTGCGTTTCCAACGGTATTAAGTTTCCTTGAGGAATAAGCCTATAAAATACCTCTATGGATTTTCTATGAAAATGTGGTTAAAGATTGTGTTCGTGATATTTGTGATTCAAAATAGTCGAATTGAGGCTATCATATTAAGAAAATAATGTTTGGAAATAAAAAAAAGATGATTACAGCAAAATATAAAAACATGATATTTGGCTATATTTCAGCCTCGCTAAGTAGTAAGCAAGTGCATATTAAGATACTACTTCTATAAAAAATAAAACAAACAAAAACAAAACAAAACAAGACCCCACTGTAAGCATCAAGGGATATCTTCAAAAATCGTCTATGGGAAATTAAACTGAAAAACAATAACATTTGTTTATTTTTAAGTTTTTAAGTTTGCAATTAGTGTTAAGCTTATAGAAAGTTGCAAGGTGTATTAGTATAGCGAACAGTTTTTATAATCTTTAAGTAGGTTCATCTTTTGTCCTCATTCTGTCTCACGTGCTTCCTTTCACAGGACCATGCAGGCTCAGGGATCTCAATTGCTATCCTTAACTGAAAATGTCAGTATATAGCTCCTAAAAATAGGGATAGTTTCTTACAAGTCTACAGTATAGTTATTCATTAGGCACATTAACATTGATGCAATAATTTCTAATTGGCCATCATTTTGCAATTCTTTAAACAGACTGAATACCTTTTGTATTAATTTTTTACCTTCAGTACAGGATTGATGCTAAGATCAGCGTTTACATTTAGTTCTAACTTCTTAGCTTCTTTTCCTCTAATGTCCTCAGGTATATTCTCTAACTGTAAGATCTTTGAAGAATCCCGTGCTTTGTGCCTGTGTAATATTCCTCATTGTGAGACTTTTATTATATATTCTCTTCGGAAACTCTTTCCATGTGATACTTGGTTTTGGGCTTATCACGTTTAGAGAAAAACAGAATCTATTTCCCCTTCACAGGCAATGTTAATTCTGTTTGCCCTGTCTAGGGTGGTGTGATTTCTTCACCGGGTAAGTCTATCCCGAAAGTTTTCCAGTGTTTACAACTGTCTGACATGGCTCCCTTGGTAACTCTCGTCACCCCACTGTGGCTGTGATGGGCTGCCCTCCAGTCCCTGGTTCCTGCAGCGCCATCTAGCTGACCCTCAGCATTGCGCAGTGAGCACGGACGCGCCCATCCTCCGTCGTCTGTTCTATTCACTAAGTCTCGCTGTCACTGTTATTCTTATTGCCCAACTAGAACTCTCCTCAAAGTGCACCTTTTCATATTAAAAAATAAAGGAAAATAGAAAGTGCTTGTATGTTATATTTTGTGTTTTATAAACTCTGTCAGTGTTTTTGACAATCATTTCATGTTAGTTGACATTGAGCCTCCTCAGTCTCTTGAACAGCCTTGTAGCACCCGATGATTATTTCTAATAGAGAAGCACATGAGGGTCTTTAAAACGTCTGTAGTCCTTGACCAACCAACCTTAGGTTTGGAAGTCTCTCTTAAAAAGAAACTCCCAGAGGTGCAGATCAGGATTTATGTACCAAGATGTTCCACAAAGCCTTATGGAGATGTAAACATTTCGATATAATTTTCATGACTTACACTACAGTAATGGTTAAAGTACTATACCCACACAATGAAGCACTGAGCAGTCATTACAAAGGCTCATGTTAAGTTAAACAGATTTCTGAATTATCTGTATAGCGAGTGGCAGTGCAGGCAGTGCCAGCTTGCCTTAGGTAGAGGCAGAAGGACCACAGCTTCCAGAGCATCCTCAGCCACATAGAGTCCCAGATGAGGAGAAGGCATATCTCACTGATGTAAACCTCACCAAAGTAACTGCAAGAATGCATGTGAGGTGACAAAAATGGCTATTACTAAGGTCTGAGTTCTAGCGATTTTTTTCCTCATGTTTTTGTACTTTCCAAAATTTGTATTGTTTTCAGAGAAAATTGAAATCAATTATAATTTACATCCATTCCCTTGACAGACACCAGAATCCTTCATGGTGGATCCTTAAGTTTCTTTATCACATTGCATTTCTGTTTGTTTGCTTATTTTTTGTTTATGAATGTGTGTTCTGCCTGCATGTATGTCTGTGCACCACTTGCATGCCTGGTGCCCATGGAGGCCTGGAGAGGGTGTCAGAGCCTTTGAAACTGAAATTACAAATGGTTGTGAGCTGCCTCGTGGGTTCAAGGAGCCAAACCCCAGGCCTTCCGGAAGAGCAGCCTGTACTGTTTCTTACCCATGGATCGGTCTCTCCAGTCCTGCTTCCCTTTCTACCTGACTTCGGTAACCAAGACTGAGGTTTTCATAACTTATAAAACAAACCTTCACAGTTACACATTTTCTTTTTATCCCTTTCCCTGATTTTTAAAAGTTATTTGAGGTACAGAGAAGAAGGTATACTGTGTGTGTGTGTTTGGGTGAAATGTTCTGTAAAGGTCCATTTTGTTAATAATGTCTGTTAGCACCAACATTTCTCTGTTTAGTTTTTGTCTGGCTGACCTGTCTATTGGTGGGAGTGAGTTATGAAGTCTCCCACTATCAGTGCATGATAGTCAATATGCAATGTAAGCTGTAGTAGTGTTTCTTTTACAAACTTGGGTGCCCTTGTATTTGGGAAATAGATATTAAGAATTGCAATGTCCTCTTGGAGGACTTTTCATTTGATGAGTATAAATTGTCCCTCCCTCTGTCTTTTGATTTGATTTGGTGTGCAGTCTATTTTGTTAGATATTAAAATGGCTACATCAGCCTGATGCTTATGTTCATTTTTTAGTATATCTCTTTCCAACCTGTTACCCTGAGGTAATGTCTGTCCTCGATATTGAAGTTTATTTCTTGGATTTGGCAGAAGGATGGATGTTGTTTTTGCATCCATTCTGTTAGTCTGTATCTTTTTGTTGGGGAATTGAAATCAATTGATGTTGAGCGGTATCAATGAGCAGTGCTTGTTAATTTCTGTTATTTTGTTGTTGTTATTGCTGTTGCTTTGCTGTTGTTGTATATTACCTTGTTTTTAGATTTTGATGATCTGAGATTATTTATTTCTTGCGTTTTAATGGTTATATTAACATCCTTAAGTTGAAGTTTTTCTTCTAGCACCTTCTATAAAGTTGGATATATAGATAGACTGTGCTTAAGTTTGGTTTCATCATGGAATGTCTTATTTTCTCCATCCATGGTGAATGAAAATTTTGCTGAGTGTAGTAGTTGGGCTGGCATCTGTGGTCTCTTAGAGTCTGCAGCACATCTGTCCAGGCCCTTTTGGCTTTTAGAATCCATTGAGACATCTGGTATAATTATAATTATGATTATATAATTATAAATATAATTATAATCTGCCTTTATATGTTACTTTGTCTTTTCTCTTGGAGCTTTTAATATTCTTTCTTTGTTCTGTGTATTTGGTGTTTATTTTATTTGGTGATTATTATGTGCCATGGGAACTTGCTTTTCTGATTCAATCTCTTTGGTATCCTGTATGCTTCTTGCACTTTGATAGCCATTTTTAGGTTAGGAAAATTTTATTTTATGATTTTGTTGAAAATATTTTTTGGAACTTTGACCTGGCTTTCTTTTCATTCCTCTATTCCTATTATTCTTAGATTTGATCTTTTCACAGTGTTCTTGATTTTATGGATGTTTTGTGTCATAAATTTTTTTAAATTTTGTAGAGGAATATTTAATCATTTAATCTAGCAGCATGGCTGCTCTGGAAAAGGATCACATTGGGATCAAATCCAAGGGTCTAAATGAGGTTATCACATCCAGAGGCCTGTGGTTGGGATAGAATGTAAAAAGAATGTTAGTACATACTTTTAATCCCAGTATTCAGAAGGCAGTGGTGCTACTCACTTTTAATCCTAGCACTTGGGAAACAAGTAGAGTTCAAAGGAGTCAGTGTCAGACAGGAAATGACGTTTGAGATGAGTCAGAGTGAAGGGCAGGCAAAATGATGAATCAGAGGAAGTGATTCAGAGAAGAAGTGGTAGAGTGAGTCAGAGTGAGGATATGCCCAACCCTTACTGTAAAAAAGCAGGCTCTCAGCTCAGAGAGTCAGGCAGTATGAGGCAACCAGAGTGGGGATAAGACACAGAAACAGTCTGAGGTAGTTGGAATCAAATAGTCAGAGAAGCATTCTGAAGCAGTCAATTACAGAGACACAGAGGCCGAGACACAGGAGCAGTCTGAAGAGTCTGAGACAGAGACACAGAGATAGTTCAACAGAAGAAGTAGCAGATCAGAAGAGTGAGTCAGTTTGAAGCTGAGCAGAGCAACTAAGTCACAGAAAATGTGGGAGTCAACCAGAATCTGCCAGAGTCAGAAGAGTTCAGTCAGAAACAGCTCAGAAGGTCAGTTTAAACCAGCAGCTTGGAGAAGAGTTTGAGCCAGAACAGCAAGTAAGTTGAACCAGAAGAATAAGAGTTCAGTAAAGCTCTGAGTTCAGAAGGAGCTAGTCAGAGTAGCTCAGTCAGCAGTAAGTCTTGGAGACTTAAATGTTTTAGATTGTGTAGAGGGTTAAAAGTTCTAGCTTGCACAGATTGAGCCTTTCAGTTCTAGGTGGAAACCCAAATTCTCCAGGGCTCCAGGATTAGGATCAGGATTGAATTAGCCAAGGAAAAAACTGCCATCTGAACCTGAATCAAATTCTACAAGATTAAACTTTTGTTTGATTGGTGTATCTATTTCTTCTTTGGTAACTTCAATGCCTGGCATTCTTTCTTTCATTTCTTATATTCTGTTGAAACTTGTCTCTGTAGTTCCTGTTTAAAATCCTAAATTTTTCATTTCCAGAATTTTCTCGGTTTGCATTTTCTTTATTTTTATTTCAATTTTAAGGTCTTGAACTGTTTTATTCATCTTCTTACACTGTTTGCTTTCTTGGATTTCTCTAAGGGGTTTATTCATTTTTAAGGACACTATCATATTCATACAGACTGTTTCAGATTCTTTTTCTTCTGCTTTAGTTGTGTTGAAATATTCAGGGCCTGTGTGATAGAGTGGAGACACACGATCCTGGATGTTACTGTGCTTTTACGCTATCATCCAGGCATCTGGGATTGGGAAGATTATAGTTCTAGGGTGGGTGTCTTGTTCCTTGGTTTCTGTTTCCTCTCTGGTTTTTGTGGTGGTATGTGTTGCCGGGTAGGTACATGGTGGCCCTGGTAGGTATGGCCTCTGGAGTTTCCAGGTACAATGTGTTTCTGGATATTGAAAGCTGACACTTAAGAATGGGGATAGGCTACACATATGAGGGGATTCATAGGAGGTAGGAAAGCAAAGTGTTAAGCCAAGATCTGCTTATTTGGTCTCCTTGGAATGGGGCCAGAGAGTGACGAGAGGTCATCTCAGAGATCTGTAATAGGCAACGGCTAACATTTTGCTTCGTGACAATCTCTTGGATGCCTATTATTTAGCTCCTTTCAATTTATCTACGTTTTTAGATCTCACCATCCCAACATTGCATAGCATTAAATGACTAACAATTTTGGAGTAAATAAAGAATTCATCTTTGATTTGAACTTTGAGTGAAATTGTTCAACCTCCTAATTTCCTTCAAGCCTTAAAAAACTTTCTAATGAAGATATCAATAAAAGTTACCATTTTATTTGAGTTAAGTGGACAGTACCTTTGAGGAGTGAGTTTCCTGTTACATTTAAATGGTACTGTGAAGGTATTATATGATATCTAGTGAAGTCGTGTGTTCTCTTAATTTTATAAAACTTAAATGCCCACTCACATGTAGTGTCCAAGTTAATGGATGGCTTACAAGTGGAATTTGACACACAAGTAGTTTGTGTTGACTATAATCAGAGAGCTTTCTTTTTTATTTTTAAGTGACATATACTTCCTAAAATGAAACAACTAGTAGAAACATAAATCTTGTTCAACATCTAAATTGAGTAATTCATTACACTTCAATAAATCCTCAAATATGAAATTAGTAATTCATTCAAATGATTGCTGTTTTCTCTGCTTTTTATACTTAAAATTAAAAGAGATATATTTAAATTGCACCTATAAATGTGACTTTTTTTAATGCCTTTGTGCATTTTTCTGCACCTCACATCCTTTTACTGTATATGGAAACTGCGCCGCCAGCACCAAGTGTTGAAATGTGAATTGCTTGTGAAGTCTACCTTGATGATAGTTTGTAAACACCATTTGCATTTTGCTTAGAGGCACATTATGTTTGTATTCTTTCTAAAACCCAATTCATAGAAAGGCAAAGAAACTAAATTTCAATAGTGATCATTAATGGCTATAGTTTTGGAACGTCATTCAGAAAAATAACATGGCTACTCTTCTGGAGTTATAGTATCACTGTTTATCTGTAAATCATAATAGAGGGTTTGAGAGATTTATTTTCTCCTCTGTAGGCCATTGTACTTGTGAACAGTTAGGTGCACTGAAGTTCTCCTAAGTGAGAGGGTTTCTCTTCACAATTGCTCTTTTGAAATGTTCCAAAAAGGAGCCATAGTGCTATAGCTGTTTACTTTTGGGTAGTGGCTGCATGTCATGCAGGATCATCTAAAAAACAGGCTAAATTCTTTCCTCATCTGTCAACAGATCTTAGGAAACTCACCATAGGTGTGGCAGGATTGGGATCCATACTTAGAAGTGGGGGGCGGGAGTAGTAAAATGTTCCATATCAAGCTTCTACTTCCTTATTTGAATACTTATGTATTGAGCCTTTATTAGTGTTCTACACATTGCTATACTTTTTGATATCTCTATACCCTCTGTTTTAAAATGAGAACACTAAGTCACAGAAGAAGTTAAATAGCTTGTTGAAGATCAGACAGATAAAACTCAATAGACTGGAAGTCCAGACATAAATGGCCATGGTAGTAATAGACTGTGAAGTGTGCTTTTAGCAGTCATTGGAGGGAATTTTGTTTAACTGTGTAACAACAGGGGAGATATCTCAGGAATGACAGAGCTTCCCAAAACACCAAGAGAGTAAAACTATCCTCTCCAAGCCAAGACTAGGGCCTTTCTGACCTGGAACACAAACACCTGGAGGCAGAAGAGTGATGATTTAGTTTAGAGGAAGGTGAGTAATTCAGGGCAACTACAGAGGGGAGTTCATGTAGCAAGATATACAACGAGAAGAAAATGATTGTTTAGGGTCATATCATGGCTTGCAAAAACTTAGTTAGTGGGACATAAACCATGTTAGTAGGACATAGAAGAAAAGAAAGTAATTTTAAAAACAGGAAGAGAGTTGAGTGACACTTACATGGGGCCTTCTTTTTACAAGAAAAGTCTGTGGGCTATCTAGTCTTTGACTCTTGGCTACCCAAGCAGTGTTGGGTATGGTTCCTTCTCATGGAGTGGGCCTTACATCAAATCAGACATTGTTTGGTTACTTCCATAAGTTCTACGCCACTATTGCCCCAGAATATTTTGCAGGCAAGACAGATTGTAAGTCAAAGGTTTTGCGGCTGGGTTGCTGTTTACATTTCTAGTTTGGTAGCCTACAAAGTACCTTTCTGCACCAAAGACACTAGAACAAAGGGGTGAAGACTCTGTGTAGGCACTAACTTGTCTTCTCCATGTTCTGTAAGTGTTGTCTTTAGCAATGAGGCTCTGCTGTCAGTAGGAGAGCAACCCATTGCCTAAGTAATAGCTTGGGATGTTTGTGGATTTTCATGGGATCATCTTGGCCAACAACAATGCAGTTGGGACTCCGTACCCCATTATTAGGAGACCTTATTAGGATGGTCACCATATATTTTAGGAGGTTTCCGCTGCATTAGGATTCCATATTATCCCTCAAATGCCCTTCAATTCTAGCTTTCCCTCCATGCATTCTCTTCCTCAACCTATCTCCCCGTCCCCTCCCAAGTGGATCCTCCTGTTCCTGTTCCCACCTGTCCCCAGTTCAGCCTTAAAACTCATTCTATTTCTTCTCCTGGGGAGATTCATGTGTCTTCCATCCTCTTCCTCCGTACCCAAGCTCTCTGGGTCTGCAGACTGTAGCTTGGCTACCATTACTTAGCAGCTAATAGCCACTTACAAGTGAGCACATACCATATTTATCTTTATGGGTCTGGTTTACCCATGCAGGATGGTTTTTTTCTAGTTGCATTCATTTGCATGAAGATTTCATCATGTCATATTTTTAAACAGCTGAGTAATACTTCATTGTGTAAATATACCACATTTTCTTTATCCATTCTTCTGTTGAGGGACATCTAGGTTGTTTACAGTTTCTGGCTATTGTGAATAGAGCAGCAATAATCATGGCTGATCAAGTGTCCTTGTGGTAGGGTGAAGTGCACTTTGGGTATATGCCCAATAGTGGTTTAACAGAATCTTTAGGAAGATTGATTCCTATCTTTCTGAGGAACTACCAGCACTGACTTCCATAGTAGCTGTACAAGTTTGCACTCTCACCAGCAATGAAGGAGTGTTCCTCTTACTCCACATCCTCCCCAGCATAAGGTACCACTTGTGTTCTTGATCTTAGCCATTCTGACAGGAGTAAGATGGAATCTCAAAGTAGTTTTGATTTGCATTTCCCTGAGGGCTAGGAATGTTGAACATTTCTTCAAGTGTTTCTCAGCCATTTGAGCTTCTGTTGAAAATTCTCAGTTTATATATGAACTCCATTTTTATCTGGGGCTTTTGATATCTACTATAGTTGTTCACTTATTGTAGTGGCTCAGCAAAGAGGATAAGGAGGCATTCTTATGGGTACAAATCCTGCCAGATCTCGGCAGAGGGAACCACTGTCGTGGCAAGCACCATACTGGACAGTGGAACCCTGAGCCACTCATCTCAGGGGGTTTTATTGATACTTGAGCTCCTCAGGTGTTCTCTTGATAGCACATGCAGATCCTGAGGATTCAAATACCTTTTGCATAAAGCCAACATCTGCAGACAATACCAAATGCCAAGACCTAGGCAGCCCCTCATCCAAGAATGCACAAAACAACCATTTTCAACATAACTGGAAATAAACTTCTGCAATAATCTAGTTTTTTGAGTTCTTTATATATTTTGTATATTAGACCTCCATCAGATGTGGAGATGGTAAAAATATTTTCACATTATATGTAGGTTACTGCTTTGGCTAAATAATCGTTTGCTTTACGGAACGTTTTCAGTTTCATGAGGTCTTATTTATTGTTGCTCTTAGTGCCTGCATTAATTATGTTTTGTTCAGAAAGTCTTTTCCTGTGTCAATGGGTTCAAGACTACTTCCCAGTTTCTCTTCTGTCAGGTGAGTGTATCTGGTTTTATGTTAAGGTCATTGATCCATTTGGAGTTGAGTTTTGTGTAGGGTGATAAATATGAACCTATTTAGATTTTTCTACATGCATCCATCTAGTTTGACCAGTTTCATTTGTTTCAGATGCTGTCTTTATTTCAATGTGTATTTCTAGATTCTTTGTCAAAAAATCAGGTGTCTATAGGTGTGTGGATTTATGTCTGGATCTTAATTTAATTCCATTGATCGATATGTCTGTTTTAATGCCAATACCACTGGATTTTATTACTATAGCTTTGTAGTAAAACTTGAAATAGGGAATAGTGAGATCTCCAGCAGTTCTTTTATTGTTCAGGATTGTTTTAGCTATCCTGTGGTTTTTGTTTTTCCATATGGCATTGATGCTGGAATTTTGATAGAGATTGCATTGAATTTGTAGATTGTTTCTGGTGGGGTAGTCACTTTTAAATGTTAATCCTTTTCCTCTTTAATTCTTAATACTCTAGATATATTAGATATAAATTCATGCATACATCTTGATGAGTCCATAGAGTGTTGCTCATGCGTATATTTGTTTAGGTCTGACCATGTAGGGGGTTCGTCTCTGATTTTTAATGAGTGGATCAGAACACTTACAAACACATTTTGTCATAAAGTAGAAGCAAGAAAATGTCTCAAAGTATGTAGTGGTAACATGAAAAAGAAGTAATTTCTCATTGATAAGGTAATCATAGCTAAAATTATCATCACTGCTCTTATAGACAGTGATAGCTTATTCTGTGCTTAGCACATCTACCTTCATTGCTAAATATTTTAACATGCATTCTCTTATTTTCTAAAATCAACTCTTAGAGGCAGGTTTTATTAAAATTATTATGCCTATTTTACAGATTAGGGTGTCTTAAAATATTTTATTACATTTATTTTCTGAGAGCATGCAAGTCTGTATGTACCAGCCAGTGTTTACATGGGAGTCATGGCCTGTGTGTGAATATCAGAGAGCAACTCTCATAAGTCAGTTTTTTGTTCCCATCATGCTCTTCCCTAGAGTGGAACTCAAGTCATCGTTCTTGGAAGTAGCATCTTTCATAGTCCACAGAATGTCTTAAAAGAAGTACATGACAGAACTGAGACTGAAACTTTCTGATTCAAAAGTCTGTATTCTTTCAGAAATAAGAACAAGAGCTTCAAGATGAGAGTCTAAATTAAAAACATTTAAACCTTGAAATAATTGTATATTTGCACGTGATTGGAAGAATAATGCAGAGATCCCATGCATGCATCAGATTCTTCCGAGCTAGCACACTGTAAAACTTCAGCAGTGTACCATCCATGTCAGCTACCACCGCACTGCCACTGCCACAACCGAAGCGTAGCACTCCCACACCCTGTACACATTCCAGTTGCATGCCTTAGGGCTGCCTATTTTTTGCATAGATACCTGTGGTATTATTTTAAATAGTTCACTATCTACGTGAACAAGTATTACAAGTATATTTTAATATAAATTATTTTATATGTCTATCTTGTGTATTCTGTGACTTCAATGGAGTCATTTCTTTCAGGAGAATTTCATTTCTGGGGATTTCCTATGTAGATAATTATAGCACTTGTGATCAGAGAATCTTTCATTTCTTCCTTGCTTATCTGAGTGACTTTGTCACTTGCTTCCTCGTTGATATGTCTTGAGGCAGATGTCATACTGGAAGGGTGGCAATAGATACATTCCTTGTTTCTGGCATAAAGATGAGAATGCTAAATCTTTCACTAATATGTTAGCTATGGTTTACAATTTTTTTCTTTTTGTTCTGTCTTTAACAGATGTTCTAGAACCATGTAGTTTTTCTGAATATGATTGTGACCAACAATAAATTTTAAGAAATATGTTGTAGTTCTTTAAAAAACTTCAATTAATCATTCTGATTATTTTTGTGTATTGCATAGTTCTATTTGCTAATGTTTTAATAATATTTACATCTATATTTGTAAGGAATGTTAGCCCATAGCTTTTTTTGTAGGATATTTTTCTGGTTCAGTATAAGGTATGACTTCATAAAACAAGTTATAAAATGTTACATCTATTTTCTGGAAGAGATCGTGTAGCATCAGAGTTACTTCTATTGAAATACTTGGTAATATTTTTAGTGAAATTATCTGGCCTGGGAGATTTTTGTATGTGAGTGCATTCAGTTTCTTTTCTAATCCATGCATTGCATTGTGTGTAGACTATTTAAACTACCTTTTACATTATGTAAGTTGTGATAGTTTGTGTCCATCTTTGTTTGTCTTAAGGTATCTAACACAGTTATAGAACTGTATGGAATACTCAACCTTTAGATGCCTTCAATTGTAGTGATTGTCTTCACAGAATTACTGGTGGTGATAATTGGGGGCTTTTCTGTTGTATTAGTTCCTCTCTGCTTTTCTGTACATATTTGTAGAAAACCAGTGTATTAAGTTGAATACAACAGGAAGAACAGGAAAAAGCATATCTACTGGGTTTTTGTTTTGCTAGAAATGTAAGCTCTATTTACCTAGTTGAAGCACTCATCATTTAATTTTTTAAATTATGTGCAAATAAAGACAGCACAACATAGTAAAGTTCTTGCTTCAATATTCTCTTTCTAAATTTTGTTTTCTCTTAAGACCCTTTTAAAAGGGAGGTTGGGATAATGTAAAACTATAAATTGTTTTACATGATATTCTTTGATTATTCATTAAATTGTTGCTTAATATCACTCTATGCAAAGATTATTTTCTTTCATTTCTGTGTTTTATTTTTTCCATTGCTTTATCAAAACACCGAGGCAATGAAATGAAAAAGAAGAACGGTTTGCTTTGGTTTTATTTGGGCATGCGGGGTTAGTCCGTGGTGGTTTAGCAGTGTTTGAGCTATGATGAGGCAGCACACTGGGGTGGGAATATATGGCCAAGCAAGTTCTTCGTGGTGGGACATTAAAGAGCAAGAAACCAATATTTCCTTTGAGGGCATGCTCCCAGGCACCAAAAGCCTTCTGCAAGGCTCTGATCTGATGCTTTAAAGATTTCTACCACTTTCCAGTGTTGTCATGCTGAGGCCCAAGTGTTAGCATATGGGCCTTTGGAGAACATTCCAAATCTAGACTTTAACACTTGAGGTGTTTGTATATGTTTTTATCTAACACTGACTTTATAAACATTCAATCTGAGCTATTAGTATGGTGCCATGTTTGGCTACTGGAAATATCATGAGACTTTTGGTGACTTCAACAATTAATATTAAATATTGATGTCTAATATTTAATTTGGAAAATACAGAAAGGAATGTTTCCTCGTTGTTTAAATGATTCTATACAATGGTTAGGCCAGAGGCAACTGTGGTCTGTATTGAGTAAAATTTGTGTAAGTTCAGTTATTGTAGAATATATAATTTAGTTTTTGCAACCTGAAATGAAAGAACCAGTTCAAGAAAAGCCTAACACTTTGGTATCAGTAACCATGACATATGTCTCTTCTTAAAGCCACGGTTTTCACTTTGAAGGCTTGGTGTAGATTACAATCCAGCTCTTCTTTCTTTTCTATAGAAGACAAACTGTGGAATACTTCTGTCGAAATGAGTAAGAAGAAAATGTTGCATATAGCTTAACAACACATCTGCTGAAGGCGGTGGACTTGAAGTCAGAGTAAACTGTAAGGATAAATGACAACACATCCTAATGGAGTCCAGAATCTTCCCTTGTATCTGAGCAGCATTTAACCGAATAATAAAGTGAGCTCTAGTTTTACTCCACGAATTGTGAAGCTGGCCTTTTAGATGACTTAAAACAAATTGCACCGAACCTCTCTTCTGAAGGCTTTTATTCTAAAATAGACACAGGGGACAGGGACAGGTGTGTGTTATAATATATAAATAACATGACTTTCTTCTTTAGTTCCTCATCCTTCTCTTGAAAGTATTTATTCTTGGAGATTAAGGTCACCTTGTTTGTGAAATCTATAGGTTAAGATGTTAAAAATAAATTTGTAGAGGTCTGTCAGTATAAATCCATTCCCCTCTGTTATCTGTGTAAAATAATCTGTCCTTTCATTGCAGTTTAGCCCTTCCTGCTTCTGTTTCCACATCATCCTGGTTCAGGCCTCAGTTCTGGCTCTTTGTGAAGGAGAAAGTTGTTTCTCCACTGTAGATGTTGGTTCATGCCAGATGTAGCCATAGGTTTGGGCCAAACAGCAGTTTATTCGTTTTCCTAATTCAATCACTGGTCCTTAGTCGTGGAGCCCTAGAGCCCTGGAGCAGTTCTGTCCATACAGTCTAGTTAGTCTGCAGTCTAGACCTGGAAGGCTTTCCTCCATACAACCTAATAAAGCTCCACTGCTGACTCTGAACTCAGAACTGATTGAACTCAACTGACTCTTCTAGTTTAACTCACTCTCTGTTCTGGCCCTAGCTCTTCTCTAAGGTGCTTGTTCAAACTGACCTTCTGAGCTGGCTTACTGTATCTGACCAAGATCTTCTGGCTTTGGTTGATTCTGGCTGATTCTCTGACTGCCTCAGACTGAACTGCTCTGCTTGGCTTCAGTCTGACTCACTCTTCCTGTCTCATACGGACTTCTTCTGCAGAGCTGCATCTGTGTCTCTGCCTCAGATTTCTCAGACTGCTTCTGTGTCTCTGAGCTCTCACTGCTCCATTCTGCCTCAGTCAGCCTCCCTGTTCTATGCCTTCTCCTCAGTCATACCACTTCATTGTCTCTGTCTGGTCCCCTCTGGCTGCTCACACTGCTTGCCTCAGACTGCCTGCTGACCAACTCTTCTGGAACTGCTTTTTCTGGAACTGAACTCTTCTCTGAGCTGAGAGCCTGCCTTATTGTCATGAGAGTTGGGCGTGTCCTCACTGTAACTCACTCTAACTGTTCCTCTGATTAGGATTAGTCACTTTGCCTGTCATTCACTCTGACTCATCTCAGATGTCACTTCCTGTGTGATCAACTCGTGAGTTCTGCTTCCTGTGTCTGTTTCCATATTCTGTTTTCCTTAGGGATTAAAGGCGTGTACCTCCTCTGCCTTCTGAATACTGGGATTAAAGGTATGTCTACATTCCATCCATACCACACAGGCCTCTGAATGTAGACCCCTGGAATATAGATCCTTCCTAGCTTTCACACAGGCCTATTCCTCTACACCCTCTAACCCCCAAAGATGTAAGCACTCTACAGTTCAGAGGCTGTGGTCTGTATTCTTAACATACTGAGTAATCAATAGCCCATAGTGTGATGTCTAAAATATTTAGGTGAGAGTTTAGGATAGGATGATTTGAACTGAAGGAAAGGTGAGAGAGGTTTTGTGTGTGTGTGTGTAGCATGTGGAGCACAGTGGAAAAGAAAAGAAAGGGGAACTGGAAAGATCAAAAATACTGTTAAGTAGGAGGGAAGACTATGACTCTTGGAAATGCTTATGCAAATCCCCCACTTTTATCCCAGTCCCTGCCAAAGCACACAAAAATGTCCTAAAATGTAAACTCTTCAATTAATATTTTAATGCCAAGTATGGTTCTCAATTAGCTTGACACCTGATTGAATAATAATAATAATAATAATAATAATAATAATAATAATAATAATAAATAGATACAAATACAAGTAAGTTATGAATTGAAGTTAGCCTTATAGTCCCTGGTTCCACAAGATCAATGCCTGAGTCCTAGGCACGCCTCTTTCTTTGTTTTGATTTTTGTCTCCTTTCTCCTGAGTAGCGCTCTTAGTTCACTGGTGCTCTGCTGTGGTGCAGTCACTGCATCTGTGACTGAGGACAGAGGGGAAACGGTGGTGACAGTGACCTGAGTACTGGCCTTTGCAACTTTTGACCTGATGAAGGAAGTGCATTGCTATATCTGATTTGAAGAGATAGGTAGAATTTTCTCTGTACTCTATAATTAGTGTCTAAAGCAATCAGATTTACTTTTCATCCTTCCCAATCTTGGTTCTTTTTGTCTAATTTAAAGTGAAACAAAGCTTTCTATGCTTTTGTGGATCTTGAAAATTAAGTTTAGAGGATAAAAGAAAAGAAACATTGTGTAGAAAGCTACTCACCTTTCCTTTCAGAAGCCTCAGGTGATTTGTCTGTTTCAACAGGATTTCCTTTCAATATCATTCTGCTCACAAGTGATAAAAGAATCTTCTTTAGTATCCCACAATAAATGAACCATTTTTATAACAAAAGAACAGTAAGTAATCTGCCATTGCCCGAATTTGTTGAATACCCCCAGGTGCCAGCCATGGTATTAGGTGGCATCGCGGAAGAAACTGCAAGTATGCCCATGTTACTACACCAACACTCATAAAAGCATCAGGAAAAGAATGTAAAACAAACAAATAAAAAACAAAACAAAACAAAATGCCAGAGTAAAGGTAGTCAAGCAACAAGGGAACTATAAACAAAAGAAGCTATTGTGTGTGTGTGTGTGTGTTTCCCCTTACAAATCATAGGGAGGCAAACAGGCTTCAGAGCAGGGAACACATTAGGTCTGGACAAGAAAGAATATGGAGATGGGATGTGGTGATTCCAGGAGAAGTTCACTGGAGGCCAGAACAGGCAATACTTGCTGGTATACTCTGTTTTATGGGGCGCCTGCTCAGGTCTTCTAATGCCACTAACTCATCTTACACCCATTTTATGTCTCTTGGGTTGCTTTGTGGTCAGAACCCGAGCCAATCAAAGACTCCCTGAAACTATAAATATTACCAATAATTTGGCTCTGTCTACATGGAATTAATTTTTAGAAATATGAAAATTTCATATTTTTATAAATATCATAACTAAAAATAAATTTTTGTAAGCTATCTTTAAAATTATTAAAGAAGAAAGAGCTCTGGGCACTGGGGAGATGGTTCTGAGGTTAATAACATGTGCTGTGAGTCTACGAAGACCTGAGTCTTTGGGTCCCACACTTACAGAGCTGTGTAGATCAGACTGATGGAGGCAACTTAGAAATAAGGTGAGAAAGCAGGCAGACCTCTCAGAAACAGCTGTGCTTTAGTCAGAACAATTGAGAAGCCGCAGTCTCTTCCGGAAGTGGAGACAGGATGCTTGCAGTGTGGTGTGGTGGGATCTGGGTCTTGTATTGGATGGAAAGGGAGGAACCTGGAGGATGGCAGAGTCCATCTGCAGGTCGGTTCCTCTGAAATCTGGAAGTGGTAGATACTGGCAGGGTTTGGTGTGTGGGTTTCCTCATCAGAATCTTCCGCAGATGTTATCAATCAAGTCAACTCTCCTGTCTGGAGTTTCTGGCTTTTAAGTTTTTAGGTCATTAAACCTTCAGTAACAAGCTGGGCATGATGTCATCGGTGCCTGGGCACAGGGGGATCGCCGGGGCTTGTGGGCCCAGCCTAGATGAGAAGCCTCGGCTCCAGACCCAGAGAACGATAGAGGACGACGCGACTCAATTCACCCCTGCCGCATGTGTGCATCCACCATGCACTCCCACTTCTTCCAGAAAATGAAACCTTGGGACTGAGAGTAGTTCAGTGGTGGGGTACTTTGCCTAGCATGCAGAAGACCCTGGGCTAATCTCCAGGACACATGATGTAATATTAATGTTAATAAGATCAAGATCAACTAGTGGGACTATTCTACCTGTGTCTACTATTATAGAAGCCATTTCCTTGGATAAACCTAGAAGGACCTGCCATTAGATATGACAAGGAATTAGGTTTTTCTTTCTAAAAGTATCATGTCTACCTTAGACAAATGATCATGGAATCACAACATTTCCCACACAAGCCTCCACTGTGACAGGTGGGCACAATGTCATTCTATGGCATTCCTGTTAGGATTCACATCTTTAAAAGTTTCTCTAGGTCATCAACGCAGAGACCGAGGTGACAGCTCTGGAGGGAGCCAAGTGTCAATACCCGAGAAGCACAAAGTGAGAGCCTGGGTAGGATGTGGGGAAGAGAGACTCATGGGAGAACTGGAGACATTTTAAAAGGATCTGTAAATTAGCTGATATTATTGTACAAATGTCAAAATTTATAATATTGACAATCATACAGGACTATGTATTAATATATGTTGATATTAAAGGATCTGGGAAGAGCACATACAATGGTATTTTTTTTTTTTTTGCAACTTTTGAAAAGTCTGAAATTACTCAATGAGTTAAAAGGTCCTTATGTTTAAATGCCATCCAAACACACCACTAAGATAAATGTGCTTTATTGTTTGTACGCTAATACTGTCGGTGACTAAGAGTAGTTTATTTGAGTATAAAGGTATTTGTGTAAATGTAGGCAATATTTAGCTTTGAATATATTTTAAAATGTTATGTTAACATGTTTTATAATATTTGTATTTTGGAGTGGGCTCTGGCTATAGATTTCCCTCTCATACTTTCTGGATATTGCTTTAGAAGTGCTGTTAACTGTGTTTATGAACGAACATTACAAATAGTGGAAAGATTTTGATTTATGAATCAACCAAGTACTTTATACACCTAAGTGTATCTATAAATCCTTGAAAATGCTGTTTTAAATCTCGCTTGATGTAAGAAAAATACATTATATACAGGTAAGAAATTGTCAAAAAAATTTAATTAGGGGGGAAAAAAAGTCCTTATTTTGTATCTCTTCCCCTCCTTCTCAGCCTCAGTCCCTGGAAGCACAATGTTCTCGCCTGTTCTACTGCCCTCTAGAGGTAGACTGGAGAGAGTCTGTCATTACGCGTTCCTGAACAGGAGACGCAGCTTGGAAGTTTCTGTAGTTGGTGAAGAGAAATGTGGTTTACTCATATGTCCATTATTTTCGCCAAGTATCACACTCTTAGATTTTTATATCATATTGCTTGAATGTTGTTGTGAGGCTTAATGTTTATGTTAGCTATGCATGTCACACTAGCCTGGTGCCAAGCGTGCACAAGACAGCAGCCACGGGCATTTCGTCAGTGGAAGTCTGCTCTCCGATCTTCCCTCCCTTGTGTGAGATTCTCTAAGACTCTGGTCCTCTCTGGCTTTCCTTTTCAAAAAGCAACAGGGAACAGTTAACTCACTTAGACACGCATATACTACACGTGATGGAATTTTGAAATCATTCACATCGACTTACTGCCACCCACCCTCTCTCCTTTAGAGCTCCAGTGTTAGCATTACTGGCCTGATGTTTGCGCGGAATATCTTAATTAGATTAAAACCCCTCAGATATACATCTTCATTTTTTCCTTTAACATTACACTTTTATCAGAACTACCGAGAACTTATATTCTCAAAATATAGAACAAATAGAATTTGTCAAGACTAATATGATACATTTTAATTAATGTAAAATTGCGTGAAATACTCTATGAATGTTCAAAAGAAGTAGGCATTCATTAGTTTTTTTAGACTAGAAGTTGACTAGAGGTTAACTCAACTGACTAATTAGTTGAATGTTATTTTTAAAGAACATTTGCAATATGGTCTTAAAATTCTTACCATTATTGTTAACATCATTATTGTTTTCTCTGAGCAGTACAAACCTCACCACAATGGAGAACTGAATGGTTTCAATAGCTAATGACTGAACTTTTCACCTCAGGCTCCTGTTCACATTAGGCTTTAAAGTTTAAAGTGATTGACAGCCATTTCATAGTATCCTGCCAAAGAACTGGGGGCCAGAATCATCCAAATTATGGAGAGAAAATGCCCCCAATAGAAAAATAAATAAAGGCAGAAGTGAAATGACCAGTGTAGCTGGAACTAATTGGCCCCCTTCCTGGCAAAGGAGTGAATGCTCACAGAGACTGAATAATCTCTTGAATTTGGTGGCAGACCCTTGCAGGTTGGAACCTCGAATTGGCAGGTTCGTATAAGGGAGGCCATATCCCCCTAGTATGTGACACTTCTGTTCTGTGGATTTCCATTCTGAGGAGCTGTCAATCTGTGGCTTTTGTAAGCCCTAAACTTTCTTTAGAAACAACGTGACAATAAAAGAATGACCCTACCTCCTAAACTACCACATAACCCAGCTTGATTAGTAATCTCTATTAAGAGACACTGCGTTCTAAATAGACTGCGTATCTGAGATACAGAATGGCGGCCTTGGCAGGGCCAAATAGGGAAGTCTGAACAGCATCGGCCCCGCCCCTTCCTAGCGCCTATTCACAAGTGCACTAAATTATAGAAGTGCAAATTATAGCTGCCCACAAACAGGGTCTTAAACAACATTAGGAGGCAAATGCATAATATCAGTGTTTATTAAAGGTACAGGCATCTTGGGAAAATGTTTTTATAGTAAGAAAGCCAAAGGTGACAATTCCTTACATATGAGCCCATTAATAGGGGCTCACATTGAACATTTTTCTTTCATTAACAGGAATTTGACCTTTCTTTTCTATCTTGAATTTTTATTTTAAGCTCCACACACTAAAGCCACAGATGAGGTATTGCTGTGTCATTTCCATGGCTTTATACAGATTGCCCAACGTATGCAGCTGTCCCGTGCTCCCTTAATAGACTGCCAGCTTTTCAATACATCTCCCACTGATGGCATTTCCATGGATAAACACCGTTTCAGAAAGAAACATACCATATGTCCTGCCACGCACTCAGGTACCGCAAAGCACTTCCGTAAAAACTTGTTCCTTGTCTCATAATGTTGTGACAGGGCTTTTAAAAAATTAATCGTTCTTAAATTTAAATTGTATTTATTTATATCTATGTATTTCTCTCTTTTTACTCTATATGGTTTTTTTAATATATATATTATGGCTTCCAATTTAGTGCTTTTGTGGGATCGCTGAGGGTGTGAACGCGTGGGCTTCTGTGTGTGCGTGTGTGTGTGTGTGTGTGTCTTTTCTTGGGCTGTTTTTACCTCTGTTGGTTTGTCTCGTACCATTTTGTTATGGAAGTTTTTCTTTCATTATATTTTGTTATCATCTCTTAGAAGTCTGTTTTGGAAAGAGAGACAGAAAGGGAGTGGATCTGGATGGAAGGCGGGGAGGGAAAGAATTGGGAGGAGTAGAGGGAGGGGAAACTGTAATCAGGACGAATTATATGAGGAAAAAAGCTATTTTAAAAAAAAAGGGAAAAAAGTTGTGCCTGCATTATTTATTAATTTAGAGACTGTGATTTTGAGATACACATTAGAAACCCACAATTTGTTGCATGAAATAGCCTGTATTATAACTAGTTCTTAACATATTTGTCTCCCAATGTTCTTTTCTAGAACATAAGACTCAGTATTTTATATCTAAATTTCTCCCTCTGGGAGACATAATCAAAATCTCTGGTTACGACTGGATAGTCTTTCATTGAGGCTGAACATTGCCAGATCCTGGAGCTGGAGAGAAAGCTCAGTGTTTACAATGACGTATTTGTGGCTCAGCCATGGGACCTGAATTCAGGTCTCCAGCACCCATGCAAAAGCCAGGATTTGTCTGCACGTACCTTAACACTAGTGCTGTACATGGGGGCCGGGATGAGCAGACCTCAGTGCTCACTGTCCAGCTAGTGTAGCTAAAGACCGTGTCTCAAAAAATAAGGTGGAGAGAGAGGAGGATACTTAAAGTCCACCTCTGGCCTTCCAAACATGGGGCAGTGCAACTTGGCACACTAGTGTGAGTGCAGGCACACACAGGATTGCTAGATCAGTGACATGGAAAGCAGTGTGTGTGCTTCCTTTCGTACAAGTAGTGTAGGAGCTGCTCCTGCCAATGTGTTTAAATTTTATAGTCCGATGACAAAAAGTATTATTTTTAAGTTCTCTATACTTTTCCCATGAAATGACTGCAGTAGATGACATAAATACAAATAATACACCAGCAAGAATAGTTATTCAAGATTGTTCCAAGATCACCGTTTGATTCCCTTGTATTAAACGCAACTATATTACACTCACACACTGTGTCATTTTCTTGCACTTTATTTTGCATATGGCTGCAAAATCCTTTACTGTAGGAACCCTGTCTCTTGCCACTTTGAGTTGCCTCGTTGCTGAGGCAAACATGAGCTGCAAGTTGGTGCCTGTTGGGTCCATACCCTGAGAGAGAAAGATTTAAAGTTTCCAGTGAAAGTTTCACCTACAAGTGCTTACAGGTTACGGGAATAACAGCACTGAGGCCACCGAATTGGCAAACTGTGGTAGCTTTACTGCTCCTCTCACTGTGCAATGGACATTTTCACATTGCTTTGAAAGACCTGGGTTTCTAGAGGCTGTTGAAACAATAGCTAATAAAACTGACGCTTGTGCGATCCACTGCTGAAGAAAATGGTTGGGTAATATTCGCAAGTTTCTCAGAGCCTCTATGAATCATTTAGAACATCCTTCAACATCACATAAACCAATCATTTGTGCATCTATGTAGTGTTTATTCTAAGCAGAAAGAAAAAAAAGAATCACAATAAAAGGAGAAAATGTCATTCCAGCGACTTTGACAATCATTTAAGATTGTACTGCTTTTTAAAAAATTATTTTTTAAAAATGTTAATCTTAAGCTGGGTGGTGGTGGCACAGGCCTGTAATCCTAGCTTTTGGGAGGCTGAGGCAGGAAGATCATGAGTTTGAGTGCTTGGCTAGCCTGATATTCATAGTAAAATCCTCTCCCAACACACACACACACACACACACACACACACACACCCCATATAAACAAGCAAAACAGCAAAACCAACTACCCTCCCAATACCTAACAGAAACAAAGCAAGCAACCAGAAAGTGTGACCACTGAATCGTTCATTTTTTTTTTTTTTACACTTTAAAACAAAATGCATTTTAAAAGAAAGCTAGGTGAGATTTTTAATGACATTTGAGATCACTTACTGCTATATATTTCTGATTTCTATCCTCCTCATAGAAACTCTGTTCAGTATTACCTCAAATATACTGCTTTTAGAAAATGTAGACATGTTTATAGTTTGTTTTGCTATCGCGTTTAGGAAAATAGAAGTGAGTGCTTGTAGTTGTGACTCTGGCAGACCTGTAGGTGGGTCGTTCCAATCCGCGGTGTGTGGCTGTCTCCATTGGGGCTGCTGCGTTTGCAGCCCTGCTGTCAGCATCCACCAGAGAGCAGAGCGGCTCTGACACCCACATCTTCAGCAGCAGGAATAGATGGAGACAGTTACAAAGCCAGATCTTTGGCCAGACAACCAGGAGTGCAGTTCCCTTCAAAGGTCAGCGCATGCCTAAGCTTGCTTCATTACTGCCAACTTTATGCCTGAGATTTTCATTAAAAGAAAAAAAATCAGTTTACCCAGGTTCCTTTAGCAACAGGAAAATGAAAGTGCTGAGTCCTATTTTCATTTGGGGATATCAAAGCTTTATCAAATTATAGAGGTGGCGTTTCAGAGTATTTCATATCTGATCAAGAGAGAATCCAAAAATAATTTTCTCTTTATTCAGGAGTCTTTGAGGCACAAGAGCCGCTTTACTTTTTATTTAATATTGTGCCTAACTCAATCATTTTGAATTCAGAGAGCAAATAGACATTTAAAATCCATCTATAATAAAACATCTTGGAGTTTAATATTTTTATTTACAGTTTCTAATGAAAACACCCCAATTCATTGTCTTTTGGCATGTATTTACCTGTTGTTTAGTAAAATAAATGCATATTATTTTTTTATTTTAAGGTTGAGAACAAGTGAATAATTATGAATATTTACTTTCTACTTGCCTGTTAAGAGTAAAACAAAGATGTTTTATATTTTAAATCAAACCTGTATTTCCTACCTACTTTTATTTTCATATATATATATATATATATATATATATATATATATATATATATATATGAAAGATGATGTGGAATATATTAGGAATATTAATTTGGACAATAAATATTAAAGAATTCCAAGTGTGTTTTGTCACAAAGTTCTCTTTATCCACTATTTATTTTAATTAAAACAATTAATCATGAAAGAAAATTTTCCTATCTTATTTCCAAAAACTAATCTAGAAAGTGAAAAAAAATCATGTGACATATAAGAACCAATCTGCAAACACAGCTCCAAAGTGATGTTTTTAATCAAGACCTTGGATAGGAAAATGTGTGTGTGTGTGTGAGAGAGAGAGAGAGAGAGGGAGAGGGAGAGGGAGAGGGAGAGGGGTGGAGAGGGAGAAGGAGAGACAGAAAGCGCACATTATGAAAGTGGGTTGTTTGTAACTTGTTTGGAATGGCACTGCCTGTAGGGCTTCTTAAATGGTGACATCATGTGTTGTGAAAAGTTTTAGGACGGAGATGCTGTGATCTTTTTAGATCATGGAGACTCCTCAGAGAAACACTGCCACTCTTAAGTTATGTAGCAGAGTGTGTGCATGTATATATGCATATATAGACGACACTTTTAACTGGATTATTTTTGTTTTGGCATTCTTGTATTCTTGACATGAATATGTATTGCAACTATGAGTGAAAGTGGGAAATATATGTGTACATACACACACACACACACACACACATATGTACTTGAATACTTTTAGATTTTAAGTATGTCTTGCAAAAAAATCAGATGTTATTAATTATATACCTATAAATTATTTTTAATAATGAAACTAACATGGCTTATAAGCCAGTTATGTACTGTTTGGATGTGGGCTCCTCCCCTGGGTTCTGTAGGTTACTTAGAACTGATGCTTTACTCCTTGATTTTAGGAGAGTGATCTGTAGAAAGAATATGAAGGGAATCTATAAAATGTAATAATAGGGCTTTAGGATAAAAAAATAAGAAACGTAAAACACGACAAATCCCGCAAAAGTGGAACCTCACGTCCCGTCAGCTATCTAGGTAAACCTATCTTCCTGAAGGAGGACCGATGGCTGCTCTCCTCACCTTTTAGTGCTGCTGGTTTTATTTCTTACAAACTGTAATGTGACTTTAATTGAGACTTTAAAAAGTTCTTCCTTAAATGTCATTAAAACAACAAAGGGAAGAGTATGATTAGAAAGTTCTATGTGTGTGTTACGGGAGGTAAGCATGCATCGATTGCCCATCAGTAGCTGTAGCCTCTCACATAATCCTTGCCATGATACTAGACAGCTGGCGAGGCAGGATTGTTCTAGAGATCAGAGACTCACACTTTCACAGTTTAACTGTTACTTCAGCTAACTGACCAGTGTCCCGTCCTAGGTCATCTCACCCTATTTTCCGTTTTCCTTCTTTGTGTGTTAGAATCCTTGGGCTTCCTTTGTGGTTTTCTTCCACAGTTACCTGCATTAAAAAACAAACAAGCTCCCACCCCCTTCCCACCAAGTGCTCATTCCAACACCGGCATCACTTGTAACAGGAAAACTTAAGCCAATTTTTGTGTATGTTTCTGATAATTTGATTGTAAAAATGGAGGTTTTACATGTGAAAAACTAGTTTGTGCCAGTTTCAAATAATGAAGGTTATTCTCTTGATGTGATATTTAATAATGATAACGTTGTCAATCTTGTTAGGAATAGTAATTATAACAAATTGGCTGTTCAAAAACCTAAGTTTAAAAATTTAGCATACACAAAGACTACAGAATTACATTGTTATTTTTTTTTTTTTATCCAAAATCAGTTTCTGATAGGTTCAAAGCTAAGGGAGTGAAGTGAGCCAGGCATTTCCTTCTTCACCATAGTGGTCTTTCAGGTCTTGCTCCCAAACCCAGCATGGCCTTGGTTTAAAACGACCATAGCAAAAACAGCATTCCAAAGTCTGTTTCCCTTTTAAGATGAGAAATGCACTCCAGTTGATGGCTTACAGGTAGAAGTGACCTCTAACTTTTTCTTAGAATCTGAGTTAGGTTTATACATGCAGGTAGATGATCTTTGACTTCACTTTAGAATTCACACTAGAGATTCTGGAAACTGAATAGCCCTTTGTAGCAGATCAGCACCTGCTACAGTGCAGACCCCAGAGGCAACTGGAACTGTGGCTGTGGACAGTGCTTTGCAACATATGCATTTCTTTATTAATCTGAGGCACACAGCTGCACAGTTGGGAGACTGTATTCTCCAAAACAGCTATTTATGTGGATTGTGTCAAAATACCTCACCATCTTCAATTATCTGCATCCCTAGCTTCCACTTTTTAAAATAAATACCTTAGGCTTCAAGCAGAATAATTATTTAATACAAAAACAAAGACTAGAGCTAGAAATGTAGCTCAGTGTAGAACACTTGCTTAGCCTGCTATCAAATCATCAGCACCATCAAAACAGTAAGAAGCAGGACAGACGGCAGGTTCTCCTATCCCTAAATGTGGCCATTGCCTTTCCCCGAGTCCTCAGGTCACGTTAACATTAAATTTACCTCCATTAAAACATTCCACAAACCCATGATACAAATCTGAAGCTCTGTGTGAAGGTTGTCAAGGAATCTGGTCCAATGAAGGGAAATCTACTTTGTGGATTCTACCTCACAGTGCAAAGATCAGAAGACACACTTGCAGGATATTGTTCCAGAAGGGCCTTTACACTATGAGTCGATGCTGTCTACAGGTGTTAACAGACACAGAAGTGATATGTGCCTTAGCTCTCCGGGTCTCAGAACACAGGTCCTGTGCAGGGAGCTGGACGAGACGATAACGGTTACATTGCACTTTCTTGTAGAGGACAACTTAAAGTTAAACGAGTGACCGTGCTGCAGAGGCTGCTTGGATTAACCCAGCAATCCACTAAAGAAAGGAAAGAGCGTGTTTTAGGGAGAGCGTTGGCTCTGGTTCAGATGATACTGTATTTTAAATAATTCAAGAACTGTATTTCTGCAGAATTGGTATTGATCATTTTAACATTTGGCTTGACTCCCTAGCACTATTTTTCTGTGAAATAACTGCCTTCTTTGTTAAAACACTGCAGAATTCTTATCCATTCTTTTTTCAGTATTCATGTTTTTAACTAAGACTCTTCATGTTGCTGTTTGCATTTTTAGAATTGTAAGTAATATATTTTATTTTCTTAGCATATACTGAAATGTAGGCACTTTCAAATACAGGTCTAGACTACTTTTAGGATGGCAGTTTCAAATTTCATAGTGCATTATTAATATGCATGGCTAAAAATCTAATCTAGTGTATAAACTATTAAAGAAAGTCTGAAAACAAAATGCTCTTAGCTATAAGCATGATTTCTGTACGATCATTTTGGAATTGCTGTGGTTTGCATGGATTATTTTTAAGGGAAGTTCTTGTACAAAAGTTCAAGGGCCTGATATTTACATGTTCCCTTTACATAGCACACCAAGCTGATTTTTTTGAGGAAATGAAGGGGATTTAAATTAAAATTTTAGGCCACGAATGTAAAATTGCTGGATATTTGCACATGGTGCATGGTTGGGAATTCTTAAAAGTCATCTATACAGCAGTATAACTTCTAATAAACAATAGTTCTAATACAGTTTCTTTATGGAAACAGAGAATAGGATTTGTGGGGTGACATTTTGAGTATGTTAAGTAAAATGAAATAAGATTAGCTTTATTTTTCCTATTTTTCCACAGCCCTTCGGAGGTTTAGTGGCAGAATTACCACTTCTAATTTGTTTTTCGTTCCATGCAGGCATTTCATTAACCTATTCCTGGCTCTGTAGCTGGCCTGCAGAAAAACCAGGCAGAAGCATTTCTAAACAGACTGGTGACACACGCACCCCAAGATGAGTTTCAGAATCCAAGGGCACTGTGGTACCTTTTGCTGTGCTTCACTAGAATGTTCAAGGTTTCATTTTGGTTAAATGGTATCATATAAAGTAATGCTATTTAATAATATCTAAATAAAAGTTACAAGATAGTATCAGACAATGCAAATTTTAACTAATAGCTCTCTGAAATTATTCTGACTGCTTCAGATTCTGGAAGACATCAACACTGGAGTGCAGTTTTGAATTTTGCTACTTACTTGATGAATTGTTGGAATAATAGGTAAAACTTTGTAAAATAGTCGATGTCTCTCAACTGTATAAGAAGCAGAGAGGAAGGGCTTAGAAATACTGCACGCAGATATAGTAATAATATAATATAATACTAATAATGATAGTGTAATTTCCCTGCATATAATAAAATTTCCTCTTTCATTCGTTAAAAATCTTAGTTATATGATAGCAAAACAAATCAGATAAATAAAATGAGCATTGAAATGCATAAAATAAAATTTTATATTGAAGTTACTTTTTAAAATTATATTTTCCTCTGATTTTAAGTTTTACATATTTGCATTCCTCAACAGAGCATTTTGGTTAAGGTGAGAGGATTTTAAAATCAGCATTGGGTAAAACAAACAGCAAACAAATAACAAACACTCCCACAAACCTTGAATTTAAAACTTAAAGGCACTTAAGAGTTGAGAGGTGGAGAAAAATGGTTTAAGGTCAATTTTGGGTCCAAACTTGGACTCCAGCCTAGTCATGTGTGCCCCTATATCAACAAAGGGAAGAAGAGAAACAGAGAAAGAAATGCACTTTGTTCAACTTTCTATCCACCTTACAGCTCCAACACTTAGGTTCGATTTTGCTTGTTATTGTCCATCTGAATGAAGGAGCACGCACTCACCCCTTGTGTTCAGCAGCCTTCCCTGGTGTCAGGATGTTGGAAGATGCCAGCTGCCTCTGTCCTTTGCTACTTTGATATTGCTCTCTTGCTTGCTAGCTCATTTTGAGCTCAGATCTGCCCTACAATAACTTCTGTTTGCTAGTTCGTATTCTGCAGTAAGAAGCTATTAGAAAGCCACTCCTAAGTTTACTTAAGAGACCATCAAGTTCAGCCCTGGCTTCATTTCTTTGACCTACTTTTTGCTTCTCTGTTCCAGTCAAAGTTTGAGATAGTTCAGCCAACAGCTGTTCAGAAGGCCCACGCTGTTTGAGACTCACAGGTGGGCACAAAGAAACAACGAGAGTCCTGTCTGGAAGCTGCTGTGCTAGGGACTTAGGGACCAGGAAGAACAAACATTAGATGCACGTACCACCTTCCCTATGTTGTTGGACCGAATTGCTTGCCTTCACTTTACTTCCCAATCAGACTTTTTATTTTGGGGATTTTTCTCAACCATTCCCAACTAGGTGACTAATGACTAATCTTTCAGTCCTCGCTCCCTTCTTCCTTTCTTTCCGTTCCCTCTCCTTTTCAGTCTTCATTGTGCTTTTCTTTTTTTATCTTCTTATCAGCCTTTGGCAGGACAGATCACGCTTGCCCTTTGTTTAGAATTAATTTATTCTATGTAAATGTCATCTATGTATATAACACATTCTAGTCACACTCTCCCCCCCATCCTCACTTTCCCTCCCACCATGCCCCTGGTTTTGTGTCCTCTCATTCTGCTCTTGAGTTCTGACCTACTGGCTTTAACCTGGCCTGCCCTAATGAGATGGGTATGAGCTGTCCACAGGAGCCTGATAGCTTATCAGTGGCTAAGTCACTGAAGGCAATGACTTCTTACCCAGCAACTCTTTACTGCCAATAGCCCCCCTGGGCAGGGTGGGGCTCCATAGGCCTTTCCCTTACCTGTGACTGAATGTTTAAGGGCTCAGTCTGGTGCAGACCCAATGAAGGCAACCTCATGTGCCTTGAGCTCATGGGTACCCACAGCCATGTCATGACCATAGATGATTTTTCACAACCATCCTTTCCATCGTGTGGCTCTTATGTTCTTCCTGGTCTTCATTCTCCAGTGTTCCCTAGGCCTCAGAGAGGGTGATATTTGGATATCTCACTTAAGACCAAAGTATTGAACAGTCAGTCACTTGTTTTTAGCCCTTGATCAGTCTCGGATCTCCACCATACACACCCTTTTTGAAGTAAGTTATTCATTTTCAGGATACAGTCCAACCAGTCAGCCGAGGGAATTTCCACTGTCTTCAGAAGGAGCTCCTGAATAGGCAGAGTGTAGCACTCTTGGTATCAACAACTTGCATCTGAGGTGTGGGAGCCTCTATTGTCAGTGTTAAAGCTCTGGGCTTAGGGTGCCCCACCCTCAGTTCTTCGTGTTGTAGCTCCCTGGCAGCTGGATCTAGAAATGCTCGGCAGGGTTCTGGAAGTGCTGTGTGTGTCACAGCACACGGTTGTACGGTCTTGACTCTCCACAGCCCTTCCTTCTTTGTAGCTGCAGCTCTCCATTGCTCTCACCTTCTCCATGCTTCCACAGCCCTCCTAGTCTCAGCCTTCTAGACTTCACAGTCTCTGGTTTGGCCATACTCTGGAACTCTTCAGAGACCTTCCAGTTGCCACTGGGTGTGCCTAGGTCCGGCAACCCCAACAGTTTTGCTGTTTGTGTTTCCAACTCAGGCTACTCTACCTGTGATAAAGACCACAGATACACAATTAAACACTTGAATGAGGCGTTATCGGGGTCTGAGTTACAGACACTGCTCTGTGTGTGTGTGTGTGTGTGTGTGTGTGTGTGTATGTGTGTGTAGTGGGGGTGAGGGTAGGGTGGTGTCTTCTAGACGGTTTCAGGGAGAGTATGAGGAGGGCTGCTTATTTATCCAGCCACACCTGCACAGTTACTGTCATGGATAAAGGAGGACCTCTTCTGCACCAGACTCAGGATAGGTGCAAGAAGGTTTCGAGGCCGCTCGTGGTGAGCTCGACAAGGCTCAGCTGAGGTTCTCATAGCCTCAGTTCCTAGAACTTCTGATAGTTGTGGCTCTAACTGTCTCCTGAAGGGAAGTGATATTTGTAAGAGCTGCTGTAGCTCCTGTAACTAAAGCAAGTCTCTTTGGGTGATGACTCCAGTGTTGTTTGGATGGAAAGGAGTTTCCTTCAGCAACCAGGAGGTGTCTAAAGCAGTGATAGTTGTCCTGATGACAAGTGGATGAACTCCAGAGCAAGCAGTTGCTTGGTGGACAGCTACAGCCATTCTTCCACATAGGGGGGAAGCAGAAGCTGTGGCTCCCGCTTACCGGAGTGGACCTTGAGGGACAGCAGAACCATCCGCAACCTGACTGGACTTGGGTTCCACGACATAGCAGTGGTTCTGATCTGGCCTTCATCCTTCCCACCTGGGCTAGTTGCCCAGCCAGTTCTGCTTCTAGACAGCCACTACTAAGGAGAGTCTTTGGGCAGTGGTCTGACAGTCGTCAGTCCAGCGCCTGCACTTCAGCAGTCATTACTGTACCAGTCATTCCAAAGTAAAGTCAGTAAGGAGTGCCCAAAGCAGAGGAGCGTGACATGAGCAGCCTTCAGAGGGCTTTGTTTACACCTCCCAGCCTGGCCCCTCAGCACAGGGGCACCCTCTTACCTGCCTCACTGCTCTACTTCTTGTTTCCCGGTCACTCTGTTCATTCTCTCCTGCCAATGCTTCTCCCTCTCCCGGGGCTCTCCCAGTGTTCTGTCCCCTGCGCTCAGCGTGGGCTGCTCACTCTCTTCCTCCTCCACTCATACTTCCTGTGTGAGCTCATCATTTTGTGACTTAATGCAATCTTTAATCCAAAACACCTGAGGCACTGATTCTGAGATTGAATTTTGATGTACTTTTTGTATAAAAAGTACATATTTTTATAGTATATGTGTTGTAAAGTACATATTTTACTTACTATATGTACATATAGTACATATTTTATACAATGTTCTGATGTATTTTTATACAAAAGGGAGGAAGTCTTTCAATTTTCATAATAAGACAAAATTGGTTTTAAAAGAAGTTCCTACTTAAACATAGTAAAAATTTAACTGTATCATAGAATTAGTGAGAATGACACCTATCCTCAAGTCTGTCCTGAGGTGAGATCACTATGTATCTGTATGCAGAGTCTGCCCTAGAGCACCTGACGGATGTACCAAGTGATACTTCTTAGACATCCCCCTTTTGTTTTTGTGATGGCGTCTTGCTGTTTTGCTCAGGTGGTCATGAACTACTAGGGGTGTGTGACATTGTGCTCACTTAAACTAGAGTCTTGATTTCTACCTACCCCAACTTAATTTTCCTTAACTTTTCTCTGCAGCAATACATTGGATCCCCAATTCAACAATTTCAATCTTTGATCTGAGCTCTCGGTTTTGTTACAAACCTTATGGAGAGCAAGTCATCTACTGTCAAAACACCTCAGGTCATTGGCTCGTTTGCTCTACTGTGTAGCTTTTCACAGCATGAATACATCAGGTTCATTACTCATATATTTGACTGCCAGCAGGTTTTGTCGTTGTTGTTGTTGATAATAGTGAAATGGAGCAGTGCTGCTTTGAGCACTCATGCACATGCTTCACTGTTGGACTGTATAGGACAGAGGGTATTTAGGGTCACAAGGAATCTAATTTTAAATTTTGCCAGGTGGTACCAAATTTCCCAGAGTGCTGTGCTCTCCAGAAGCATAAGGAACCAACTGGAAACCCACATGATCAGGAAATCTTGTAAAACTATTTTTCTTTTTGCTTATCTAGTGAGTATTAAATAATGCTGAATCACCCAAGCACACATCTCTATAGTCGTTTTTGTATAATCATGGCTCACCCATCTGCCTCTTTATCGCACTCCTATGGGTGCCTTTGCCAGTGTTCTTATGGGATCTACTATATGATTTATATGTATTAAAAATACGTATTTTTTTTCTACCTGAGACTGGTGTTTTTTATTGTTGCTTAACATGTTGAGATCTTTACAGTACATCTGATGAATAGTAGATCTTAATTTAATTGTGATTGATTATCTCTGCACATTGTGTTAAGAATCATTTCTCTGCTCTGAGATTGTATATTCTCATATATTTTAAAGTATTTTTTAATATTGTTGTTCTGTACCTAATCCATATGAAAAGAGTTTTGCTTCATAGAAAGCAACAGATTTTCTTGTGTAAAAGCAGCTCTCTTGATATCATTTATTAAAGTAATCATCCTTTTAAAAAACTAAGAAGCTAACTCATCACAAGTTGAAATTCCCTACATGTTGTGACTCCTAAGTATTTTTCTGTCCTCTGAACATTTTGTGTAAATTTTATAATGATGCTTTCAATTTAATGAAAATATCTGTGTACAGTTCACTTGGAGTATCATGAAATGTATTGACACTGTGGAGCACTTTGACCATAACTACCCCCCCCAAATAAGTCCCCAAGTCCAGTGTCTCTAGTCCACTTCCTCAGTAGAAAACAGCTCCATGTTCTGTCCCAACTACATGCTGTGGAAATTAGATGCATCATGTGTGACCTGGCCAGGAGTGACATCACCCTCTGTACTTTTTCCTGTGACTGTTTTGTATAATTCATTGTGATAAATCTTAGCTCTGAGCATGATACCACTGAGTGCTTCACGGCTTCTGGTGAATATTGTGATTCCTGGCACAATGGTACATTTTCCACTGTGCTTTCACACAGTATGTATATATATAAAGTATGACTTTATGCTTCAATATGTTTCTTGAGAAAGCCTCCTTCATCTTTTGCTTTGTGTTTATCTCTTTGGGGTATCATTCTTAAGGGTCCTAGTTTATTATCTTTCCCTTGATTTCTACTGTTGAATCTCACCAAGCAAGGAACCTTGACTATGACTACAAGTCTGAGATACCACATGACTCTGAAGAAAGACAAGAAGTACTTCTTACACTTCATAAACAGTCAGCACAGCCACATCAGGTACCTCTCAATGGTACCTTACTTTAAATCCACACATAACTGGATTACTATTTCTTTTACAGAAATGTATCCAGTATGATTAGGGCTATTGTTATGTGGAAACCTGTCTTCAAACTGCCCAGTGCCTTTATATCAGATTGTAGCTGCCTTGGTGGGCTGATCCCAAACATTATGCTTATTTTAGATCAGTTTTACTCCCACGGGACCAGTCCACTCTCATGAATATAACAGGTAGTCAGACGCTTATGGAGAAATTTTGAATAGAACCACTGTAACATTTCTATCAAGTCAGATATTGGTATCTATATATGTGTTGCTCTTTGAATGGTCTAAGGACATAGGAGAGATGGTTTTGGATTTGTATCTATTGGATGTGCAAGAGTATTTATCCTGAGTATGGGGCATACTGTTATCTCCATGGGCCACAAGAAAGCCTAAAATGGTTCTGGGATATAATTTTCTTGTTTTTGTCATCTTTTCTCTTCTGTTACAAATGTCTTTTTCAAATGCTATTCTATTTGTAGAAAGATACTTACTCCATTCCAGAGGCAATGTAGTGTAATTATATCATATCATTTTTCTTCTCCAGTCTTTCCTCGTGTGGGTGATACTGTTATAGAGTTAGGGTGTTAGGGTCAAGGCCTGGGTTTTGGCAACACTAAGATGCCAGGCTCAGCCCACTCTCAACAGGTCAATTAAAGACACAGCTAATAATGAAAATCAGATAAAGGAGATTTATACAGTGTAACCACATTGGGAAATAAACCAAAAATGTGTTGTTCCCACATGCTAATTTTAGGGTCCTGATGAGAAATGTAGCTTTAAGTAGAGAATAAGAGGTAGGCATATCTAAGCAGTCCTGGTCAAGGTTGGTCCTGCCCAGCCTCACTCAGACTATCCTGTAACTCTTTCAATAGTCTGATAGTCAAAGCAAGAGGCTCAAGCATCTACTTAGAATATTCCATACCTGACAGGGTGATTATAAGATAGACATAATAGTTCACTTCCTAAGCTTACAGTAAGGAAGGGAAAGTGCCGAAATCCCGGGGAGCACCATCTTAGCCACGAGATGGGAACATCACCATAAAGCCATATGGTTGGCATGCATCTCTAGTGCAATTTGACCAGAGGGCACTTTACCTCAGTTGTCTCATTTCCAAAGGCCCATATCCCAGTCTGCCCATGAACAAATAAGGACAAGAACTAGAATGAGGGAACTTATAGGGTATTTGACCAGTACTACTGAGGCCATGAAAAACAAGTGAAGGGAAGACAGAGGACCCGTCACAGAGCAGATGCATCTTGGGAGTCAGGACAGCTGCATGCAGGAAGACTGTAGATGAGCTAAAGAAACAGGGAGACATTGATGGGGAAAGTGGTAAAAGTCAAACTGGAGTTTGGCGACTAGTAATTCATTAGTTGTTAGTTAGTTCATTCTAGCTAACCTTAGAAAAGGAAACTGGGCAAAGGTAACATGTTTGCAATTTTTCTGTAAGCCTAGCAGTCATTTCAAAATGTAAAAAGTTACATGATTGTTACAAGTATTTATTAGTGTAAGCATTTATAAATGGGATAGTTAATACCAACTGTCTTTCCCCGAACTTAAGAAAAATTACAAATGTAAATCCTCCATGTACACCTCTACAGGCTTGATATCCTTATTTTAGGAAGTAACCACTATTCTAAATCTGTCTATGCCATTTGTGTGTGTGTGCTTGTCTGTATGTGTATGCCTATGATGGTGTCCATGTGCCTGTGCACGTGTGTGCATGTTCCCATTTCTCTCTGTGTGTGTGTGTGTGTGTGTGTGCATGCGCACACATGTGTGAATACCTGTGCACATGTGTACTTCAACTTGTATTTTTCTCCTAGTAATATGGCTTTGAATTTCATATTAGATTGATAAGTTCTACGCCAATACTTTGTTTAGCAAGGGTTTTGCTGTGTTTCAACTACATGTCAACCAAAGTACTAGGCACTTGAGAACGATAACAGGTCTGGTATTTCTGGGAGTCACTGTGTTTAGAGAGGGACGTATAAAAGTGTCACTGAGAGGTGAACTCAATGATTGAGGCTGCAATGTAGATATTTGCTTTCACTTTCCGGTTTCAGACAAATAATACTCTGTTAGAGATTTTCTCTGGATGTCCTGCAGACATGTTTCCATGCATTGAACCAGTGTGTTAATTCACAGTTGGTTATCAACAGGATTTGAGGCTTCAGGGCTCTCTCAATAGGATTTGTATTTCTACCTTTTCCCAAAATTCTGGTCCTACTGAGTAAACTAGTCATCTGTCACTGGGAGGAGGAGAGCAACCGAGAGCCTCATTGTACTCAGGCCTGTTCCAGACAGTGCTGCTCAGCCTGGGGACTTTGGACACATGAGCTGTGCAATAGGCATGTGCAGTACATACACCTATTACCCCCATGCTCCATCTTGTTAGCTTTCACACAATCCTTCTCATCTGCACACATCTCTGTTGTTCCGGATAGTGTCATTAAACATGGGAGGTTGATACATGTACACACCTATACATAGCCCAACATTTTCAACTATGTGTGTATATTTTCAACTCTTTTTCTTAAAAGAATAAAATCACTTCCAACAGGTACATGAACCTGTATTTCTTTACCAAATACAGTGCTTTTATTGTAGTTTATTCTTCTGTTTATTGGACACCTAATGCATGAATGGTTTGTCTTTATATGCTGAAATGACTTCCTACTTTCAGAATCTTCTATGATCATTAAACATACACATGCACACGTACATGCACACACTCGCACTCACATACACACATGCATTCACACACAGAAGTAATTTTTTAATTCAGTGTATTTATTGATCACCTGTTCTAAGCTAGGAACTTGTAAAGGTAACTTGTTATTTCAGACAAAATGTCATGGTGAATTAGACATCCTTAACCTTGGGTGATCACCATGAATGGGCACTGGTCCTCAGCATGAGAAAGGGGATTGCAGAGGTAGACGCACATACTGAGAGTCAGTGATTGAGGTGAATTAATCTTGGGAGAGGGAGATTTACTGCGAAACTAACAAATGTCAGGTCTACTCATCTGCACCGGTTTCTGTGAATTTTGGAGGTCACGGGAAGAATGAAGTGTTCCAGGTTGGGAGTATATATGGGGGAGCCAGGTTCCTTCCAAGAATCGTTTCTCTGTTAAATGCTTTAAATTTTTCAAAATGACCTGAATTTCTAAATCTCCATTATTTTCTTTTTTTGAGGTTTCTTGTACTACTGTCATATATTCTCAGTGTGTCTAACTTTGATTAAAAATCTTGTACTCCTTTTTCTTAAATTGACCCCATCATATTATAGCTTCAAGTTGCTTGATTCAGGTGACTTTGGAGAATGTTATGCCTGTACCAGTCTGTGACAAATTATGATCCAGGTTTTATGGAATGGGACAGGAAATAAAATATTAAATGCCTGTGATGCCAGCATGGTGGCATAAGGTTGTCATTAAAGAGTCACAGATAATACTAGGGATAGGGATGAGAAGTAATTTAATTTGACTAGAAACTATGGGCTTTATGCCTATCAGATGTGTGACTACCCATTCACAGTACAGCATGTGAAGGTAGTGTGGCTCACTTCATGTATTTACCAAACAAAACCACCAGAGTTTGTGTAGCATGTCTTAATTATAGGGATTATATTTAAATACATATATATATTTAAAAATGTTTGATGCTGTTAACTTTGGTGGAAACTCTTTTCTGAGGGTAGGTGGTCCACCTCTCAGTTCACTGCATTTGTGCTCTCCTACCGTCTGCACATTTCAAATGTGAGTTCTGTATTATACACACCTCCCCCTTTCCACAGCTCTGAAGCTTAGACTCTCTATGTCAGAGGCTGTCCTCACTAGGCGGGGAGTACTGATCAATACTAACACACAGCTAAGCTTCCTGTTATGTCCATAGCTGAGTTGGTAGTGCGTATAGATAGGACTTCTAGGTGTGACACCCCAGCCATTTTCAATATTCCACTTTCTTAAAGAAAACTGATTCTCCTTCAGAAACCATTATAGTCCATAGCTCCTTATTTAGAGATGGGAGGTTGTGAGTCGCTTCCTATTCCATGCTAGATTGTTGACTGCCTTGATCTTGTGAAGGGCTTGTCCATTCAACCACAGTTGCTCTGAGCTCACAAGTACAACAGTTGTATCATGTCCAGAAAACACTGTTTTGCTCTGATCCTCCTAATACTGTTTCCATCGCCCCTTAAAAGATTGTCCTTGAGCTTATGTGCGGTACTTAGGTACAGACGTCCCGTTAAGGCTGGGCATTCCTCACTCCTCGGACTCCACACTTCCGTCAGTTGTGAGGTTTTTGCCTTAACCACCATCTACTGTACAAAGAAGTATCTTTGATGAGATCTGAGAGCTGCATTAATCTTTAGGTATAGTAATATGAATTTATAGCACAATATGACATAAGTCTCCATTCAGCCAAATAGTAGTAGTAGGCTTGTCACTAGGGCTTGTGAAATCCCAAACCACAGGTTTTCAACCAGCATGTCATCTCTATTTATTTATTGATAGTGAATAGCCCAGCCATTGCCTTTTGAAGACAATGCTTCTCATTAGGTAGGATCTTATTGAAATATAAATCCCTAGAGATAATCCCCATTATCTTAAAGACAAACAGGTACTTTGGCTTTTATTTATCTTTTGTAATATTCCAGTCAGCAGAAGTTTAGGCTAAGAACTAATGAGAGATTAAATGAATGGTGAATATTAATAGCTAGCTATATATTTGGCTTGTTTGAGTTCCTTTTGCATGCTAGGCACTCAATAAATATTTTTCCTGAATTAACTTGGTATTATAGGTTGGTATTAACTTGGTAAATTCATTATAGATATATATCATGAATATATACCATATATATGATATATATCACAAGATATAAATCACGAGAAGGATTTGGTGAGAATGTATATCCTGCCAAAATCTATACAGTCATAAGGACAGACGGAATTTGAACTCAGATCTGAGAGACTCCAAATTCACTGTCCTTTTGATCATGGTAATTTGTCTTTATTATTCATAAAGTGAAATCTTCATTGGTTTGTCTTTATTGTTTATATCTATAAACAATTTCTACAATTCCAAACATTTGTCTATTGATAAGGAATTAGAATTAATCAGGACCCATAGAAGCCAGGAAAAGGTCTTCATCAGCGGTATATTAGAAATCTACAAGATTAGATGAGTTTATTTGGAAGAACTCATGTAAAGGCAACAAAATTTATCATGATGTTTCTCTTAGTCTATTAGGGAATTGGTTTTACTGGCCAGGAAGAAGCAAGCATGGCAGGATCCCTAGTTAGTTCCATAGAAACATTGGTTCAACTAGAAGTGCTGAATTACCAAGAACCCCCATATGGGCATATCCTAATTTATGTGGAAAAGAAAGTAACGGGGTGGTCAGTGAGGTCGTTTCCTGTGGATATCAAAGCATTCTGTTATCTGTCTGAGTGCCGGCCCTGTCACACTGCCAATTACCCCTTGAGGGAGCATGTAACCATCACATCACTTGACTTACCTGCTGAAAGGTCTCAGAACAATCGTCCAGTCATGTGCTGGGGCTGAGGAAGTATAGGTGCCCGAAGAACTCTAAACATTGCCTTTTCATTGATTCTTCGTGTGTTTCTGTTGATGGTGAGGACTGTTGCACGGAGGCTCTAGAGAAAAGCTTTAGGATCATTTCTAGAGGAATGGAACCACCATCAAAGGTAGGGAACAGGCATCTGCACCATGCCATTCATTAGCCATGCATTTAAAGCCAGCTAACCTGGGAATATAGCCCAGCAAATCATGGCCGTGCTGCACTTTGTGCCCATGAACTAACTCATGGTTCTCCCTGGGTGCCTGTTTTTATCAGTTCACAGGCTGCAGCACACCATGCTTAGCTATGGGTCTTTTCCTGACCTAAGTCTTTGAAAGAACACAGGTCATGTTTCTTAGACATGCAAAGGGTAATGCCACTAAACAGCAAACATCTGGAAGACTTCTAAGCTGGGTAAGGTGTGGTTCACTTTTCTAGCCCTTCTTCTTGGAGGGAAAAAAATAGAGAAATCCAAAAAAACTTACTGAGGTATCCTGAATTCTGCTTATAGTATTGCAGCCTCTTAAAAAGCAAAATAAATGCTACCCAAAGCCAAATTCTTTCTAGAATCCTGGATAAAGTTGCCCCTGATACCACCCTTACCACATTGTCTTCTTTTCTTTTTGTAGACTTTCAAAAGGCAATATTTACCTGATTTGAAAGAAAACAATTCACAGGCGCCCGGGCGGGTAGGGACTAGGACTTTCTTTTTGCTAAGTCTCACACAGAGCCTGGCATGCAGTGGGCTCTGTGAGGGAAAAACACCAGCAGAACTATCTGGTGTCTTTTGGGGTTACTCCCGAATCCCTCAGTGTTCCTTTGTATGCTATGAGATTTACATCGAGGCATATGCACACTTATATTTACCCTTTTTTCAGGGATAGTGCAGTGCTAAATAGCCTCTGCACATATGATTAAATATTAATTAGGCTTCTAATATAAGCAAGTGAGTTCGCAGGCCCGAGTGTCACATGAATAATTTAGGAGGTACCCGAAGGCTCAGCCTGGAAAGCTGATTGGCCACTTTGGATTTGTATAATTACAAAGTTTCATTATTAACAGTGGAAGCAGTGGAGAGATTTGCCTAGCTTGAGGGACTTTGAAAGCATAAGCTGTCTCATTAGGGAAAGGGAGAATAAGGCAAAATATGCAAACTTGTTAGGAGAAAGGAACAGGTGTGGCTGAGATTTAAACTTAGCTCTCAAACATGTCTGTGGTATGTATGCTTTTAAAGTTTTATAGTGAAATTGGTATTCTGACTGATAAGCATATTTGCTTAAAATTTCACTACCCAGAGCATTGCTCCAAACCTTTTGTTTTAAATTGAAGGTTTAAATCTTTAATATTTTACTGGAAAAAAAAAAAACCCACAGGTAGGCTAATACGCCCAGCGCAGTGAGAGGTTTAGAGGTAAAAGAAGGCAGACAGTCCAGGGCTCTTGCTTGAGTGTGTGTTGTGCATGCAATTAAATCTCAAGGTCAAACAATTTACAGACAATTACTTCTCTAACATCTCCAGAAATGCCTGCTTACACGTCTTTAATTTTAAATGATACTGATATTCCAATTCTCCCCAAAGGTTAATGCTGACTAAATCCAGCTGTGACCTGACACGACGCGACAGCGCAGTGTCTAATTATCCTCTGGATAGTCATTTACTTGGAACCATTAAAGGAACAGGCTGGGAGGAAGATTTAGGACCCTGAAAAAATGTTAGCCTGACTTCTTTCTTCTCGAGGATGGGGTGGGCTGAAAAATAAAAATAAAATCCTGCTAAATGTTAGCCATTTGCTTTGATGGCAGAAGATTGTTCATCCCACTCTGTTTTTTTACAGGTTAAATTGCTAACTAGTTCATTTTATCCATTGCCTACGGCTGGCGCTAAATGTCAGTGACAAATTTTGTACTTGTCTTGAAGAATGAATTAAGTTATGCACAGAAGCTATAGTGCTCTTTTAAGATGAGTGAATTGCAGAAGGAAAAAAGTCGCTCTTTTGAAAAAGGATTATTTTGATTAAAGGGCTTTTCTATTGTAGCTGAAGACAGGTAGTGGTTTAAGATAATTCAGACAGTTACCTCCCACAGAGGCTGCAGTCCTGTACTGAAAATTTCTCTAAGAGCAATTGTGTCAGATTATAAGCTATGATTATTATCATAAGACCATTAGTGATGCTGAAAGATTACTAAAAATATAAAAATTAAAGTGAAAACACTTAGTTTTCATTAACTCAAGTTTAAGAAAAAATCCAGATTATCTTGTATGAAGTCAGCACCCCATTATCGTTATGCAAGTCTTCTTTTAGTGAGGTACAGCGGATAGTAAAGGGGGACGCACATGCTGGCTAAAATGTTACGAAAAGGAAACCCCAGAGTCTTTGATAAATTTACGATAGAAAACTATGGCCCCAACTTTAGATACCTTCATTCCTCTTGATTTTTCTTGCTTGGCGGCAGAGGAGGCCTGACTGATCATCTCCCACTAAAAGCTATCAGCATCCATTGGTATCCTATTATGCAATGGTTTAGTCTCACCAGCTCACTTAAGATGAGAGCTACGTTTTTTTTCTTCAGCTTTTCATCTTCCTCTACAATGGACACTCTCACTGAATTGATGGGAGAAGTTTAATAATAGTAATGTTGCCATATAGTTACATTTTTAGCATCTGATAGACAAAACAAGTAAAATATAATTGCCGTTTTAAGTACAGACTGACTCTCGAAGTAGCAGTTTAGGAACACAAAAGGATACTCTACCTCCCACTTCAAACCAACAGCAGCTTGTCAGGCTGGGACAAGCACTTATCTTTATGAACTACGAGAATGTGATCAACTATTGTTAATTTGTATTCTGTTAGTCCAAGAAGTTTACTCGATAAAGTAAAAGATATGTTTATTTTCTTGGTGAAGGAATAACACAGGACTGTAGTTTGGTCCCTATATGCTAACAGACAAATAAAACTACACATATTAATTGCACACCATTCCATCACACTGTGAGGATATTAGTGAGAGTTACATTCTCAAGAAAAGTATAGAGATTAATTTAAAACCTTCCTTAAATAATTACGTACTTGCTGTCAGCTCCTTTAAATCACATTTAAATTAATAAAATGAGTTGTCAAATTGGCTCTTACTAAAGTTATGGATAAATATAGGTGTTTGAATTTCTCTTGCAATCCATCATCCAACCTTGGCAAGAGATGGCTTTTGTGACTGAATGGTTTTCTTTTTTACCCCCAAGTCCCCGGTCCATTCTCTGACTGCTGCAGTCCTCTTCTATAATTATGAGTAGTGTGAATGGCCTCTCAGCTGGAGTTGCCATCATCTTTATCCTTCCCAGTGAGAGTTTCAGTCTGATGATGTAGAACAAAATTTTGAGGAAGCAGCTTAAGCCTTAGTAATAGGAAAAAGAGGTTATCTTAGAATGTTTTCAGGACGTGTGTGTCTGTGTTACATGTGTGCATGTGGTGTGTGTGTTACCTGTGTGTGTATGTGTGTGTATGTGTGTGTGTGTGGTCTGTGTATGTGTGTGTGTGTGTGTGTGTGTATGTGAGTATATGGTGTGTGTGTGTGTGGTATGTGTGTGCATGTGGTGTGTGTATGTGGTGTGTGTATATGTGTGTGTGCATGTGGAGTGTGTGCATGTGTGTGTATGTGTGTGGCGTGTATGTGGTATGTGTGTATGTGTGTGTGGTGTGAGTGTATGTGGTATATGTGTGTGTATGTGTGGTGTGTGTGTGTGTGTGTGTGTGTGTGTGTGTGTGTGTGTGTGTGTGTGTGGCCTGTGTATGTGCCTCGTTTCATCTCACTTGGGCCCCACAGTGGCTGTCTTATTACCTTGTTGGACTAGAGTTCACCAATGTTGCACCAGTGAGGTACTGATATTATCTAGATTTTTCCTTGAATTAAAAAAAAATATTTCATGGCCTTTATAATCCACACAGCAAACCAACAGAGTGAATGTTACTTAATTTTTAATAAATATTTGTGTGATGAGTGCTTTCTGGATTGACTCGTCTTCAAATTGCCCCCACTGTGACTTGTTGGCATTAACAAGGTACCAGAAGGATCAGAGGAGGAAAAGGGAGCACTGGTTTCCCTGATGGAAATCACCTGTGCTGTCTCCATATCTGTGGCTAATACCCAGTTTGAGAAGATATTTGGTAGTACAAGAGGTGTCTGATGAAGCCTAGAATAAATTTTGGCCTTTTTGCGTCTACATACAGCTTTATGCATAATCAATCCCACTGTGCTTACAGGTGAAACCTTATTGTGTGGTTTTAATACTTAAAGGTGGAATTCATTTGAAATGCAGAAGCATGAAGAGGAAATGTAGGCTGAAAGCCTGTATTTGGCCTTTGGACATGTAATAACAACAAATCTTTTTGTACTTTAGCTTTGTATTCTAACCAGTTTAATGTTGTCATGAGCCCAAGTTTCTAGAAGAGTGTTGTTTTTTTATTTTGAGGTACTAAATATTCAACAAAATATTAAGATATGTTCAAAAATATTTTTCCCACTCTATTTGGCAAGGACTGTAAATTGTTTCTTTTGAAAATATAAAGTGCATCTATACAGATTTACATCACTGAGTGTTTTTATTTCTGTTGTTTTCAATACTGTCTTATGCTTCATATTCAATATGTCATGTGCAGGAATTAGAAGGATATCAAAAGGACAAATTGGGTATCCATAGATGGTGCAGTGTTCAGAGGACATTTGATGCAAACACCTTTCTATGTTCAAAGTTCTAAATTACAGTTAGGGTCTCCTTTAGATTAACTACTTTCAGAGAGGTTACTTTCCCATTGCTTGGATTATTATTTCAGTGATTCACTTTCAGTGTTCTATTTTTATCTCTGGAGAACTAAGTATTATATTTGATATTTCACTATTGCTATTTCTTAAACTCTCCATTGGTACTCATTTTAAATGGTCACTATGTTTAAACTGTCTACTTCTTGTAGCATGGATACTTTGTCCAGAAGGCTTTTCATTGTTGATATGACAAAGGGCACAGAGAAAATGAGACAAATTACTAAAAATGGCCTTTCTTATATGGTCATACTATAGATGTCTGTACTACACTCATGCGTTTACCACTGTTGTTCCAAGAACTTGGAATTCCTGATTGCCATATTTAATGGTTATGTAATTCTACTAATTAAAATGAAATAAAGAAGAGAAGTTGATTCCTTTTTCTTGTCTAAAATCAAGGCAGTTTGTATACTTGTTTCATCGCAGAGGGCTCAAGCGCAGTATCTGGAAACACAACATGGAAGTTGTGCTGAACGTGCAGCCTAGACTGTACAACTTTGGTCTCTGTGTCCAATTCAGATCCTTGTTTTTCTTATTTGTGTTACTGTGTATTTTGGCCAAAGCTGTAGACTTTGTGAGGGTTAGGTAGACTGCTAGGTGAGAAGAGACAAGTCTGTGTGTTTTCTGTAACTTACTATTTATTTTAGTATTTATATATGGGAAACTGAGACTTAGAGTACAGACATATTCACTTCAAACACACCCAAGAGAAAAACCATGTGCTTTATAAAACAGACAAGTTACTGGTTATTTCCTTCATAATATCAAAGAAAATGAAGACAAAATTGTCTTTTCTTGAAGTTCTTTTTAAAAATAATTTTATTTTATTTTATTTTTTTGCCTGCTAAGGTCTTTTCGTGTGGTCCCACTCACTCTCTGCAAGACAGAATTTATAGGTGGAAGCCCTGACACTCGGGACTACACGGTGTACACTACATGAGTGAGTCCACTGTTGCTTCGCCATTGTTGTCTTGCCTTCATTTGCCTTCGTAGGCTAAAGCAGAAGAGTATCTGGGGCGAGTGCTTGTGCATGTGCTTTCCTTTGGAGGATCTGGCTGTGGAAAGACTTGGTTGTGCTCCTGGGGACAGGCATCTGCCTGTCAGATGTTTGTGATCATCGCTGTGAATGAGGTCACTGAGAACTTGTAGAAATATTGCTCAGCATCACGCTTTTATTTGCTGGAGGAGACAAGTTGGCATGTTACTTCTTTTGCATTTTCTTTTATTTACAAAAATAAAAACCATTACCTTAGTAAGTACTACGGACAATTCGTATTAACTTCATTTTGGACGTTGTCTTCCAAGACCTTGCTGGGGTCTGGTTTATGCCAATGCTGCGAGCGAGCACTACATAAACAATATGTCGCCATGCTCTTCCTCCTCGCCATCCTACTTCCCCTTCCATCCTAGTAAACCCTTTGAAGGTTTTATTATTCAGGGTGGGAAGATTGAAGTGAAAGCTACAGAATGATTTAACACTGTGGGAACTTAATCAATAAGAGTGTTGTGAGAGCTCCCAGGAAAGGGTGTTGTTTTCCATCCAGATGATAATGAGGCCTGGTAGCAGCAACCTCTGGAGGGGAGTGCTGGCAAAGCGATTCTCGGTGGTGCTTTTGCTGGTTGCTAATTAATAGTTTTGAGGCCGGTGGGGCACCTTTTGGCCTCTCTGACATTTGCAAGCTTTTCTGTGGCTTGTCCCGCTTGTCTCTCCACCATCAGGGGTCACTCTCAACTGGATTGGAGTCTGACAAGTCTAATTGGCTCGAATCTATGCAGATTTAAACATCTAGCCTACATGCCAAAAATCTGATGTTTTCTCATGCTGCTTCTGAGTTCCGGGCATTATGGGATCGGTGCATGCCTGAGTTATTATGTATCAGCTTATCCTCTTGTTAGCATGTTAAAGAGCAATTAGCTGGATGTGGTGTAGGAAACAGGGGAAAGAGCTTCAGTGCAGTTGAGTTGTAAATGTCTTTTATACTAAAAAACCTGTCAGACCATTGAGCATTACTCGTTGGAAAGCAGATTGAATCTTATAGTCAATTTTTTTAAAGAGTGAATAATTTCCTGAGAGTAGGTTAAAAAAAATGAAAAGATCCTTGCTGTGCAAACATACAGCCATGGTGTAACGTAAATCACCCAAACACTCCTGCTTCACCATTTTGTCCCCCACTTCCTTCCCCCAAATTGCACATCTCTCTCAAATTCTAAACTTTTATTGATTAAAAATCTCTGCCTTCTTTCTGTTTAGTGGTAACTCTCGTGAATGTTCTTCTAGATCATGCTTTCCATCTCCGACAGCTTACAGGATTCTGACTTAGTGACAGAACCCTGAGTTAGAGGTTCTCATAGCCAACCGAGTCATACAAATAAGATAGCAAATTTGCACTTTTATTGGAAATAACTTATTTTAATTGACCATTATGACATACACAGAATAATATAGTAGCTAGGTTGAAATACTGCCTTATAGTTTGTAAAGTACTTTGTCCAGCCTGATGTTCATAATAATCTCGAGTATATAATAGGTTAGGGTGGGCTCCTGTCATTAAACTTATACATCTAAGCTTCAAGAAATAGAGGATTTGTTCAATGTGCTTGTCCTGCTAAGACCAATGCGCTTCCATTTCAAACTGCCTTTTAACAACACGTTTGAAAATACATTTTTCTGTGGGTTGCTTCATAAAATCTTTTTGACTATAGGTTGTCCGCTAATTTGAAAATGTGTTGACAGTAGTCCTTAGCCATTTAATAAGTTTATCAAAGATTACCATAAAGTGATGAATAACTTTATACCAATGTAACTGGAAAAGTTTAAAAATAAAACCACAATGTGACTATTTCACATTCAAAGAACCAAACACTAGATGATCTTAGATGATCTTAGATTTGATTTCTATTTTCTGAGGGTTAGATGTCATCCTTGGTAAGTCACCTACAATCATCAAGTTTATTGTTATATGTGGAAAACCATGTTAATTATTAAAATCAGGCATTTTATGAAAGGTCGATATATAAAGATATCTCCAGTGTGAATAATAATTTAAAGTTTTAGTTCAATGCTATTCTTAGCGTTTCCCCCCTTCAAACACCTAAGAAATTTGAGAGTTAATTTTTCTCCTTCATCTTGAAAATTCCTTGATGTTTCAGAGTTTCAGAGGTCTTAAACTGCCTTTTCTGTTGCTCCACAGCTTTTCAATATCATAACTGAAGTTTTGAAAAGAATAATGTAAGATAAAATGAGACAGGCTTCATATGAAGTGTGTACAGTATGGTGATTTCACATTATATTAAGAATTCTCTGGTCTTTACTACTCAGAGTGGTAAGATTGATTCTATGAAGTATGATAAAACTATAGCTTTTCTTGTGTTCGATTTATATGTTGTTAGAGACCTGTAGAATAAAAAAACATAGATTTTAGATATCAATTAGAAGAGAACATCGATTTTATTAGTTCAGCTCTTCATTTTACATTTTTAAAATTTATTTACTTTTCATTTATTTTTACTATTTTTTCAAAGTAATGAATTTGAGGATTACTAATATTTAAATAAATCACAGGACAACAGCTTGCTATATCTCATGGAAATATTTATTTAGACATTGTATGACTTTCATAATTTTCATAAACTATATGAAAATTGAACATTAATTTGGACAAATCAACATTTTAGTGAAGCAGCTTAAATAAGCAATGTTTCAGTATTCCTAGGTCAAGTAAAAGTTGAGACAATTTGTCATTCCCAAAGGGGAAGGAATTCCAGCTTTAAAAATAGCCATTATTTGTTACATTAGATAAACAGAAGCCCTAATTAGGGTCAGTGCAGTTTATACTTATCCTGGCTTGATATTACAGCTTGCATTATTTTTCAAACCAAATGAATATGTTTATTGAATGTACAACTTCTGTTCCATTTAACTAAACATTCTATAATAGGATTAAATTAACAGAAGATTTAGATTTCTTGTTTGGACTTGCTATTAATTTGTTATGTAATTTAGGTCAAATTATTTACTTCTCCACAAGTCAAATTTCTTAGTAGAAAAGTAGAAACAATGCATCTTCATCATATAATAATTACAGTTTCTTAGAATCTTCACAGATAATCTTTTAGAACATATACAGAAAGGCCTTACAATTAGTAACTCCTCCTCTAATTCTCCCAAACTAACCAACCACAAACCATCTGGCCACCCAGCCCTCTAGCCAGTCAGCAGCCAACTAATCACCATCAACAAAACAAATTCATTTAAAATGGTGTCAAGATTTTACAGACTATAATGCCTTGAGTCTTATAGACCATGATTCACATACCGCCTTAGTTCTTCTACTAAATACGATTCTTGGGAAATTATGTTGGAAAGTGATTTTTTATGTGGTGGTTTTGTCTTTTATCTCAAAGAATAAAAGGAAGAGAGAGAGAGAGAGAGAGAGAGAGAGACAGAGACAGAGACAGAGAGACAGAGAGAGAGAGAGAGAGAGAGAGAGAGAGAGAGAGAGAGAGAGAGAGAGAAGAGGCTTCCTGGCACAGACTTGGTGAGAGTCACTCACATGATGGTATCTCCTTCCATATTTCACGACAGTATCAGACAAATGGATGTACAGTCAGGGAAATAGAGCTTACTATTGATGCTTTTATGGTAATGATAAAATATTGTGTTTCATCTGGCTTTGTTCCCTTCCTCAAATCACTGCATGTAAATCTTCTTTATCCTTATGCATTAGCAAGGACAAAGGCTGGCTTTGGACTCAGTATTATATGTATATCTTAAATGTAAATGCCTCAATATTATAAGTAGATCTTATCTCAGTGGAGGAGGCTAAGAAAAGCTAAAAAATAATATATTAACTTTTTGTGCCAAAGAGATGTGGTTTTGATGGGTTTCAGTTTTAAGGAGAGAAATCAAAGTAAGAGTCATTAACCATCTAGAAATCAGAGAGCAACAGCTTGGACAGGAAACTAAGAAGGATGTGAACTGTGATCAAGATTTTCTTTCTCCCTTCCTTCCTTCCTTCTTTCCTTCCTTCCTTCCTTCCTTCCTTCCTTCCTTCCTTCCTTCCTTCCTTCCTTCCTTCCTTCCTTCCTTTCTTTCTTTCTTTCTTTCTTTCTTTCTTTCTTTCTTTCTTTCTTTCTTTCTTTCTTTCTTTCTTTCTTTCTTTCTTTTTCTTCAAGATTTAACTTATAGACTCATCATGAGTAAAGGGCTGTGTATATTTTGTGCCTGGAGAACCATCCGCAAGCTTATAGAAATTGTACCGAGTTTCCAGATTCATGCTATGGAAGGTTCCAGAATTTATGTTGAAATCACTGGTGAATGAATCTACACTTATTATGAATCACATTAGTAAAGAAAGTTTCAGGTAAATAAATGAAGACTTGATGCCCTGTTGACTTCTGTTTGTCAGTTTGTGATTTCAGAATACCTTCACAAAAAACGGCTAGGAGTTACTATGTGTCTATCTTGTGTACAAGGACACAAATGAGTAGACAAAGTCAGAACTGGGCGCTAGCAGAAGGCTTGATATTAACCCGGTGTTATTTACAAAGTTTTTCTATAATTTAACCAGACAATAGAGTTAAGAATTATTGTGAAAAATTACAATTAGTTTTATTAGAAAGTTCTGCTTCTAAAAGAGTTACATATAAAACTGTCTACTGTGCAATTCTCTCAAGCCTACAATCAACTGTGACGACACCCATAACTGTAACGGTGAAAGTACATTTTCAAAATTGAAAGTTGTTATAAAACAGTGCAAGCTACTGTAAATTATAGCTAAACACAATCATGATTGCAATCCTATATCTCTGTCTGGCTTACTAACATGTAGTTATTCTGAGAACTAATAACTTCTGGACCTAGAATCCCCAAATTTAATTTTATAGCTCACAGTCCCTGTATATAGAGTCTGCCAAAACTGCCTTTATAAATTCTTGTGATTTCATGTTTTATCATATGTATTAGGCTACCAAAAAATGAGAAGGGAAATCTGATGGTTTTCACTTGGCCAATAAGCTCCTCTGAATCTTCCTGCCAAATTTGGTTATTAATTTCTATACTATTCAGAGGTATATATCTAGCCTTAATTATTTCAGCAAAGTTCACAAGTACCTGGAAAAATATTTGCTTCTTTCTCAAATCATAATTCAGCCTTTTCAATTTGAATAGACCATCAATCCTCATTTTCTAGTCATTGAACAGCTGGGCTACAATGACCAACTGCTACCATGTTGTTATTGGAAGGGAGTACATTGCTTATGTCCTGGCTATGAGCTTCACTTAAGATTCCTAGTTCAAGGAGAAATTTACTGAATGAAGTATTATGCTCTGGAAGAAAGAAAACTAGAAGGAGCAATCTGCTTTCTCCAAAATGAGAAACTGGCTTCTTATGGAAAGGCTCAGGTCCTAATATTAATACTAGTTTTCAATATTGTTTAGTAATATTTTCCAAGAAAAAATTTATTTTGTTCAGAGATTTTCATCTTTATTAAACTAGTTTCTTCAAAGTTAAATACTTTTCTCAGTCAGAGATTTTTAATTGCTCACAAAAGACAGTAATTTGGTAATTACTGGTAGAGATTACCAGTCATTAAGAGGATTTTATTTATATTTATTAACTTTCTTGGCTGTGTGTTATATGTGTGCACATTTTATGTTTTTGGTGTGTGGGCATATGTAGGCCAGGGGTCAATGTCAGATACCTTCCTCAATTGTTCTTCATCTTATATATGTATGTGTATATGTATGTATGTACGTATGTATGTGTATGTGTATGCATGCATGCATATGTGTATGTATGTATATATGTATGTATGCATATGTGTATTTATGTATAAATGTATGTATGTGTGTATGTATGTATATATGTATGTATGCACATGTGTATTTATGTATATATGTATGTATATGTGTATGTATGTATATATATGTGTATGTATATATTATGTATGTATGTATGTATGTATTGAGGCAGGGTGAATCTGGAGCTCAGTGATGATGTGAGATTAGCTGGTCAGCAGGCTGCACGGATTCTCCTGTCTCTGCTTTTCCAGGATCTGAATTCAGGTACTGTTGCTTGTACAGAGATACTTTATGGAATGGTTCATCTTCCTGCTCTTAAGATTTTAAAGACCCTGGAAAACTCAGAGATCCAAGTGTAGTCTATCCAGATGGCAACACACCACAACATTGTTTCTTAAGATGATTTTCTTAATCTAGACATGGCACTTGAAGCTTGGACAATGTTCACTGGACCCTGAGGACTGCTTCTGTGATTTCTCTATGTGGGCTTTGCATGGAGTGGCTGCTGCCAATATTCTTATCTTCACTAGAGCAGATTCTGCTGTGGCCGTTCACATGTGGTGATGCTTTAGGTTTTGATTGTGTGAACCATTGTTTCATTCTGTAGGCTAACCCAAAGATTCAATCATTGAATGATACAAACACTCAGGCTTGTAGTAGAGTTCACACCAGGTGAACAAGTACTAGGCAATTTTTGCGGGAGGGAGTAAGATCTCACGGTGTATCTCAAGTTGGGCTGGAACAGTTTAAGATGTGCACTACTGTGGTCAACTTACTAGGTATATCTTAAAGGAGATTTCTTCCTTACATAGGGTTTGAACTAGGCAAAATTTAAGCACTTGTAACAATTATTAATCTGGGGAATTGTAGGATATGTTTATTATCCTTCTTGTTAATTTCTTCATGCTTCATTTCCTCTACTTGCACAAATGTTTGCTGGAGAATATTCTGTGTATGACCATTTTCTAGATATTCGTAGGTAAAGGTAGGGTATAGATTTGTAGTAAGAGGTTTCCTTTCAGTTTGACACTCTAAATAGCAGCTGCTTCCATTAATAAGCCCTGAAATAATGATGAAGAAAAAACTAATATATATGCTCTGAACTTCCATTCAACATGACAAATTAACACACACATTTATCTCTACTCTATGAAATTGAATTATAATGGAAATATTAGCAAGTATATAAATATATCTGGCCACAGGAATAAGAAATTACAGAAAAGTAGATGAGAGATGTTTTTAATAATGTGTGAAAGACCTTAATTTTTATTTCTTTAATTTAAAAAGATATTTTCTTTTGCATATAATATTTTCTTATCATGATTTTCCCTCCCTCAACTCTCCCCAGTTGCTCCCCACCATTCCTTCCTATCTGGATCCACCCTCCTCTGTCTCTCAGTTGACAATGTATAAGGTATAATATAAAATAAAATATAATAAGGTTCAACAAAACCAAACTAATTGGAATAGGACAAAGCGAACAAGGAAAAGAGCTCAAGAAAAGGCACAAGAAACACATATAGATGCAGAGACACACTTGTTCACACACTCAGGAATCCCATAAAAACATAAAAGTGGAAGCCATAATATATACCCAAAAGACCAGTAGGGTAAAAAAAAATTAATAAATAAAATAAAAATAAATTAAAAATTAAAAAGAAAATCCCTGACATGACATTATGAGACAAGGACCCTCCAAAGATACCTCTGAGTTCATTTTATGTTGCCCATCTACTGCTGGGCATGTGCCTACCCTTAAGAGAAGTTTGTTTCCCCAATGAAATTCCCTTGGATAAAATTAATTTTTTATTTCCAAATGGTTATCAGTTGGAGAGCTTCTGGGTTAGAGATGAGGGCTTTTGTCTACTTCTCTGTTCAGCTCTAGGACCCCATTTGGTATAGACTGGTGTAGGCCCTGTGTATGCTGCCTCAGTCTCTGTGATATGTGTGTTGGTCCTGTTGTGTTTGGAAGGCCTAGTTATTTTGGTGTCCTCCATCCCTCTGGATCTTATACTTTTTCCACTTCCTCTTCCACAGAGATCTCCGCACTCTGAAGGAGGGAGTTTGATGGAGACATCTAGTTTAGGGCTGAGTGTCCTGAGGTCTCTCACTGTGCATATTTTCTGACTGTGGGTCTCTGTATGTGTTCCCCTCTGCTCTAGGAGTAAGCCTCTCTGATGATGGCCGAGCAAGGCACTGCTCTATGAGTACGGCAAAATGTCATTAGGAGTCATTTTATTGCTATGCTCCCTTAGTAGAACAGCATTATTTGGTTTTCTCTAAGTCATGGCCTATCTAGTCTCAAGTTCTTGGTCAACCTAGGCAGAGCTGGGTATGGGCTCCATTTTGTGGATGTGCCCCAAATCAAATCAGATATTCGGGGTTATTCCCATAAGCTTTGTGCTAGCACCACTGTGTCAGAATACCTTGCAAGCAGGACACCATTGTATATCGAAGGGTTTGTAGCTAGGTTGGTGCTACTTGTCTCATTTGGTAGCACATAGAGTATATTCCTATACCATAGATGCTAGGGGTGAAGGCTATATGCAGGCACAAGCTTGACTTTTTCTTGTTCCATGTGTTATGTGGTGTTGTCTTTAGCGAAGGGGCCTTGCCATCAGTTCGTAGAATATATCCTATAACTTTGCAACAGGCTAGGTTGTTGGAGAGTTCCTTGGGACCCCTTTGGCCAACAACTCAATGAACTGTATTCCTGATTTTGAAGCCTAATTGGTAATTAGAGATCTCCAGTTGGGGCTCTGTCTCCCTTAATTTTCAGAGATTTTTATACAGATTGACTTCATAGATGTATATAATTTAGGAAACTTCTACTGTATTAAGTTTCCATATTAGCCTCCCAAAGGCCCCTAATTTTAGCAGTCTCTCCCTGTATTTTCTCCTCCCTTCCCTTCTTACCTCCACCTCCCTGTTTGAATCTCCCATATCTGCTCCCCTCCATCCCTAGCTATCGATTCTACTTTTCTTTCTTAGGGAGACATGTCCTCCTCCTAGTTTCTTTCTCTATTCCTCACCTTGCGGGTCTATGGAAATGAGCTTGCTTACCATTGACTTAATAGCCAACATCCACAGATAAGTGAATACATACCATATTTGTCCTTCCAAGTTTGTGTTAACTCACTTGGGGTTAACTTTTTTATAGTTCCATTCATTTACCTGTGAATTTCCTGATGTCATTTACAGAGAAGTGTAAAAACCCTCGCTCCACCAGAGTAACTTTTTGCAATTTTCTCAACTTTTTTGCATTCCTTGTCCTATTTGGTAAGCTGCCACAGTAGGTGTACTACTACATGGAAGAAAAGGAACACTCATCTATTGCTGGTTGGAGTGGAAACTTGTAAAACCACTATGGAGATCAGTATGTTAGTTACTCAGGAAGATGGGAATCGATCAACCTCGAGATCCAGCTATATCCCCTACCTCCCTGGGCATACACTCAAAGGATGCTTCATCCTACCACAGAGACACTTGCTCAGCCGTGTTTATTGCTACTCTATTCAGAATAGCTAGAAATTGGAAACAACCTAGATGTCTGACAATGAATGAATGGGTAAAGAACATGTGATACATTACACAATGGAATATTACTCCACTATTAAAAAGAGACATCATGAAATTCACAGGTAAATGAATGGAACTGTAAACTTCTATAACAATTCCCCTTTTCTGTATAAGCCAATCAAAAAATGCTTTGTCTCTACACACAATTTAAAACTACACCAGCAAAATGATTACAAGAGGAATAATCACAGAGTTGCTAGTGCATAGGACCAAATGAAACAAAACATATATCAAGCTTTTCACAATGTCTTTGGACAGCAGAAAAATATTATCAATGTCCAATTATCTGGAATTCACTCATGATCTTCTGAGCTCCTCCAAAGGCTTGGGTCTCTTCTCTGGCTCTGCCCTCTACAGCACACACAGCTTGTCCTCCAGGCACTGGCTGGCTCCACTGTACTGCTGCTGCTGTTCTTGGTGGTCTTCCCATGGTACTGGCATTTCCAAAATGCAGGGGTCTTCTGCTGCAAATGGGCTGCACTTTCACCAATGACCTCTCCTGGCCTTCCATAGTGCCAAGCCTCAGCAGCTCTCCATGACCCCTTCATGCCTTCAAAACCAGTAACACCTGGGCGACTCTTACATTATCAAGTTCACCACTAAAAGGAAACATATATCCTTCTTCATAGACCTCAAACACAAGACCCACTTGGACTTCACACACATACAACACAGCTATCAGAAAACTCAGTTTGTGAAACAGTAGCTACCACCAGTAGTGGCAGGAGGGAGTGTTAGTGATCAGGAAAAACATTAAAAACCTTGTTTTTTCCTGCTCCCAGCTGAATTCTTTATGTTTACCATGAAAATGTCTTTCTCTAAAGGCCTCTTTTCTGTGGCTCACTTTAGAGTCCTCCTTCTTACTTAATTTTCATAATTTTCTCTTCATAGAGGCTTATTTCCCTTTCTCTCTCTCTTTCTCTCCTCTTGCTTCAGGAGCCTTCAATTAATCCTTTAATCTCTATCCTCTGGTAGCTTCTCTGAGCATACTTTATGGACTCTGTGAGGTCTGGAGTTTGTTATTCTTCTTCCTTGTCTCCATGTTGGATTAGCTGGCATGATGTTCTGCCCCACACTGGGCACCATTGTATAGTACACCTACTGTGGCAGCTCACCAAACAGGACAGGGAGGCATATTCATTGGTGAGATCCCTGCCAGATCTCAGCAGAGGAAACCACCATCATGGCAAATGGTATACTGGATATTGGAACTCTGAGTGCCCGAGTTCAGGTGTTTTTGTTGATTCAGAACTCTTCAGGTGCAGATCATAAGCAATCAAACATCCCCCACAGAAATCCAACACCTGCAGACAATATAAAATGCCAAGACCTAGGCAGACCCTCACCCAACAGTGCACAAAACAATTATTTTATACACAACTAGAAATAAACTTCTACAACTCCACATCCTTTCCAGCATGAGCTGTCACTTGTTTTATTAATATTAGCAAACAGTCCTCAACTTGTGAGTCATGACCCCTTTAAGGGCTCAAATCACCCTTCCACAAGGGTGACCTAAGACCATATACATAGCAGATACTTACATTATGATTTATAATAGCAGCAAAATTACAGTTATGAAATAGCAACAAAAATAATTTTATGGTTGGGGTCACCACAACATGAGGAACTGTATTAAAGAGCTGCAGCATTAGGAAGGTTAAGAAGCACTGATTTTAGCCCTTCTGACTAGTGTAAGATGAAATCTCAAAGCATTTTTCATTTTCATATCCCTGATGACTAAGAATGATGAACATTTCTTTAAGTGTGTCTCAGCCACTAGAGATTCCTCTTTTGAGAATTCTCTGTTTAGAGCTGTATACCATATTTTAATTGTGTTGTTTTCTTGATATCTAGTTTTTTGAATTCCTTATATATTTTGAATATTAACCATCTATAAGAGAGTTGTAGAAGATTATTTTCAGTTATGTTTAAAATATTGTTTTGTGCACTGTTGAGTGAGGTGTTGCTTAGGTCTTGGCATTTTGTATAGTCTGAAGGTGTTGGCTTTATGTAAATTTCTGCACATGCTATCAGTAGAACACCTGAGGAGTTCTGGATCAATAAAAACACCTTAGCTCAGATGCTCAGGGTTCCACTATCCAATATGGGATTGGCCAGGATAGTGGTTCCTTCTGCTGAAGTCTGGCAGGGGCTTATGAAAAGCGCCTCCTTGTCTTCTTGCTGATCCCCCCACCCCATCTTCTCTATATCCACTCCTCCTTCGTTTCCCCTCAGAGGAAAGCAGGCCTTCTGAACACTATACAACAGCATACAATCAGACCAGGCACAAACTGTCGGTACAAAATCTGGAGTGAACAACCTAGCAGGAGGAGAAGGGTCCCAAGAGCAGGTGAGAGAGTCAGAGACACTCCCCCTTCTAGGAGTCCCACAAAACACCAAGCTAATAACCAAAGCACATATGCAGAAGACCTCCTGCAAACCTATGCCAGTCCAGTCTCTGTGTGCTCACAGGAGTCCTGCTTAATTGATTCAGTGGACCATGTTCTCCTGATGTCCTCAACCCCTGGCTCCTGTAGTCCACTTTCCCCTTCTGCTGTGTTCCCCAAGCTCTAAGGGGAGACATCTGATGGAGATCTCCAATTTAGACTCTCTCTGACATTGGGTGTCTCACTTCATGTGTTGAGGTATATTACTTATATTCCTAATTTTTGTAATTTTTTTACTGGGGGAGTGGGAAACAATGAAATTTTTGTCATAAGAATTTTATGCATTTATTGAAATAACCATAGTGTTTTATTCCTCATTACAGTAAAGTGGTGTATCATTTTTTTGTATTTGAATATGTTAAATTGTCCTTGATCCCTAAAATCCCATTGGATCACATTGACCAATTCTTGTAATGTCTGTTGAATTTAGTTTGTCAATATATTTTGGAGTGTCTTTGCAACATTTTCATCAAAGAGATTAGCTTGTAGCTTTCTTTTCTAGTTATATATTTTCTTATGTTTTTATCATGGTAATTATGACCTCATAGAATGAGTTTAGAAATTTTCTTTTCCTTCAACATTTGGAATAATTTGAGAAACATTTTTACTAATTCTTTAAATAAGTGGCATTGGGCAGTGACATCACTGATTCCTAGACTTCACCATGTTTGACTTTATTCCAGATATGACCACCTTATTTAGATTGTTCTCTTCGGATTTAGTAGTCCTGATTTGTTAAGTAATTCCATAAGTTCATTTGTTTCATATAAGTCACCTAATTTGTTGGTATATGTTGTTGGTATTTGTACATAGTGGGCACTTATGATCCTTTGTATTTCTGTGATATCAGTTGTAATGTGCCTTATTTAGGTTTTTATTTGGTTAAAAATAACTCAAAGTGTTAGGAGTCTTTTGAAAGAGTTTTTCTGTCTCCTTTTTATTTATTTCTGTTCTGATGTTAGTTATTTTACCTGTATTACTTTTTGGTAACTTCCAAGTTTTGGAAATTATGACTAATGCTGTATGAATACCTATGATAAAGTTATTTTTATCAAATTTGTGGATTTTTATTAAGGATATTTATTAAGTAGAAAGTATCATATTGTCTATCATTTCAAAACTTGATCAAGACCTTGCGATACCTCATTTATTTATTAATTACACATATGATTATAACACTACAGTGTTTAAATGGGGTTCTTTTCTTCTTCTGACAATTCCTTAACTCAAATTACTTAACTATTATGGTTAACTATCAGTAGGTGAATATGCTTCCCTGTCAATTAAAACTTTATCATTGACAGGAACATTTGTCAAAAATCCAATTAACTATAAATTTGATTGTGTGCTTAGGACTGTAGTTAGAATTCTGCATTCATTTTTATTTAACTCCAAACTCCTCTAAATGAATTCTTACAGATAAAGTACCTGAGCACAAAAAAGGTTTTGAAAACTGCAAAAAGTCACTCTGGTGGACAAATGGTTTTTACACCTCTGTGTAAATGATGTGATCATTTTATTATAAGAAAGAGGTCCAAATTCTAGACTGCTGAATCCGAATTTTCTAAAACACTGCTGCTTTGAAAAGTGACAATTAGCTGAGACTGATCTGAACTACATCTTCTCCAAAGTAGATTCCCAATAATTTCAGAGCTGTCTTGGGGCCTTTGAACTGACACACTGTTGTACTTGCTAAGAAACCAAATCTCTAATTGTTACATGACTATGATTTTTTTTTCTTAGACTAAATGAAGCTTTTCAGGGAAAATCATGTGAAACTAAACCTTCATTTTTTCCCCCTTGAACTATCAAACTAAATTGCTTAATGGTCCATATATGAATTGGGGGCAGCATAATAATTCCTAGTGTTTGCTTCAATTTTATTTAAGTGCATTTGAGCTAGTTTGTGGAGGCATATCTAGACTTGACCATGCAGATAAGCCACCTGGGAGCATTGCTGAGCACAGGCTCTGAATAAAACGTCTGTGGTGGTTGGACAAAGATGCACATGTAACAAGATCCAAGACCTCACTCTACTGCATATTTCCCAGAAGCTAGGACTATGAAAACACCCCATTTTACATTTAATTAATGGCACCTGGAGATCAAGCTGCTTCAGAAGGCGTTGTGACTATTGCTTAGAGTCTGTTCTGCTCATTTGCTGCCTTCCATGTGCACATTTATGTGCTGAATTTAAACCACATTGGTATGAATGGTTTGAGGTACCATCTTTATAGTTTAGTGGTGATGGTAGGGATGCTTGAACCTGTGTATACCAGGGTATGCTCTCGGAAGTCTGCCACAGGTATCTAAGTTTTCATAGAGCATTGTGAAAAATTTCTTTTGCCCTGTATTACCCACATTTTCTGTGTTCTAATGTATAAATTAAATATTAGAAAAGAAACGCTATTGTCCTTGGTACCAGATGTTCCCGTCTTCAGAACCCAATCAAATGGCAGGAACAAGTGGGGGATGTCGGCAGACTTTTATATAGTTAGATTGTGTAGTGTTTGGGGAATTAAAGGGTTTCTGAAAGAAGAAATAAAACAAAAATGGTACTTAAAAGTGCCCACTCCAGAACTTTCCTTTCACACCTCTTTACTATGAGCACCATGTTGCCGCATCATCAATAACGCAAGGGAGTGTGTGGAAGGGGGAGGGGCAGAAAGGATCCCTGTCTGCTCAAAATGCTGTTTAAATTTAGACATGTTTTTGACTGGAATTGTTACTGAGACAAGTGTAGAACCAGAAGGGGTCATAAGAAGTAATCTAGAGAGACCTGCTTATACCATGAACTTAATGCCCCCAAATGAGAATAGAACTGCTATTCAGAGCTGCCAGGAGAAGGGAGACAGCTGCCGCCATTCTTAGGAGTTTGTCAAGGATTTAAAGGCAGAGGGAGAGTGGGGGAAATTTAATGGTAAAAGAAAGAAGACAACTCAGTTCTGGCCTGGCTGGAAGCTGTGTGTGGGAGAAGACCGGGAGTAGGTTAACAGGAGACATCACTGGGCATGCGTTTGGAGGGTGCATTTGACTCTTTCTAGTTGATCTGAGTTCAGGAAGCATAACAGAGAATGAAACCCAGCCCTTGTGGATGGAACCCTGAGCAGGCTGAATGGACTGCTTCAGGGACTGCGAGTCAGGGCTCTGTCATCACATGTGAGATTGCCATTGCCTTTGTATGTGCAGGCACTCAACAGTTGGCAGTGTCTACCCATCACACACACACACACACACACACACACACACACACACACGCACACATGCATGCACACACACACACACACACGCATGCACACACACACACATGCATGCATACACACACATACACACATGCATGCACACATACACACACACACTCATACACACATACACACACATGCATGCACACACACATGCATGCTCATGCATGCACAAACACATGCATACACACACATGCACACACACAGACACACACACATACACACATGCATGCACACACACATGCACACACACACATACATTGTGGCATGAAATCATAAGCAGGATAATGATGACAATCTAGCTCAGGTTTCCTAGTCCTCAGTTGTGTGTGGATGTGTGCTGAGCTATACCAAACACAGGATAGGACTTCACAGAGCAGAACATGTACCACTGCTCAGGATCTAAGACCCCTCACTGCAGGACCCAGAGCTGTTCTTTTACAATGTCACCTTCCCTGTGCTTCCATGCCTGGCTCCAAACTTCAGCAGCTGCCGAATGGCTCTCTGCATGTAAAATCCAATAGTTTAAAAATGTTAGATAAATGGAATTGCACAGTATGTGGTTTTCTTGAAGTTTGCTTTTTTTGTTTGTTTGTTTTAGCAAAACAAATTATCCCAATCTTCTAGAAAGTCCTTGCTTTTTAATCATCCAAGTAATTCATGAATGAGCTCTGCTTATGCATTACAACAGTAAAAATGAATTTAAAGATCCGCTTGCTAACACACTCTCAAACTCACGCTCATTCCTAAAAGTAATTAAATGTTGATTTAGCCCTTCTTATTGAAAATAATTATGTATATCTTTTCATAATTTTGTTATGATAAAAATCTTCATTGAGCATTTTCTTGTACCTGTCTTCCTGTTTACATGTGTTAGTTCTCCCTCTATTCCTGATACTAAGCATGACATTGTAGGCAATAGAACTGTACATTTACAGTTTAAATTTGAGGAGATATCATCAAAAGCTCCTTCTATGTGCCTGTGCCTTTTTAGACTCAATAGAAAGCCAAAAATGACCTCTTCCTAGTCTTTAATGCAGATTAGAATTGAGAGTTGTTGTTTTTTAAAATCTAACCTTATAAAAGAGGAATGCCATCTCATTTTTATTCTAACTTACATTTCTTTGGTTATTAAATTTAAAGATATATATATATATATATATATATATATATATATATATATATAAATTATTTTCAGTACTTGTAATTTCTGTCTTATTGCAATGCCTCATGTTTTTGTTCTATTTTATCAGTTGTTACTTTTCTTAATTTTATTCTAGATTTAAGAATAATTAAAGTCTTGTATGGATATCAATCATTTATTTTATATGTATGTGCCTTACAAACACAATCCCAAGTACTTAGTGTTATATGTGAATTTTGTGACTTTGGTACTTTAAATTTTGACGTTCAGTTCATTACTCAGATCAGTTCATTTTGAAAGAAAGTCTTCCCACCATTCACTTCAGTCTTCTCCACTTTCATGGCTACATGGTATTTTTAATTTTATAGCCTGCGGTAGATTTTACCATGCACTTGTACTGTGTCAGGGCCATTTCTCAGTTTGACCATCTTTATGGCCTCACAACTTCGTTGTCCTGTGTTTGGCCTTTTCTAAGAGGTTTCTAAGAGGTGAATGCTGATTGTTTAGAAGTATCAAAACACTGGATCTGCGATGCCAGAGCTGCTTAAGACCACGTGACAGCTCCACCTTCAATAAAGTATGTGATCTCAAAGTGCACGTATTCCTCGAGACAAAATATTAAAAGGGGACAGATATGCAAATAATAAATTCCATTTAGAGGCCAGCTCCATTTAAAAGTACAAACCACAATTCTGCCCAATAGAATGACCAACCACATCTGGTCATTCTAAGTACGACTGACACTAGCCTATTACTAGCCTCTTATCAGTTCCTTATAAAGCAATGAAAGACTGCATGACATTGACAGTAAATTTTTCTGAAAAAAAAAAAAAAACAGAAGAAAACAAAAACACAAAAACCTTTCCTGAAGCTCCTGGCCAAATATCTAGGGTCAGAAAGGCAACTTTTGGGCATTTAGAACTTTGCTAATTTCCCAGAGTTTAGCAGTGTTAAACTTTTGGTTTTATAATAAAAGGTTAACATTGCACAATATTGGTGAGATAGAATAATGGCAAATATATATGTATAGTTAGAAATTTAAAAATATTGATTTAAAAATTACAATATACTAAAATCATAACTATAATATGTTTGTTTAGTTTTTCTCCCAATTATATTTGTAATTCTTTAAAAATTTTATATCTTTACTTATTTTTAATGTATAAATGTTTTGCCTGCATGTATTTCTGTTCACTGTGTGTGTACCGGGTCCCCATGGAGGTCAGAAGAGGGCATCAGATCTCCTGGGACAGGAGTTTCAGCTGGCTGTGAGCCACTGTATACGTGCTGAGAATTGAACCTGTGTTCTCTGCAAGCGCAGCCATTGTTCTTAAGGCCGGAGCCATCACTCCAGTCTCTGTATTTGTAATTCTTATGGAAGTATTTTTAAGGCAAATAGACAGCCATTAAAAATGAGATGCAAAAAACGCAAAAATAATAATTTTTGAGAAAAGCCCTCCAACCCTTCCTGCATTCAGGAACTTTTTATGCATTTGTAGTTACATCAGTTGTGTGTCCTTGCCTACAGCAGTCCCTACAATCAGGGACTCACAGTTGCAGCAGCACTGTCCCTCCTGCCCCAGTCCTTACAGTCAGGGACTCATAGTTGCAGCAGCACTGTCCCTCCTGCCCCAGTCCTTACAGTCAGGGACTCACAGTTGCAGCAGCACTGTCCCTCCTGCCCCAGTCCTTACAGTCAGGGACTCACAGTTACAGCAGCACTGTCCCTCCTACCCCAGTCCTTACAGTCAGGGACTCACAGTTACAGCAGCACTGTCCCTCCTACCCCAGTCCCTACAATCAGGGACTCACAGTTACAGCAGCACTGTCCCTCCTACCCCAGTCCCTACAATCAGGGACTCACAGTTGCAGCAGCACTGTCCCTCCTACCCCAGTCCTTACAGTCAGGGATTCACAGTTGCAGCAGCACTGTCCCTCCTACCCCACTACAGTCAGGGATTCACAGTTACAGCAGCACCGCCCCCTCCTACCCCAGTCCCTACAGTCAGGGATTCACAGTTGCAGCAGCACTGTCCCTCCTACCCCAGTCCCTACAGTCAGGGATTCACAGTTGCACCCTTCCTGTATCAGTCACAACAGAATTAATTAATTGCACCTTGCTCTGAAGACATTTATATCCTAGCCCTTTTGCAAGCCCAGCAGCCGCAACCCTGAGAAAGGAAGATTATAATTTCAAGGCCAGCCTGGACTACATAGCAATTTCCAGGATGTAGGAAAACACTATAAAGAAATGTGGTAAAATATACACATTATAACTGATTTAAAAAGAGGAAATCTCTTAAATAAATCCCGATTATTTTATTTCAAGTCCTTTAAATCAATTTTCTAATTTCTAAAATCCTCCTCTGCTGTTACTATCGGTACCTGTCTCTGTTATCCTGTCTCCTTGTTAGTATATTTCCTCTCCCCTCCCTCCACTACTGGGAATTGAACGTAGGTTATTACATATCCTAGGCAAGCATTCCATCCCTGTTGTATCCCTAGCAATTGCTCTATCTTCAAATAGGTTTATGTTTTTATATTCTCATTTCCACTCTTGCCATACAATCTGTTTTTTCTCCCCTTCTCTTTTCTTAGGTCTTGTCTCAAAGCAGGCACCAAGACCAAGGTTCTTTCCTTGTTAGGGTATTTGGGATTTGATTTGAAGGAACAGAAATATGCAACTGAGAGATGTGAAACAATCAAGATATGTTATCAAACAGGGTTCCCTCAGCAGCCCCGAATATTAAGCTTCAGAACAGCTCAGGGATTGGACGGAAAGAGGGAACATGTTTCTACCAGCTTCAGTCCACACTGCTCAAGAGTTTCTCTGCAGGTGTTCCCTTCCTGGATAATCCCACAGGTACTGTCATGGGGGTGCAGCAGAGGAATTCCCAGAGGCCAAGGAGGGCAGGGCTGGCTTCCCAGGTCTCTCGACCTGTGTACTCAAGAGGGTACATAGTTTGAAGATTGTAATCCCTGGAATAGTTTTGTATTCTCACTGTTTTGAAATCCACAATCACTTAAGCACCAAACATCTTGTGTTTTATTTCTACCAGACACTAAATTATGCAGCATGTTTTGGTACGGGAACTCAGTGGTCTTAAGATGTAAGGATTTCATGTCAAACCAGAAGACAACTGGCTGTCGCAACAGAAGTTATAGTAGAAAGGCCAATCAAGAGAGTGTGAGAGCCTAAGTCCTACACATTGGATCTTCATGTGCACGTCTGCTCTGTCCATGATTGTACTAAGAAATGACCCAGAAAAGTCTGACACATTCTGCATGTGGGAAGCTCATTCTTTCAGTTGTGTTCTGCTTTGAGCTGTCCTTAAGGGTCACCCTGGAGGCTCTGATTTAGGGGTACTGACCACATGGGCTGAAAATCAGCACGATGTCACAGGGTTTCTGAATAAGCCAGCCTCTCACATCCTCAGGGTCTTTCTCCAGACTGGCTGAGAAGAAAGAATCCCTATCAATGTGGAGAAGTACAGATGGTGACAGTTGCTAAAATCCTGAGCTTTGGGGAAAGGGGGTGGTTGGAATCAACACTAGTGACTTAAACTATGGTTTAACATAGGGATAACATCGTATCCCTATGTCTCACGAACTCTTATACGGGATCTAGATGAAAGTGTGAGAGAGGATTTTGAGTGCACGATCCCCCTCAAATGGGCTGTGCCTCCACCCTGTAAACTTTACTATTCAGAAACACTTCTGAAGCCTTTAAATGCCCATGAGCTATGAGTGATTTGATTGGTCCTAATGTAAGTTTTACTATAAGATACTGTAGGAAAAACTAGAAAGCACAGAGTGAGCAGCTTAACATTCTCTTATACTAAATGGCAATTGTTGCACGAGTTAGAGAGATGCCAGATACTAGTGCTATACGGTGCCAGGACTCAGAGGCGCGACAGAGAAAGCAACATCTTAATGAGAGCAGGAAGTTGAGTGAACGTGAACGTTCCAGCATCCTGTTCAGTGAGCAGGCGGTGTCATTGGTGTTCGTAATACTGGAAAACAGGACAGTCGTCACTAGTTATCAGCTTTCTCCCTGCTTTTTTTTTTTTTTAATGTGTAACTATAAGGACATGGAGATACAAGTGATCATTGTTTAGGACCAAGAAAAACCAGATGCTGAGATTTCTGTGTCAGAGGATGAAACTTGTTTATTACAAGGTTGAGAAAACAGCAACTGTTGAAGATCTTAAGTGTCTCTCTGCCTTCCATGGATTCAGCTGAAGTAAATCACCAGGAAGAGCAAGTCACATGATTTCGTCCTCGTTCATATGTACAAGGCACGTCCAAGGCACATACATATGGGTACCTTGAATGAAAAAGCAGGAACAGTTCAAATGGATGAGAAGTCCTTACTATTTTGTGTTTGCTATACCTTTTCAAGAGGCAAACAGCTACACTCCAGTGAACACCGAACTTCCCTTTGTGTATTGTAAATTAATTCGTGAAAATCTTGAGAACTCGAGGACAAACTGTGTTTGAAAGCCGAAGCTTTGTTCATCATCGTCAGCTGTGCTCAGTTGCCCTGGAGATGTCTTTAAAAACTCAGAGCTCTAAACTTAAATTTTTAAAAAGAGAAAACAACAAAGAACAAGAGATATACAGTCTGCTGTCTCATAGTCGGTGTGTGGATGTGCCCATTTTTAATGAAGAAAACGAAGTTCCTGCCTGTTGGGGTATTGGAGGCTGCTTGGAGTTGACTGTTCTGAGCCGCAGAGGCGCGGTTCCCCGTCCTGCTGCCAGGTGGCGCTGTGCGGCAGTGGGTGCTGTGTGGTGCAAGGCATAAAATGCGGACTTCAACCTGACATTTCATTGTACATATGACCCCAGTAACCGATTCTACTGGAAGCATGAGCATCAACTCATTTTCTTTGGAATCTCCGAATCTTCCTTATGTAACTGCAGTTAAACAGGGGTTAATCTTCACCTTTGGTGAGAAGCTTCTGTACTGACAAATGTGTCTTAGAGGGAAGAAGACTCAAGGTTTGCTTGTGAACTGGTGCTCGTGTTCTTACAAAATTCTGGCCTGAGTATAAAGTAACACTAAAATTAAAATATTTTTGACAGTAGATAATATTTTATCTTACTTGGAAGAGTCAGTCCAGAAGAATTTAAAGATAAAGAAATTGAAGATAGATAAAATACAGTGTCACTTAACGTGTAACTGTATACCTAGGCTTAGAGTTTTTTCTTTTTCTTTTAGGAAAATCTGTGTAATATTTTCCTTCCACTGCTAGATTTTTGTCCTTTCCCTGCCTCCTATATAGTAATAGTCATTCTTAAAGTGATCAGGTTTGTTGTTCTTTTTCCATCCTGTTATAATATAAATTGGTGTTTTCCTTGATGTTATTCCAATAATCCTTCACAAAAACCATGAAACCACTTAGCAATCTCACTCATACTGATCTGGTTTCCTTATATTGCTATGATTAATTTTTGTGTACACATTGTATAATTATTGCTAAATGTGGCTCCTTTCCCTCTCTTCTTTCTCTGTAAGTCATGTGTCCACTTAAGCTGTATTATAATCAAAGTGCAGCCATAAGTTCTGTCCTGTTAACCACTGTAGGGTCTACCTTGAATTCAAAATTACTTTCACTAATATTCACATGAGAAGTTTCCTAGCACAACAGAAATGACATATATCAGATCCAAAATTATTATAAATATTTGCTTTTTATAGTTAATGCAAATTTAAATCATCCAAAAATATATAAATGCATAAGAGAGATGGGTTTTTGAATATGAAACACCTATAAGAAATATGTCAATGTATTGCTTTGGAGTTTTAAGTTACGGCATTTAAAAGAAGCTAGCAGTTTTGCAATCTAAATGAACTAGGGCAGTTTTTATATAGTTGCCATCCTTCTTACAGCTTCCTGTTAGAGTCATCTCGGTCCTACAGTGGTTAACAGGACAGCTGAATTTCTGGCCATGTCTTGATTATAATAGAGCTTCAGAAGATCCTTGGTGTATAGAGGAAACTGCCATGGAGAGGGGCCACATTCAGCAATAATTATTAAATTTTCTGTGCAAAATTGATTATGGCAACATGAGGGATTCAGGTCAGTACGAGTGAGACTGTGAACTGTTCTTACAGAGTTTGTGAAGGGCACTATCTGTACCGAATGTCACGCAATGAGAATACCTTTTTAAAGAGTTACTGAATATTCACAGTAGCACAAAACTAGTGAAATAAAGTGTGTTGGGTAGGATCTGTGGTTGCAGGGAGTTGACAGCGTGCAGGAGGTAGACAGTCTTAATTCAAAAGGGATCATGAGAGGAACGAATGCTTATTTCAGAATGGCTGACTGCAGAGGGAGGTTCTGAAACCAGGCCTTGTAGAAGTCAAAGTCTAGGCATCTTTTCTTCCATGGTCGATTAGACTGTGCTCTTCTGACTATGAAAAAGTTTACTCAGATACTCAAATCACTTTCTGGGACATCATCGTCATCATTATAATCATCATCATCATCATCATCATCATCAGTGTTTTTGAGACAGGGTTTCACTGTGTAGCTCTGGATGTCCCAAAACTCACCCTGTAGACCAGGCTAGTCTTGAACTCAAAGATCACCGGCCTCTGCCTCCCAAGTGCTGGGAATAACGGTGTGCACCACCTCACCAGGCTTGGGATTCATTAGTTTCAGGTGTGTAATGAAGGACTGCGCAAAGTTGAAGTGATGCTCAGGTTTTGCTAATAGGAATGACTGTTGATTTCTCCTAAGTCGCTTGCATTTGCATTGGAAGTCAGACAAAGGAAGCCGACAATGCAAACTGCTGAGAAGAAGCAGCTTGGAGCTTGACCAGGCAAATGCACTGTTTTTGTTGGTGTTACTGTCAGCAAATGCTCTACCTCTTCACTTTTACCACTCCCTCAAATAAATCCTAAACGAACCCTCTAACTCACAAGTGAATAGGAATCTAATGGGATTTCAGAGTCCTTCATGTAACAGCAATCACATTTTCTTTGTGATTCTAAAATATAACTTTGACTGGATAAAATGCATGCTAACTGGCCTTAATAATTGTGGAAAATGAATAAAATCAGGGTCAAAGAAGATCCATGAGCATATGACAGGTGTGTGGAAGAATTGCAATACCTAGTTAGGGGCAGAATGCTTGGTGTTACAAAAATGACCAAAGAATGTTGAAATGAAACCAGTGTTAGGGTGGAAAGCAATTCATCACAGTGGGGTGAAAGTAGAAATGGTAGCATCTCATTATAGGAGCATAGACCATGCTTCTGAAAACCCCTTCTTGAGAGTGTTCAGATACCATGAGCAGGCCTAAGTGGCCTCTCTAGGCTGCTCCCATGTCTGTGATTCCCTAGCAGAGCACTCCAGGGTGTCTTGCTTATGGGACATCATAATGGCGTGCTGAGTGGTGGAGTCCAGAGAGTTCCCACATCATTGCCTGGCTCACCTCATTATTGAAGTGCACCCCCATGTACTCCACAGAGCCGGAAGCTGGAACTTGACCATAAATGCTTTCCTAAGTCCATTTCATAGTCAGTGATGCAATGATTCATATTCATGTCCACAGATAGGAGCGGTCTTGGTGATCCCACATGTACCAATCCTACATGCCATTAAAATTATACAATTTATTTTCGTGAAATATAAAAAATGACCAGAATGATACAGAAACCCTAGAGTGCAGATTTCCTTTTTATTAGTATTGCTTTTTTCCTTCACCTCATACAGTTCCCAATTTAGGGCAAAGACAAAACGAAAGTGTATCTTGAATATGCATCACAGGTTCCAAAAATGAAAAGAAATTGGATTTGGATAGCACTTACTAAATAGACAGATATGATACATGGTAAGAAGGTACACTGTCTGCCCTGTGATAGATTAAACTACTTTGTAGGAAAATTACTGTGAGCTAGTCACCACCACCACCGTGGCTAAATCTTTAATAAAATTCTCTTCCATATTCAGGAGTGAGGTATGAAGTACACAATAAGCAAACTGAAGTGGAGTGCCATTTATCAAACACCAGCCAGGTCTGTAATCCGCTGTATCCTTCCTTTGTACTCTATTTGTCTTTATTGTTACCAGAAGGGATATTTACCCAGAGCAGTGGGCATGAAGACATGATAAACCTCTTTCTCCTCTTCCTTCTGCCTTATTCCTGCTGTCAGTCACAGTGTGATCGGTTTCATTTTAGGTGGTCTTTTCATTGTTTAGCATTCCTTTCTGTCTTCTTCTCCCCTGCGCTGCTTAAAAATAAGCATTTATGCTATGAGAAATGACACCACATTGTGGGATGCGGTGGTAATGCTAACATCTACATGGAGAACTGTCCACGATGCATTTGATAAGGACTTAGACTGCCTCTTGACAAGATAGCCATGTAAAAATGTTTCAGCTAGCCCCTGGGTGGCAGTGTACAGCAAGTCCAGATGCCAACAAAAGCATTTCAGTGTTATGGCATATGTGCATTGTGTATCTGATTTATATGTGTGCACAAGTGCTCATGTACACATGCACAATGTTTGTATAATATGCATATAATATGGATATGTGTCAGACGTGCATGTATACATCAATAACATAATATATGCATGCATATAGAGAGTATATGTTATATGTCCTATATATGCACTATGTAATTTAACAGCTGCTTCCAAACTAAAGGAGTTAAAGAAAACTTCCTCTTTGAATATTGCTTCTCTAATTTATCCCAGATTTCTCACGTAAAACTATAATGATATTAACAAAAGTAGCTAGCATTTTAAACTCTTACACAAACAGGTTCTTGTTACTCCGACTAAGCAATGTCCAAATTGTTACCAAGGCCATGTGAACATGAGGACAGGTGCAGTAGGGGTCTGAGTAGTGGGAGGGGACAGGTGCAGATGTGGGAGGGACAGGGCAGTAGTGGGAGGGGTCAGGTGCAGCAGGGGTCTGAGTAGTGGGAATGGAACTGGGGTGTCTTGTGACCTTGCAGTGCACACTACCAGGTTAATAACCTTGGGGCTGAATTATTTTTAGTGCTCTTCTAACCCCTTGTATTGTTCGAATGGCAGTTTTATGACAAAGCACTTACAGCTAGGGTTCCTTCGCACTTGAGGGAAAGAGCAATTGTGGAGACCTTCAGGGCAGCAACTGTAGTGATAACTACATTTGTAAACACAGATGAAGTTGAAATAAGCAATCCTAAGCAGACGGACAGTAGGTCTCTCCTTGAGCCGTGAACAGAGGTAGGCATGATTCTTGTGGCAGAGGCGCTCTCCTCTTGTTATTTGGCCTCTCTCAGTTTTCCTCTGTCAGTGTTTCTTCTTTTAAGCGTCATGGTACAAAAAATAAATACTCTATTCAGATTCACATTGGGATTCAATCAACTGATTTTTGAACAAACTGTTCAACTCTAATATAAGTTCCTAAATATTTGTAATGGTTTATTACTATCTAGCACTGGATCAGTTCTGCCTTTTGAGAATCTATCTCTTATGGAGAAAATGTTTTTCTGAAGGAAGGGGTGGAAAAGGAATAGATAATAATGTCTATCAAAATTCATAATTCAAGAGGAAGTAGTTTTTCTGTCTGCCCAGTGCTGCTAGTTTTCTTTTTCATTTCATGAATTTTCTTTATTTACAATGTTCTACCCACAACTGGAAACAAAGCTCTTGGTCTAGTTTGATTTCTTTAGAAACTAACAACTACTGAGTAGCATTAATACATTGGGCTTTGCATGATAACAAGGTGGTCATTGTGGCGCTGGATCCTGGGTACACCAAACTAAAACTATGCAACATGGGCTAAAAAGTATCTTTTCCTCACAAGGCACTTCCAGAGCCTCTTAAAATCTGCTGCACATTGCCTAAGTATGTAGTTTCTCTCTGTATCCATTCTCATCTTTAGCAAAGTATCATTAACTGAAAACAATATCAATTTACTTATGTCCTGTCTTGTTTTCAAAAGAAATAAATGTGAATTTCAAAAACACATGGAATAAACTTAAAATTAAGTAAGGACAGGACAATGATGTGCAAGTGAGCCAGAGCCAAGGGAGCGGTGGGCCGCGAGGCACAGCTATAGCCTCAGTGCCCTCTGGGAAGTCATGTACGGTAATATGACCCGAGCTGCAGGTCTGCTCCTTCATACTCTAGTCTACGCAAAGAGGGGAGCAATTGGGAAATGACTCATGACACTAGCCTGCTTCCTCAGGAGATGGTGACTTGTTCTTGTACCCAGGCTAATGGGAAACTTACTGCAATCTCAGGCAGGGCCCTACATAGAAAAGGAACTTCATTCCTTAAAAATGTGTGTCGTATGTTATATAGATACACCCACTACTGTAGTAAGAAGGATTTATAGATTATATAACAGCTTGTTAAATAAAACATCAGTGGAAGTAAGCTGATGGCTACTCACGTGTTCTGTATTATGTCTGGTGTGTCTAGTGCCACAATAGGTGGAAACACTTGTGGGAGCCCCTGGCCCTGGGAAACTTAACAACCTTTCTTTGAAAATCAGCATTACTAAGGGAGTGGTATAAGTGGTAAAATGTCTTGAAGGTGTTAGCAAAGGACTCTGGTAATATCTGCAGACCAAGGTAATCCACTGGTGGATGTCACAACAGATAGTTGAATCTTGAGTATCCACAACATGTCCTTTGGACAGATGGTGACATTTCCAGAAATGCAGTCTTTAATTTGTATCATGTTGTGGTGAGTTCATGATTGCACTTGCTGTCCAGCCTGGAAGAGGATCTTCTTCCTGAGTTGCAGTTGAGAGCAAAGTCACATGCCACAGGTCAACTGGGCTGAGGTCAGAAAGACAAAAATGGAGAGAATATTGTATATATCCATCTTCTATTTGTCTACATGAAGGATTTTGCCTGCTTAATTCTTTATAAATTTTGTATCTTCTGCAATCATATTTTCTTGAAGCTTTATATTTCAATTACAACTCTCATACTAAATTAGCCCCTTTAGATTTTTCATAATTCCATCAATAATGATTATTTAAAGTGTCTTTTAGTGAAGGAGTTGTTTGGAAGGCATAAGAAAATATATATATCCTATTGGGAAAATAATATTTTATGATATGAAGGAATTTATTAAAAAATTGTAATTGTTCTTCTTGGAGCAATTTATCTAAATTTTATTAACAGTATTGAGCCTGATTTCACTTTAAAACATGGAGACACAACATTTCAGGTAAGCTATCTTTCTGGTCTATATATTTGTCATAAAGACCTTGTTTCTGCCATTACATTCTTTTTCTCACATGTAAATGCATCTCTTCAAATTGTTTGTTTGTTCCTCTTTTACAACTATCTTTGAAAACAGCAGGGAGGAGGAAATTTGTCTTGTACAAAGATTATGAATTTAGTATTGGTAAGACAAAAATCTTTCCAGAAAATTCCAGGCTCATGATAAGCTAGAAAGAATATCTTGTCATTGGTAGATATTTTAGATGGTCAAGCTAACGAATCTGATATGAAGTCGATGGTTGGCATGATTTTCTTTACCAGCGTGTGAGAGATCTGCCAACTCTTAATGAAGTAATCACCAACTCTTACTATATTGAGCGTATCATGCATTTTGTTTTGATTGGCTCCTACTAGACCTATCCCATTTCCTACCTGCCCTACTTAGTGCCCTAATTCTACAAAGAGTCTATCAAATTGAATTTGTGTGCTATGCATATACTCTTGGGTACGTAGCCACCCACCAGAGTGTGGTCAATCTACCATGGGCTACATTTTTAAAGAAAGCTGTTTCTCCTTCTTTCAAGAGCTACCAGTTGCCATCAGCTGCTCAGCTAGGGGTGAAAATTCCCATCTGCCTCTCTTCTCCACACTGAGGGTTTGGGCTGGCTTTAGCTTGCGTCAGTCTTGTGAATGTTGTCATAACTTCTGTGAGCCCATGTTTGATCTGCCCTGCTATGTCCAGGTAGCAGTTCCCTTGTAATCACTCACTGCCTCTGGCTCTTACATTCTTCCTGCCCCCTCTTCTGCAGTGATCACCTTGGGAGAAGGAGTTTGCTATTACTCTCCCATTTAGTACTGAACTCTTCAGTTTCTTATTCTCTGCATATTGGCCAGTGTGGATCTCTATATTCATTACCATCTGCTGCAAAAAAGAAGCATATCTGATGAGAATTGAGAGATGCACTAATCTACGGGTATACCAATGAGTTAGTAGGAGTCAGTTTCATACTAATCCAATTAATAGAATACTAATAATAGATTCTCCCTTAGGGCGTCACCTACCTTGCCACAAGTTCTTGGCCCTAGTAATGTTACCAAGTGTTGTTTTCATCTTGTATAGCAGGCCTTAAATCTCATTTAAAGATATGGTTGGTTACTCTGTGATAGTCATGTCACTATTGCACCAGTGGGCTTATCCTGCAAAGTCAGTCAGTCATTATTGTAGTTCAGTGGGTTCACAGCTGGGTGAGATTGATGATTGCTTTCCTCTGTAGTGTGCATACTTCATCTCTGCACTATGAGAGCTAGTCAGTAGAGATTAAGTCCAGATGAGTGCAACTGGATTTTTTTCCCATGTTCTATGACTCAAGTGTGTAGTGTCTTCAGTAATAGAACCTTATGGAGAATAATGCAGCTGGATTTGAAAAAGCTGGATTAGGCAGAGATTTCTCTTGATATGACATCAAAGCCTGGGTTTCAAATGACAAAAGAACTACATTTGTTTCAACAAAATTTGAATCTTTCCCTTTTCAAGATTCAATCCATAGAATGGGAAAAAACATTTACAAATACATTCAATGAAGGATTTATATGCAGAATATATAAAGACCATTCACAACTCAATAAGATGAAGAACTAAAGATTCTGTCAGTAACCCTATCAATCCCCAAAGCAATAAACTGGCAGAAAATGTCACACAATAAATGGTTCCATTATATACCATTCTAGAAAAGACAATATTGTAATGATAGAAAATGCCTCAGAGGATTCCACAGCCCAGTATGAAAAAAATTAATTGACAGTGAAACATCATCAGAACTTTGAGGTGTTAGAAATATTCTAATTTATGATTTTGGTGATGATTTCATGTGCATACAGGTTTTCGAGGCTCATAAAAGGTTCATGTAACATTGAAGGGTTTTGTTGTATATAAATTGAACTAAAATGAGAAATATTAGAAAACACTAAAATATCTTTCAAGAAATGTTACCCATGTAAGAAAATGATTAAGGGCTATTAATCAGATAATTAATATACTTAAAATATGTCACGTTCATTCTTTGGTCCCATTTGTTTATTTTTATGAAACTTTAATATTGAGGACATAGTTTTGTCAAATGTCACACTGTTTGGGGATAAGGATTCACACCTCCCTCCCCCCTCTTTCTCTCTCCCTCTCTCCCTCTATATATGCATATATATCATCTATACAAATATATCATGCACATACACACACACACACACACACTTTGTGTGTGTGTGTGTATGTGTGGTACATGCATGTGAGTGTATGAGTATGTGTATATGTATAGGCATAGGAGGCCAAGCAGGATATCACATGGCTTCCTCTATTGCTCTCCACCTTAATGTCTTGAAACACGGTCTCTCCCTGCACCAGGAGCTTACTGATTTGCTTAGGCTGATTGACCAGAAGCCTCTCTGGATTTGTCTGTCTCTACTTCCCAATGCTGGGGTTACAGCCCAGGTTTTCATGAGTGCTGGGGATACGCTTTCAGAGCAAGCATACTTACCCACTAAGTCAGCAGTTCCCAACCTTCCTGATGCTGCTACCCTTTAATACTGTTCCTTGTGTTGTGGGAACGCCCCCAACCATAAAATTACTTTCATTGTTACTTCATAACTATAGTTTTGCTACTTTATGAATCATAATATAAATATCATATATACAGATGGTCATAGGTGATCCCTGTGCAAAGGGTCATTTGACCCCCAAAGAGGCCACAACCCACAATTTGAGACACATTGCACTAAGCTATCTCTACAGCCTGTCAGATCAGTTTTGAAAATTCTTTAATTTAAAGAATGTGGGAAACACAAGGAATTGCTCATGCATGATGTAAGTAATACGAGGTAAAGAAGAATTATATCTATGAAGCAATCAGTGTAAGACTTCAATAACTTATGAGAATGAAAAGATAAAATAACTTTTGTTTGTAAAATTAGAAACAACAGCATGTTAAAGTGCACAGACTTAAGTGATGTGATAAACATCTGCGGCTGCTCCATGTGTGGACAGGCAATCTAACGGGAAGGAATGTTTTCAGATAGGACTGAGATGGGAGGGAAATCACCGACCAGGAACTTATTTGGCGGTTAACTTGTCACTTTGTAGTGAGGCAGAAGCACAGCAAGGTCTCTGTCCTTGGGGGACACTAGACCAGTGAAGACTTTTCTGTGACCAGGTCACTTGGCAGAACTAAAATTGGCTGGGTAGCCATTCTGTAGTTATGCAGGCAGGGAAACAGCTGTGGGTTCAGCTGCCGCACCTCACTTGTCCTGTGAAGTCAGAAGTTGACTAGCCTTGTGTGGGAAAATCAATAAAGCATTTGTAACCTCTCATGAAAGAGAAGATTTTTTGAAAGGGGAATATGTCGGTTACACGGAGAGATGACCCCATGTGAAGGTGGGAAGGTCTAGGGTAAGTGGATTAAGCAGGGAATACACACCAGTATTTTTGATTTATGTTGGTGTTTATGTAGTGAGCGTTATCTGGAGAATAGTGGAGCCTTCCAGACCCCATTGATGAAGGTCTGCACGCGGCAGCAGCGTGAAGTTGCTGGAGCACGCTGTCTGTAGGTGATGAGCCTTTTATTTCCTGCAGGAGAGGTGCTGGTTGGAGCTTGTACAGGTCGAGTAGGTGGTATCTCGGTTTAAACTTTCAGCTCACAAAAGATGGTTAGTTACCTCTTCTCTTTAAATTTCTGGACAGCCAAATTTACTGTTGTCTAAGTTCTGGGGTTGACTGCCCAACCCCCTTTTCTTCCCCTCTGTTGACTTTCACTTCAGCCACATTATTTAGGGTGAGTGTAGTTGTCATGGATATTTTAGATTGTCAGATATATGGCATAATTCATTTACTTTAGTTTTAGCTGATGTTTGCTTAATATTTTAACTTGCTTACTTTTTAATTTGTGTACCCTGAAATTTAAGGAATACCATTTCCAATGAAATAAGTGACTCAGCAGACTTATAGGTACTTGTGAAAGCACACCATCCTATTGATGAGTGTTAAGGTCTTGGGAACTGAGTATCTTTTCTCAAAGTACAAACAGGTGGTGTGAGCACTGTAGAATTGTGGGCTTTCAGATTTGCTCTGCCTGCATGCCCCCTCAAATTTTTATTGTTGTGTTCTACATGATTCCCACTACCAAAGCTGCTTTTTAATTTGTAAATTTCAAATGGGCTGGATCAAAGTCTTAAAAGACTGAAGGAATCTAATCCAATTTGATATAGAGAAGTACACCATGTAAGGTCTAAGTAATTCACAATGCAAGAAGCTGCTTTCTAATTTATTTTCTTTTCCAGTCATCAGGATGCAGGACTCCAGCTCACTTCCCAAGATAGGCAGCTCTTTTTTTCTTCGTAACCTTAAAAAAATAATTCTTCTCGCTGGTTCATTTGAATTAGCAGCACAAGGTATTTGGGAATTGACCAACAGTTGCAGTCTGCCCCTGTTGGAGTAGGGGCAGAGAAGTAAAGGGCAATTTCCTCTTGGTGAAGCACCCATGCCCAGGTACCTTCCCTCAACTGTCACAGGATCCATGCACAGCAGTTACAGGTCTACAAGTTAGCATCTTTTGAAAAACAATAGATGGGTTAACCAGCTGGAGACCAGATGGAGCCAGAGCAGAGCTGGCAGGGCCAAGTCCCCAGAATCCTCATTTCCTGTACCCATCTTGGTATATGACCAAATGTATTGGTTACGGATCCTTTGGCATTTATAATGGTTGGCAGAGAAACAATAAAACAGCTGTCAATTGATTAAATCAGGTTTATACCCAGTTACCTTTTGTAAGGGTCTAAGAATAGAGTCAAAAGAATAGAGTCAGGTAAGGAGAATTCTGAGTGCTTGTGAGAAAAGGCCAAGAAAATAAGAGTCTTGTGACCTCAGTTTCTTCAAAAACTCAGAGTGTGCTTTTGTGCTCCTCCCATTGTAGTGGATGAGAGTGAGATTACTTGAGATTATTCATTACAACTGGCTGTTATTTGTTTATATGCCTCTATGGAAAAGCGTGTTTTTGTTGTTGTTGTTTGTTTTCCCCAGTGCAGCTTGCCCACCTTGTGTGCTCTGCCCTTGTGATTATACATTTTATTCACTTGACTCCTCTTAATCCTTAGAGTATAAACTGAATCATGCTCTGAGTAAAGCTGGCTATTGCACGACCTTTAGCCAGCTCTTTGATCGGTCTTCTCCCAGGTCCTGCTGACTCTACAGTGGCAAACATGATTTCATTCTTCTAGTTGCATTTTTAAGAGCAAATATCCTAGATTGAGCATGCCTCGCTTGCTCAAGTATTCTGTGAATCTTCAAGGAATGTTTCAGAATTATGCTCTCCACTTCTCCATGTCACCCGCTTACATCAAAGGATAGCCTTTCCATAGCTCATCACATTTTATCATTAAAAACATAAAATTTGAAATTGGAAGAGTGTCAGGCTCTATCCTGAGTCTCAGAAGAGAACCGTTTTCCTAAATGAGTGTTTTGATTCTGTATGTGAGTTGCAATGTTTGTGTAGCAGCTACTCGGATTACATGAGGTGGAGATGAAGGAATGTCTGCATACCGTGCAGAGGGAGTGGAGTCACTCTAGTATTAGTTGACAGCCTTACACTACGGAATTTATATGTGAGCTTTTTTTTTTTAAACAATGTTTTTATTTTATTTTATTTTATTTTATTTTTTTAGACAGATTTTTCTGTTGTAACTCTGGCTGTCCTGAAACTCGTTCTGTAGATGAAGCTGGCCTTGAACTGACAGAGATCCACCTGCCTCTGCCTCTTGAGTGTTGGGATCAAAGGTATGCACCACCACCACTGGGAAAACAATGAATTTTTAAAGACAGTTTTACATACATACAGCATATTCTGGTTAGACTTGCTTCCACTACACTTTTGTCTCTCCTCTCCTTCTGAATGCAATCTTGTTCTATCTAGACCCTCCCACTTTGATTTTCCCTCCTTCTCCTCTCTTTGCTCTTTTTTTGCTTTGTGATCCACTGAATTTAATTAGGGTTGCTGGCAGGAACATGTGTGGGAGATTCTTTACTAGAGTTTGGTCAACTTACTATTGGCTATTCCACTGAGAAAAACAAATGTAGCTCCAAACCACTATCTTCTAAAGGAAGAGTGACACCTCATACGCTCCTCCTACATCCCTAATGACATGTCGATTGAGTGGTTTTGTTCAGATCTTGCTTATAGAGGTATAATGCTTGGAATGGCCACATCAGATTCATAAAGCAGGGTTTCCCAGTACCCCTTCCTATGCTGGGCCTTGCAGGGCTTCTATAGATGTTCCACTTAGGACTGAGTACCTGACAGTGACTTATTCTCAGCCTTTTGAGTAGTTATGGGTCTCTGCATTAAATACCACTCACTGCAGAAATTTCTGCAACTAGCAGCAACTAGTTTGCGGGTATAACTGTAAATAGGAGGCCACAGGCTCTTGGGGGGAAACCTACGACAGTTGTTTTGTTGAACAGGCATGTTAGCAGCCAAGCCATCGTCAACATGCATTGGAAAGAGTGAGAAAATGGCCTCTGTACCACTGAGTTTAAACACTTCCTCTGACCAGATGTCAAATTAATCAAAATGGGCAGATATTATTGAGAAACAGCAGTGAGGGCTGGAACGCAGCTCAGTTGGTAGAGTGCTCGCCTAACGTGAATTACCCTGGGTATAAATTCCAGCTCCCCAGACAATGACAACAGAAACAAAAACAACTGCAAAAGCAAAAGCAGGCATGATGAGACACACCTGTGATCCCAGCACATTGGAAGGGGGAGGGAGGTCATAACTTACGGGCCTTGTTGAATTCAAGGATGGCCAGAGCTTCTTGAGACCCTTTCTCAAAAGTGACAAACAAAAAGAATTTCTTACAGCTCTTATATGCAGTTGAGAGAGATGAGTGATGACAGAGATCTATAACTGTAGCCACTCCAAAATCAGTGGTTTGTAGTATGCTTGCCTTTTCTTGTTATGATCGTGGACTGTGCATAGTTTGAAACAGGAATTCTATGCTCTCCTATACCTCAAACTCACACTGTACAATTTCAAACAAACTCTTTGGTATTTCTCGAGCTTTCTGAACAGCCTTTGAAGGAATTTGGATTAAGAAATCCTAAAACTTCTTACGTTCTGTAGTCAGTTCCAGTAATTATTGTAAAAATGTAATATTTTTTATTTGAAGAAAATTTCTTTACATATGATTTAGATTTTTCAATACTTTGGATTAGCTTTTGAAATTTTATTATTGTCATTATAGGGAATGACTCACAATTGGTCAACACCAACTGTGTCCCTCTGGTAGGGTGATACCATTTAAAAACCAACTAAAGTATGCAGATAATACGTTGTTTTGATCGTATATTTAGTCTTGATAAGCTTCTAAAGCCTTTGCTGTGATTTAAAGCCCTTGAATTTCAGTGTAGGAACAGAGTTTCTTTGGAACGAGTATGACATGTTAAAATAGCAGTTACTCTGGTAATTGCAAATAGCTGAAGCTTTCTGGATTTTTGATGCTCTTACTCTGGGTTTGATCTTCAATATGTTTTGATTGCCTTCCCTAAATTCTTTTTCATTTTCTGTAGTTACATATATATATTTTAAAGCATGTTTCTAGTCTTAAATTCATCATGAAAAAAAAAAAGTAGAAGTCAATGAAATGGGAAGGATAAGAATGAAATATTCTCCAGTCTTTTAGATGCTGTCTGTTTCTTTTGAGGAGCTTCAGAATGATCCAAGGGAACATTTTCTTCATCATTTTATGTTTATTTTATAATTGATACATTGATGAAGCTTCCTTGTAGCCTTTTTATAAATGCAAAACAATGTTTAAAAGGGCATAGCTCTCAGGGGTGGAAAGATAGCCCAGTGAGTAAGTGCACTTGCTGCAAATGTGTGAGGGTCAGAGTTCAGATCCCAGCACACAGGGAAAGAAGTCATGTACAACTGTGCATATGCCTGTAACCCTAGCACTGTGCAGAGCAGAGACAAGAGAATCACTTGGGCTTGATGGCTGCCAGCCTTGCTCCAGTTTCAGTGAGAGACCCAGTCTCAAGAGAATAAGAAAAAAATGATGGAGAAGGAATCTGGGTCCTCCTCAGACCTTTATATGTGCGCAGACTTGTGTATTCCCCATGCATGTACATATAGCACACACCACATCCACACACATCCACACAGCGGAACAACCAGAAGCCTTCATTATGAAAGGAAGCAGTGTTGTTTCTCTCCCAGGCTCTTTTACGTGATAAAAATGACTGCTCTGTGTTTTTTGTGCTATGTTTGCTGCTGAGCTATTGATGATTTCACGTATAATACGTGATGCAAAATTACTCTCAATGGGTACCGTTTCCTAAAGTCTTAGGAGGTTACAGAGGGTGCACAACCCTTGTCAAAGTTCTGGGTCCTCTTAGCTGTGTTGTACCTATTCATGACTTGACATATCGACTGCATACTCTTAGCTACAATTCCCTTTCTCTAAGACAGTATATTTTTAATTCAAGGAGACTTTTCCATTGACTTTAACCAATACATCAAAAATAGGATTTCTTTGGATGGTTTTTGTGTGCTTTTTGCTCATAAATTATTTCAATAGTTTATACTCAGTTTTTGCAGTGGATGGTACAAGATCACAGTTTTACAAACACACACGATAAACATAATGCAACAGTATTAGAAATCAATAGCCTGTGCTTTATTGTACAGTGTACCAAAATATACAATACAGTGACTTACATAAATCATTTATTCCCAGTCATGATTGATGACCTCATAACTCACGAGTGACGAGGCAAAGCAGAGCCCCAAACGACTTATGAAATGTCATCAATAACAAGTGGAAACAAATGATTTATCCAGTGTCACAGCCCATTTTATGTTCAGTTTATGCAACAGCAGTTAATGATAAAAACACCCAAATGGGTGCAGCTTGTATTTTATCTGTCATGTACAAATTCACTCGTCCTACACTATTTTATACTAGGTTAGTGCTTATTGACCATGAAGAAAATGATCTAGGTTGAAGTAGGACTGTGAGTTCATGGAGGAGATATGGTTTTTATGTATTTAAATCCTTTTGGAATCTCTAATTTAACACTTACTTTACCCCCTTTTAAGGTACCCCTTGTCCTGTATAGCAAAGAAAAAAAAGACAATGTCTGCAGGTATGTACTTCATATCTTTGCTTTTTCAATGATGCTATTTTTAGGAGATTCAAGGTTTTTGTACACTCAGGTTATTTAGAAGCTGCAGACTTTATGGGAAGGCTGGATAGTATTGCCATTGGCTATAAGTTCTTTCTGAGAGGTTATGATGCCTCTCTTCATCATATCTAGGAACTTTATCTCAGAAGTTTACATTGAATTGATCAAGTTAGATGTCAATTTATTATCATTGTGAGCACCATGTATCCAGGCAGTCATTGTCAAAGCTCGTTCTGATAATTCCCATCAGCTGTAGTACTTATTATGTAACCATACTTCCCATGCTTCATGAAGAAAGTCTCTGTTACCCTCAGATTTTCAGAGAGTCTATTTCAGTAGAAACGTGTGCCCCGTATTTCTTTCCTGCTTTTAGAAGGTAGATGAAGCCTTGTGAACATGTTGGTGCTTCTTGGCCATTACTCAGTGTCTGTGAGAAGGGAGTGTGTGTGGGCCTGGGGAAAAGAAGTGGTTGCGTCAGATACATTCATGCCAACATTTCTATTTGTTCCTTCTTATATTTCTTCTGTACACTACCAACATATTTTTAACATTCATACCAGATTGTTTAACAGCACCAATAATTGAATTGAGGTTTTAGGCTAGTGACTATGTATATGCTGACATTGAACAGAAGCTTGGAGGAAAATGGGGTGTGGCATGAGGTGAGTCCGCTTCTCTTTACGAGCAACAGCCAAAGCATGAGTGTTGTGGAAATTTATTTTTGGTTGTGTTTAAAATAATTGCTTTTGTGCTCTGTTGGAAAAATGGATGCATAGGCCTTGGCATTTTGTATTGTTTGCAGGTGTTGAATTTCTGTGGGGGGTATTTAATTGCTAATGATCTGCATGTGTTATCAGTAAAATACCTGAGTAGTTCTGAAAGAATAAAAACACCTGAGGGCAAACACTCTGGGTTCCACCATCAAGGATGGTGTTGCTATGATGGTGGTTCCCTCTGCTGAGGTCTGGCTGTGATAGCACCAATGAATATGCCTCCTTGTCTTCTGAGCTGAGCCATGCAGCAGCATACTACAGCACACAAGAGAGCTCCCTTTCCTTTTTTCCTTTTATTGAAAATGGGTATCTTTCATCTTGATTACAGTTTCTCTTCTCTCTATTCCTCCCACCTCTCCTCCCATCTGGGTTCATTCCCTTTCTGTCTCTCATTAGAAAACAAACATGTTTCTAGGGAATAATAATAAAATATAATAAAATGAAATAAGATACAAACAAAAACTAACACATTGGGATTGGACAAATCAGAAGGAAAACTGTCCAAGAGAGGGGAGAAGAAAGAGAGACCCACTTATTCACAAACTCAGGAATTCCATAAAAAAAGCTGTAATATAATACCCAAAGGACCAGTAGGGTAAAATAATTAAAAGTAACATAAATGCAAAGGAATAATTAAAAAAAGTCCTGATAAGACACTATGAGATAAGGAACCTCCAAAGATGAGTTTGTTTTCTGTTGCTCATCTACTGCTGGACTGCAGCCTACCCTTAAAAGTAGTTTGATTCCCCAGTGAGACTCCCTTGGAAGAAACTAAATTTTCATTTGCAAGTGGTTGTTAATTGGAGATTACTTCTGGGTGGGGATGAGGGCATGTGTCCACTTCTCCTTTAGCCCTAGGGCCCCATCTGGTACAGACCTGTGCAGGCCCTGTGCATGCTGCTCAGTCTCTGCTGTTCATAAGTTCATGTCGATTCAAATGGCTTTGCTATGTTGGCGTCCTCCATGCCCTCTGGCTCTTACACTCTTTCTGCCTTCTCTTCCACAGAGTTCCCGGAGCCCCAAGGGGAGGGATCTGATGGAAACATCTGTTTAGGGATGAGTGTTCCAAGTCTCTCACACTGCACATTTTCTGGCTGTGGATCTCTGTATGTGTGCCTGCCTGCTGCAGCAGGAAGCTTCTCTGATGATGGCCTAGCAAGGCACTGATCTATGAGTACAGCAGAATGTCATTAGGAGTCATTTTATTGCTATATTTTTTGAACAGTAGTATTTGGTTTTACACTAGGTCCCTGGGCTATCTAGTCTCAAGTTCATGGTCACCAAGCAATGTCTGATAGGGGTTTATCTTGAGGAGTGGGACTAAAGTCAAATCAGATATTGGCTACTCCCACAAGCTTTGTGCCATCATTGTACTAGTGTATCTTGCAAGCAGGACACAATTGTGGACACAAGTGTTCCTAGCTGGGTTGCTGTTTAAGTTTCTCTTTTGGTAGCATACAAAGTACCTTCTGTACAAAAAGATGCTAGAATGTAGGGGTGAAGGCTCTAAGAAGGCACCAGCTGGACTTATTCATGTTCGATGAGTTGTTTAAGTGTTGTTTTCAGCAATGGAGCCTTGCTGTCAGATTGTAGAGAGAAACCTACAGTTTTGGCAACAGCTTGAGTTTGGGGAGTTTCCCATGGAATCCCTGTGGCCAACAGTTCAATTAGATGTAACCCAATTCCAGGACTGGAAGCTTCATTTCATTTCAGCTCCTCTGATGGTGACAAGAGATGGCCTGCTGGGGCTCTGTCTCTGCCATTTGTAACAGGGCCCCAGACCTTAGTAGGCCCTGAGACCTTAACACAACTGACTCCATGATGGAAGTGCCACTCAGGCTGTAAGATGCAGCACATAGACAGCACCACCTGCCAAAACTAAAACAAAGGCACCACAGGTCTGAGAGTAGCTCTGCTTAGCACTCTCTTTTCTAGTTTTTTACTCCAGTCCCTGTTCACCTTTCCTCCCACCCATATCCACTCCCTTTCTGTCTCTCATCAGAAAACAGTCTTCTAAATCATAATAAGAAAGTAAAATGAAATATAATAAAACAAAATACAGTAAGAAAACAGAACCTATCACATCAGAGTTGGACAGAACAAATGAACAGGAGGGAAAGAGCCCAAGAAAAGGCACAAGAATCAGAAACTCACTCGTTCACACATTCAGGAATCCTGTAAAAACACTAAACTGGAAGCTGTGATATATATACAGAGGCCCTGGTGCAGACCGTGCAGGCCTGTGAACACTGTTTCAATCTGTGAGTTCATGTGAGCTTTGCTCAGTCTAATCAGAGGGCCTTGCTCTCCTGGTGCCCTCCCTCCCCTCTGGCTCTTACACTCTTCCACCTCCTCTTCCTCAGGGTCCATGACTCTGAAGGGAGGAATCTGATGGAGACATCTTATTTAGGGTCGAGTGTTTCAAAGTCTCTTTCTTTCTGCATGATGCCTGGCTATGGGTCTCTGTATTTGCTCCCATCTGCTTCAGGAGGAAGCTCCTCTGATGGTCAGCCTTCACCTTATAGGCATTACTTGGTTTCATAAAGATTGCTTTGCTTATTTTTATAGTATGCAAGAGAACAAGCAGTTTAAGAGTCCATTAATACTTACCTCAGTAATAGTAAGCTTTCAAATATTGACTGTAAGTGCCAGTCTCAAACCATAGCTCTAATGGTGCCAAAATATTGTCAGGATGTGAAAACACAAAAGAAAAAAAAGTGTTTATAAATGTGTTGGCATCCCATAGATGACTAGAGATGGAAGCGACGACAATTGTTATGCAATCTGAATTTCTCATACCCTGGGTGTGGAGAAAGAGCTGAAGCAGATTGTCCGTGGTCATAAGCTGGGTGATTGTTAGCTGTGAACTGTGAGGTACAGGTCAGTCCCAATCTCCAGTTACTATAAACACATTTCCCTTAGAATATTTTCTGAACTTATTTTTATTTTGTACATGTGTGGGAGTGCTGTGTGTGTGTGTTGAGGGTTTGGGTGTGTGTGTGTATGTGCCTTTTGAGGACAGAGGTCATTATTGGATGTCTTCCCTGGTTATTTTCCAACTTGGTTTTATGAAACGGGCTGTCTCACTGAACCTGGAGCTGATTGAGTATTCTAGACTGGTTGGCTAGCAGGACCCAGGGGTCCTCCTGTGTACCCCTCTTCCGTGCTGGGTTTCCGGTACATCCGATGCACCGGGCTTTCTGCACAGGTGCTGGAGAGTCACACCCATGTCCTGACGCTGGCGTGGCGGGCTCTGCACTGGCAGGGCTATCTTCACAAGCGGTCATTTGTTCTAGTATTCTCAACCCTCTTCTCTTTAGGGCACGCTGCTTTCAAAGTGTTGAGGAAATAAACAAAGAGAGCTTGAAATTAGTTTGATACTGAAATATTTGCTGTTGTTTAGCATAAAAACTCTGAAGAAGACTTATAAATGTTGTTTTTAGAATGGTTTGCTCCACAATAGCTGTGTATCAACACTTTTTAATTTTTTATTCTTTTTTTTATTGCCCAATAACTCCTTTTTCATATTCATTGTAGTGGAGAAGAGGTGACATATGGTGATTAATTAGTTCAGAAAGTGTTAGTTCCCCAAGGATTGCCAGTTAGATACCTTCTAGGTCATTAAAAAAAAGGGAAATCTATTGCTTATGTTTACAGGTGGAGGCATACTGAATTTAGATTGGTTGTAAGGCACACAATGAATTTGCTACATCTGTAAGTCTCATTTCTTTCCCCCTCTTATAATAGTCCCTGGCAACAATGATAGTTTGCATTTCAAATGGTTTTATGAGCAGTTACCTCTGATTCTACGTTCTGTTAAACATTCTTTAGATTTTCTCTTGATTCTTGTGATAGCCTGACTCATTTTATTTCAACAATGTCTGAGCTTAAAGTTAACAGAGAAATTGTCCTCTTCTAAACCCTGAAGGATTTTGTTAATTGGGTAATTCTGAAAATAGATGACATTGGTCTTGTATGATCATAGATAGCATCAGATCAAATCATTCAGTGAGGTTCCTGAAGTTTCCCCACAATGCTGAGATTGATTTATATAATAAAGTATACACTGTCTTTTAAGATATTGTTATGTTTTTTAAAAAATATTTGAAAAATAAAACCTGGTTTTTGTACTGAGAAATAGCTTATCCAGCATCAAGTGAAGTTAAGAAATTATTGACAGAGACCTTGGGAGTGAGATAAAGAATAATAAGGGATGTATTTAGGTTCCTGGTAAAGAGAAATTAAATTTAGAGTCATTAAAACCCAGAGACAGTTTTTTACTTGCCTTCATATAAAAGGGGCAATCTGTGGCTGTAACTGGGAGACACTCCTGAACAGGTAGTGAGAAGCTCACCACGCCTGGTCCCGCAGATGAGATGGCACACTGTCCTAGGGTCCCGCCTATGACGCACATGATGCAGGACAATCCGAGGACGTAGGAGCAGAAATGGACAAGGCCATAGCAGCACACCAGAGCAAGACAAGCACTCTTATAAACCTTTACCTCAGCCACAGAGAGGGGTGAGTGTGAATTTCTGAGCTGCTATGGTATATCAAAAACAATTATGAATGTCGGTACTAGTATGGAAATAGCCGTGGCTTTAGCTGAGGTTAAAGGCAGCATCAGGTCTTTATCATTTTTCTCTTTTTGTTATTTCCTGAGAGAGATCTCACAGGAAAGATGTCCCTTTTATTTCTTTCCTGTATCTATTATGTATTTATTGAGGCTCTTTAATTATAACCTTCAAAGTGTCAAGTAAATAGATTAAGGACTGCCAATATTAATTTTAAGTGAATCACTATTTTCAAATCTGTGAAGAGTTATTTTCTCTCACTTGGAAAACAAAGGCAGTGCCTCCGCATTATAATTTGGCTTTTACAATTTTAATTCCAGCCCATTATATAAATACAGCGGCAGTTAATTTCTCAGTGTTGCTCCTGTACAAAAAACGTGTTGAAATTGCTCTTTTGGTTTATTTCAAACCTAGTTTTGTGGTCTCAGTAGTTTAATGCTTAGAGTTCCAGGTCTTAGAATTCTGTAAAATTTATTAGCCCCCCCCTACCAAAAATGCAAAGTTCCTCCCTCATTCCTCATAACCATAACCATCACCACAGGCTATTTGACAAACCATCAATCTGCATTCGGTTATGTGCTGTGAAGTTAAAGTACTTATTTACTGACTTATTTACTGACTTGTATATTAATTCTGCCGTTGCCCCAAGCACAAAACTGTCTCTAACTACACAGATGTAATGTATTAGCCACCACATGAACCCACTCCGAGGTGGGCTATTTTAACTGACCTCTTCTTTGTTTCTCACCTCTGACTTTGGGTAGTGGTAGAAGTTTCTTCTAGATGGCTGACCAAACTTCTTCAGTCCCTGGTTGCTATTCAGTCCTCATGTCGAATACATTGCTTCCCCTTTACCCTGTTCCCAGTAGTCTCCTGCATAGGATTTCAATTATCTACGAATCCATCGGGGTCTGAAGTCATTCTGGGAAAAGTATTCTTCTGTCCCCAGATAGGAGAAAGATAACAAATGTACAAAAGGCAGCACCTAAGGGCAAAGGCATCATCATCATCATCATCATCATCATCTTCGTCACGTTGGGCATACAACTTTTATGGCCAAAGTTGTGCTCTTCAAGCAGTACCTTGTGCCCACATTTTTGACAAGTAAGTTCTTTGGGAGTCCAAGGAGCTGCTCCAGTGCTGGTCGGTAAGAGTGTGTTCCAAATCACAGTAAAGTGGCCCAGACATTTCAGATGCTTAGTCTATATCTAGTTAATTCCAAAGAGTGTGTTCTCCAAGGAGCAGACTGAGGAGTGTGATAAAGTTGGTGAATCCAGTGGGTCTTCAGGTGAGAGTTCCAAAAGTATAATGACTTGGAGGTATATTGATACAGAGGTGGTCTAACCATACTGATCCAGCCTGAATTCTCGTACTGCTTCTATTCTTTTTCTTGACCTGTAACTTGCTCTCTATTTCTTATAGCTAGCATTCAATTTCTTTTTTCTTTTTGGTTTTTTGAGACAGGGTTTCTTTGTAACTCTGACCCTGGCTGTCCTGGAACTCACTCTATAGACCAGTCTGACCTCGAACTCACAGAGACCCACCTGCCTCTGCCTCCCGAGTGCTGGGATTAAAGTTATGCACCACCACCGCCTGGCCAGTATGTGATTTCTAAAAACAGCAGACACAACATTGTCTGTTTAAAGCATTCTTAATATCCTCTTATTATAGGTTGGTTCCATCTGCGTTAGAGTCGGCTTACCATGAAGGAAGTGCTTCAGACTTCTCTACCTTTCCTGAAAGAGAGACAAAAGATTAGGTTGAAAAGAGGTAAAGTTTTATTCAAATAGTAAATGGTGGGCTTTTCTTTCAAAGCAAAACAAAAAATTATTGAACAGAAGCACACCATTTGGGACAGAAACTCTGAAATGATAACTATACGTAATCCAACAAGCCCAATGAAATATGCAGTTGTATACCTCATCATGGTTACCTCTCCATGAACGGTCAAAGCACTTCCTGCTGTGGTGTGTCTGAATCCTGAAAGATTGATTACCTTTCTATATAATGCAGAGTTTCTGAATCCAGTGAACCGTAACTTATATAATTCGTATTGTGCTTTCCCCATTGCAATGCTTAGGGGTGAAAAGCTTCTTAGTAGGCCATGGAGACCAGAGCAGGGTGAAAAGCTCCTTAGTAGGGATGGGGACTGGAGCAGGGTGAAAAGCTCCTTAGTAGGGATGGGGACTGGAGCAGGGTGAAATGCTCCTTAGTAGGGATGGGGACCAGAGAAGGGCGAAATGCTCCTTAGTAGGTATAGGGACCTGAGCAGGAACATGTCCTTTCTCTGTGCTCCTCCAGTGATTCATTTGTCCTCAAATTTGGCATTGATTTCCTTCTGCCTTCTGCCTTAAAAAACACTGTGTGTGTGAGTGTGTGTGTGCACGCACGTGCACATGTGTGTGTTTGTACACATGCATGCAGGCACCCATGAACACCAGAAGAGGACGTTAGATCCTCAGAGTTGGAGTTACAGACAGATGTGAGCCACCTGATGTAGGTGCTAGGCACTGAACTTGGAGCCTCTGGAAGATCAGCAAGTGCTCTTAACCACTGAGCCATCTCTCCAGCTCCTTGGTTTTCTTAATAGGATACAAATGTTAAGAAAGACTTAATTTTGGCATTTGGGATGGAGAAAATCTGAGAATATGGAAGGGCTGTTTTAGGCTGTCTATTTGTATATCATCTATCTATATGTCTATATTTACCTATGATAAAAAAAAAAAGAGGAGAGAGGGTTTGCTAAAATATTTTGAACTTGTTTGCATATCTGTCATTCCACATCATTTAACTTTTGCCCTATAAACTTACAGGCTTAAAACATAATTATGCCACTATTGTTAAGCCAAAGAAATTTTATATGGATTCAACAGAATTACCTAATATTTAATTTATATTTCAGTTTCCCAGTAGACTTAATAGTGTCCTTCCCAGATTTTTGAGTAGTTACTTTAAAATATCAATGTTGTGGGGCACTTATAAATAAAACTAAGGACATAAGATTCCAGGATGGCTGGGGGGTGGTGGTGCATGGAGCACATGTGTTAGTTCAATTAAAAAATCAGTTGTTCTCATTTTTCCAATAATGGGAAAGAACAGCAATCAATACAGAGCATGTCAGAAGTTCTACATGCATAACGATAGAATTTACTCACTGGAGTTACAGCATATTTTCACCCTTATTTTAAAGTGGGCCTTCATTTCTTAAAAACTGTCTTTCATATTTAAATTGTATTAATACTTGATCTTTTGGCCAAAGCAGCAAGAGACTAGTTTAAAAGTTGTTTCCCCTTAATTTGAAGGCAGTGATTAAAGGAGATTCAGGGCTTTGAAACTGTTGTGAATATCCTACTTAAGAAAATAAACACTAATTGAAAGAGCTGATCAAAACCTCATCATCCTGAAGAGTACTTGGAGAGTTCACAAGTACGCAGATCTGGGAGACAAGGTGCTCATAAGAGGACCACACCATCCTAAGCAGAGGGACGTCAGCTCTGCACTAGATTCTCCCTCTAATGAGCGAGACTATTAGGACAATGGACTTCCTTCATTTTGTAGAGTAAGTCATCTTTAGTCAGTAAAAATATTATATATAATAATCATAATAATAATAGCAATAGCAATAGTAATAATAATAATAATAATAATAATAATAATAATAATAATAATTTCCTTCAATAAAGCCTTGCTCTTGCCAATCTGTTTGTGTACTGAATTCACACATTTGGATAAATTGGACCGTTATCCAAATGGACCATTTCTATAAATAAACATTTTTGGTAAAGTTGTACTCTTTCAAATGCATACTAATCAAACTCTCCCGCTTTGTTGCTGTCACACAGACTTTCTCTGCCCCTATAGGGTGTTTTCATTTACATGATTATTCATTCTCAAGGTCCTAACCAAAACTCAGAGATAAAAAATCCAGTAGAAGATGCTTTTCCAGATAATTCTAGATGATTCAGAAAATTTCTTAAGAAATCAAACTTCCTGTAAATGAAATTCCCCCCCTGCAAAACCAAAATAACATAATTGACTCCAAAGTATATAGGTGATGAAGAAGTCCTGTTTTCTAATAGGATGGTCACTGCGGGCTTGATAGTGGAGGAGTTCACTGGGCTTTGGAGAAGCTGAGTTAGGAGATTGCTGCTGTCAGTGTTGTTTGGTTAGTTGTTACAAATGTGTGTGTTCAAAACAGAGTTAATGCACAAGGCTAGAATTTATCTATGTTATTTATCTGCATCCCACATAACCTCATGTGGATGTATAAACTATTATGAAATAAATTGTAGTTTTTGTGTCTAATAAAGTAAAAGTGGAAGGCTGTACATTCCTTTATTGGGTGCTTTGTTTTTTCTTTGGTTCTGCCATTCACACTCATAATGATGGTGATAAATTCAACAAAACTAGCAACTTTGTTTCATTTGACAAACTCTAAAACATGATCACTGCATGTTTATATTTGTATATGTACGGTATTGTTTTAAAAGGTGTTGCTACAATAATCCTCAATGGGAAAGGCAACCTTCAACTCTCAGTATGACTAACTCAATGAATACCTAATCACATTCTTTCATTTTGCCAACATCTTTGTAATGAGTTTTAAGCTTGCTATAGGAGCATTGCTACAGGGTTGTATATTGTATGGAATATCTCTCTTTCCCACAAATCATGTGCTTCCATATCTTCAAGAAGGCATTATGCCTTTTAGGTTTCTTGACACCCAAACATGGTTGTCTTCATTTGTTTGCACTGGCATAATAAAACACTGTTTTCCAAGTGTCTTATAAATAGCAGCAACTTTATTTCTCATGGATCTGGGAGCTGGAAAGTCCATGATAGAGTGTTTGGTAAACTTGGTGTTTGGTTAAGAACCAACTTCCTGGTTCATAGGTACCAAATTATAGCTATGTCCTCATGTGGTGGAAGGGATGGAGGGTCTCTGTTTGGTCTCTTTTTATAAGAACATTAATTGGATCTTAGTAACTAAAAATCAGCGTCACTAGGTAACAGCCTCTAGAGTGCCTTTAGGCTCCACCCACTTCAGGGACTTTCTTAAGCTGTCTAGGATTTTTGGGGTTATGGAATGAAGAAATTTAGAGATATTTGTTGCCACACTGTCTCCAAGTCTGGAAACTTTTATAGAGTGTATTGGTTATCTTTGTAAATTGATTAAAAACAAGCTCAAAGCTAATCTAGCTGTTATCTTGGTAGGATTCCCTCTCACATCCTATGTGTTGGACAGATAGAAGTGCTGTATATAGGTTTAAGTGCTGTGCGAGATATCAACATTATTTACTTGTTTTTACATAGGAAACAGAAAAAAACAATTTTATATGTTACCTAGTACAGAAATAATACCAAAGACCTCCTAATAGCTTAGTTGTCTTGGCACTTGCTGTCACCAAAGAACATGACTTAGAAGATTGGCAGGTGCATGTCTCTGTCATTTCAAGTTGGTGCAAGTTAGTGAAAATAAACCCTACACAGAGCTTGAGTTAATGAAATGAATTCCTTTACTTAGTGTGAAAATGCATTGTATCACACTGTAACACCTCTCACCCCCACCACCTTCAGCACTTTAGTGATGTTTTAAACCAGCGATCACTGTATTAGTTACCTTTCTCATTGCTGTGATGAAATACCCGACAAAGTAACTTTAGGAGGGAAGGTTGGTTTATTTTGGCTCACAGCTTGAGGTTCATCACAGTAGCAGAGTCTCCACAGTAGGAGCAGGAGGCATCTGATCACATTGCATCAGCCCTCAGAAAGAAGAGACGGAATCTGGTGCCTGATTCGCTTTCTGCTTCATATTTAGATCAGTACCCCAGATCTTGGGATAGCTTTTCCACATTTAGGGTGGATCTTCCTACCTTAATTAACCCAGACAAGAAACTCCTTCATAGAAGTGGCCGGCAGCTTGTTTCCTAGGTCCTAGGAGATTTAGAGCCTGTCAAGTTATTATTAGCTTATTATATATTAACTGTCCTGATCATATACATCAATTGGTACTACTCATTTTACTTCTGAATTTCTTTTATAAATCTTAAAGTCAGGGGAGGGTCAGTAGACAGCAACAGATGACACCGCAGTCCAGGCTCTCTGGCTTGGACTTCTTCCTTTGCTTTCTTACCTTACCTGGTTGTTGCATCTCAGTGAGTAAGCCTGCCTATCGCAGGTATAGACTTTAGGTATTGGGATTAAACGGCAGATGTCATTAAAGAGCTCCTCCTGTGGGTGTGGGATGGCATTCAGAGTGAAGAGCTCCACACATTCAGGAGTGGTAACTTGTGGTACTTGTGCGTTGAAACTACACTCGCAGATAAGATGACGAGTTTGGGTGTCCATGACTTCTAACACTGGTTTGAATCACAGGCTCACAGGATCATGGGAATTACCTCCTGAGCAGGAGAAACAAGAAAGCCTCTCTGTGCTCACATCCTTTCTTCTTTCATGTATAAACCTAGTCACAGTCTTATTTCTTAGAGAAAAGAGAAGCTGTGAATCCACTAACACAAAATGCAATGCAAGTTTAGCCTCTTGAGTTAAAATGAATTAGAAAAAATATGTTTTACTGCTTTAAAGTTATGATGTTCATGTAGATGGTGTGGAGAATCTATCACAGGACAATGTAAATGATCAAAAATGGCAGGAGCATAAGTCCTTTGGAACGAAGGGTTACAGGAGAGAGGTTACAGGGAGTGTTGAACTGCCAGTCATACTTCAAAGCAATTAAATTGAAAATGATTTCAGTTTAGTTATCTTGTCTATCCTTAGAAAAAGCAACCCTTTCTCTGGGAGGGAGTGATGAGATTTTTGTGGTTTTTTTCTTTTTCTTTCTCTGATATAAAGCATCTTGACAACAGTTCAAGGCTGTCTCACAGGATTGACATAATACACTGCACTCATTTCACAGTGTAAAAATGTTTGCCTTGGCAGAAAGAGGAATAGTATAACATACCATGGAATTAATCTCCCTCAGTAGTTTATATTGTTAAATATAGTTTAGTGCACAAGCCACCAGAATTGTTGAGAAGCCAATATTGCCTATTGCAAAGTGTTATTAATCTTACTGTTTGATTCAGGGACCAAACAAAGGATGTGTGGGTTCTAATGTCTGTTCCATCTTCTTGCATGCTTTGACATGAGATATTTCATTCGCAGTTTAATTTTTCATATCTATAACATTAGGAAGCGATAGTGGATAATTGCTAAACAAATATAAACAATTATACTCATGTTAAATCATCTTCTAGTAGTGTGTGAACAAGATTAAAACCAATTTGAACATTTAATCAATAAAAAGGATGGATGCTATTTTGTACCGTGTCGTGCATTCTGACAAGTAGAGGGTAATCACATGCCAAGAATAGTAAAAAGAGAATATGATTGCAGGAGATGGATCCTTAGTTTGAACAGTGAGGTTTCTTAATAGGAAACACTGCAAAGCTTTCTGAAGTTTACGAACTTGTAATTTGCTCTTCTAATTCGATGAGACTTTGTCAGACTTATTCTTCTACAATTTCATAATCCAGAGGCTTTTGCTTGCAATAGTGTGTGGAGTCAGACATACTTCGGCTTAATGGACAAGGCATTTTGAAGATTGGTCAGAGCTTTTGCAAAATGCAGACAATCCTTAGGATGTTTTAAAGGCTTCCTGTCACAAATTGCGTTTGCAATTTTCATTTCATCTTTAACTGTAAAGTTAAGGCATCTCTCTTTACTTTTATTTTAAATTGGTCCTGCTGTTCCCTCTTAGGAGGATGCCACGATGCATTTCCCTTTCTCTTGGCCATTGTAATCTTTCTTACACAAATAAAAACAAAGTGGCTTATTTTAAAAGGAGTATTTAAAAACCCTCCTTTGCAGTTACAAGGGAAATGTTTTAATCATCAGACTGGAAGAGGTAGGTAGTGCAGTCATAAAAGGGCTTATCATTGAATGTTTTCCTTGACATTCTCAGTTCCCAGAAACTCTGGAGTTTCCTTCCACATCTGTGGCTGAAAACTTAATTCTGAAGAAGTCCATGTAGAAAGACAGGTGATTGATCAAGACAAAAATTAAAATTGTGCACTAGTGGCACAATCTTTTATTTGTAACCCACAGGAGTTCTGATGCAAATTAATGGTTTCTGTGATTCTTAGACCTTCATCAATCAGATGTAAATTACACTGCTCATGATTGGCTCTTTCCCCTCTGGAAGTCCCCATGGAGAGTTGTTGGTTGCCAACTGCTATAGAAACAACAGAGCAACAGCCCATCTTGGCTGCTGTGGGACAACACAGCAGTGTTGGTGCTGAGCTTCAACCACAGTAGTGTGATTGTGGATACAGCCAGCACCTGAATTTTCATGTTAAACACCAGAGACGTTAATTTTAAACTAGGTATGCTTATCAACATTGTGTGACCATGTATGTAATTTGTTACCCCAGTGCTGTAGGGGCTAAGACTAGAGGGTCAGTGGGGTTGATGGCTACCGGATGAGCTCCCAGTCAGTGAGTTGTTCAGTTGTAAGGGAATAATGCAGAAAATAATGGAGCAGGACACCGTTTCTGGTTTTCATGCACCAGTACGGACACGTGCACATGCACCTGTTGGGGAAGTCTATTTTTAGTTATGTTTGAAATTGTTTTATGCACTGTTGGGTGAGGGGCTCTCTTAAGTCTAGGGCATTCTGTATTGTTTGCAGGTGTTGGGTTTCTGTGGGGGTTGTTTAATTGCTAATGGTCTGTATGTGCTATCAGTAAAATACCTGAGGTGATCTGAAAGAATAAAAACACCTCAGTTCAGAGCTCAAGGTTCCAAAGTCCAGGACAGCTCTTGGCAGGATGGTGGTTCCCTCTGCTGAGGTATGGCAGGGCTTGTGCCTTGTCTTCCTTGCTAAGCCGCCTCCGTAGGTTTACTACTACATATACCTCTCAGGCCCCCCTCACACACACACCAAACAAACAAACAAACAAACAAACAACCTGACAGTTTCTCTTGAAAACAGCCAGGCTTAGTGGCTCAGGACAGTGATCCTAGCATCTGGCAAGCTGAGATCAGAAGATTTCTACTAGTCTGAGGCCTGCCTGGGGTATATCATGAGTTTCAGGCCAGCCTGCCCTCCAGAGTAAGACCTCTTTCACCTGGAAAACATAAAAAATTAAAAAAGAACAATAAATAAACAAATAAATGAGCTTAATAATAGTTCATTTCTTAACAGTTATATGGAAATAATTTCTAAGTGCTTTATGCTTGCAAATGTTAAATACATATTATCATCATTATTACTTTAGATATTCTCTTTCTTTAATTGAAATATCAATGACTTCTAATATATATAGGAAATTCCTATAGATATTTATGTGTGCATAAGCTAGAAATATAGACTCTTCTCCATAATTGTTATCTGTTTGCTACTGATAGATCAGTCCCTCCCTTACCCCCAACTGTTTCCCTCTTTTCAGTAGCAATTCTTATTTCATATCACTAGGGGAAGAGAAAAGCAAATGACTAATTAAGATGACACTTGTGAAAGTGCTGAGCAGAGTCTGGGTTGTAGTGGATTTGAAAAATCAATTAGCTGTTTAGATCCTAGCACTGTGTATGGGAACGCGAGCCGATGTTCAGTGCTTTCAGCAGAACTGTTTGCTATCGCACAAGTGGGTCTCCCAAATTTCCTCTGAACTGGAAAAAGCACCATTACTTTTTAACTTCTTTTTCTTTCCCATGATAGTATTTCTAGTACACTGGAGCCATCATTTGGAAATATGGCAACGAGGGGTATCTTCCATAGTCCTAAGACAGTGGGAACTTACTTGCCACTGAGGACAATTGGCTTTTGAGAAAGGTAGGAAAGATTATAAAGTAAGGACATTTTGCTGTTGTTGGTTGGCCATGAGGAAGTAAGTGCTCATATTAGAAGCCAAGTAATTATAATGGTTTCTCAGAGCTGGAGTTAGAACAGCTGTGGGAAGCAGAAGTCCTTAGCTCTATCATCCCTGGAAACTGAGTTCTACTAGAGCCTGTTATCAGGAAGGTGGGACTTTCTGTAGTCCAGCTTCCAGATAAGCCTGAGTCTTGGGCATCGTCTTGTGAGATCAAAACAAAGGAGCTGACTGAGACATATCCTGGGTTTAGATCTATGAACGTCATTATATGAGTATCTCCCATTTTAAGCTAATCTCCTTGTGGCTATTTGTTATACAACAATCGATAACTAATGTAGGTTTCCCCCTTCTTCAACATTAAAATAGAATAATTGCTTCTAAGACGTAGATGTTAATTTAAGCTCCATTTTCTTCTTGGACTGGAATTTACCAAAGCATACCAGAAACATATTCAACTACCTTAATGGCATTTCCTGAAAGAGTGAGTTTGAATCAACTGCCTATTTGATGAGTGTGTTAAGTTTTAACTCCTTAAGTACATTTGAGCTATTTAACCTGATATAGTTTTTTTAGGATTGTTATAAGATCTGACATAACTAACAAAATGATTAGCACAATGTCAACTGAATAACAGATACTCACTGTACAGTAGCGTTCATTAATGATATCTGGACTACCTGTGTTCTAAGGATTTGTTGAATGCTCATACAGAAGTCAGAATCAAAGCAGTAGCTATTGAAACAGTCTTATAATTTTTATAAATATTTTTTTCTTAATGTATATTGTGAAAAAATAGGGTTTATTGTAGAGATCTGACCCACTAATGTTTAATACAATAACATTAAATATTATTGTTCAAGCAATTGGATTTAGAAGAAAAAAGAAAACTAAGGACCACAAGCTGTCGCGGACACTAGAGCATGTGTAAAGCAACCGTGGATTAGGAGGAGAGTCTAAGCCTCGCTTGGAACCACGCTCAGTATCTATTCAAAAGTTCACATTCATCTAGAAGAGGTCTTCTTTTACCTCTCTGATGCTCAATACTCCCGCAGACCTGGAGAAACTACTAGACAGATTTCAACGCTTCCTTTTTTAATTTTATTTTTAACAGTACGTGCAGCATAAATTTCATACACTGTACTTACCAAGAGGATAAGAGATTTGATTTTCCCTCTGTATTTCTGTCATTGACAACATCTGAAATAATCAACTTGTAATTTGGAAACTTTGTCCAGGAAGTTTTAGAGACTTTTAGAGACTCTGGTCTGTGGCTGCTTGGCTCTGTTACTTTGGGCCTATGATAGCAGAGTCTTTTTTGACAAAAATGATGGCAGAGGAGACCTATTCACCTTATGGTAGCCAGGAAGCTAAGAAAAGCAGGAAGGGGTTGGATCCTAATTGCTCCTGCAAGATCATGTTCCCACTGACTAGCTAACTTCCTTGTAGTATTTCTCTCCCTCAAAAGAACTCACCACCTCTTAATAGCGCCATTCTTTCAAAACAAGGGCTTCTGGGGGAATATTTAAGATCAACTGCAGGCCTCATGCTCAGGAGTAGCTGGCCAAGAAAGAAACCAATATAAACACAAGATAAAACATATTTTGGTTCGTTTCTTTCTGTCTTTCTTCCTTCCTTCCTTCCTTCCTTCCTTCCTTCCTTCCTTCCTTCCTTCCTTCCTTCCTTCCTTCCTTCCTTTCTTTCTTTCTTTCTTTCTTTCTTTCTTTCTTTCTTTCTTTCTTTCTTTCTTTCTTTCTTTCTTTCTTTCAAGAGACAGAAGGAAAATAAACTTGGATTGGTAGGAGTGGGTATGTAGGAGGAATTAAGGGAGAGGAAAGAATATAATCAAAATAGTTTTCATAAAAAATAAAAAACTAGGGGCTGGAGAGATGGCTCAGAGGTTAAGAGCACTGGCCGTTCTTCCAGAGGACCCAGGTTCAATTCCCAGCACCCATGTGGCAGCTCACAACTGACTGTAATTCTATTTAGGGGATCTGACACCTTCACACAGACATACATGTAGGCAAAACACCAATGCACACCAAATAAAAATAAATGAATTATTAAAAAATAAAAAATTAAAAATCAATTTTGGAAAGATTGAAAATGTAGCATACTCCAATTATGGAATATAGTTTGAACATTTAAGTCATTTTTTTAAATCTTTGCATTGTAAAACAGATAGAGATCCATTCCTTTAGGATATATGGTGCTATATGACATGTACCCTATATTCATCTCTAGAATATCTCTTCTTAGCTATTCAGTTACTTTTTCATTCCTCACAATTATGGTCCCTTACGTACCCCACACCACGTGCTCTTTTGGCTACCGGTAACATGGTAATGGGCTATAAAAGGCTCCATACCACAAGCTGCCCTCCTTTCTGAGAATTTAAGTGACATTTTTCAACAGTAGTTCATGCAGAATTCAGGGCCTTTAACTGTCTTACAGATGACAGTAAGAAAAGACATTTAGTACTATAGTACAGGAGACCATTCTGGGGATTGGGTTCACTTATCAGATAGGAAGAGGGCGTGAAACCCAAACAAATTAGCAAACAAGTGAGCATTATGTATGTACATATTTAATTGAGAGTAATTGCTGCATTTTATTATGCGTGGTTTTTTACTGTACATCATCAGTCTTATGTTCTCCTCAAACACAGACATTTTCAAAACAACATCCCACATGTTGATGTATGTCTAATAATGAGACTCATGACCTTGTTAATTTTTGGTCATGAGACATATGAATTTACTTAATTTTGTAGGCTTAAGGATACAGGAAGTTTATAATTCAGTACTCATAACTGTGTAAATATATACTTCATATTGTGTGTACATATGTGTTTATGAGCAGAAGCCCTGATGAACTATAAATATTTCTATAGAGATGATGCCTCAAGGGTGATGGGATTCAAACAAGAATGGAAGGAATTATGGTACTTGTGGTTTGAATATAAAATGTCCCCTGCAGGTTAATGAGTCAAAACCTTGGTCCCCAGCTACTGCTGCTAATTTGTGTGGGGACAGAAACTTCAGGAAGTTGGAGCTCACTGGAAAGGGTCAGTGAGGGTCCTTAAGGGTACTTTCTCACTGACCCCTTCATGTCTATATTTTTTGTTTCCTGAGGGTACAAGCTTCTGCCATAGGCTTCAACCATCATGATGTTTACCTCATCACAGACCCAGACCCAAAAGAACTAAGGCCTATGAGCTGAAACTTCTAGAGCCATAACTTAACATACATAATTTGTCCTCTCAGTTATTTATGTCAGGTATTCAGTCACAGAAAAAAATGGAATTAATAGTAGGACTTATTATTCTAAGAACTACTTGCTGCCTTTTCCTATTGTATACTCCCTGTCAGAAAGCTATTCTTCCTACTCATTGCTGTTAGTCTTGTCCTTAGATTGGCTTGGGTCAATGCAGCATGGTGAAGACAGTGTGCACCACTTCCCCTGTGAAGCATTAAGACCTTCTGTGCAGCTGTGTGCCACTTGTGTCTCCCCACCCTTCACTTCTGTCCCTGGTCGCTCCCATAGCACGGAAGAGGGTGTCGTGATGGCTGCAACCAAGTCATGAATGATAAGTAATGTGAGCAGGAAAGAAACATTTGTTGCTTTAAGTCGCTGGGACTTGTTTATGTTGTTGTTACTACAGCATAATTTAGCACAAGCTGGAAGATGGAGACAAATATAGTAACTAATTTTAAATAGTTGTTAGAGGCAAAGAATGAAGTTTCTTAATTTCACCCTTGTCTCACATAATCTTCACAAACATTTTATGTGTTATACTCACATCTCTGTTTCACAACTGAGAAAAATGCAGCTCATGAAAATTTCTCAGTTTTATCTAGTTAACAAGATATATGAAATATGGCTAGAAACATAAGTCTAGCTAATTTCCAAGTCTCACCCGCAGGATCTTGCCACATGGAGCTTGAGAATTAGATGTCATATAGTACAATATGTTCTTTGTTCAGAAAAATAAACTCAGGCATTTGAAATCCCAAGTTCACAGTTTTACTGTTCAGACAAAAGCTGAACCTGAAATAATTAATCTCCTTGGCTATTACTCTAACCCATGTACTCTTATTTTAAAGTTCGTGTGTGTCATTTTACCTACATTTACTTATGTAAAATTAAATCTTTGTATCTATGGAACATATAGGGTACACAAGGCATATCTGGTTATATATCTATCACTTGTCTATCATCTATCTAGCTATATCGCCTATGTATTATTATATACCTTTCTATCCATATATGTATGTATTTATTTATCTACCTATCATTCTATCTATCCTCTATCTATAATACTCTATTTATCATATATGCATGTATGTATGTATTTATCATCTATCATCTATTATCTGCATATCATCTATCTATCTGTCTATCTATCATCTATCAACTATCTGTTATCTATCTATTCATCTATCATATTTGAGATTAGAATAATAAACCTGAAATTACAAAGTGACAAAATATAGCAAGTCGTACTAAATAATAGGATAGTCTAGTGCCTGGACAAAAAAAAGTGTTTTAAATTATCGTTCTGTATGTTATAGTTAGAAAGTTATTTTGGTGTATCTGTAGTAAACTCTTAGTTGTTCTATTGTTATTTATTATTGCTGTCTTTTTTCCTTGGCATTCAAGAAATATTTATTGTTCAATACATGTGATACGCGCGCACACACACGCACACACACACACACACACACACACACACAAAAGTATATACAGTATAATCTTGTTTCCAAGGTGACTTGAAATTTTGACTATAATTTCTTATTTACCTGACATCAAAATGACACATTTTCTATATTTTCAAACAATACATAGAAATAATGTTATACCATATTCATAGAAATAATGTAGTTTTATTAAGCAAGTATATGCTTATTTTTCATAAGTTAGGAGTGTTGAAACAGAAGAAAAACATTTTAAAATACCCTTTCTAAAAAACAATGCACCAACAAAACCTTGGAAATATATAAATATGCCATAAAGCCTATTAATAGGCACTTTGTTTACATATTTTTATCTCAATTATCTGTGCCCATAGGGCTCATTCAATCAATTTTTCACTAAGTAGTTTTCAAAATATAATTACTCTTATGGGTAGGTCTATGAACAGCAGTGTCATTTATACTATCGCTCACTAATTGCACTTTGAAGCTATTATAATGAATTATACCAGTACATTCTTCAAGAAGATCAGTTAATGCTAATCATTTGTATTGCATATATCACTTAGAAGAGATCCATCCATAAAAGCCTTTCATTTATAGCCTCATTTCTTTTCAATTCTCTTGTAATGCATAATATAGCTGTAAACATATACACCATGTGCTTCTGCTGCCTATTAGCTTGAGTTAAGTATTCTGAGTTAAGTACTGAATTTGGAGACAGAGCACATTCTGTGAGAGTAGTAGAGTTATTTCAACTCCAGTGTCATGATCATTTAAAAAAATTAAATTATTATGTAAGATGCACATTATCAACTTTGCTTAGAATAAAGGCTGGATTGTAGGTTGTTCCCAAAGTCTTTGCTTAGCATGTGTGAAGCCCTAAGTTCAATCCCCACCCCCATGATGTAAGTAAATGAGTGAGCGCATGAAATGCGTTCTCTTGCTCACCTCTCATTTCTACTCTATTTTTGTTCTTTTTCTTGTTATAATTTTGAAATAAAGTGGTATTTTAGATTTAGTGCTTGTGTTTAAAAATTTAAAAATAGCTTTTGAATTTTACCTTTGAATTTTGAAGAGTAATCATGGTATGGTCCTGCCACAAAGAAAACTTTTTTTTTTTGATCCACATCACAGCTAGGAAGCATGGCGGCAGGCAGGCCTGGTGGCAGAGATTGCTGAGAGCTCACATCTCAATCTACATGTGGCAAGCATAGGAAGCATACTGAGAATGGCTAGTTGCTTTTGAAACCTCAAAGCCAACCCCCATGATGCACTTCTTCCAGCAAGGCCATACCACCTAAACTGCCGCAAGGGGCCACTAACTATGGGTCAAATATTTAAGTGCCTGCGACTATGAAGGATACTTCATCCAAACTATCACAAAAGCATATTGCATTTCTTAACTTTGCTTTTTTTCTCAAGCTACACCCTAACCACAGGTATAATGTAGTTGTAGTAACCTAGAAATGTAGGGTTTTATTTTAGTGTGTAAAGGTCAGTAGCTCTGTAACTTAAATCTTCCCTGTCTTTTCTTCTATTTAAGTTCCTCACCAAAGGTTACAATATATCTCTAGTGAAAGTGAAAAGTTATAAACTTTATTCATCTTCTCCAAAAAGCTAAGTTCTTTTGATGAGTATTCCCTAAATACATGGCAAAGCAAGGTCCATTTTATTGAAGAATCAAAATTTATATTGATATACTTGGTATTGATATAAGACTTCTTTGAGGTATTTGAAGGTTAACTCCTATTGAGCACTGTACCCTTTTATCAGTCCCCATCTTATTCCATTATTTCATTGCTCTCTTCAACCTGGAGATGTTTCTGCCCCCTCACTGACACTCCTGTCGGAGTCAGAGGAAAGAAGTTCTGCCTCAAGATTGCTTCACATCTTAGAACTTGGTCATCAGATCCATTTTAACTAAAGTTTTATAAATCACCTATTATGTACAGAGCTCTATGCCAGTCTTTTAAGGGAAATGCCTGAGAGTACAAATTAATTCCAGTCTAAATGTAATAGAAATCAGAACAGTAATGAGTTTAAAGCAAAAAGTAAAAACCAAAACCAAACAAACAAATTCAAAAAACAAACAAACAAAACAAAACAAAACAACATAATTGATTTTCTTAGGATTTGGCATCAAATGAGAAATTTAGCAAAGGGAAGGATTTTACTGAGAGAAAGGATGATCCTCTGTCATTTTTGATTTATTTCTATTTGTGGTGTGTGTGTATCTGTGTGAGTGTGTGTGTGTGTGTATCAGTGTGAGTGTGTGTGTGTGTGTGTGTGTGTGTGCTCTGGAGGGGGGCAGAAAAGGCTGTGTGGTCTTGTGGTGCTTAAGTATCTTAAGTTATAGGTGGTTCTGAGCTGCCACGTGGGTGCTAGGAGTTGAGGTCTTCTGAAGACAAGCCAGTTTTCTTAACAGTTGAGCCATCTCTTTGCGCCCCCTTCCCTCCTTCTTCTCCTTCCCCTCCTCCTCCCCGTCTCCTTCTTCTTCTCTCCTCTCTCTCTCTTCCATTTATTTTTAGGATAGGAGGAAACTCATACCATGGGAACATCAACATGCTCACGTTCCCTAAGAGTTAGTAGTGGATTTCTAGTTCAGTGTTCAAAGTTTCAGAAGACTGCGTGTGGACAGGGATTGTTGGTCAATGTTGTGATGCGATCCTATGAGAACGACTGGACAAGGCACTGTTTTAGTTCTGAGAAGGAAGTAATTTAGAAAAAGTTTTAAATATAGATAGGCTTGTTCAGCAGGCTTTTGTAGGAAAGATTCAACAACAATTGCACTATTATGCCATTTCTATAATAATAGCACTTTTGTTACAAAACATCATCATTATAAAAATGTTATTGTAAGAAACGCTCTGTTATTCAGAATTGCTTCATCGACAAGAGTGCTAAAAACCTCTCCTTAGAGAAGATTATCACGCATCCTTCTTGCTTTGTAATGAAAATTTTATTCCAAATCTTATTTAATTCTCCTGGAAAATGGTTCTCAGATTTTCTTCTGATGACTCTGAGGCCTGGTCCAGATGGCCGCTGAGAATCGGAAACGGCTTGATAGACAAAAATCAGTCTGGTCAAATCGGCTGACTTCTTTCTTCGTTGTCCGCTTCTAGGAAGTCAAGTGAACTTCACTTCTTTGCTTTACTGAGTCTCAAATTCTGTATATTTTGTCTTTTCAAACAAACATTGTGTACTATTTCAATTAGATACTTAGATGACCGTTTTATTTAATTTGGGCATTGAGTCAATGAATCAATGACACGCAGTGCAGTTGTTGAAAATAATAAAATTTAAAATATGTCTCACTGATAATTAATATAGTTGTCACAGTAAATTTTAGTAGCCTATATGTTGCAGATAGGATGTATGAACTGAGGAAAGGGGTGTTTTTAAGTATGAATATGCTTCTAAAATATATCTTTTGTGTTATAATATGGAAAATATATGCAATTAAACAAATTAATGCTAGCCATTTTTAGAATATTACTTATAGCTCTTATCAAAAACAAGAGTCCTCTTGCAATCAACAAATCAATTAAAAAACACAGGGTCTTTTCTTCATGATTATGCAACTGGCCTTCATATGTGTTTGAATAAAATTCAAAATAAGATTAAAGTATCTCACTATTCTTTCCGGATCTGTGTTGCCATTATTACACAAATGAGTGTTTGACTCTCAAAGTCACATGCCGGCTGACCATCACACCCGTGCCTCACAGTGGAGTGTGTGGTTACAGAGCACCAAGGAAGACATCTGCTGGAGCAGTACTTGTATAGAATGACTAGTGATTAGAGAAAACACACAGAGGTGTGGGTGCATGTGTGAATATGTGCATGTATGTGAGAGTGTGTATGCACATGTGTGTGTATGTGTGTGAGTGTATGTCTGCATGTATGTGCATATGTGTGTGTGCATGTGCATGAGAGTGTGTGTGTGCCTGTGGGTGAGAGTGTATGTGCATGTGTGTATGTGTGCATGTGTGTGTACGTGTTTGTGTGTGTGCGTGTGTACATGTGCGTGAGTGTATGTGTGTGAGAATGTGTATGTGTGTGTGCATGTGCATGAGAGTGTGTGCATGTGGGTGAGAGAGTTGTGTGCATGTGTGTGATGACCCTGGAATATGATTTATAATTGATCCATCTGAGCAAGTTTTGAAAATCAATGTTATATAAATAGATGAACAATACTTTCAAAATTACATCATTATCATTTGTATAAGGTGTCCCTAAAGCACCAAGTTCTATGAAAAGATTCTCAAGTGCCTGGCCAAGTCTACTGGGCCATTGGTGTTTGAAACCCTTCAGTAAGAGGTGTCCTGGTGGCCACCAACACATCCGAAACATCTTTAAGCAGAGTCAGTCCCAGCACTCAGAGGTCAGTCCATTTTGTCCTTTGGCACAAAAATTCTTCCTTACTGACTGTGAGCTTTGTTTTCATAATTTTCCATGTTCTATATTCTTTTCTTTAGAATTATAATGAACAGATATTTATTTTATTCTAGCATTGGATCATTTGTATAATCAACCTCAACATTCCCTTCATGAGACTATGGCATACAAGGGATAGCTAGCATCATTCTAATGGAGGGAAACTCCAAGGTATATCCACTAAGGTCAGGGACAAGACAAGCATGTCCACTCTCTGTTGACACCTGTCCAATGGAGTACTTGAAGTCTTAGCTGGAGCAATAAGACAACTGAAGGAGTTCAAATGAAGACAAACTGGAAAGGAAGAAGTCAGTGTATCTTTATTTGCAGAAGATATGGTTTTTTTACATAAATGACCCTAAAGACTCTACTGGGAATCTTCTGCAGGTATCAAACCCTTTCAGCAGGATACAAAGTTGACACAGCAAAATCAGTAGCTTCCACCCGAAGGCTCAGTATCTTTATCCCATCCCACTGTCCATTTATTTGTGGTTTGTTTTCAATTGTTTGTTCTATCTTCTAAAGGATTAGGAACGGAACTTCATTCCCTCCCCCTTTTTCTGTGCTCATATTTCGTGTCTCTCAATCTTGCACAGGTCTTTCTGTCCCTACCGTTGTGAGTTTATATGAGTAACTATGCTGTCATATCCAGAAAGCAGTTTCCTTGTAGCCACCCACCACCTCTGGCTCTTTCAGTGTGTCTGTCCTCTTTTCACAGTGGTCACTGGGATCGAGAGGATGCGGTATGACATAGATGTCCTATTTAGAGCTCAAAACTCTTCAGTCTCTTTTTCTCTACACACTGACAAGTTGTGGATCTCTGTGTTAACTGCCATCTACTGTCAAAAGAGGCTTCTATGATGAGGGTTGAGAGATGCCCTAATCTATGAGTAGACAAATCAATAGGAATCAGTTCAGCAATATGTTCATTTAGCAAAATAATGTAATAGGCTCTCTCTTAGAGCCTACAACCTGTCTGACAACAGATTCATGGTCTGATGGTACAATGTATGGTTTTCAGTTTTTGGAGCAGGTCTTAAATGCATTTAGGAAGTGGTTGGCTGCTCTCATAATATTGATGCCACTATTAAATTATACCAGTGAGCATCTCTTGCCAGGCTGGTCATCACTGTAGCTCACACAATTCACAACTGATAAAGACTGATGGTTACCTTTTCCTCTAATAGCATACATAACACTTTCTAGAACTATGAAAGATAGCCGGGAGGGATGAAACTTCCAGGTGAGTGTCACCTTGATTTCTCCATGTTCTATGACTCAGGTGTGTGGTCTCTTTGCCAATGGAGTCTTCCTGTCCAGTTCTGGAGGCGAACCTACAGCACTGGAGACGGCTGGTAATGATTAGAGTGTGGGAGATCCTATGGGACGTCAATGGTCATACAAAATGTATAGCTACTATATAGTAAGTACATTCCGCACGGAGGTCTGCCCTAGGGAAGAACACACCAACTGGCTGTCCAGTGCCAGTCAGCCAGCCTTGTAAGCATACATACAAGTAACATTGTACAGACTGAACTGGTTATATATAGGAATAGGTATCTCTGTACATATACACATATCCCTGAAATCACGATTATTGTAAACAGTAGCCATGGTTTTAAAGAAGAGTGAAGAGGGCTGTTGGTGAGGTTTGGAGGGAGAGAAGGGAAGGGAGAAGTGTTATAATTATATTATAACCTAAAAAATAAAAAAAAACAGTAAAAATAAATGAAAAAAATACTAGAAATAAATCTACCACATGACCCAGATATACAACTCATAGGCATATTCCCAAAGGTCTATATTTTACTAGATCGTACTAGAAGTTACTTGCCGACACATGTTCATTGCTACTCGTTCACAGTAGCCAGGATGGAAACATCCTAGATGTGTATGAGCTGATGATAGTGAAAATGTGCTACATTTACACAACGGGGTGTTACCCAGCTATTAAGAGAACCAACTTATAAAAATCCATTGATAGAGCTGGAAAATCATTTAGTGAGGTAGCCAAGCCCCAAAATACAAATGTCATGTATCTTCTCTCATTTGTGAATGTTGGCTTTGAATCCTTAGAGGTATGTGTTTCACTTGAAATACCCATGGTGGCCAGAAAACTAGAAATGGACTGGACTAGGTGTGTGTGAGGCGTTCACTGAAGGGGAGAAAGCAAAATGGTATGAAGAGTTAAAGGGGAATCGCGGACAGAAAGGGTTAAATGCAGTGGAGGATCGGAGGGCAGAATAGAGGGGAGAATATTGGCAGGAAAAACTAACATTAACAACCTTTGGAAAGAGTCATATGGAAACCTGATACTGCGGAAACTTACACACACATACACACACCACACCACAGACACACACACACACACACACACACACACACACACAGAGAGAGAGAGAGAGAGAGAGAGAGAGAGATTGAGAATGACTCTATTCTATAATGGAGCAAAAATGCCCCTATAGCACACCTCGGGTTATCGAATGACTGTTTATCAGGAGCAGCTTTCCTTACTTTGTTCCACGGAAGCTCTGGTAGAATTTGGTGGGCTGACTTTGGGCATTAGGGAAGCTTTCTTAGCTAATGGTATTTCACTTTGCCTGCAGTCTCTGCCTCTAAACAGCTCGTAATTTCCCCTAAATCAAGGCAGTATAATTTATGTTTATTTGAAAATGCAAGTTCATTCATCTAAGCTTGGATTCACAACCTTACCTGTTACTAGATTTCTGAATTTGGATAAATCACTTGATACTTTTGGCTTTAGTCATATATATATATATATATATATAGTTGCTGTTTATTTGTTTTTGTTTTTAGAAACAAGGTTTCTCTGTTGTAAATCTGGCTGTTCTGAACTCACTCTGTAGACCAGGCTGGCCTGGAACTCAGAGAGATTCACCTGCCTCTACCTCCCAAGCTCTGGGACTAAAGGCATGCACCACCACCACCTGGCTAAGGAAAATAATATTAACTTAGAGAATGATCTATGAACTAATGAAATTATAAGTATAGTCACCTTATCCCTCTTTCTCTCCTTCCTTCTTTCTTTCTTCCTTCCTTCTTTCCTTTCTCCCCCATTTTGTTTTACTCATTCCCTCTCTATTTTTTGATCTTTTTTAAATTTACCATTCTCCTAATCCAATTATGCTTTTTTGTAGGTATAGTCATAGTGCATCTATTTTATATTTAGATATTTACTTCTATTATATCAACTCAAAAGTTCAATTCCAACTTTACTCAGCCCATTCTTTGTGTGGAGACATTTTGACATACACTGAGATTTAGAGTTTGAACTAAGACATTGTTCACTTGGGAACAAAATACTGAAGTCTAAGTAAAACAGTAATTGTGACATGTCTCATTTATAGCAAGAAATGCTGTAATCCTCCTAAGCATCATATCAGCCTATATGGACATGAAAGTCATCTGTAGGGAAAGCAGTTCAGCTCTCCTGGGTAGAATAAGAGGGGATTATGCAGTCTTACAAGATGGTCATGTTTATGGGCCTGCAAGAGTTTGTGTGGCTCTAACACACAGGAGATAGGACCATACACAAAGGAGCAAGCTAGCACCCAGTGACAGGGACCACGCGGTAGACAGAACTGCACACCATACTTAGAGATCATTATTTTCTAACAACTCATTATAGTTAGAATTTTAAAAGGCTACACAGCACACGTTATACTTGTGTGTTCCTTTGTCATGTTTTCTCTCTAGAGAGATCTCTGGGTGTGGCTCTAACATGACTTCACATTAGAATCTCCCAGGTGGCTGCAGGCCCTTAAATAACTCTTGAGGCCTCAGCCCACTCCTGGAGAGTGTCTGAGTTGTTGCACAGGTCTGAGGGAGGCTGGACACCTTGCAATGACAGGTATGGTGCCCCAGGTGGTCCCACTTTGCTGTTGAACACTTACTCCTTTTGGAATTTCCTCATTTGCTCTCTCCTTTCTATCTGCCTGAAACCACATGTTACTTGGGAGATTTTATAGCAAAGCCATATCATATAACAAAATTCAGGCCCCTGAGCAATGTAAATTAGATTAAGGAGTTATGTCTTACAGGGGCAAGGGCAGACTCTGATTGCAAAAGTTGAAAGTGAGATAGTAAGTAGAATAATTTTTAATATTACTTTCTGAAGAAACAAAGTTTCACTCATGATTAAGCCCTAACAGATATTTCTCACTGGGGAGTGTTTTAGGGAGTGGATTTTGAAGAGGGTTTCTGCATGCATAAATCCTTTCATGTTTTTCCCCCAGCTATATTTTCAGTAGAGTTACCAGTTAAAAGGTTTGAAATACTTTCTGAAAGTTTTTATATTAATATGCAGCACTGCTAGCAATGAAGTAATGCTCCCTGTAACCACTGCAGTGATGGAACACGTTAGCTGTGTGTCTTGACTCAAAACAGTATGCTACAAAATATCTTCCTTCTTACATCATCTGGCATAAGTTCTTACTTTACCAACAATCAAGGCTAATAATAATAAAATAACAAACATATCCAATCAAAACTAAATCTTCATGGCTTCTTATTCTTTAATGTGTGTGATCATGTAAATAAATATTCGAATGGAACCTGCTGAGCCTGTTTAGTGTGCTTGTGTGTATATTTTTGTTTAGGCTTGGACACTTGAGAATGTGTAATAATTTGGGGTGCTCATCTCTGGCGAAGACCAATTCTCTGTCACTCGGCAGTTTTTAACTATCTGTAGCTGTTCTTTTACGGTTGGGTTCTGTATATTTCCCTCAATCCACGTGGGATGTCAATTAGTGTTATTATTCAGGTCTTGTTTAAGCAGCTTTCATGGAAGTAGCTTCCCTGATGTATCTAGAAGATAGTCTTGAGACAGACTTCTGGCTCTCAGAATATCCTGCCTCCTCTTCTCTTAGGTATCTGGGTTACTGATGTATCAATTGGGACTCAGCTTCAACAGTCAGTTTGTTCTGTGAATTCTGACTAATTGTGGCTTTTTCATCTGTTTTGAAAAAGAAGCTTCTCTTGTAAGAAGTGAGAGCTACTTTTTCTTGTGGTTACAAGGGTATACGTTTAATATGCAGTCTGCGGAAGCGAGAGTGGTAGTTTCTCCTCTAAGATCTATGACTTCATTAGCCATGGCTGGTTGACTGGGTTCACAATACAAGGCGTGATTTCTCTCCCATTCAGCAGGCCTTGAGCCCAATTATACAGCTGTTGGTTAACGCCAAGCTATCACTGCCATTGCTGCTGGGTATGGCCACTGAATGCTTTTATCCTGTAGCAGGTATTTCTGGTATTAGGAAATCCAGTCCTCTAGGAGGAGGCTTTTGGGTAGATCCAGCATGATTCCTCTGAGTTCTATTTCTGAACTGTGCAATGTCTACAGCAATAGGGTCTTACCTTCAAATTCTGAGACACAACTAAGGGCGATAGCACTAGCCAGTGTTTTAGGAGTCTCTTGGATTCCCCAACATACAACTTGGAAGAAATTTCTGATGCCTGGTGCGTGTATGTGTGTGTTTGTGTGTGTGTGTGTGTGCTGGTCTATGTCTCTCGGGGGGAGCACTGTTACTCCAAGCACTTTAATTACACTTAAACTATGTATATGTATATGTATATGTATATGTATATGTATATGTATATGTATATGTATATGTATATGTGTATATATATATATATATGCATATGCATCATATGTTATTACAGGTAAGTATAGATAATGTGATCCTTGATGTCTTTTCTAGCATCCCTAGCATTGTTTATCCATTCTTTCTCCTTCTTCTTTATTGACATCTCTTCTGACCTACAATTAAGCTTCTGGCTTTCAAAATTCCCATTGAGATTCTCCTGATGTATTTTCCATTCTATGTGTTTTGTGTTTCAATACTCAGTGCTGTAAGTGTGACATCTTGCAGGGAAGGTTGTTTTGTTTTGCTTTTAAATCTTGTCCCTTTGGTGTTCTGTATGCTTCTTGTATCTGCATAAGAATGTCCTTCTTACTTTGGAGAAGTTTTCTTGTATAACATCATTGGAGAGCTGGTCTGTGTCATTGACCTGGATTCTCCTCCCTCATCTGTGCCTGCTCTTGAAGCTTTGCTCTTTTTTTTTATGGTGTATCTCAGCTCCCACATGCTCCTTTCCTGTGTTTTAAAAATAAATTCACATTCTTTGCAGGTGTGGTCTAATCCCCCTAGCTTGTCCTCAAGTCCTTCCATCTTATCTTCTGCTTGATCCATGCATCTCATGTGGCTTTTCTCTGAGTTCTCAATAATCTAATTCGATTATTGAAATTTTCAATCCCATATGCATTTTAGATTGAGTTATCTTCAGTATTTCTATCTTTTGATTGAATTTGATTTTCAATTCTGTAATGAATTTATCACTTTATTGAGCTTTATGTTTGTGATTTCTGGAGCATCACTTCTGTATATGTCTGTGTTCATTAAATTCCCTGAATTCTTTGATAAAGTTTATGATTGTTCTTTAAGTTCTGTGTCTTGTTTAATCTACTTAGTTCTCACTGGAGAATATTTCTATAGATGGATAGATTTTTGGGAGGTACGGCCAAATGGTCTTGACCTTTCCTGCTGTTTATTTTGTGAAGAGATCTGGGTACGTGGGACTTGTTTTTTTGTTATATGTCTGATGTGAACACAGCAGGCTTGGTTCATGCAGAGGCACTGGATCTGCTTCCTGGCCTGAACTTGGAGATTAGGAAAGGGTCATGCATGGATCTCCAGTGCCAGATTGGGCCAGTGCCCTGGTTGTGGGACCTGAAGTAGGTCTGGAAATTAGAAGGGTGCTGGCAGGATAGGGCCAGTCAGACTCACCAGGTGGGGCCTGCCTAGGTGTGGAGGGTGGATCTGATGCCTGTATCTACGGGGTGACTAGGGTGAGAAGGAGCTGTGTGGGGAGCACCAGAAGGTTGCCTCTGTTTCCACACCACGTACTCTGGCTGTATATGTGTGTGTGTATACATATATGTGTCCGATTTATTATCATCTAAGATGTTTCCATAACTTGGCTATTGAGAATAATTTCAACAATAAACAGATATACACAGAGCTCTTTTGTACACTTACTTAGATTCTTTGAGTTTGTATCGACAGTGATAGAGCTGGAGCATATTGTATTTCTATTTATACTATTTTGGAGCAACCTGCTTACTGATTTCCATAGCTCTGGGCTTATTTACTTTCCCGACACAGCATATAGGGGTTCTCTCTCCCATCTCTTTCACATAGTCACCTTTTATTTTTTGTTTTTCTATTTAAGGATAGGCATTATAACTGTGGCACAATGGACTCTTAACATAGCTTTGATTTTCTTTTTCCCAATGGCTTGTAATATTGAAATTTTATTTCATGTTTATTGGCCATTATACCTCCTTTGAGAATCGTCTGTTCAATTATTCACCCAATTATTGATTGGATCATTTATTCACTTGGAGTTTAATTCAAAATATTTTATGTATATAGTTTCTTCTTGCATGTGTGCCTATACACAATGATCATGCATGTCACCAGCAAAAGGTGTAGATCTTCTGAAACTGGACTTAAGTATGGTCACGAGCCACCCTGTAGAGGTGGAGAATCAGACCCAGGTACTCTGAAAACAGCCAGTGTTCCTAACTGCAGAGCCGTTGTTTCAGCCTCCTGGCATTTTCTTTTTCACATGTATATGAAAAGTACATATTCTGGATATGAACATGTTCCAGATATTAGCCCATGGTAAGAGAACAACCTGTAAAGATTTTCATTCTGTCGGCTGCCTCTTCATTTTGTTAGTTGTTTTCTTTGCTGCTCTAAGCTTTCAGGTTCATACAACCCCTGTCTTCAGTCCATGCTATTATTTTCTGAGCTGTTGCAGTCCTATCAGGAGCTTATAGCCTTATGTAGGTCTTGAAGTGTTTCAGTGATCTTTCTCTTTAGTAATTCCAGTTTTTAGGACTCAAACTAGGCTCTGACCTATTTTGGATTGATCTTTCTTCAAGGTATGGAATAGGGATCTAGTTTTAGTGTTTCTACATATGAATATCCCATTTTCCCAGTACCCATTGGAAGGGTGAGTCTTCTTTCCCTACATATTTTTGGAAAGTTTGTTTTCAGAATCCAGTGACTGACTGTGTAGTTGTGTGCTGCTATGGCAGCTCACCAAGAGAGACACGGTGGTATTTTCATAAGTCCAAGCTCTGCCAGACTTCAGCAGAGGGAACCACTGTTCTAGCCAGCACCATACTCAATCAACATTGGAACCCTGAGCATCTGAGCTCAGGGACTTTTAGTCATTCAGAACTCCTCAGGTGTAGATCATAAGCAATCAAACCTCCTCCCTAGAAATCTAACACCTGCAGCCAATACAAAATGCCAAAGCCTTTGCATTCCTTTTTCCAACAATGCACAAAAACAATTATTTTAAACACAACTAAAATTAAACTTCCACAACAGACTGGGCAGTGGTGGCACATGCCTTTAATCCCAGTATTCAGGAGGCAGAGGCCTGAGGGGGCAGAGGGGATCTCTGTGAGTTTTAGAGCAGCCTGGTCTACAGAGTGAGTTCTAGGACAGTCAGAGTTAGAAAAATTCAATTACTATATCTTTGTGCATTTACTTATGGGCCCTTTTCCACTATGTCTATTGAAATGATCATATAATCTTTGTCCTTGTCTCTATTTATGGACTCTATTTATGTAGTTACTGACTTGCATATGTTGAACGATCAATACATACAGGATATTAATCCAACTTGATCAAGATGCATGATGTTTTGAATGTGATGCTGTCTTTTGTTTGCAAGGATTTTGTTGTGGACTTTTTATCCATGCCCATCAAGGACATTTTTTATAGTATTTTATTTTGTGCCTTTATTTTCATAATATTGGCATTGTGGGACGAATTAAGAAATGTTCCTTTTCTTTCTATGTTCGTATTACATCTTCTTTAAAAGTTTGCTAGGATTCACCAGTGAATTTATCAAGTTCATGACCTTTTCTTTTTGGGAGGCTCCTTATTTCTGCTTGCATTTCAGTTCCCATTATAGCTATGCTTAGGTTTTCTTTCTCTTGACTTAATTTTGAGGTCCCCTTTTGTTAGGGATAATGTCTTCCGTCATTTTTCTCTTAGTTTTTATCTGTTTGTTTCAGTAAGTTGTTTTTCTTTCAGACAATAAATAGTTGGGTCCACCTTTAAAAACCAATCAGCTTAATAGGAGAGGTTCGGTGTTTTTTGTTTTTTTTTTCTTTTTTGTTTTTTGTTATTTTCCCCTCCAGACAATGTATCTATTGGGTTGAATACTTCGTCCTCTTAAGAGTTTGCTGTTTCACTGATTTGTACGTGTTTGACTCCTTTCTAGTTTTGGTTGCTTTGTTTATCTTTTGAAGTTTATTCTTGTGCTTGCCAAAGGTTGGCTCTGTAGGAACTCAAATAACATTTCAGTTAACAACTCCTCCTCCCCCTCCCTCTGCTCCCTTTGCTGGTTTCTCTTTCCTTTGTCCTGATACCAGGTATCAAACCAAGGTCTCAAGCATTTGAGGCAAGTACACTACCATTGAGCTGTTGCTCTTCCTCTACAAGGTTCTGTTTTAATGATGTAATAAAAAGAGATTTTTAAAAACATGTTGATTCACGTGGCGAAAGTAGATATTTCCAAAACAGAACTTGAAAAAATGTACAGTTAAAAATATACAGAAAAATTATACAGTTGAAAAATAATTGTTTGTAAACCATCTATATGAAATAGGAAGAGATAATTCTTCAAAAAAGGGATTTATACTTTAAATATCACTGAAGAACCACTTAAAAACTGGACAGTATAAATAAAGAAAAAGTTCTTAATAACATGTTAAAATACAATGAGATGTCATTAAAGTAAGAGTAATGATAATACCAAGTGTTAGAATTCAAATTCTCCTACCTAGATATCAGGAATATGAATTAGAAGAAGTAATCTGGAAAACTTAGTATCTATCAAAGTTGGAGATATGCTCATATTTTGATCTAGATTCCATAATTTGACATTTATGCCCATGTTCCTTTGAACATATTGTCTGTCATAGCTAGTAACTGAAAAAGATCCAAATATGCAACCATTTATATGGATAAACGCATATGACATGGGAAGTTCAGTTATATATAATATAGCAAAGGAAACAGATACAGTGGCACACAATACATGCATGTCATGCAGATTTAAACATAAAATATGTGCTAATATCTCAACTCATATGAAGCTAGAGTTTGCTTAGTAATGCATACATAACAGTGAAGGTATAAAGAAGCGGGCTTCAGATGATAGACTTGGAATGGTGGCTAAGAAGAAAGACTGCAGTTGGGAGAGGGCAGTAAGTGCTCTCTTCAAAACCAAGCATCAAGACAAATAATTATGAGGAACTTAACACAGAAAGAAAGGCGACTAAAACAATGTGGTGAACTTCGGTAGTTTAAAATTTCAAAACAATTATCTTATGGCCTACTTTATTTTAATTCTGCTTCCCCATTCCCCAGCCTGAAACACGATCATTTGGAAGCAGATCCCACACACCATGCTGACACACTTATTTTTCTGTTTGTATTATACGGGATCTAAAAAATATCTAAGATACTGTTATTACAGGAAGTGGTGCTATTTACCCAAAATACTTAACCATTATTTCCCAGCACCATTGACTATCAAATCAGTATCCAGATTTTTCTGATACTCTTAATGATTGAAATAACTAGTTTGTTTAAATCAGGATCTTGCAATGCCAACAACTTATTTTTTGTCTGCTAGACCTCTTGCAGTGCGTGGTTATGCCTTTACATTGCTTAGACTCTCATTTTCAATATAATTTATTTCAGCCTCTAAAATGTCTTTCATTGGATGAAAAAGTGTATTGTCAGTCTACAATTAAGCTTCTTTTTTATCCTTGAGCATGCACTCTCTGCATTTTATTTTTCTTTGATTTATTGATGAAAGAAAGTAGATCATTTGACCAACAGTGATGTTTCCTGTCTCATAGCCTGACTTGTGTCGGTATGGGCTTGCGTAGTGTATCCCTTTGCCACAAGTGCTTTCTGCAAACGGAAAGCATGCACTAGTGTATATTGTCCTGGATTTTAGTTTGTAGCAGTTCCTTTGGAGCAGGGGTGCATAGATACTGTATTTTAAAGTTGATCGTTTTTATCTATGTTGGAAAGAATAACATTTAAAAAATAATCTTATCATTAATCATTGTCTTCCTGCACTTTTCCTAAATGAAGTTTAAAAATGGTCATATTAATATTCTGCTTCTTGATCTAATATACGTTTTAATGATTATTATTATATTAGAGGATTTTGTAATAATTCACCTAGGTATTTATGAAATTTTGGATAAGTTTTGTTTTGCTTGGGGGATAAACAAATAAATTTGGTGAGAAATATTTTAAAATCATAGCTCTGAAATTTGTGTTCTATACATTATATAGAAGTGCTTATTTATGCAGAAGAAATAGCCACACTATCTTCAATAGTAGCATAATTAAAGTAATAAAGTAATATTGATGAATGACCTATAATTTAACAGTAGTCAGTCAGGTGGGGAATTATTGGTGGTGAATGAATTAGTCCAAGTCACATGAGAGCTATCTAAACTTTCTTTTTATGTTGCACTGATGTAGAAATGTGGTAAAGGTAGCATGTGATGATGAAGTACAGAATGGAGGCTTGAAGTGGCTTCTTACACAGCATCAATGAACACATATTGTGATATTTGATGAATAATTAAGAGATATACCATTTTAAGATACTAACTTGATTGGGATTTTATATATGAAACACTCATAAATGTTTATTCAATTTGATGACTGGAGAGTGATTTATATATTCTGTATTCTGCATTAAATTGATTTTAGATACTATCACCCAGGGCAGATTGACCTAAGTCATACAAATAGATTTAAAAATATACTGAAGTAATAAATTCCTCCTAGCTCGTAGGTAAAGATTGCAAATCGAGTACACTTTTTTTTATTTGGTAGTGGAGGGAAATTAAGAGTTTACAGCTCTCTTCCTAAAGAAGGGATTACTATCATATCCATTTCTCATAAAATAATATTTGAATCACATTCCCAGGAATTCTATGCCACTTCCAAGAAGTGTAAAGGAGAAATAGTTAACCGCTTGAATCCTGGGAAATTTGCCATTGTTTTCTGGAGAAATTCAGACTACATAATTACTAATAGCCAGTTACAAAACTGCATACAGTCTCTTAAAGACAGGTTGTTTTTATAGGTGATATTGTGACTTGTTCTAAAGTCTTCTTCCAAGCCATTGTACTGATAACACATCTCTGTTCCTAATTTAGCTTCTATTACTGCAATGATGTTTTTCATTGGAGGAGTAGAGCATAGGAGTTGAAAAGACTGGCTTCTAAATGTGCACTGAGCTTAATCATAATTGTTATGAGATTTTAAGCAGGCTTTTACTTCCTGCCCCTTTCCTCACCCATTGAATTATAGTATCTGTTCTAAAGATTAAATTCATGTAGTACCTTCAGCATGCACCCACACAAGAACTCGTATCCACAAATCCGTGTATAAGGAACTCCTGTACTTATTCATATACTAAAGATGTCAGTGCCTGTCAGCACTTTCACTGAGTTTCAGAGCTCCCGAAATATCTTGTCAGACTACAACATTCTTACCTTTTAAATTCTGTCTTTCTCCTAATGCTTCTCCCTTCTATTGCTTTGACATAGCCTTCCAGTATATTCTAGAGATTTCAAAATGTTGGTACTTAACAGTCCAGAGAAAACTGAGGCCTTTACATAATTATAAATTTATTTCTCAAGAACGGCCATTAAAATAACCAATAGCATTGCAGGTTGAAATGAAAACATACTCATTGGTTAACTATTCTGAAATGTGTGTTTTCTCTGATGAACTATGTACTGTATGAGGCAGAGTCTCAGCAAGAGTCCGTCTTGACCATCTAGATGTGCATGGTCTAATACCTAACAAAGTTTAGTGAATAGTTTTATATGAATAAAGATCTCTATTAATAAGAGCTATTCTAGAAAAATTAAATCTATGATTTTTAAACCACATATGTATATAAAAATTGTTCAGTGCTCATAACCACACAGAACAGCATGAGACTGCTTTGTTGACCGCCACTGTCAACATACTGACTTGCATTTAGTTCTAAAGAACAAAGCCAATCTCATATGGATCAACTTTGTACTTTAAATCCGGGACAGCATTCTTGAGCCAGATAACTATGTGGGCCAAACTGTTCACTATACATGTGAGAAGGTTTTCTTTACTTCAGAACATTTTGGTCAGAGTCACATCATTATCTCAGACAGGGACAATTTTTTTAATCCCATTTCAATACTGGTATTCCCTTGACAACCATGTACTAGGGTTTTGGCAAGGATGTAATTTCTAATATTAAAATTTGAACACTCTTTTACTTAGTGTTTTTGTTATATACTTTTTGGTCTTATTTGAGCTACCTTATACATAAACTTGATAAAGTAGAATTTAGAAAAAACAAATCAAAGTCGGAGTATAGGCTACACAGCATGCATCTTCTACCTTAAATAGTGCATATCACAGAAATTCTACATTTCTCTTCTCAACTTGTTAGCCTCTCCTCCCTTTTTCCTTTGTATTTCCAGACCCCTAGGTCTCCTGAGTTCAAGCTCACAGATCTATAAAAACAAAGCAGCAGATCCATGTATCAGCAGAAAAGCATTGAGGACTCAGATATAAACCCACAGATATAGTGGCCTGAGTTTTGACGAGGGTGCTAAAAATAAATATTGGAGAAGAAACATTTCCTTCATAAATGATGCTGGTTATCCACAAGTAAAAAAATGAAATTCAATCTCTATCCTTCATCTTATATAAATATCAACTCCAAATGGGTCAAATATCTTAACTTGAAACTCTGAAACTGTTAGAGTAAAGGGTACAGAAAACACTTCAAGATACAAGCAAGGAGTTTTCTTAATAGGACTCCAGTTGCTTAGGATAACAAAGCTTTGATAACAAAGCTATCAGTTAACAAGTGAGAACTAATGAGATTGAGAAAGCTACTGTGCTGTAAGGAGAAAGCAAGCAGAGTTAAGAAACAGCTCACAGAACGGAGAAGGCTCTTCTCACTACACATCTACAGGAGGGTTACTACGTAGAATACACAAATAATAAAACAAGAAGTCAAATAGCCTCCTCAATAAAAAAGGTAACGAAATGAGCATTAATTGACAAATGGTAACATATAAATTATAATTAAACATCTGAAAAAATGTTTATCTTCAGTAGCTAGCACAGAAATGCAAACTAAAATTATAATTTTAATTAAAAATTATATAGGTATATTGCTATACTTATATAGTTCAGTGCATTACTCAACTCTCATCAGAGAAACTTCTTCTTGCAGTAGATTGGGATTAACGTAGACACCTGCAATTGTTCAGAGAGTAAGAGACACTGGAGCACCCAGTCCTACGTAGAATACCTTTATCGGACACCTCCCTTCAAGGTTCAGGGATCTATACAGAAGAGGAGCCGGAGAGATTGTTAGAGTCAGAGGTGGTGGATGATTCCAAGGAAACAGTGTCTCCCAGACATAACACTGCTGATGAACATATGAACTCAGAGACTGTGACAGAATGCACAGATCTGCATAGGTTCAAACCAGACAAAATCCCAGAAATGACAGGGTGGTGGAAGAAACGATTGGCAACTGATTCCTACTGGGAAAGAGAAGCCAGTTTTCTCCAATGGAGTGTCAGTGGGTATATCAACCACACTCCTGGGTAGGTCCCAGGCCAACAAAATGGATTCCATGGTGTATGTGTATGTGTGTGTGTGTGTGTGTGTGTGTGTGTATTTGGGGTTTTTTGTTTCATTTTGGTATTGTTTTAGCTTAGTTTTGTTTTTTTGTTTTGATTTTCATTTTGTGTTTTGTTTTTATATTTGGAGAGAGAAAGAGAGAGGGGGAGAGGGAATGAGAGATAGAGATAGATCAATAGAGAATATAAACAAGGAAAAAAAGCAAAGAAAAATGATTGCACAATGAAAATGAAGGTAACTTCACAAACAAAATTAGGTGAATGTATGAGAGGGATTGAAAGTAAAGTCTAATTGTATAAAATTATGACAGAGTAAAAAGACTGCTAGCATGAAGTGAAGCAAAAAAGAGATGGGCAAAGGGCAAAATAGAAAGGAAGAAAGAAGAACACAAAGCAGTGTTAACACAGGTTATTTCTTGGTCTCTGGAAACTATCGGCAGCTGGTTGTAAGGAGAGGCTCTTTCGGATCTTTCCCATGGTTAAGCTAGTGCTGAGCCTGTTTGGGACAGGTTTGATGTCTGTCATTGCTGTCTTCACTTTCTAGTTTCCCTTGTTTGTATGCCAAGACTGTCTGTTTGCAACACCAAGCTTTGCAGTCTGTGAGCTGGACAGTGTCTCTCATCATCCCCAGATTTCTAAGCACAGACGTCTTCGGTGGCTAATGTTCAGCTTGGGGGTATCTTCCAAGTTCCTTGGGAGTGTGGAAAATGACTACAACACTTAGGTATTCACAGATCTCAGGGCAGGGGGTATATCTGTTCTTTCATAACCTTCTCAGAATTAATCACACTAATGAGGGATGCAGCTGTGTTCCAAGTAGCTTTGCGGAGTTTCGTTTTTGCTGTACAGCAGAGAGCAGCAGATAGATCCAGAGGTTGGCCTGCCTGTCCTGTGACCTCAGTTCAAGGGTATCAGAGTCCAGGACTACTCTTAGTTGATCAGATCTGCTACTGGGGACTGACATTGAGTTACTTTCCCTTCACTGCCCGAGTTGGGCTTTGTTCTGTGCGAGATCAACTGTCCTTACCACTCCCTCTGTTTTTCCTTTGTCTGCTTTAGAGGTATATGTGAGATTTGAGTGAAAGGAAATAACACGTAAATTCTTTGCTTTGCCTTAAAAAATACTCTGAGTCAACATGAGCAAAGCTCCTACGGACTCACAGAGACTGAGGCAGCTTGCATGGCAGCCCTGCACAGGTCTGCACGAGGTCCTCTGTGTATTGTTATGGCTTCCAGTTTAGTGCTTCTATGGGGTTCCTGAGTGAGAGAAGGAGCATGTGAGTCTCTGATTCTTGAGCCTTCTCTTGGGGATCTTTTCATTGTGTTGGTTTGTCTTGTCCAGTTCTGAAGTGATAGTTTTTTTGTTTTGTTTTCTTTTGTTTTTAGACAGACTTCCTCTGTTGTGACTCTGGCTGTCCTGGAACTCACTCTGTAGACCAGGCTGTTCTCACACTCACAGAGATCCACCTGCCTCTGCCTCCCAAGTGCTGGGATTAAAGGTGTGTGCCAACACCACCTAGCTGTTTTATCTTATTATACTTTATTTTGTTATATTTAAAACATAAATGAACAAATGAATGAATGAATGAATGAAAACATAGCCACTAGGGTAAAGGTTAACAACTGAATTTTCATTTATAGCTACTGGGAGAGGAAGAATCAGTTTTCTCCAATAGAGTGACATTGCATATATTAACCAATTCAGGATCGGCCTCATGTTCAGGAGTAGCTGACTAACATAATAATGGAATCCACAGGTTTCGTGTGCTTTTATTTGGTTATATTTTGGTGTTTGTGTGTGTGTGTGTGTGTGTGTGTGTGTGTGTGTGTGTGTATTTTCTTCTTTTGGGGTATGGTTTTATTTTGTTTTCTTGGTTTTGAGGGGTATTGATGTTGTACTGGGTTTTGGTTTGTTTTCTGAGAAGGAACTTAAAGTTGGGTGGGTAAGGAGCAGGAGATGATCTTAAGGAACTTGGGGAAGAGAAAGAATATGAAATTTAAAAAATGTAAATATGAAATAAAATAAATTCTGCATCATGTACTATGCTAAGTTAAATCCTCTTATGAAGCAAGTGTTAGTTGTATAGTCCCTTTAACAGAGTTGCGAGTAATCCAGGTGATATTGGTTCCTAGCCTTGTTTTGGGATAGTCTTTCTGGGGACTGGAGAGATGGCTCAGCAGTAAAGAGTTCATAGTGAACATACAGAGGGTCTGAGTTCAGTTCCCAGCACCCACATCAAGTGGCTCACAACCTCCATAACTCTAGCACCAGGGGATCCAATGCCTCTGCCTCTGTGGCCCCCACATTTGTGAGCACATATGCTCTCCACATATAAATGATTAAAAAGTCAAATTAGCATTTTAAAAATATTCCTTTAGTTAATGAATTAGCTTTCTGGCTGTTGCAGCTCATAAAATATTTGAGTAAGAATTCCCTAAGCAGTCAACACTCTGTTAGAGACTTTTGAAATAGATGCTGTGGCCAGTACAATCAAATTACAGTTAAGTTAGTTTTCGCTGCAGAAAACTCAGCTCCGAATATTGTTCTACATTTGAGGAAAACCTGAAATAGAACAAAGCCGTGTTTGATGGTTTTGATTCTCTTGGTGATATATTCAGAGTTTATGAATCTCAGAGTTGCTCCTAGATCTGCATAGACAAAATCTTGAGATGCTAATTTTTTTGTCATTTGGTCTAGATGTCCTTGGTGAGTATCCTCCCGTGGAATCTGGTTCATCTCCAATCTGTCAGAAGACATCAGATGTGATTCTGAGTCCTTATGTCCTGTGCCTGTGCAAGCTGTGTGAGTGCACTGATATAATGAGAACAATTTGACTGTTGTCCAGGGGCTTCTAAACTGAATTTACAATGGGTTTGCAATAGTGCTGCACCGAACTCGCCTTGGAGTTTCAGGCTGAGCTGGGAAATCTTTGCTTAAGGTTGGAATTGTTTTATTTGTTCAGACTCATTCTTTGCTCCACAGAAAATTTTGATGAGTATGATTTTAACATAAACCCAAGAAATTTAGTACATGGAGGGAATATTCTTTTCCAGTGAGGTTGTCAAATGTCTTGTGTATTACCAACACAATACATGTGTTTATTCAGACGTGAAACTCTCCCATTGCATACTGGTATCACTGTTGCCCATTTTTAAGGAGATAACACTAAGGACATCCATCTGCCTCTTAGGAAGGTCACTGTTATATGTAAAGAAGGCCCTGTGATGGAGGGCTTAGTGAAGTTAGTGGTCACACCAACATTAGACCCCTTAATCGCCTCATGTAATCAATTTTGGAGCTGTTGAGTATATTCAAACCATATAAATATTATTAGTGTAGATATATTATTATTTTTAGTTTCAATAGGCAGTGATTAGTCCTACTGTAGAATAAGGCTTTATTATTATTTTTATTTTTTATGTCCATAGGTTCAGACAGTTGATTTTAGGTTTGGGTTGGTGATTAATTGAGTTCTGCTGTTCTTTGATGAACATTTCTTGGCTTGATGAAAAGTAGAAGGCCAAGTCACAAATTTACTAACTTGGGGGAAATGTTGTAATTTAATTCATCTAGTCCTGTTTCTGTTAGTTATAAGTCTAGGGAAGTCAGTCAACTAACTTAAGAAATTTTGTCTGAAAATAAGCTTTTATTCTCTTTTACCATACAAATTTGTTGTTTTTTCTAGCTAGATACTGAACCTTATGGGCACTTCTGCTCTGCAGTATAACTTTCTCTGCTTTTAATGCCTCAAAGGAGGACAGTTTCCTGTATTAGCCAGGTTTCCAGCTGAAGCTTGAATTCATGAGCCTACCAAACCCAGAGAGGTTTGGGGTTGGAGATAAAGTATTTCTTTTTATACTCACAGAATCTTATCTAGGCATAAAAACATAATCAAATATTTGTAATTATAATCTAATCACTTTTCTCCAGGCAGACTTGTTTTGTATATTATAACACAATATAATATAGTATGATATAACTTTTATTTCAGTACACATACCAAATAAGAATTATTGCTATGAGTAGGTAGTGTACTCCAACTACCAAAATTAGAAGTCTGTTGAAAGACTTCTAGAAGACTCAGGGGCTGAGAAATTTTGGTCATTCTTGCTCTTCTTATTCAGGAAGAGAATCAATAGGAAGGCTATTGAATCTCTCTCCCTCTGTCTCTATTTTTGTCTGTCTGTCTCATTCTCTCTGCCTGTCTCTGTCTCTGTCTCTCTCTTTCTCTCTCTCTTCTCTCCTCCAACCTCACACATACACAAACGCCCCTCTGAGGGCCTTTCAATTCCTCCAGAACAACTTTCTCCAGTCCTGTACTTACTTGGAAATCTCTGTCTTCTGGGATGTGAATAAGAAAGTGGCCAGATTCTCACTTTACCCTTCATCCCCTGTGACTGCAGACATCTATTGGCGTCTTCTGTGTAAAGCCACCCATAAAGTAAACGTCTTAACTTCTCTCAGAGCAGGGATGCTATCTAATGTCTAAAATTTTCTCCTATCCTCATTTTACACATACACCTTTTGCCCTTAGTTCGATCAATACCTTATTCTTAGGAAAACCTTAAATTTTAATATGTTTGCTCTTGGGGAGTATTATTTAATGTTTTCATGCAATATATTCTCATTGTGTCTTTCCCTTTCCCAGCTCCTTCCAGATCCCGCCTACCTCCATTCCCACCCAAATCAATGTGAGAAAATTTAAATACGAGGTTAAATAGAGAAGGGATGGGAGGGAAGGTAAAGGGGGGATATGGAGAGGGAAAACTAACAATAAACAGCATACAATATCATGTGGAAACCTACTCGTGCAGAAACTTGATAAAATATATGCATATATTAAAGGGCTCTAAGTGGAGCCACCAAATAACAGGGAAAGAATGCCCCAACTAGACGTCTTCAGTCTCCAAGTAAAATCTCCAGGGCCAAGAAGAGGCTGTTGACGTCCACCTCTTACCTGATGGCTGGCTGTCCTCCCTCAGGCCGAGGTTTCAGTACTATTTGGTTAGCTAGGAAATTACTTCTCTTTCTCTGCATCATGCTGCTGCGGGAGCATTTTTGTGTTTACTCACCTGATTTCTTCTTCTCCACCCGGCTTCTCTTGGTTCTCATGGGTGATAAAGTCTAAAGTTCTTTCACTGTCAGTAGAGTCTCTGTGTGAAGATGAGGAATACACAAGTGCATGTGTCCGATCTCTTCTGGCTGATACGATATTTTAAGATTGTATTAATTTATGGAAAGGACGGTGGGAGTTCTGTGGTGTGACATTAGTGGTATTTTAAATATCATCAATTTACTGCCACAGTATTTGTGGCAATAAAAAAAGGCTTAACCGCCCTTAGAGCATAGAAGTCTGCCTCTCTTGGATCACATGCTGATTCAGTTGGGAACTTCCCTGTACCTCCTGGCCAAGGTCCTTATGCTTAGACCTGTCCTATCTAGTACTCACTCCATGTCCCTCTAGCTATTTATCTTTCCTCCCTTCACTCCAACTCCTTGATTGTGAATGCTTGGTCATTTTCTTTTTTGAAATATTTGGGCTTCCATGGTGCTTAGCATAGAGTGGGTGTTTCCTGTATGTTTTATAGAAAATGGAGTGTGTTGATAATTTGCCGAGGGTTCAGAGGGAGTCTTAACATCTCATGTCAGAAGTGGTTATCTTCTCGTTTCCCCTCTTTTCTTCTTTTATGTTTTGGACTATCACATTCGTCCTGACAGCTAAGATGTCTTTGTCTCATCACATGGACCAGGAGGCACCATGTATTCCTATACATCTCTATTACTACATGACCTGTTAGATTTTAATCGAGGCTGTTTAATTTTCTGAGGGTGTTTTAGAACAATTTTTTTTACAAGAATGAAACAATATATGTTAACCAATTGTTGACATTTACCCAAATCTCCTGGCCTGTTAATATCAAGATGGTTGGTATAACATGGCCAAGTTTAGATACAGTTTTATTTCAATTGAAAAGTTATTTGTTGCTCATGTAATACCGGTAGGACACGGACATTGTTTGGAAATCAGAATGAAGAAGAAAATACCCTGACATTAATGAATGGATGGTGCCTATAAAGAGAGATAGCTAAATGATCATCTCTTTAACCAACGTAAGATCTATAGGAATGGGCAGTCTTTAGGACATGTCTCTGACATGTGTGGTCAGAATACCATTGCATTAAAAACCACTATTATAATTTTAAAATATTTTTGTTACTACAACAATGGAAAAATCATGCATTTTTACTGAGTTGTCTTCTCCTGTAACCAATTAGAATTATATCGCTGACTGATGCCTAAAGAGACGAGTGTGGGAGATCTTTAGAGTTCAGAGACTTGAGCTTAAAACTTTGGTCCACTTTGGTTCTTATATAAAATATTGTCTTATTGTTAAATACCAAGGGGTAATATCCTGGATGTAGTAGATTTCTCAATCCAGTCCTCAAAGGATCTTCTTCAGGATCATTCCAATTAGCTGCCAAATAATATACAAGATCTAAATCAGTGGATCTGGCTCTCTGTACTGGATTCAATGCAGCAATTTCAACAATATTTGATATATGTCAAAATCCTATAGCCATAGATTTGATGCAAAAACACTTTATTCTTTGGCTAATTCAATTCCCGGTCCTAGTCCTGGAGTCCTTGAGCATTTCAGCCTCCATACAATCTACTCTTAAGGCCAGCACTGGAAGGTTTCAGCCTCCATACAATCTAGAATAGTTAAGCCTCCAAGACTTACTGTTGACTGAGCCACTCTGATTAGCTCCTTCTGAACTCAGAGCTGAACTGAACTCAACTGACTCTTCTGGTTCAACTCACTGGCTGTTCTGGCTCAAACTCTTCTCCAAGCTGCTGGTTCAAACTGATCATCTGAGCCAGCTGTCTGTTTCTAACTGAACTCTTCTGACTCTGGCTGACTCCACAACTTCTCAGACTGAACTGCTCTACTTGGCTTCAAACTGACTCTCCTAAACTCACTCTTCCTATCTGATACTGACTCCTTCTGCTGACTGCCTCTGTGTCTCTGCCTTAGACTCCTTAGACTACTCCTGAGTCTTATTTTCAGACTTCTCAGACTGCCTGCCTCTTTCTGCCTCAGTATCTTATCCTCTGTTTGAGCTGAGAGCCTGCTTTTATTACTGTGAGAGGGTGGGCATGTCCTCACTTTGACTTACTCTGAAAACTCTCTTGCTGATTCATCACTTTGTCTGTCCTTCACTGAGTCACAGTGAGTCACACCTGAGACATCACTTCCTGTCTGACATTGACTCCTTCTGAGCTCTTCTTCCTGTCTCCCAAACGCTGGAATTAAAGACTTGCACCACTGCTGCCTCTTGAATACTGAGATTAAAGGTTTGTACTAACATTCTTTCTACATTCCGTAGGGACCACACAGACCTTTGAATGAGATCACTTCATAAAGACCCTTGGATCTGATCCCTTCATATAGATACCTGAATATGATCCTTTCCCAGAGCAACCATGTTGCTGGAGTAAATGATTAAATAGTCCTCTAAAAATCTCTTATCCCTTGTTTCATATACTATGTTCTTTTCCAATTTTCCATGTTCTTTTCCTATATTTTTGCTGTGTGATGTCTGTATTGTGCTGCCTCTCCCCCCCTCCCAGCATGTCTGTGAGGTCAGAAGTAGACACTGGGTGTCTTTCTCAGTTGCTTTCCATTTTATTTGAGATAGTATCTCTTTCTGAACTTGGATTTGCAGTCAAACTAGCTCCAGGAGTCTGCATTTCTCCATCTCCATCCCCCCTGCCCCACTGTTTCATTCACCTGTGCTCACTTGTGCTTCATGTTTTGTGTGGGTGTTGGGGTTTGAACTCAGCACCTCAGGCATAGGTGGCAGACACTTCAAATCTGAGCCATCTTCCCAGCCTATTTTTTTAAAATTATTTATTGAAATATCAGAGACTTGACTTTAACCAGTTATGGTTATGAAAATAATGATGATAAAGAGAATTTCTTAATTTTGTTGTTTTATTAAAAGCATTTTATCATCATCAATGATACAATTTAGAATTAAAGCACATAGTGAAAAGTACAAATAAGATTTTATTTATCTCAAATTATGCATTTTAATATATAAGATAAAAGCATTTAGAATATAATCCTTACAGCAATATCACAAGTAGGTAAGACTAGCCTTCCTTACATTTGAGAGAGTTGAGGGTTTGATAAGTATTTAATCTTTTAGAGGTAACATAAATAAAAGATGAGGTTGGCCTATACTATACCGTTTATATCCTACAGTTGTACAACATGTGATGAATTTGACATACCCAAAATAGGTATTCCTAAATTGCCTGTGTTAAGAGAATATACTTTGTTTAGTTTACTCGAATAATATAGTGCATATTTTATAAGTAGGCAACGATAGTATATATCATGTATAAAAATGGAGTTGTGTTTTCTATAGGAGATAATATCAGCACAAATGTATATTTATCCTTCTTTATAAGTGTGCTTTTAAATTCTCATCAATATAACTGTTTAAAAGGACTCAGTAGTTATGGATTTTGTGCTCTTCTTTTTTCTTTTTAAGGTAATAACTCTCAGATTATAATACGCCTTGAAATTTCTCACTAGGAGAGAAATCAAATTCTATACTGAAGCTCAGAATTTAAGTTAATTGAATTTTGTCTTACAGTGTTTCAATAAATATTGTTTGTATAGAAGTCCACCATGGTCATATGTTTACTATGCTGCTAGAATATGATTACTTATAATTACCACAAAAGACAAGATTTCTCATATTAATCTTAGTTGTTACGTGACTGTGATGGTGTTTGTGGCAAACAAGGTTCAGTTTCTGAAAAATCCATTCACACATTTTAGTCTTGTATACTTGGAAGTTATGTGCAGACTGTCTTTATTCCTTGCCATGTTCTGAGAAGATGTCCAGTCAGATTGCATTTTTTTTGCTTAGTACTGGGGATAGCAGTGACAATAGTAAGAGTAGACAGTCGACAACTCTGTACCATGTGTCCAGAATCGTGGAAAATGGATATACCCTCTCCTCACAGTTCACAGGGTAGCATTTTATGCTAGAAATCATGGTTATTCACACTTCAGAAAACCAAGGACCACGAACCTCAGAGAAGTTAAATTACTTGCTCAAGGTCACATAGGCACTGCGTATCAGAAGTGGGATTTGATCAAAGATTTTGCTCATGTGTTCAGAGACTCTGGAAAGGTAATTTCCAAGTGTCAGAGCAGTGGAAGCATGCAGAATGACCATTTGTGTGTGTGTCCTGACACCTGAGTTATCACTCATGACAGCTTGATGCCCACTTACTCATTCCAAGTGTCAGTTGAGAGTGGCCGGTGCAGTGGCCCCACAGCACTCCCATTTGTTGGAAAATCCTATGTTGATCTTTATTTAAAATAAAAAAAAATTGCTTCAGCTTCTGAGGGTTTTGTTTTTTTGTTTTTTTTTTTTTTTTTTTGGTCATGGTGCATTATTTTGAGAGTTGGGGAGCTGACATGCCCGAGGTGTGAAGATGGTGATGTACTTCCTGAAGGCATGAAGACACTCAAGAATAAAGCAAGGCCATCACGCTGTCATTTGTTGTTTTTCCTGCTCAGGCTTTTAAGAAAGAAATGAAGGTCAATTAACTGGGAAGCTTAACCTCTCGCAGCTTGTCTTTTTCTGCATAGGCTTTTAGCCTTTTTAAATAACTCATTTTCTCTTTCTCTCCCTCCCAACCCCCTATCTGTTGTGAACATGTTTTTGGATTTCTTGTGCTGGGCCTAAGGAGCAGACTGCTTATATTCAAGAATGATTTGGAGGGGATAAAGTGTGCAAGAGTTTGAATTCTTGCCATAAGTCCCTGGCAGACAGCCAGGTAGCCTCAGAGGAATAGGGCTAATGAAGGGGGGTGAGGCCCGGAGTGTGGCTGGTAATGCAGCCTTCATTTAATTGGGAGCAGGTACCGGTGCTAACTTCTTCCATTTTAATTGGAAAAATGGAAGGAGATTGTTAAGGAAGAAGGAAAAAAAAAAGAATGCATAAAGTTTTCAAGCCTCGGAGCCAAAGGCAGTCCGGTCTATGCCAGAGAAAGAACTCAATTTAGGGCAATTTGCTCGGCAAGCTGGGCTTCAGCCTCTCCTGGGAATAGGGATGAGGAAGAAAATGAAACCAAAAGAGAACTTGATAAAATCACCTAGCACAGACAATCTCAGTAGAATAGGTTTTACTGAGTTAAATCTGCCCCAATCAATATGATTCTTTTCATATAAGTTACAAATAAAAAGCCACAAGATTACAATAAAAATCGAGGCTGCAGCGCTACTGATGTTGCACCTGGGAGCCTTGAGAACTTGTTATGGGATATGTGTTTTCGCAACTATAATGCTTAGTTTTTCTTTTCACCCTGGTCATGCGAATCAAGTCCTGGCTTCCCTGTCCTATCCATCCAGGTTCATATGTTGTTTTTAAACTAAGAGAGTCAGCCCCTTCTGGTTAATTCCTTTCTAGTAGGTGTTGGGGGATCCATATGTTTTGTTTGTCCTGAGCTCTATTGAATCTATTATTGGTCTGACTTTTTTTATAATGATAATGATAAATGAGGGTATTTCTCCCGATTGCACAATTTGTGACATGAATATTGATTAATCTGAGTGTAAAACAATAAAATAGGTGAGAGTCAATATAAGAAACAATGTTTTCTGGTGTATAAAAAAATAAAAGTCCTGTAACATCAAGTTTAATAACAATCGGTTCCTCGTGTTTGGCTAAATTATAAAAACAGGAATTTTGGGTAGCTAAAGGTGTTCAATTTTAATCCTTAAATAATGAGTTACAAGTCTATGCAAACATTGTCTCACTTCTAGACTGGTTGACTCATTGATGAAAACAGTTGAGAGCAATACTTACTTTAATACATGTAGTACATTTTTAAAGATACCTGACGGTACTTATTTAGATTTTAAGTTTCCTGGAAATTTTTTGTTTTGTTATTAAATCAGTGCAAAGTGTTTCTTGATAGAGAAAAGCTGTCTATTGCCTGGTGAGTGAGGTAGGACTCACCTCTGTCCGGTTAGTCACATGTTCACTGTGGGAATCTGAAAGATGAGGTGATTATGGATATTTGACTGCTGTGGTGGTTTTACTTGTGGATTTGGAAACCTTTTTATCTTAAGTGATCTGACTCTGGCTAGCTTATTTGATTGTATCTGTTCCCAGAAATTTAAGATTAGGAATGCAAATAGACTTCTCTGGACAAAGCAAAAGTATCGCACTCGGAATGGTAGGCAGTTGTCCTGCCATGTGTTTATGCATACATGCTGGACAAGTGACTCAGTTGATCCCCTAAAAATATTCATAGAGAACTTTTGTTAAACACCATGGAAGATAAAAATATTGAAAACAATAAGAAATTTACATTCTTAATGAGAAAGCCAGATTAAAATAACAGTACCAACTACAAAATTAGCAAATAGAAGGAAAATGTTGCCAAGTAAGAGTTTTCAAAGTTTGCAGTACTCACCCCTGAACACACCTGAGGATGGACAACAGTGTCATACAGTTTGTTAAAGGCTTGGAAGTATCAGCTGAATCCGATAATACTTGACTTCCCTTGAGTTTAAAAGGGCTGAAATTGCTGGAGAGGTTGCTGAGGGGTTAAGAATACTTGCGGCTCTTCAGAGGACCTGAGTTCTATTCCCAGCACCCACAATGACAGATCACATCCATCTGAAGCTTCAGTTACAGGGGACCCGATGTCCTCTTTGGCTTCCAGGGCAACCAGGCATGCATGTGGTCCATATACATTCATGTAGGCAAAATACTCATACATAAAAATAAATCAGTAAATCTTTTTTTAAAAATGAAAGGGCTGAAGAGTATAGTAGAACAGTACTGTGGCAGCTCAGCAACGAAGACATGGGTCATACTCATAGGTGTAAACCCTATGAGATCTCAGTAGAGGGAACTGCCATCATGGCCAGCACCATGCAGCAGAACCCTGAGTGTGTCAGCTCAGGTGTTTTTATTGATCCAGAACTCCTCAGGTGTTCTGCTGACAGCACATGCAGATCATTAGCAATGAAACATTCCCCCGAGTAAACCCAACACCTACAGACAATACAAAGCACCAAAACGCAGACGGCCCTCACCCGGCAGTGCACAGAACAGTTATTTCGTACGTAACTAAAAGTAAACGCCTACAGCAGAAGGACATGACGGAGGCTGTGTCAACTGAGGCACGCAATCAAGTCAGGGGCTCGGAAGAGTGAGGGAACGGAAACAGCTTTCAGAAGGAATCCGAGGCTCTAGTGGGCCGTGGGAATTACGCTGTTCTTTGGAAGATTGTGACAAGAGTGGTTTCTTTTGCACACAGGACAGAAATGTATAAAGTTTCTCCTGTATAGTTCTCTAGAAGGCAAGACTCTTCCAGGGAGAATGGCTCAGTGGTAGCGCTGGTGTAAACATGAGGACCTCACAGCTGCTCCCCATCCCATTTTCCACCCGTGTGATCACACTGCTTTTCTTTTTTTTCTCCTTTGAGAGAGACCCAGTCACCAGCTGTAACACAAAGCTACTGCCTGTGCTAGAAATGTGGCCATGCGTTTACACACTTTATACGAAGGAGGTGCAGTTCGGGTAAACAACATGATGAAGGTGACTCAGAACTGTACTGTGTCACGTTACTCAAAGATTTGTGACTGCTTTGGCCTCGTAGGCCTTCTAAATAACACAATAATTCCTGATTACTTGCTATTGCATTAATGAAAACTTTCTTTTCTTCCTCAGTGATAAAATAGAAGATGGATACAACAATCAAATCAGGGACTGGTGTGTGTTTAGTATGAAGGAATGAATGGGAAAATGTTACTTGGTCCTTATGTAAACTGCTGTTTCCATGATACAGCAGAACACCTGGAAATAGAGTGAATTTGGGAGTTTTACTTTATCTCTATTGTTTCCTTTCTGCATCTTCACCCTGGTACCATATTTAACTACAGAGCAGTAGATAAATGAAGTTGGGAGGTGCTCTAAGCGTGTAGGCTATTGATTCCTTAGCAACTTTCTCTTCTCTGTATGGAGGGGGAGGAGAATGTGGTCCTTTCTTCCATGACAGTTTTCAAATACATAGATTGATGCCTTCTCTGCTCACGTGTAAGATTGTGTTCCAACAACCTTGCCAGGTTTCTGAAAAAGAAGAATGACTCGTTTGAGTTGTTTGGAAGAAATTTCATAATTCCTGAATTGGAATGTAGTAGAAGAAATATGCTGCACTGTAAATGAGAGGCAGAACGAACTGTACTGGGTGTGCTTTTGTATCTGGAATGATAGTACTTATCATGTTTTAATTCCAGTAATGCAGCTGATCACAGCTTAGCGAGATGAGTTAATGGAAAACCTCCATGTGGGTCAAGTATGAAGAGGTTTTATTCGTTCACATATGGACTCACAGCCGTTGAGGACTGTCTTTTTGTTGTTTCTTTAGCTGAAGATGTACCACCGCTAGGGACGATATGCTAATGAGGCTTGAGATGTTTTCTTACACACAGCATAGATGCTATGTTAATACAGAAAAACCTCGTGCAAGTGTTTACAAGTTGTACCACTGGTTTATTTAGAAAACACTAGTTTAAAGTTCTGCTAACATTACGAGGCTGGATTCTGGCCAGCCACCATCCTATTCTGTATTATCTATTACTTTACACGCACTTCTCCAGAAGAAGGCATGAAGCAGGTGTTCATTTTCACATCTCCCAAGAAGAGACTATGAAGTCTGTGTGACATCATGTCTAGGAATTAACACAGGCAGTGCCTGAGCTGGGCTTGCCCGTGGCCAGTGTGGAGATTTTGCTAACGTTACATTCATTACCTTGATCAACTTTTATTTCCCTCAGAATCTGGAGTACTCTTCTGAAAGTGTTCTAAACTCTTCCAAAAGAGGATTTAGCTTACTAAGCAATTAATGACTGCTATCATTTTCACAAATTTTTCTTTGAAAAATTTCCATTCTATAAATGAATGTAAAGCGTTGTATACTGAACACTTACGTATCCCAGAGTCACTGGTTGTTACCAGTACCAAATTTGCAAACCACCTTACTGTGTTTCATATTCAGAGACCTCTTTGCTGAGCTATTAGAAAATCATACAGCTATCTATCATGAGAACTCACATCTAAGTAGTAATCTCCAACGATAGAGTGTTTTTCACCATAACCCTAACCATCAAATTTATACCATGGATAAAAAGATATTAGGACAAATTAAAATTTTCAGAATTATCTAATGAGCAACTTCAAAGCTGTTTTCCTATCTCATTTGTTTTCTGTATTCATTTATTTTTTCTGTTTAAAGCAACAAATGTCTTTTACAATTTAAATTAATTTTCTTTATAAGCTCTACATGTAGAATTGACATATGAATGGTATACCAAGTAGTGTTCACATTATAGGTGTCTTTTCAAGCTTTACCACCTGTGATTAAAAAGTTTTGAATATTAGGATTGGAGAGAGGGCTCAGTGTATAAAATCAGTTGCAATCGATTCTTGATCTAGGTTTGATTCCAGTAACCAACAGAGGAAGTTAGAACCAACTCATGAAGTGGTCTTCTTACCTCCAAATGTCCAGTGTTTAACCAGCACACCCACAGCCTGCATGGTGACTATACAGTGAAACAGACGTTCATAAAAGTTTCAGGTGGACAAGAAAGACCAGAGGGTAGGACACTTGTTGCACAAGTTAAGTGACCTGTTTGATCCCCAGAACACATAAACAGATGGAAGGAGAAAACTGGCTCCACAAAGTGGTCCTCTGTCTTCCCCTCCCCCCATGTCCTGGCAGGCTCTCCTCCCACTAATAATAAATAAATAAATTTAAAAACGTTTCACATCCTTTCTCCCTATGTTTACATATGCCTACCTCTATCTGTAGTTGTCCTACCATGCAGTAGCTTATCAGAACGTTTACTTTTATTACCTTTAGCTTAATACCTGTTGGCAGCAGTTCTCATCTCTCCTTCCTCTTTTCCTGGCCTCTGGTAACACCGCTCTCCTGATTATTCAGTTGATGTGTGAGCATGCCGCATGGTGATGCTGCATTGTCTTACTTCTCTTAGCATCAGTACCTCCTTCCCATTCCATTCACACTGTTGGTGGCTGAGTGGTACTCTGTTTCTCTGTAACACACTTAATGCCCATCCAGCTGATGGCGGACACTTAGGTATTTCTATATTTTGGCTACCTTACTTACAGTGTTTCAGTATACATGGGAGTTCAGACTTACCTTTGGCTTGGTGATTTTATTTTACTTTATGAATATATACCCAGCAGTGTGAGTGTTCAGTCATATGGTTCTCGGATGTTATAGTTTTGTGGAACCTTCATACTGTGTTAAAATTTTCCTAAATAGCTGTACTAATTTACTTCTTCTTCAGTATTATACAGTGACTCCCATTTCCAACAGATCACGAACAACACTTTCTATAGTTCTCTTAATAACAAACAGCCATTCTTATGGCGAGTAGTGATATCTGATCTTGGTTTTGATTTCCATTTCTCTGGTTAATAGGAGCTTTGTTGGTCAGGAAGTTGATTCCCAACACATGATTCAATTAAAGACCATTGGATATATTTAGTTCTCTTGCTTTCCCCTTATGTGATAAAATATTTCCTCTTCGTAACTGTTTGGACTTGACGCTTTTGAAAAAAATCAGATTTTTAAAAATTCTGTATTGAGTATTTATATGTTTTAAAATCAGGCCCAACATTTTTGTCGAGATTACCAAGGGGATGCTGTGTACCCTCACAGTGTATCTCAACAAAGCTGTGTATCCTCACAGTGTATCTCTGCATGTGGATGCTGTGTATCCTCACAGTGTATCACTGCATGTGGATGCTGTGTATCCTCACAGTGTATCTCAACACATGGATGCTATGTAACCTCACAGTGTATCTCAACAAGGGGATGCTGTGTAAGTGCATCTCAGCACGTGGATGCTATGTATCCTCATAGTGTATTTCAACAAGGGAATGCTATGTAACCTCACAGTGTAGCTCAACACGTGGATGCTGTGTATCCTCATAGTGTATTTCAACAAGGGAATGCTATGTAACCTCACAGTGTAGCTCAACACGTGGATGCTGTGTATCCTCACAGTGTATCTCCAGGAAACTTTCCCCAATATTACTGATGCTTTTTAAAATAATTTAAGTTATCTTGGAGACTCTTCCAATTTAAATGTAACCTTTTTCTTGCTATTGGTAGATAATGGGGGTAATACCTTAAGGTTTGATTTTCAACAATTGTTTGGAATTTTCAAAAAAAATCATACTGAATATTTTTACTTCCAATGATTGTCTTTTTAATGAATATGTTATTATATTGGTGCTTCCAATTTTTTTCTATGTATTTCATTAAATTTGTAATTACCAATAAACCTTTTTAAAGGGAACATTTTTTTCTTCCATATTTAATGAAAAATATCACCGTATATGTAAAGGTTTTATATTTGGTGAGTTAAAGCATTCCTTATTATCACACTTTTAACCAGAAATTACTCCAAGTATGTTTGGTAGAAGCCTTCAAACTGCTGTCTCTGTCTGCTGAAATTCCTTTACTAGTATTTGAACCCTCTCTTGGCTTCTGGCTCTGGGAGTTATTTCCAGCTTACCTTATGCTTTCATTGCCCGGAACTTGAAACCAATCATTGTTCCTTGGAGGCCTCACTCACTTTAGGGGGGAGCAGCACTGAGAACCCAAAATTTGGGTTCATAGCATTTAATGTTGCCTTATGCATTTTCCAGGGGATATATCTAGAAAAATGTTTTATGGAAATCTCTCACACTGACGGCTACGTCTCAGGATTCATTGCACACTTTTCTCTGGCTCTGTGCTCCAGCCTTACTTTTTGTACAGAAAGAATCTTGACTCAAACACCAATAAATTCATTCATTTAGTCTATTCTACAGTTCTTGCCAAACATTCTCAGGATACTATGCTTCTACTTCTGTCAGCAGCAAATTTAGGTTGTGCTTGTCTGTAAGATGCATTGTATTGGGGCTCTGTAGTCGTAGAGATGCTGCATTACAACTGCTTACGTTACCTCTTCTAAAGGGTATTCTCTATATTCAGGTTTTGGTGAAAATCACACGGTTTTTTTCTTCTTATTCATTAAAATCTTATTCTTTGAGAATTTCTCATATGTACACAATGAATTTGATCACACTCTCCTCTCTATTCTACTCCTCCCAGACGCCTCTCCCACAAACCCCTTCCAAATTCATGCTCTCTTACTGTTTTTAAAAATAACCCACCGAGTCCATAGATATAATATATTTTTCCTTTTGTTCAAGATCACACACTTCTCTCTTTGAGAATATTTTAAATTTATTTCTTGCACTGCTCATTTCCTTCCAGGTTCTTAGCTTTCTGGGTGACCGTCATAGTAGTTTCTTTTTTGTTTTGCCTCATAGGTACTACTTACTAATAGAGATGTATATGTCAAGAGTCTATTGATTTGTGTGTATTAGTGCCTTCCACCTTTCGTGAGTCTTATTTTGGTTCCAGACCAGTCAGTAACTTGATCTTCTGTCTTCTGTTCCAACATTACCTTGATTTTCCTTGTACAGTATTAGATCTTTGATTGTTTCCTCTGAACCGATTTCATCAATGAGTATTTCAGAAGGAGGGTTATAACCAAATCGACTGTTTTTCTTGTTCCTGACCACAGAGGTGATGTCTTAGTTCAGCTAGGTCAGATATTGGCTTTGGGATGCACATATACATGCTTCCTCTTTCTTCTTTCCCTCACAAATGTGTGCGCGCGTGCACACACACACACACACACACACACACACACATTCTTATTATACTTAGGGTAGGTGTTGAAATTTGCTGAAACTCCTTTCATGTTCTCAACATCTCTAGACGTTGGTTATGACATAATCATATATTTTTCTCTTTAGATTATTAATATCGGAAAACATACTGAAAGGTTTCAAAATTTTATAGTAACCCTGTGTTCCAGAGTAAATGCAACCTGGCCACATGTTTTTGTGTGTGCTATCAGAATCTGGAAGTATTTCCTGTTTTGAGCTCTGGCAATGAGGCTCAGGTGTCAAAGCTTTGTGTACTTCTGCCCCCCCAAACTTATTGATCTGGGAGGATTTTTCTTCTGTGCTCCACAGCTATCTAACGACATTGAATTTGACTTCATCACATGAGGTCTGTTGCAGTTTTTCTGTGAAGCTATATTGGTGCTCTGTACTTGGAGTTATTTCTGTGTACACTCTGTCTTCTGGATGACCTTGGTAGGAACACTTCCTTAGAGGCCTACGCATATCATCTATTTTATCAGGGCTATTTCCACGGACTTGTGTGAAGTAGTCACTTATGACTTGTTTTTGTTTTTCTGTTTCTTTTTTTTTTTTTTTTTTTTTACTTTATCTCTTTATCCTATTTCTTTCCTTTTGGTGATGAGATTAACCGGTGCTTTCTTTGTTAGTTTTTATTTAAACAATTGGCACTCCTAGCCTTTTTAATTTTGTAATTTTATAATTTTTAATGTTTTGAAAAGTTCTTTTTAGTTTAGACTTTGTTATTTGCTAATTATATAAATGAGTTGTTTAATTTAGTCTTATAAATTTTGGTGTGTACTGTTTAATTAAAGTTGTTTTTCTAAACAAGATTAGAGTTTTGACTTGGTCTCAGTCCTCTCTCATAAGAAACCGTTAGCAGGAAGCTCTATAATTTGGCTTTGAATGGCCTTAAAATTATACTTCTTATACCTTATGAAATTGTAGTCAAGTTTTTATATTCTCCTCTTTATAGAATATATTTAGAGCTTTTAAATTGTCTAACGTATGTTCAGTTTTCAAGAATGGCCTGTAGGTCTTAAAATTACAGAAATGACTGTTTTTCATGTGACATTGGATGTATTTGTTGTCTGCCTTCTCTCCACCTACCTACCCTGTCATTCAATATCTTATTCACTGTCACCTAAGTTTTTATATCACCGTTTTTATTATCGAAAATGAAGATTAAAGATCTCTTTTGAATTACGTATTTTGGTCTCAGCTTGCATTATCTGCTATTCTGTTTCTGAAGCTGGGAAGCATGCTATTTGTTGCATAGAAATTGATACTTCATATTATCATTGTGAATTTTGATCTTTACCATCATAAAGATGTCATTCAAAAATCCAATTTGATTCTTTCTGGTCTGTGGTGTGCTTTCTCTGTCAGTATTTCAGCCTGGTTTGTATTTGTGGAATCTGCTGCTGTGCTCCTGCCTGTCTTTGTATTTCAACTCTTCTGAATCATCTTGTTAGACGGTTTAATATTGCAGACAGTAGCTTTAGATTTCATTTGTGAGCCTACAGAGCATCCCATTAGTACAATGCATAGCCATTAACTATCTGATATAACTAATATTATTTAATACTACTAGTTTTATATTAAAGGTGGTTAATAAAATTCATATTTTGTTACCTTATTTCAGATCTATATTGCACATATTTAGAGCCTCTCTTTTGGGTCCATGGCATATTTTTACATGGCATATTATTTTACTTCCTTTTCCTTTTAAATTCAGTTATTAATAATCTTATGTAATTTTTTTGTCTTTCATCTTTCCTCTATTAAGTTGAAGAACATATTCCCCAGAACATACAATGCTTACATTCTTGTACATTTCTTTTCAGGGTTTGATTAATTTTGTTATGTCTTAGATCTGTAATTTAATATATTGTTCATCAGTTATCCTGTGATATTTTACAAACGTCTCCATAGTGGATGAGGCTTCTGCACATATTATCTCTGAGACTACCACGCTCGACACCATCTTCTTGTGTATTCTAGTTGATGACATGATACAGTGGTCTTCTGAAGGTTTTGAAAATATTACTCCACTTTTGTCTTGTTGTATATTTTTCTGTGAGCATTTTTCTAGCCCTCAATTCATCCCTTTGTAAGTTCCTCTGTCTTCTCACCTGATCACCATAAAGAGCTGCTCTATGTTTATGATCTAAGAGTTTTGTTCTCTGCTTAGGTCACCATTCTGGACCAGGTTTTCTAAGGACACCCTTAAGCCCTTTCAAAGAAATATTGCTCATGTCTCCTTATTTGTTTTTATTTTTCCTTTTATCATGTACTCCAATTGTATGTAGGTAGGCCATTCACATTCTTTTATGTCACTCACTTCCTTAGTTGTTTTAAGTTTTTATCTCATTTTAAAGAGGATTTTTACAACATTTTATCTGTTTGTAGTGTGTGTGTGTGTGTGTGTGTGTGTGTGTGTGTTTGTGTATTGCAAAGGATGGATGCTATATATCTAGAAAATGGTTGTTTTATTTTAATGGAATTTTACAAAATGATATTGAGATGTAATTCTGACTTTAATTTTTAATTTTATTTTAATTCCTGGTCTTTGGAGTATCTCTCCAAACATTTTTTTTTGGTGTTACTTTCTCCTAATCCTGTAATAGTTTGACATACTTACTTCATAAAATATAATTTTGTAGAAGACTAAATTTTTGGAATCTCATTTTTAACTAAAAATATTCTACTTTGCTGCAGTTTCTTCTGATGTTAATGGTTTAGAAAGTTCAACAGTCTAAGTTTGTTTTAAAACTTGTGTGTAATTTTGTTACTTTGTTTACATGACGGCTAACACAGTTTTAAGCATTCTTATTATAATTAAACGTTGCGGTCAAGGTGTATATTTGTCAGCATGTTTACCCAACATTGTTCTGTGATATCACTGGGAGTAAGAGCACTTTGCTCATTTGGTTCTGTGGGAAACAAGTGTGTGACTGTAAGTCTGTGAGGGAAGTCCTGCTTTCTCCTTGTGTGGTTTTTGTGTCACTGAGTCAGAAGAGACACTAGAGATTTGACTTTGTGTTATCAGCTCTCTTGCAGAAGATTTGGCTTTCCTCCAAGTGGCCTGAGTATCAGCTTGAATCTTGGTTTATTTTTTATTTTTTTTTTACAATCTTCAAGTGTTTTTAACCATATTTCATGAGAAGTTGTTTTAGGGGATCCTGGCAAATAAACATTTAAATCATGATCTGTTTACATTTTGATCACAACCAATTTGTTATTTAGATGACACTTAAATGTCATCTCTTTTAAGACTGTTGGGTGTTTGTACATTTGTGTATATGTATATATATGTAAATATACATATATATGTAAATATGCATATATACATGTAAATATACATACTACATTTTAAGCTACTATTGATGTATATATATACACATATGTATATATGTATACATAAAAATATGTATGTATACATATGAAAATATGTATACATACATCAATAGTAGCTTTAAACATTTTTAAATCACACAGTCTGGAACTCTTACCTTAGTCACTGGACTCTTAAAATTTATTAATTTTTCATTTTAACAGAAAGATATGATGATATTCTTTTCCTAAACAAGTAATAACTGGATAAGCTATCTTACAGTGTAAAAATGTTTGGAATATAGCCAGTACAGGAATAAAATCATAGTTGTAAAGTTTTGATTTTTTTTGTGTGTTATGTTCCAGTTTTGGGTGCAAAAAATGGCAGTCAGTGTTACTTCCTAAAATGTAGCTGTGCCGTGTTATACAGGGAATTCTAAAATAGCTGCTGGAAATGAGTTTTAAACTGTTATTCTCCCTTAAAAAGTAAAATATGAACTTTTTTTTACTAAGAAAGAAATCAAAATTCAAATTTATCCCTTAAAGAATGATATTTAATTTCAAGACTCATTAACAAAATATTTTAATAAACAAAAGGTTTTTTTTAAAATATAAGGTACTTCATATAAATATGAAAGTAGCAATTACCAATCGAAAGCATGCGCAATCCATTTTGCGTGTAGCTCTCTGGAGCGCCACACTCAGAGTTGCTGAGTGCCTGCTTGTCTTCAGTGTGTGGCTCTGACTCACACATACCCCACCTAGTAAAGCCTCACCGTGGTGTCAGGCTGCCATTATCTATATTAGGAGGTGAAAGAGGCTATTTCCCTAAACTCAGTTACAGTCCCTTTGGTTTCTTGTAAGTGAGACCAAATTTTCCATCTGCCTTCATCCTCTGTTAATGAGTTAAGCGAAAACCATCACATCCTTTCCTTTGAATTTCTGCTACTCTAACCTTGATTAAATGTCAGCTTTTTGTTTCCATTGTTCAACTTCCCCCTATTTACATTTTTGACAGCCTTCTCTCTCAACTGAATACTGTTATCACTTCTTTATTTTAATCCTCTCCCAAGCTGCCTGTATTATCACCCCTGTGTTTCAGAACTCAGATCCTTACCCTTTAATCCACTAATTGGCTTTTTACCCAGGCTTGCCTTGCTGCTGCTTTGTATGTCTGACCCTTCTTTCTTCTGCACAAGCAGCCCACCAGGCTTGAGGTCCTGCCGGATATCCTCACCCTGTGCCCTCCTTCGTCACCCAGAGGACTTTATTATTTTCTTCTATAATCTCCCTAAAGTTTCTGTGAATGCAACCTTCACGAAATCGCTTTCTAGCATAAGTAGCATATTTTCCCATTTTAAAATGAATTTTTAAAATGTTTCTATTTTATGCAATCATTATTGTTTTATTAAATATATACATTGAATTTAACAGCTGAGAAAATGTATGTAATTAGGACATTAAGTTCATCTTGTTACTTTCTATTTCCACTTTCCCTTTGATGAAGACAGAATATATGTTCATGATTCCTTCAGTGAGTGCTGTTCTGTTTAAATATGAATATAGTAGATTTTTACTGTAGGAAATTTAGATTTATACTACATTTTATTGAGGTTGAACATGTGGCAAAATAAAAATGTATGAAAATGAACCAAGACAACATTCTTACAACTTTACCTAGACCTGAGGGCTGGTGAGTTTAAGCTGAACTATTTGTAATATTATTTGCATGTACTCTACATGGTAGGACGTATTTATAAGTATAGGACAAATTATAGGTGAATATGTATATGTATATCAGCTATTAAATGCGATCACATTTTAAAAATTTCAAATTAAGCAATAATTTAGTTTTTTTCATGGATTTTTCAAAGTATATTTTCTTTTTCTTATTTTAAGCCTACACAGACTGAAATAGTCATGGTCTGTTAGACACTAATGACAATTTAGACTGGCTAACTTTATTACCTGAAACTTGGTAAGAACTTATAACCAAGTAATGACCAGGAAAAGTCATAATAGAGATTTAAGACTGACCAGGACATCAAGGAAGTGGGAACTGTGTCCACAGGACAGTCAGACAGAGGGAATGCAGGAGCTATGGTAAAGGATAAGTCAAAGTAGAAAAAAGTTAGGATGAGGCTGTACCAGATGTGTTCAAGGTACTTCTTGATTAAGGGTTAGGAATGTAGAGAGACCCTCTCAGAAAGTCAAAATGCAACAGCTTATAGAAAGGCACAAATAAATAATCTTTTAAAATATAACTGCTTATGTTATAATTTAGCCACTGGTTACATAAGTTACCAATAGATTTAAAGAAAATAATATAGAAATAGATAAAAATCTGCAGCATCTCACTGTTAGCAACTACTTTTCCACAAATACTAAAAGTTCAAGTCGACTAAAGACGGTATAGAAGTCACTCCTACTAAATATAAAATTTACACATGATTTTTTGATATAGTTTCACCAATAAAAATCTCTTTAGTAAATTACTGTTGAATGAATTCTAAGCCTGGTCACTGCGATTGCTCTTAAAATGTGTTTCCGGACGGCCCAGAGAGTGGTAGGAATAGGCCTGGACATTGCTGCTGATTCTCTGGATTCTGAAATGTTCTCTCCGTCATGTCTAGCATGTTAGCCACCAGTCCTAAGTTGCACCTTAGCAGCAGGAATGTGTTCTACCTAAGTCAGCTGTGCTGTGGAGACGTGGTATAGAGAGAACAGGACATATCTCTTACATCATTTTAGGTTGATTATATCTTGAAATAATATTTGGGATGTATGAGTTATATAAAATATATGATTAAAATTAACTCATTGCTTTTTTTTTCTTGTCTGCATGTGGTTGCTAGAGAATTTAAAATGAGTTATCTGCTCCTATTATATATAGCCAGCAGAGAGGACAATTTTGACACATGCCAGATTTCTATGAAAGATTTTAACTGTATGCTCTGGTTATTTAACGAAGTACAAGCATTAGTTTAAGTTTTATGTGTTGTTTTCAACTCTACCATGACACATACTCAGAGCCATGTGTCCATATATTTTCTCTCTAGGAAATATCTCATAATCTTTAATGAATATGTGGAGGTCTGAGCGAAAGTGAGTTAGCATTATTGGTGCCCCAGTTGCGATCCCACAGCAGTCTTCCTTTGTGTTCTTTCTAGACCACTTCGTTCCAGTCCTCTTTGGAGTTGTGCACAGTGAGGGACACTGGCTGTCTCTGAGGGTGAATCTTAACCATGACAGTAGAAAGGGTCTGGTTAAGGGGAAGAAAGGAGATCATAAACAGGGTACCGAAGGATTTCCAAATGTGGCAGGATGCCAGAAACGGGAGCCATACAGCAAACTTCTGAGACACTCATTTGGAGAGAGTGTGACTGCATCTGGCTACCAACTCAGAGAAGTGGAGCCTGCTGTCAGCATCACTCCCTTAGAGTCATTCCTCCACGCAGAGCTTTTTTTTTTGTGAAAAACATACTTCTTGTGTTGGTTTTTAGTCCTGAGTTGCAGTTCTGAGTTTTGCTTTCTAGATAGTCTACGTTCGCCTCTGACATCCTTTCCTAAGAGCTGTTCAGAATTGGGACTTCAGGGTTCAAGTCTGTAAGATAGGTTTCATCAAAAGCATATGAATGTATCTGGATCTGGTCATTAAATCTTTTATTTTACAGTTATAGAAATTAAAACAAAACTTCATGAGTTGATCGGTTAGTCAATGCTTACCTGTTTTATTTTTATTTTTTATGTTTTCCCCTATTTTCAAAAATCTCCTTGGTAGCTTTTTTTGTATATTGTTCACTTGCAGAGTTCTAAAAACCACTATAAATTTACCACTAATAGTTTTATTATTAAAAATCGCATGTCTTTTATATTGTTTGAAAGGAGAAACCATCAATTACTTCTTCTACTAAAAATGCAGTGTTGCATTTTAAAAATAATTTTTATTGTGAATCTTTAAGAATGGAATTCATGTCATCCTCTGCTAAATTATTCTTTCCAGCTGAGTTTTTAATAAAACTGATTTTGGTCAACAAAGAAAGGGTTAAGAAGCAGTAGCTGCAGTGATATATCCATGCCTCCTTTTGGTGATTTTTAATCTTCACGTTTCTTTTACAAGCAGGTACTTTTCTTCTATGTGATATGCAAATCTCTCAGCTCCAGGAGCAACTGGATAGGGATGTGTGTTTCATCTTAAAACAAAGGCCAAGAAAAAAATAATAATATGATAAAGCTATTCAAAAGATTTCAGAAACAGGTGTTCTAAGTCTAGGCTAATTGGATTTCAGTTAATTATTCTTTTTACTTTAGCGAATATAAGGAAGAAATGCAAAAAATGAAAAGTGCTCGCAAACTTCACTGACATGCTAATGACTCTGACCATGCTTAACCTAGGCAAGGAGGTAAAAAGACAGCGCAATGTGATCGAAGTCTTAATTACTTTGTTCATCTCTGCCTTTTAAGACACAAATTATAGGCTTTCTCATATAGTAGACACTACATAACGTTAGAGCACATTCTAGTTTTTTATCATATATGTAAATTTAATTTCATTACCAATTCACAGAAAATAATTTTCCAATTTAATGGTTGGATCTCTCATTCACATCAGGGACACCAAATAAATTTTTCTTAGATGTCAGGTCAAATTCTCCAAGCTATTTGATTTTATGGTCATTTTTATTTCCTTTCCATTTTCAGAAAAAGAGTCGTACTTCTATGTGTTTTCTGTGGTCAGCATTCCTCAAAAGTTAGACAAAAGTATACCAATGGAATAGCAGTCTTGTTTGTAAAACAATACACAGTTCAAACAGAAAACTCTTTAAGGACATGCGTAGTGAGCAGTGGTGTTCACAGAACAGAGTCTGGCACATAGTTATTATACAAATACCACATTTTGAAGGAAGCTAGCAATGATGTCTAGACTCAGGGTGCTATGTCTTCTGTAAGAGAATACTTAGAAGGCTAGACACTAACGGAATGATTCTTCCATGCATTGAGTTCTTTGTTTTTCTTTCTAAAGCCAAATTAGGAGTATGGCTTCAAGGTAAAAAAATCATAAACTGACTTGGTTGGCAAAGGTGGAGAGTTCAGTAACAAAGTAAGACAACCATGTGCTCATATATGCTAAGTACTTATTAAATATCTGTTAAAACAAATACGTATTATAACTTATTATATAGTTTATCAGATTTCCCAGTAGAGGTGAGATCCACTAAGGCATCTTTTTTGCTTTGCAAGTGTGGCATCTTCTAGCTAGTTAATATTCACATTTTTGTAAAGAGCATTGTACTGCTGCATTCAATTTACCTTGTTTTCTTTCCTTTTTGTACTTTTTAAAGACAATGTGTTCTACTATGTAGAAATATTATGTAGCTGAGGTTACCCCAGAATCACTGTGTAGACTAGGCTGGCCTCCAACTTACAGGTATTTTTCTGCCTTTGTCCCCCAATTGCTAGGACTTCAGGTTTGTGCAGTCAAATACCAGTCTGACAATAGCTAGATTAGTGTGGATTGCTGATGCTGGGCTTTGTTGTAACCTCCTTTCCCACAAAACCTTAAATTCTTAGTATCAACACTTAAATTCTATCTAAGGGTAAAAGTAGGACAGTGAACTAACATATTATTCTTTGTTGAAAATGTAGGAGAAATCTTCTTCACGTTTTGAATTTTGTCCTTTTACTTTCAACAAAAGTTACTCAGGAATTAATGATGATGCATGTGAGAATAATTCAATTAAATAAGTAAAAAATATTTTTCCCTGGGAATTTTGCCCCATTTCGAAGATAGTCATTCTTAGTTTTCATTTTACATCGTGATCTCATTACCATTATAAAACTTAAAGAACACTAATTTTAATTTATCATTTTAAGTCGTTTTGAATAATAACACTAGATATTTGAAGAATTTAGAAAGTCAATTCCCTATTCCTTTCTACTTCTAATGATATTTTGTTTAATGGGTTCTGTAGCTAAGCCCGACTTCACATGTCCAACCCTCTTGCCTCCACCTCTCAAGTGTGTGGATCAGAGGCACGTGCCACCATACTCTCTGTGTGTGCGGAGAGTATCGAATTCTGGGTTTTGTGCAAATTAGGGAAGCACTCCTCCAACTGAGTTGTTGCCCCGTACCTTAGGTTCAATAGTTACTAGTTTCACATTGACAAAGTTCGAAGTATAAGTGTAATTAAAAATTGCAAGCGTTAAACATAGTTTGACTCTATAAATATAATAATTGTTAATATGAAAAGTATTTTATTGCTTATATAACTATATTTCAGTGTCCATCCAAGTTTAAGCATGGGTTCACAAAAAGAAAAAGTATCCAAGTTTTCACATTTTTATATTACTTTAAATTTCCTTCAGTGCTTACTTACAGGCAGAGCTCGTCACCGGGCTGCCTACCTTTCTGTTTCATTGAAGATCATGAGTCTTAATGTCTCACTAGAGAATGTATGAAGTATTAAAAGTTCTACTGGACCGAAAGCATCTTACTCTGTTCTGACCATTTGCTGATAGATGGCATGCTCAAAATATTACTGGATTAAAATAAACTTCTTCAAGACTTCGAGTGAATTGTTTTTTTTAAACATAAACTGTGCTTTTGAAATATTCATATTTTGATTACCATCACTTATGAAATCCTTTTCTGTCTTTGGAAGATTTTAGGTTGTTTATCTTTGGATTGTTGAAATGTGAAAGAATCTATATACTTCATTTCCTGATTCATCTTGGCCCACACTGAGTGCAGAAGTATAGAGGCTTGATTCCATACAGGCCTCTTTCCTGGTTTAGTTCATTTTTCTTAAGTTTTCATTGTTTGCCCTTCCCCTTCCCTCTGGTGCTTGGCTGCCCTTTCAGATTGCTGCTTAATTTTCCCCCCTGAGCAGTCCAGCTTTGGGTCTCTGCCTTTTATACTTCTTGCTTACTTGCTCTTGTGGTTGATTGCTTCCTGCATCCATTGACTACAGATTTTGAAAATTATAGCTCTTGTATATGATTTCTGAAATTCTGTCTCTATAATTGGTTTATGTCTTAGTCTGATTTTGTGTAAAAAATAGGAATTTCCACTTAACTTTAATAATATGAATTATAATATATAGTTGTGATAAATTCCTTTTGTTATTTGACTTATTATATTTTTCAGAATAAATAATACTAACCATGTATTTTCTTCCTTTATTAGTTCTTTGAGAACTTATTTTTTCTTTTATTGAAGATAAATCTTTTCTCACATAATCTGTCCTGATTATGGCTTCCCTTCCTGTTTCTCCTCTCAGTCTCTCCCTCTTTTTTCCCTCCCTCCAGATCCACTCCTTATCTTCCTCTCATTAGAAAACAGACAGCCTTCAAGCTCTGAGGTGGTGGAGCATGCCTTTAATCACAGCAATTAGGAGGCAGAGGCAGGTGGATCTCTGTTAGTTTGTTACCATCCTAGTCTACAGAGCGACTTCCAGGTCAACAAGAGTTACAACAGGGAAACCATGTCTTAAAAAACAAAGCAAAGCAAAACAAAAGAGAACAAAAACAGAAAACAAACAGGTTTATAATTAATAGCAATTAAATATAATATGATGAGATGAAACAGAAACGAATGCAATGAAATTGATTTTGATTGTATTCATCTCTTCTGCCAGCTCCTCCTAGATCCATCTCTTTTCCTAACACTGGGATCTATGTCTTACTGTTTTCATTCTTTATTAATGGAGCTAGTCTGATCTGTGTCATCGTGTCTGGAAAACACTTTTCTCACAGTTCTCTACCACATCTAGCTCTTACAGTTGTTCTATTACTCTTCCACATGACATCTGAGCCCCAGGAGGAGAGGGTATGATGTAGACGTCCCATTTATAGCTGAATGTTCTGCACTGTCTTATTTTTTACACATTGACCATGTGGATATCTGTGTTAATACCATCTACTGAAAAAAAAAGAACTTTTATAATGAGAGTTAAGTCACTAAAAGTTAGCTTAGTACTATGTTCCTTTAGCAAAATAATAGTGGTAGGTTTTCTTCTAAGGCCTATGACACGTCTAGCCACAGGTCCTGGCCTTATATTAGCGTCAAGTGTAGATTTCATTTTATGGAGTGGGTCTTGAATACAATCGGAAAATGGTTGTTCATTCCCGTGACATTCCTGCCTGCAACTATTGCATCAGTAGGCATGCCTTCTCTTGCCAGTAATTATTATAGCACAATGAGTTCACAGGTGCGTAAGACTAGTGATTAATTTTCTTCTCTGGTAGCATGCATGGCACCTTCCAGCAGCACCATGACATCTAGCAAGTAGGGATGAAGCGTCTATGTCAGTACCCACTTGATTTCTCTATATACTGTGACTCAACTCTATGGTGTCTTCAGCCTTAGGACCTTATCACCAAGTTCTAAAGGATGACCAAAGGAGATGACAGTAGTGTGAAGTGTTTGGGAATCTGTGGGATCTCGTAGCTTAACAACACTAAGATGTGCAACCATCTCACGGTGCTGAATCTTCTGTTTGTTAGCTGCGGTATCTAGGGGGGACATTGCTGCAATGTTATACGGTAATCCCATCTAAACTCTTTTGTATGAATATGTATTTATTTCGGATGCTTCTATAGGAGTAGGTTTCCATAGGGCTCTTTCCGAAGGCCTTTTCCATTAGTTATCCCTTCATTACTAGCTTCTCTCCTCTTCATTCTCACCTCCATTCCACTTAGCCTTTCCTCATTCAATTTTACGTTGTTAGATTTCCTCTGGAGTCAGATTCAGTGTCAGATTCTACCCATGACACTGCTTGGCTCAGTAATAAAAAACAATTAGCAATGACTTAACTTCAACTTGTTCATTGTTTAAAAGAAGCCTTATCCCAAAGAATGTTTTTGACATAGAGTCGGGACATGATACATTCTATTTTTAATGCCTTTATTTCTCCAGATACATTTAGTATATTATTACCTAAGTTAATACATATAATTTCACAATGAACTTGAGCACTTCGTATAGCATACTCCTACTCTTTAGGGTTTAGCAAACTTTTCCATAAACGAGCATAGTAAATCCCTTCAGCTTTCCAATAAATATTTATTTACCAAGAACCATCAGTCAGCTGTCTTTAAATTGATGACCATTGTATATCTGCCCCCTGGATATTTTAGGTAATACATGAACTCTAGAATCACACCCGGGTATATCAGTAGAAGCATGCATTCTACTGTTAGCTATGTGATCTGAAGTACTCATATAACCTTGGTAAAAAGGATCAATTTCCCTGCAAAAGTAAAATAAGATAAATTAACACTTAAACTAATTGTAATTTTTAAATGATTACTAATTGAAACTAATAGGATCTTCTCAATGTGAAAATCTTGGTGTTTAGGATAAAACAATGGCAGGTAAAATATTGCAGATAATGTTATGTTTAATATACAGAACTAGATCTAATATTTTGTTTCAACTTATTTAGTTAAAAGTTTGCCACTATATTTTTAATTCTGAAATAGAAAACTTATTGATTTATATAATATGACACAACAAATAATGAAAATGTTTTAATAGGTTGTTTCAAAACTTTATTAACAACCTCTCTTTCAACTTTCTTTGGCTAACTGAGATAAGGTTTAAAGTAAGATGTTCCTAGGGCCTGTAAAATTTTTATCACTAAATATAGAAAAATATAAATTTCAAAGGAAGCAACTTTAGTATTTACAATGATAATTACAGCTGAACATTCTAGCTCATAAATTTAACTTATTTTGAATGATTTAGCCTAAATGACTTTAGTACTACTATATATGTAATCAAATGTAGTATTTTCTGGTACATTTTAAAACAAAATAATGTAACTATGTCAAGTCCATGTTTAAATTCGAAGTAAATTCTAGATATTTTCTTGAAGTAGTGAAACACATTTTTTGCTCCCCCATATGGTTACTTAAAGTGTTCACAATCCTGCAACAGTCATTTGTGCAATCTCTACTCTTTCCATATTATTCCTCCCTCCCTCCTTCCCTCCTTTCTCTCTTCCATCCCTTCTTCCTTGTCTCCCTTTCTGCCTCCCTCCCTTCCTCCTTCCTTTCCACCTGTTTCTTCCTTATTTTTCTCCCTGCTAGACACTGATTATTTCTTTCCCTCTGGATTTAGTGAGACTCTTCTGAGGAACACTTTTAGGTTGTCTCTACAGATCCCTTTGGTAAACACATAAGCCAAAAATGCTGGTTCTGACTTTTCAAAAGCAAGAACGTTACAGCTTTATGTATGATGTGAATTGCAGAACACTGAGGATGGTAAACATCACATAGCTGCTTCCTGCATGACCACAAAATACAGACACATTGCCTGTCTTCGAAGATACAACCAACCGACCTGTCCCCCAAATGTTGAAACATACAAATGTAAGCAAGACTAGATTTTTACCTTGGGGAAACTTTATCTTCTCTCTAACAGATATTGTTGTATACTCGTTTAAAAAGCGAGAACTTCAAACCTGACTATATTTACAAACCAACAATATCAGTATGAATTTACATATAGTCTTACATCTATTAAGTATTACATCCTAATTTTGTATTTGTGATGAAAATTAATTTCAAATTGACACAGAGATTTTTGTTACTAGATTTTAATCACTTGTCTTTTTTTTTTCAGGATATTTAGCAAGTTTCAAGTTTTGTTTTATGTTTGCTGTGATATTTTTGTAATTCCCAAATGTGTGGTTGCTATCAACTTGTGTCTGTTTTAATCACAGGTCTTTTGTGATTTGAAAGTTTGCATAGTTTTCATTAAGACAAATCTACAAAATATGAACTGGAATTCATTATTCTGGTCTTTTGCATGATGGATGTCATCAGGAAAACAGTAATAAGGAGGCAAAAAAAAAAAAAGAAAAAACAAAACCAACTCTTGTGTTCTGGGAAACTGAGTAGCTTTATACGGTATGTTAATCAAATATAACTTCCTAGATGTTTTCCAGGAATTTAACCCTTCTTTTGAAGCAGTAATATTTATTCTTTCAATAAAAGAAAGTCATCGCACAGAAGCAAGAGTGCTTACTAAAAATTGTATATTTCATACATTCTACTTGTGAAATATAGCAGGAGAAATATTTATGAGTACCATGAGATAGGAAGCTAAAGCTGCCATCATTTCTAAATGAAAATCATGTGGCAGTTCATCAGTATTTAATGCTAACATTGCTCTATGTGAACATGAAGAATTTAGCAGCTATTTGTCACAACTCTGCGGCTCTTTCCCTGAATCCGTGAATGGCACTGTAAAGGGAACATGAGCCACAACTTCAGTCTAAGTTATTAAATAAATGAACATGCTAATGTAGGCCTCTCTCTCTCTCTCTCTCTCTCTCTCAGTTGCTATTGTCATTGTTTCCCACATCCCTGTTAGAAGTGGCTCCCACACCTAAGGCTGGTTTAATCCCCACTCCCATAAGCCGTGGCTGGACTCCTTCACCAGATGCAGGTGCCCCCTTGTGCTGTCAGCAGGAATGATTAATGAGGGTCTGCCCCACTGAAAGCAGTCTTTGGAGTATTGTTCGGGGCATCTGTGGAACTGTCGGGGGAGACAAGCACACAAGTGAACAACCAATTATTTGGCCATCACTGAGGAAGCATGAAAAAGACATCAAATTGGACAGAGATGCCATGCTTTTGTCCGGGGAATCAAATATTATTTTTCAGGTGTTAATAGCAATATGAAAAGTAGGCCTTGTTTTCAAGGGGTTAGGTTTAGAGTTTTAGCCAGAAGTAGATTATCATTATTTTTTCTTTAAAGCTAATTGAATTACATGAAAGTGGTATAACAGGAATACAATGTCACAAAATTGCTTCATAGGTGGCTGCCTGTGATGTGGCGAGGTGACATTTCACTCCACTGGCATTGAGAAACACAGCCTGTGTACACAGTGAGGAGGAACGTCCATGCAGGGTTCTGAATTGCTGGTCAGACTCCACAGAGACAAAAGTTTGTAAGTGGTCGGAGGGCTGGAAGCATTGCTCTGGAACACCGCTGCAGAATATGCAACAGCAGCAAAAGCCAGGAAACACAGCCCAGCCTGTGACAATGCCTGTGTGCTTCCTGCTCTTGGTTATGACGTAACAGCTGAGTCTTAGGAGTGAAAGTAGTCTTTCAGACGGTTACATTTTTTTTTCACTAGGTTTATGATTTAAGTGACAAAATAAAAAGACTAATAGATATTTTGAGCACAATTCTAATGTGGATTATGAAAGCCTTTCAGAAAAGCTGTTTTTAATGTTGCATCCATTCAAGCCTGCTGTCTTCAGGGTATTAAAAATCAAAAGCTAAGCCCTGAAACTACTAAAAGTTGCAAGGAGTAGATAATGACATGTGGAAAGCAATGGTCAGTAACGACTTCAATAAGTGTATCCTACGTAGCAAGAGCCAGCAGCCTGACAACAACCCCAAACACAACAAACCCTAGTTAAATACTTTAGAAGGTTAGTATTCTTTTGGATTATATTTTATAAGATATATGAAAATTAGTTTAGTCACACAGTAATTAGAGATCACATCTAGATTAAAACACTGTCAAAGAGTGTATATAAGTATAAAACAAATATCTGAAGAGAGATTGCTTTTACAAGTGATTTGCAGGCAGATGTGTGACTTGATTGTTCTTAAATAATTTTCTTTGATACCTGCAATACTTTGGTTGATATGTAATGTATGTGTGTGTATGTATATATATTGTATAAAATATATAGTACATATATAATAATATTAATGTGTGTGTGTGCGCGCGCTTCGACAATGTTAGAATTGCATAATTTTCTTCACTTCTTAAGCCAATATAAATTTTTTATCTCGTTGTTAAACTATATATGAGTAAAAATACTTATTGTTCACATTAAAAAACTGGCCCACTTAAATAGATGCATTACTATATGATAATAGGAAAAGGGTTCTTCCCAAATCATGAGAACATTTTCGGATTTTTGTGACTGGGTACTTTAAAATGAAGTAGGCTGAGTAGCTGAGTTCACATCTCAGTGAGAACCAACATCTCCTTTCATTATCATGGGAACTGGTTAATGTTAATTAAACTGGTTAATTGAACTGGTTAAATAAACCAGTTAATTAAACTGGTTCATATTTACTGTTCATAGTAAAATTGTGTCATCCAGAGAGACAAAGTCATTCAATTATTTTTTATCATAATCTTATTTTTAAGTATGGTAGCAGAGGGGCTAGACAGAGAGCTCAGCAATTAGGAACATGCTCTGATTTTCCAGAAGACTTGAGTCTTGTTTACAGCACCCAGGTAAGGCAGCTCATAACTAACTATAACCCCAGCATGAGGCGACCCAGTGCCCCTGGTCTCCCAGGGAACCTGTATTCATGAGCACATACCCCAACACAGACATGTAAGTACACATAATTTAAAAAAAAACACATCAGAAAAGAATAAGATAAATGCATTATCAGATTCCCAGTCCTTGAAGGGTTCAAAGGCACTGATTTTAGGCTATGTTTATTTGGATTGTTGGAATTTTAAAAAAAAAAAAAAAAAAAGAGTGTTGCTAAGTCGTTTCCCCAGTGCCAGTTTGACTCTGATATTTGAACTTTTAAAATCATTATTGCTAGGAAAAGCTGACTGTCAGTAACACAGACTGTCAGAGACCGGCTTTACCTCCTTCCGGAGGTTTTTTCTGTTCTGATGGATGCCATCATGCCACATTTTATTTAGTTATTGAAATACTTTTAAATGATTGCCCCAGGGAGATCCCGGGAGGACTGCTTGTGTCATACCTATGGTTGTGAGCCATGGATGACGGCTCTTCTGGAGCACAATGCACGGCACCCTTGGTCACATAGGGAGTTTCAGACAGGTCCGAGTTATGGAAGACCCACCCCATCATAAAGAACAGTCTCAAAGCATGCTGTCTACGAGATGTTTATAGCAAATATACAAGAAGCAAACCCGAGGCTCTTTCATGGATCTGCTTCATCAGTATACCTTTCCTGAGACCAAATTAGGGCACTTATTTTCATAGCACGGGAACCGCATGTTTCCAGTAGTTTCAATAGTAATAGTTTATCACTTACTTTTTAGATATGTGTTTCAATCCCTTTTTGCGTGTGTCTATTGATGTAGCAAGCTTTTCAGGGTCATCCTTTCTATATTTTAGGGAATGGTTATAAAGTTACTGTAATAGTTTGGCTTGAAGATTCCTGTTTTGAGGAATACCAAGTAAATTTCTAATTTTGACTCTCAAGAGAGCTAAAGATCATTCAAGAATGTACAGTTTCAGCAATCACTATTCCCTTTAACTAAAAAAGGAGGCACTTAAAGTTACCAGGTAAGAATTCAGGAAAATAATCGCAAATTTGCGCAGATTATATTTATACTAAAAGTGGATTCATTGTTAGTTTGAATTCAAATTTAACCTAGCATATCTATTTATTTTTTTTTGTAAATTTTGTTAGCTTCGCCCATACCAAGACAATAAGAACTGAGTGATTGTAACCAGATAATAATCTAGAGATCTGCTCTCAGAGTGTGCCCTAGAATTTTCTAAAATAGTGTGATAAAATGTTGTTTGATTCTGTTTTTAGTGGCTGTTCATTTCATGGGCAACATGATTCTCAAACCTTATTGAAATGATGTAGAGATAATTTTTAAAAAGTGTTTTTTTAGTTTACAATATAACTATATCACATTAATTTCCCTTTACTCTCCCCACCCTTCCATATGCTGCCCCTTATTCTTGGCCTCCTTTTTCCATTGCGCACATACACAACCACCTTCAATATCCCTGTAAGTGAGAGGTGTCATTATTTTAAAGAGTGATATTCCACAGGCCAACTGATTTTTTGTTGTTGTTTTTTCAAGACAGAGTTTCTCTGGCTGTCCTGAACTCACTCTGTAGACCAGGCTGGCCTTGAACTCACAGAGATCTGCCTGCCTCTGCCTCCTGGGTGCTGGGATTAAAGGCGTGTGCTACTGCCCAGCTTGAAGTTGGATTTAAACTGGTAAATTCACCCAACTTGAGAGAATTGAGAAAGTTATGGAAGAATTCTTGCTATCATTCCTTTATTTATAAAGAATTGCAGGAGGAGAGGTGTTTCCTTCCAGACAGCAGAAGTTGAAAGGAAGGTTTGGAGTCCCAAAGGTAATGTGGGGAAAGGAGTAAGGACTTTAGTGAAAGCCTGCTACTTCAGGGTTCATACCTGGCTGCGGGAGGGGTTCTTAGAGCCTCAATGCTCAACTTGGAATTGGCCACTTTTGATTTTCAAAACATAGATTTGAAACAGCAAAGCATAGCTGTCTAAGTGTTGTATTATCATAGTATAAGTGACATTTATTGTTAAATTCTTTAATTAGGAACATATTTTCATTAACAAATGCTGTTTCTGTGTACTTTTACCAGTTAGTGCCTAAGTTATAGTAGGTAGTTGAGAAATGTGTCAATACATAAATAAAAAGGAAATTTATTTTTAAGGCATAAAGAAATAACTGTTACACTTTTGACAATACTTTAATGTTATTTGATAATTTCTTTTTTATGTTAATATCTAAACTTAAATGGATCAAATAAGAAATCTATTTTTTTTTATATATGATAGACAGCCTAGTTTAGGTTATAGCTCTTTTATTCACTGCTGCTGAAGAATCGAAATACAAAATAATATAACTGGGTCTCCCTCTCTCTCTCTCTCTCCATCCCTCCATCCACCTTCCCTCCCCTTCTCTTTCCTAGCTTTTTCCCTCATGCCTTCATCCTCCTTCCTAGAATTAGAATTAGAATTACCTGAGCAACTTCCTAAGTTTACGAGTTCAGAAGTTAATCTTAAGAAGCCATGTGTTCTCAAGAGGCCAGAAGAAAACTTGAGGAAGAGACTGTGGGGGAAGTGTGGGGAGTGTTCACCCTCAGGCATCACCGTCACAGCTCCTTAGGGTACAGGGTAGAGAATGCCAGCCTGCTCAACAGTCCAGCTTCAGGTACTGGATCCGTTTGTTCATAGTTTCCTATGATCTTCATGTTGCTCTGCTTGTTCAGAGTCAGCTCCATAAACAACCTGCTATACCTCGATTATTCTCCCAGACCCTCCTGGTACCTATCTATACCATTTTCAGATAATCACTCTTAGACGCCCAAGATGACAGCCTTAGACCATTCTGTGTGTAACACATCATAGTCCCATGTTACAAAGGTAGCTCAGCTTAGTCCAAGTATAGTGGTGGCTTTTCTGTTGCTGTGATGAACACCATGACCAAAAGCAACTAATAGAAGAAAGGGGTTATTGTGGCTGATGGTTCCAGGGGAGAGTTCAAGATGGCTGGAGAGACAAGGTCAGGTGGCTGTAGCAGGAACTTGCCTGGCACATCTCTTCACACACAAAACTGGGAACAGTTTGGATGTGGGGGAGACTATAAACTCTCAGATCCCACCCCTCCCCCGCAGTGATGTCTACCAGTAAGACTTTACTTCCTAATGGCTCTTAACACCCCATCTAGCACCACTACCCGGGAACCAAGTCATCAAATAACTGAGTCTACGGAGGTACTTCTCCTTCATTCCACCTCAACAAGAAAATATTTTAGATATTTTAAATGGAAAAGCACTTTAGGCCCTCGTTATTATTGAGCAAATATTTGCCCAACATGCCGTTGATGAGACTTCGGCTGGAAGTCTGAAGTCGCATCTGAAGTACTCAGAACCCTCCAGTCATTCCTCTTTGAGCCTTGTTTGCCAAGTCAAGGAAAGTGAGTGTACATATCAGCACTGCTGTGTAAGCTCCTGAGAATGCCAGGAGATTAAATTATCAACTGTGTAACTGTACGTGAAGAATGTTAGACTTAGAAATGATTGAGAAACCATGCTTTAAAATCTCTTTTGTTGTTGTTTAAGAAGTAATTTCATACTTTTATTTCCTTGAATGTTCAGTAGTATTTTGAGGCAAATCAGGTGTTATCTAAAGTAAAAATATTTTAAACCATCTATTTTGGTTCATATAATAGAAAATATGAGATTTAATTGTTACCAAACATTGAACCAAGGGTTGATTCCAATAGAAATTTTAACTACTCATTTTGATACCTAAAATCTGAATAAAATGTATAAACTAAAGAACTGTTTATGTATGGAAATCTCAAAGAAATAGATATATTCAAAGTAGAAAACTATTTAGGATAGTATTTAGCTTCAGTGCAGAAAGTTGGACTTGCTGCCTCTGTGAATCAGAGCTGAAGAGGGGTGTTCACACAGACTGGTACTCTCAACCGAACACTAACATTTTTATCCTGTCGACATCAGTTACTAATTATGTGTGGGCCAGTGCTTTGCTAGCACAGGGATCCTTTCTGTTTTTAAGCAACCATTAGCACCTTACAACGGGTTAGGCATTACTACTAATGGGTGATTACACTTAGCAGCAGAGTTCTCATAGTACATACCTAAGATTTCCTAGTGATGGTTCAATCCACAGGAAAGTTAGCAGGCACTCTAGCCCTAGGACCTATTTATCTAAACTGTGGAATAAGATTGCATTAGAATACTTTCACTGGTTTTGAGATTTAGTTATACATAAGAAATGAAAACTAAGTGGCATATGAACATCTCTGTAATTTAATAATCAATACCGTTCTTCAAAATAACTGATTACAAATTGGTTTATTCTTTTTATTCAAATGAAAACAGCCGTGATGTGATTTGCAGTTTTTCCTGAATTCCTTCAGAAAAGTTTAGATCTGCATTATTGTAAAGTACAGAATCTAATTTTCTAACATGATAACTGCAAGCTATATATTTCTGAATTTAACGAGTTTATGTACCGGAAGCGATATTGGAACATTTCCAGGTCATTCACTGTTCCAGATGTTGAGTGCTCGGAGAGGTGCTTCAGATCTCCTCTCAGCTTTTGTGTTTTGTTAAAAGTGTAAAGAACATTTCCCCAAACTAAAGGGGCTGAGACTTTGCAGAAAACAAGATGTCAGCCATACAGTCCTCAAAGTATTTGAAATTATTTTTGCCTAACTACTAGCATTTCATATCCCTCACCATAAATTCCTTGATCTAGAAGCAAATCATTTTTACTGTGAAAGAATAAATTGAAGACAAGTTAGGCGAATGCCAGGCTGTTTGCATGGAGCTCTGGTCACACCAGGCTTCCCTTTAGAGCGTTTGCATTTCTGTGTGTTGTCATTTGCTTACAGAATCTTCTGAAATACCTTAAGATTTTGTTTAGGTGATGTTTCCAGTGACTGCAAAGACCCTGATTTCTAAATTCTGAGATGGCTGGCAGAGTAAGAAACCCAGAGGAAATGCTCAGAGACAGGCTTGACATGTTCTTTCTCCTAACCCCAGAGTCTCCAGGAGGAATGTGCTTCCACTGATGATCCTCAGAGTTCATGGGCCCATACCTGATGATAACGTGCAATTTCATTATTTCATGGCTTTTAAATCAGTAAACAGTGAAAGACACTTACTGTCTAGATTGATCTAACTAGCTTATTTCATGTCCACAGCATGAATTGCAACGATCTCATGTCTGTCATATGTAGAGCCATAAACTAATGGCAATGTTCTGAGCTAAAGAGATGAAGGCTGGTTTTTGTTAGCCTGTCAGTGTGTTTCCATTGTACTGTAAAGAAGGCTGTGACCCACAGAACCTTTCTGACAGACCACCAGACCACATTCTGACATTTTGTCCATCCAGCCACTCGTGTTTATTTTCACCGTTGCTTACTAGCACATTTCTCAGTTTCTACTAAAAATTTAAGAGATAATGTTACCCAAAATGCATGCATCGAACAAGCTGAACGCAGATCCATTTATTCTACCTGTCATTTCAATTACCTGTAGGTCGGTCTGTATCAGATTATATATGTATGTGTATAAAACACACATACACACAGGTTCTTCTAGACTTGAGCACCTTGCATTGTAAAAGGCGCTCCCATATATTGAAGTAGACACATTTAGTGGTTTTAAATTATGCTTCCAACTTGACGAAGCAGTGTAACGCCTTATGTTTTAGCCACTGCGGTATTTTTTGTTGTTCTTGTTGCTTGCTCTTCCAATCATGAAGAAAACTCACATTTTCTCCTTCGGAAAATTCTATGCCACGAATGCAAATTAGTGTGAGATAAAAACAAACAAACAAGCAAACAAGCATAAGGGGACAAAGAAAGAGAATCTGTAAAGCCTTTGCCTGGGTGTTAGCATTGCTCCGTGGGTAGACACCAGCGCTCTTCTCACCGTGATTTTTAGAAAATGTGACAAGACCATCCACAGTCTTTTGTGCCTGACCAGTGGCACATTTGTGAGATGAGCAGCGGGGGTTGGGGCTGCGTCTAGGAGCAGTTCTCTTTTTGTGAAGTTAATGGGCACATATGGGGAACGAACAAGCTTTACTGTTCTTCTGGGCACCCCCCCTTTTCCCTGGTCATGGATTAGAAAAACTGCCACTGAGACTAGAACCAGAGTCCTTCCGCCCTTCCGTTTGTGTATAATCTGCTGTCGTTAATAGAACACACTAGCCAGTTGGGCCTTTGCTGCGAGTTTTAATTTCCCCCTTCATATGTGTACCATCTCCAGCTTCTCATAGTATGATTTCCTTTCTGACTTGATGTTGGTTGAGATGCGACCACCTTGTGTGAGAGCATACGTTGTTTGGGACAGAAAATCAAGTTAATATGTCACATTTCCAGCGTCAGAGGCTGAGATCAGAAGCAGTAGAGGGAGGTGGCTTCTGCATGTGTCACAGTAAACACACCTGCACCTAGTAGATGTGATGCCCTCCTGTTTTCCACTTTGAATGGAAACAAAGGGCCTTACTTCCCACACTGTTTTTGAAAACATAGAACAATACTTAATAAGGTAGAGGTTACAGGGGAACATTCTTTCCAGTGTTAACTAGGACTCGTAAGTTGAATTTTGGACAAATTTTAGCAAAGTAGCTTTTTTATTTTAAATGGTACCTGTGCATAACGTTGTATCTGTCCTGATTAACTTTTTATCCCATTGTTAACAAGTTAACAGAAATGATATTTTGACTTTAATCATTGAGAATAAAATTAAAAATCGTTTATGTTAAGATTCAAGGTAACAGAGTCTAGCTGAAATTACTTTATATTGAGGGCAATCTCTTTCCCTAAATTCACTATAAAACAGAACATTCATGTTCCAACAAACTGACCTGCTGATACTGCCATGCTTGCTCATGAGGCCTGTTTAACTTTTTGAACAGTTTTCTTTGAATCTTGGAGAAATAACGTGGAAATGATGTTTGTGGGATACTTGCTACAAGCCACACAGCACATCTAACACATAATGTACGCTATCTAATTTTTATCATAATTGTACTGTGGGGTAGATTTTTTTCCCCAAGTCACAGAATGAAGAGGTGTCTTTGGAATGAGAAATTATTCAAGGTGAAGTTACCTAAGGCTATTCAGTTATTCAGTAGAAGACCCAAGTCTCTGCAAATCCAAAACCCATCTGTTCTGTGTCATGGCTTGACTTCTTAGTTCATTACAATCTTCAAAAACTATTTTATCATAATATGAACTTCTCAGGATTACAATAGAATACCACACAGGCAGGGCATTTTGTTTATATTTGCTTAACATGAAAGAGCCGCATTTTATTATTCTTCCGTATCTCCTAATTTATAAATGGAGAATGCTCAAGAAATAGATAATCTCAGCCAAGCAAGGTTTCTCTGAGAGAAACTTCATAATATTTGTGCAGTGTAAAAGGGACTTAGATGACAGGAGTGAGAACCAGGACGAGAAACAGAGAGTGGGAACTTTGGACAGTGGGCAGTTGTGTAAAGTTGAGGCATTCCAAACCTTGGGCATTAAACATCAGTAAAAATTTACTGGAGTCTACTTACTGTCTCTTTATTTTCATTAAAACACAAAAGGAGACTCACAGATCTTTTAACAGGCTCTCAGAATCCGGCCTCCTATGGCAGTTCATAGAGTACACTAAGAAGACCGTCTGCCATGAGCATGGGTATGTGTGGAGTCAGAGTAGGTTTGGTGTAGTGACTTTCTAAATTAAATCCTCCAGTCCTGGGTTCCAAGAATTTGGATATCATTGATAATCCATTACCATAGCATTTAAATGATATTTCATGAAAACCGTGACTTTTTAACCTAAATAAAATGAAATAGCGACTAATATTATTATCAGGTGACAAAGGGGATAGCACCCTCTGCGTCTGTTGTGGTTCCCTTATGATCGCAGGGAAGTGTTGAGAGGCTCCACTGGCGTGGTAACAGAACACTACTTTAGAATTAATCCATGCATAAAGGACCAGGAGAGATGCTATGGCAGAGAATGAATGAATTCTGGATCGCCTTTATCTTGCCATTTATGTGAGGGGAAAAAAAATGCCAAATATTAAATTATAATGTTTAAAGATGAAAATAAAGATCTGTAATGTTAAAATACACTAAATCATGTAAACGTTAATATTTTATTTAGGAGTGTCCAGTTTTATTTATATTCAAAACAGATGCAGGATTGTAAATACAGGGCAGTTGTAATATTCTAAGCACATAGTTTAGGGACTTCCTCCTTTTCCAAATATCACTCAAGTGGAACATACACTCATTTATGTAACAAAAATTCTTTCTACTCTATTGGCAAAATGAATAGCATCAACTCAAAATATTTAAAAATTCAGTCACATCCGCACCCTGCAGCCTATAAGGAGCTTTCACGCTTTTGGGCTCGCTTTAGATCTTTAATACCCCTTCCTTTTGTGTCAAGGAGCTCACGAGGCGTAAAGAAGCACAGATAAACCCACTTAGATCCCTTCCTGGGCCGTCACCTCTCTCTGCCAAGCGGCTTTAGGTGGTAACTGATCTGTGACAGGCTGCCAGTCAAACAGAGCGTTTCTGAAAGCTGACACAAAGGACCGAACGCTGGAGAACGGATAGGAAAAATAAGAAAAGGGTCCAAACTGTATCAGCGCCCCCCACTCCACCTCGCTCTGTTCCATTTCACTACAGCCCCGCCCTCCGGCCCACCCTGCACCTCCCTAACCTTTTGGGGTCTGTTTCTGGTGCTTTTCTTCTGGGTTCCCTCCCCTCCCAGCTGCCCGCCTCCTCCCTCCCCCTGGGCTGAGGCTCGCCCAGGCCGGCTGCTGCTTGCTTTGGCTCGGTCAGGTTCATGGCAAGGCCAGCGCGGTGCAGATAGAGATCAGCAGCCTTTAGCAGTGGCTGCCCCAGTGCACTGCTGATAATAGAGGCAGAAGCCAGAGTGACAGTCAGATGGAAACTGACACAGGCCTTCTGTCGATGCCACCGCTGCCCCTGGGACTGAGCAGGCAAGGGTGGGGGAGCGGAGCCGAAATGTCAGCAGCTGCAGCAGCCCTGTGTTTTTCCGCTTAGGTGTTCCGTGCAGGAGAAAGGATGTTTTTTATTTTATTTTTGCCATTTCCCTTTGGCTGGTGTGAGTGAGGGAACAGAGCTGCTTACTGGTCACTTCCCTGATTAATTTCTTCTGGTGCTGTGGAGCCCCGCGCTTAAACTGTGTTTGACAGTATTTGTTCTCACTGGCTTTTGAGCATGTAAAAGATTGGTAAATCTTGTCATATGAGAACCCGGGTGATGCCTAGATCTTTCTCATTCTTACAGCTGGAGATCGTTCTCGTGTTTGTTGCATTAAAATAAGTCTAAAAAAAAATACCAAGGAATAGACTCATTTTTCTGCTCAGGAGTGGAATTCACTGCAGATCTCCCTGGCAAGTGACTTTTGATGTGACTTTGGCGGTTCTCTGGAGATAAATTAAAGGTGGTCTTTTCTGTGTAGTAGATACCATTATTTCCAGGAGTCTGGGAATACCACTGTTCATCAGTAGATCCCAAGTCTCTGAAAGTAAACCGTTTCTGTATAAATTGGCCACAGTTCTCCTGGCTCCATGGTAATCCTGTCCGCCAGTAGATCCCACATTTCTGAAAGTAAACCATTTCTGTATAAATTGAACACGGTTCTCCAGGCTCAGTCACCCCGTCAGAGGGATGGAGAACAGGCCCTGAGGTGACTATTATCTTAGAGACGAAACACGGTGGGTACAGGGCACAAATACGTGCATCCTGAAGCATCCCTTCCTAACACCTCCAGGGCTCCGTGCCTCTCAGAGGCAGAGCAGCTGAAGTGTGGAAGTATCACCTGATATTTCACCGCAGCTTCGTCCATTACATCATTCCTCCATTTCCTTCAGAACAGCGAGCTGCCTAGGATCTGCTCTCCTGTTTCTAGTAAGGGCAAATTCTGTTCTACACTGAATAGGGTAGGCTCTGAAAACAGAGCCTTGTGTGTTTAAACGAAGGCAAGGAGTATTAATAGGTTGGTGATAGAAAAATTACTAACCTGGTAATGGCATTTCTCTAGAATGTTGCAGTACAGGACATCACCATCAACCCAGCCACTGTATCAACCCCACGCCCATTTACATCCAACACACACATACTCACACTCACACACATACAACACACAGACTCAAACACACACATTCACACAGACTCACACACACACAGACTCAAACACACACACACACACACATATAGACTCACACTCACATACACACAAACACATAGACTCACACACTCACACATACATACACATATATCCAACACACATTCACAACACACACACATACATACACACATTCACATACAGACAAACACACACACTCACACACACACTCACATACACACACATACACACACACACACACCTGGAGGAGAGAAAGGAAGCAAGAGAGAATGAGATATCTCAAGGGAGAATATTGATTATTTTTAATGGCCCAATTTAGCTTCTCACTTTGATTTTTATGTCTTTTTCCACTTAAGGAGATATTTTAGGTCTGTGTTTTATTCACATTACAAAGCATCAAGAAGTGTAGCCTGAGAAAGTGAAATTTTGTGAATATGGGAAACACGAATAAATGTTATTGTTAGTCTTATAATTTGGGCTTGGTGGACATTTATTTGATACCATCTGTTAGATCTCATACCTCAGACTTCTGTATTTACACAGTACCCTACAACCATTATGCAAATGAAGACATAAGGAAAGCAGTCCCTTGCTTCTAAGGAACCTTTCCTGAGACCTTAGACCTGTAGAATTAATGACGTTTTATAGGTGAGATGCAAAGACTAAGAACAGGAAATGGCTATGTGTAATTAAACAAATTCATGAATATAATGTATTATATACAAGTGGGTCAGTTAGGACAGAAGCACAGAATCATCATGACAGTGCCAAGGTGTCACACTAAGGGGCAGAGAAGGAGTCGGGAGAAAGAACATGAATGCATGGAAACAAACGAGATGGCATTATGAGTAGGAAAACATCCAGGTTGCTGAAGGAAGAGCAAGAGCAAAATTAGGAATCAAATCTTTCTGTTTCCAACCTCTGTGGGTAGTCCTGGGATCTTACTTTCTGTTCGTTAGCCATTAGCTTTATATCCACTGAAACATGTAGAGACTGCACGTTTGTCACAGAACAGAGCATGGGAACACTGCCATTTGCTGACGGGCACTTGACCTACGTATCACTGTAGATGTTAACTGGCGACCCTCAGTCTTTCCAGTACGTCTCTGAGCTGATGCGCTGTCTTTGTGCTGCAGACGCAGGTGCAGCTCAGGGATGACAACTACTTCGCTCAAGAATATGTAGGTAATAAGGTAGATTTATTTATTTTTTAAACAATTTATTTTTAACTTTTTATCTAAAACTATTTTATATGCAATGTATTTTGATCGTATTCTTCTTCCAGTCCCCACTCCTGCCATATCTTTTTAACCTGCCTACCACCCAAATAAATGCTCTTTTCCCTTCCCCACCAAAATCAGAAAAAGGCAAAAAAAAGGTCAAAACAAAAAAGCAATGAAGCAAGCAAACAACAAACTAAAAACTCAGTAAAAAAACAAAACAAAAAAAAAACAAAGCAAAACAAAAAGTACACACACACACACACACACACACACACACACATACACACACACACAAATAAAAAATAATTAAAGAAAACATGGGGTCTTTTTTGTTTTGGCTAACTACTCCTGGGCCGGCTCTGGAGTGTGGTCAATACACCCAGTTAGAGAAACTGATTTTCCCTTTCCCAGCAGTTGTCAACTGAAAATGGCTTCTTGGGTTGGGGGTGGGAATTTGTGTCCACTTCCCCTCTTAGTGCTTGGATTTCGTCTGGTTTGACCTTGTGCATGCTGTCGTAGTACCCGTAAATTTGTATGCAGAAGTCTGTCAACTCTGGATGCTAACTCACGCTTTAGCAGTGGCTTACACACTCATCCACCCTCAGACTCCTGTGAGGATGAACAACAGCTATCACCATCTCAATGAACTACAAAGATTGTAGTCTCTTAATCAAAACTCAGTCTTTGTTCCAAGATACTTTTTGTGTCCAAAAAGACTGCATTCTTTTGGACAGGATTTTTAATGGAGCAAGCATTGAGGATCATCTGGAAAATATATTAAACTGAGATTTTTTTATTAGTTCTTTCCAGAGTTCATGTTGTGATATAATTGTGTGATAAGCGATCTGACTGGTCTGTCCCCCGTCCCTGTGTGTGTGTGTGTGTGTGTGTGTGTGTGTGTGCTCTCAAAGTATCAGATGGTATTGATGCTTCTATTTCAGGAATTTGAAAACTGAAGAAAGGAGAGAGTGTAAATTCCCAAGTTATTGGCTTGAGCATTTAGAAGAATTGAAGTGCTATTGGATGTATTTAGCTTCCGAGACAAGGAATCTGTAGTGTTCACTTGATATCCCATTGGTAGAACAAGACCGACAGCGCGTATCTGTCACACTGGAAGTGCAGACTTGAGAGTTGTTAGAATGTGGCGCAGTTTGTGGCATCTGCATGGGAAGAGGTTACTGACTGCAACAGTGTAAGGAGAACAGAAGAGGACCAGCAACTGGGCTCTGAACCTTAAAACCCCGGGAGAGACAGAGAGTAGACTAAGTAAGACTTTTTGAGAGAACATCCATTGAAGTAGGAGAAAACAAGTCAATTATCCCTAAAGCCTGCTTGCTCTGATTTCATTGTGGGGATTGTTTTGAGAAACTGTGATGAGAGTAAACATTAGCGGCCACGGTGGAAAGAGGGAGAGCAGTTCAATGAATACTTCAGTGACCTACGTGGTTTCAAATGGCGGTTAGGGAAACAGCACATTTCGATGATGATGGGAATTGAGTGGAGTAACTGGTTGGTACTGCAGAAGGGGAGTGGGGCTGGAATGGCACTCTTGAGATGACGAGAGAGACTGATGTAGAAAGGAGAGGGTTATGTCAGGAGCAAGGGGCTTTGGAAGGTGACTATCGTTCCCATATTCGTATCTACCGAGTCTAGGGAGAGGGGTGTGCACTTGTCTACTTCAACAAAACAGATCTGTTAAACTAATAATATTAAGACTAAAGCTGGGGAGGGAGCCCAGTTTGCATCCTCACAGTTATAATATCTATGTGACACAGCGCCATTCTCTCTGATGGCCGAGTTGCTTGTAAGAGGTGAGGTAGGAGCTGGGTGGCATTGACCTTGATCAGATCACCTGTTCTACCGTGCATCTTGGAGTTACCTTCACTCCATATCATGTCCTGTCTTCCTACTGTACTCTGCCCTTTCCTAGACAGAAACTGGAGGTCCCAGGCAGATTGACCATACTTGAGGGATTGGTGTTTACCATATTTCAACTCTAAATCATTTATATTTTATGTTACCCACATATCATTATATATTAATTGTATTACATATGATATATAATAATGATATCTATATAATTATATATCACTATGTATAGTATATATGTTATAATAATATGGTCTTAAAGTAATTATGTGGCCAGGTAGCCACATAATTGGTAGCAATCACTCATTGTGGAAGTTTATTTTAGCTATGTTTAAAATAATTGTTTTGTGAACTGTTGAGTGAGGGGCTGCCTAGTTCTCGGCATTTTGTATTGTCTGCAGGTGTTGGATTTATGTGGGGGATGTCTGATTGCTTATGTTCTGCACATGCTCTCAGTAGAACACCTGAGGAGTTCTGAATCAATAAAAACACCTGAGGCAGATGCTCAGGATTCCATTGTCCAGTATGGTGCTGGTCAGGGTGGTGGTTCCCTCTGCTGAGGTCTGGCAGAGCTTGCACCTGTGATTATGCCTCCCTGTGGCCCTTGGTCAGCCGTCACAGCAGCACGACAACTACAACAATCACTTGGTGCTATTCTCATATATTGAGTTTTGTTGTTGTTGTTTACAGCATGCAAATAGATCGGGCTCCTTCATTGTTTAGTGATTGGTGAAAGATGAAATCATGAATGAATAGATTCAAATCACATGAATGGTCTTCAGAGAACTGCTATAGGCGGTGTGCAAATAAATCAAGCTATGCCAAAAGCTATTTCAACAAGTTATGTTTTTGGTTACAAGAGAGGAATCAGGGAAATAGACATCAGAATAATCATGGTTCACAGAAACACGACAGTTGGAATGGCTAACCAGCCGAGAGAAGCGCAACAACTGTCACCTTATGTCTGGAGATCAAGCACCTGTTTATTTAACAGTACCATGCCAGAGGTCTGTGGTATTTACTTATTTTTTTCCTGTTACTATAACAAAATATATGAGACATTTTTAAGAATTGGAAATGTTTTTGGTTCTGGTTTTGTAAATGCAGAAGCCTGAAGATCCGACATTGGCATGCTTAACTGTATTGTAGTGACTGGAGTTTGCCAGAGCTAGCTCTCTTTTTGGGAGCAACACCTCTAAGTAGTGTGTATTTAATTGTGTAATTACTTTTTTTTTTTCAAGATAGGGTTTCTGTAACTCTGGCTGTCCTGGAACTCACTCTGTAGACCAGGGTGACCTCAGTCTCACAGAGATCTGCCTGCCTCTGCCTCCCTAGTGCTGGGATTAAAGGTGTGTACTACCTACCACCTGGCTTAATCAAATAATTACTTTAAGAACATATTTAGTTGTGGTGACTGTGACTTTTATATCACATCCATAATGGAGGCAAAATAGCATGAAATCTTAACCAATGAAAGGAAATCATTTCTCACATGATGTATATATTTTATATATTATTTATGTATTAGGTTACCCCAAAATACTCTATAGTGACCTCTCCATGGCTTATCCGTATAGATTAAAAAATTACATAACTATCAAGTATGCCTGGCAATGCAAGACATAGTAAATGCTTTATCTTGTGTAAGTAATTTATTGAATGAAAAAAAATTATAGAGAGGAAAAATAAGACATACTGAATCAGGAAAGAATCAAGATACCTCTACTATTAATATTTTACTACAGTTATGTAGTAAATGTAGATGACCTGTTAAAGACATTAGAGTTGGTGCTAGAACAGTTTTTCTGAAGAAGTAGGCAATGGTTGCTATAAAATAATGGTGGTTCTATTAAACAGCAGAACTCTGTAGTGTAATTTACTACATCTTGTGCAGTCTAGTTGCCTGCTTGCTCTTCTAAGCTGCACAAAGTCTTGCTAGATGGATTCCATGCTCCATGTGCCCATTATGCATCTAAGTAGATTCAGAAATAAATATTTATTATATACTGAACATGGATTTATTTTCTAAAAACAACTTTTGAGAAAATAGAGTTTTATGTTTATATCAAAGTGCATTATAAGTTATCAAAGTTCAGATGACTTTGGAAGGTCACAGGATGTGTGAAAAGGAATGCTGAAATAATTTTAGAATAATTGTCCCAGGAGAATTTAAGTAAGCAATCCTCTTTAATGGCTGGGACAATTCTTCCCATCAGAAGCATCCCAGTCTGCATGAAATAACAGAAGGTTTTCATTGGTGAATTAGAAAGGATAGATTGTTGCTTCACTGTAAAGAGACCACATATGTGTGTGTGTGCGTGTGTGTGTGTATATATATATATATATATATATATATATATATATATATAGTGTGTGTGTGTGTATGTGTGTGTGCGTGCGCATGTGTATACTAAATTCATTGCTTTCTATCCTATAATACAGTCTCCCCCTCCCCCACTCCGCCCTACCTCATCACCACTCCCCCTCTTCTTCTCTGAACAGAGCAGGGCTCTCGGGGTTCCCACTTGAACAGGACATATTAAGATAGAGTATTGCTGAACTCTACCCCTATATCAAGGCTGGACAAAGGAGCCCAGAAAGATGAAAAAGGTCCTAAGGGCAGGTAAAAGGGTCTGACACCTCATCCACCCCAACTTTAAGGAGTTCTACAAGAACACCAAACCAGATAACAATGAGGTACATGTAGAGGGCCCTGCAGGCTTCGTATCTGCTTCTTCAGTCTCTGTGATCCCCTAAGCTGCTGGCCAGTTGACTCTGTGGGACTTGTTCTCCTCCTGTCCTCAATCTCTCTCGTCCCTGCAATCCCTCCTCCTGCTCTTCCTTGGAGTTCTCTGAGCTCTGTCCAATGTTTGGCCCTGGGCCTCTGCATGTGCTCCCCTCAGCTGCCAGAGGAAGCCTCTCTGATGATGACTGGGCTAGGCACTGATCTATGAGCAGAGCAGAATATCATTAGGAATTGTCTCCAGGTTATCCAGTCTCCAGTTCCTGGCCAGACTTGCAGTGTCAGGCATGGGCTCCCTCTCTTTTAGAGTGAGGTTCTGCCCTTCCATTGCCCCAGAAAATCCTGAAGGGAGGTTAGGTTATAGGTGAAAGGTTTTGTGGCTGGGTTGGTGTCCCAGTCCCACCCCTAGAAGCCTTGGCTGGTTGCAGGAGATGGCCTGTTGAGGCTCCCTGTCCCTCATTATAGGGGTCCTGGCTAGGGTCACCCTCTTATATACCAAGGAGTTTCCACTGCACTTGATCTCAGGATCTCCCCCAAATATTCCCAATTATAGTTGTCTCTCCCCACATTCTGTCTCTCCATCCCGCTCCTCCCCACCTGACCCCTCCTGTGCCCATTCCCATCCTCCCCCATCCCACCTGCAATGTCTGGTCTGTGTCTCCTTCCTTGGGAGATCCGAGTGTCCCCGTTGGGTCCCTTCTTGCTGCATAGTCTTTACAGGTTTTAGTACAGTTGTCCTTGACTTAAGAGCTGATATCCACTTATAAGTGAGTACAAACCATTTTGTCTTTCTGGGTTTGGGACACCTCACTCAGGATAGTTTTTTCTAGTTACATCCATTTGCCTACAAATTCCATGATGTCACTGTTTTTAATAGCTGAGTAATACTTCATTGTGCAATTGTACCACATTTTCTTCATCTGTTCTTCAGTTGAGGGGCATCTAAGTTGTCTCCTTCTTACAGCTGTCAGAATGGCTAAGATCAATAACACAAAGGACAGCTCATGCTGGTGAGGTTTTGGAGCAAGGGGAACACTCCTTCATTGTTGGTGGGAGTGCAAACTTGTCCACCACTATGGAAATCAATATAGAGATTCCTCAGGAAATTGGGACTCGACCTACCTCAGGACCCAGCTATCTATACCACTCCTGGGCATACACAAAGGACACTATATCCTACAACAAGGACACTTGCTCAACTCTGTTCATAGTGTATTTATTCACAAGAGTCGGAAATTGGAAACTACCTTCTGTATTCTGAAAGCTGTGATGTTTTTATTTATGGAATGAATTGAATTTCTGGACATGCATGTAGACACTGACATTTAAAACTTGGAATTTACTCATGTTTTTAAGTGTTTTGCAGATGGAAAGGATACCCTTCTACAAATTCCAGAAAGCTCCCTCTTTCACACTGGTGGATCCCCTTTGTTAGGCAGTGCTGGCAGAGATGCCAAGCACCCTCAGAATTCCCAGCCTTTCTAAATCACTTTACCAGAGCATCCATTTTCACTGACGTGCCTTCATAATTTTGAAATATCATAGGCAATGCAAAATAATTTAAAATTTTAACATTATATTTTCATATAGTTTTAAAAGACAAGAATCCATACAAACTTCTAATATGACATATAATTAAAAATTATCACACAAGTAAAGTAAGAAAAAATATCCATTTTTTAACAGAAGTAACAACAACAACAACAAACACAGCAAAAAAATAACCAACCCCCCAAAAAAAAACCAAAAAACAAAAACCAAGATCCAAGAAATTAACTAATAGCTTTATAAACAGCCCTTACTGAGAGGTGCAAATGGTACCACATACAGTAAAAGGACAAAGACAGATGTAGATCTCTTAGTGTTGGTCCAAAGAGTTTAAAAGGTAGAAAAGCTTGACAGCTACAATTTCCATAGCTTGTACCTTTGCTACAGAATTATTCAGAAAAGAAAAAACAACAACGTGGATTCATCTCTATCCAGGGCCCTAACTTCAAGTCCTAGAGACATCACAGTTATCTTGTATTATTAGGCTTTCTTTAGGAAGTGTAAGACTAACATTAGTTTAATTGAAAGATCGAATGGAAACACTGACATCCATTCAACCAAATCATTAAATTCAACACTCCATATGGACACAAAGAAGACCTAATTTATCCAATTAAAATAATTTCTGTGCCCTTCAAAGGTATATTGCCATAACAAGAAGTGAATCACTTTTTAATAATGCTACACTGTGTCCTCTGGACTCTAATAGAAAAGAGGTATTTTAGTTGATAGACAAGATAACTAACTCTTAAGTCTAAGTTTCATATTAGAAAAGAAAATAATAGATTTTTCTCTTTAATAATGCTCCTGCAAGAATTTTTGGCAAATAAATATATTTAGTTTGTTTTTGGTTCCACATGAATAATTTTATTGGCAGGTTTATTTATTAATTATCCAGAGCAGTGGTTTTGGGATGCTCAAGCAAGCCTACTGAATAATAGATAATATAGTCTTCCCAGCGAGTCCACCAGGGATAGTCAAGTTATTCCTGATAACAAGAAATTATATTCTGAAACAGAAGCAACTTATGAAAAATGTCTGAAATATGAATTCAAGTGCATAGTAATATAACATTTTTTTATATTTTTAATTAAACTGTGGAAAAGTCACAATAAACAATGAAGGTAGTGTGTAACTCCAGGAACCGCTAATATAAAATGCCAGAGCAGAGAGGCCTTCCTATTATTTTAGAAACAAGGTGATGTTGATAGTTTACAGAATTAAAGACTAAGGAAACTAAACAAAGTTTTTTGAGTAAATAGATAATCCTGAGTATGTTTCTGTTTGCTCATCTAGGTGGATTCAGTTCCTGAGCATGGATAAGGTTTATGAGTAACATTATAGTAAACAATCGAAATGATAGAAGACTATAATTGTAGTTTCTTCATGGTTTTTCAAAACAAGAAGTGTAATTCTATCAACTATAGGTCAGTAAGCTACACTTTGACCTGAAAATATTCTACTGTATATTCATATATCTAAAATAATTTGGGAAAAGGTAATAAGGTGACAGCTACTACCAACTAGCCTGGCTGAAGTTCTAGTAAAATAATTAGTATTCTTTTGCTATTTTCACTAGACAGGTCAATCAAATGACTGTGGTAGAATTGGTTTAGATAAATGTCTAACAAGGCATTTGGGAGTGTATGATGCTAAATTGTTGAACAGTCTAGAGACATGTAGCCTGTGTAATAGCATTGACAGGTAGGTTAGTAACTTATTGATTGGTTATATACCAAATATGCTTCCAAATAGATTGATGTTTGTAAAATGTGAAATCCGAATATGATGCTCTGCTTCTCCCCTGGTTGGTCTCCTCATTTTGATTTGGATTGCAAAGGATAGTGTGATAATCAGTTTCAGAGGTAATGTGAACACAGGGTAGAAGGCTCTACAAGACATCATCCATAGTGTATATTCATCATGCATTTGTTAACTGCATTAGTTATTGCTCTAAATACTCTGAGACTGAGCAATGAGTTAAATCTCTAGTGTATATATATATATATATATATATGTGTGTGTGTGTGTGTGTGTGTATGTGTATGTGTATATATATATGTGTGCATATATGTATATGTATATATGTGTATATATGTCTATGTGTATATATACATATATACACACATATATATACACACACATATATACATATATATACACACACATATACATATATATGTATGCACATATATACATATATGTATACATACACAAACACGCTTTTGTGCTCGCGCACGCACACACACACACACACAAACATACATATTTATGTGTGTGTGTATTGTGTGTGTATTTGTGTGTATGAAGAAAGTGTTATTTTACAAATGGAGGGCCCTAAGAAAAGACCATAAATGTATAGAATTGGTAATCACAAGCTCTCAGTTCTATGTGTCATGTAAACTGTTTTTCACAGAGGCTTTTGGCTTTTGCTCCAATATATCCAGCACTGATAGAAACTATTACTTTTGTTTGATATCTCAGCTGTCTTTTGACATTGACTTTTTCTTTTAGTTCCCTTTCCTTGGCTTCTAAGATTTCATATTCTCTTAACTTTCTAGTCCTGGTCATGACTTCGCACCACTCTTTGAAGGCTCCTATTTTCCTCTTTCCTGGGTTCCTGGCATTTCTCTGCCCCCCTTTCCTGTGTCCTGCCCTTGTGCCACTGTGGACATTGTTAGAATCATCCTAAGTTGTCACCTGTGTATAGAAGGATCCTGTTTGTCAGTGCCAGACTTCTCTCCTGAATTCCAGGGCTGCCTATTCTGTGACCAATTGGGCACCTCTGTTTGTATTAGGGATATATTTTGCTAAGACATGTAAGAGAAGGACCCAGTTTGTTCCTCTAATGGCATCTCCACCCATTGTCCTGTTACTCTGCAAACAAATGAAGGCATGAGTGTCTTGCTGAAGCCCCAGCTCACTGTTTAGCCAAGTTGGTTTCTCATGGTTACTGATTGCTGTGTTCCATAAAGTCTCAGCCTCCCTCTCTCTCTCTCTCTCTCTCTCTCTCTCTCTCTCCCTCTCTCTCCCTTCCCCCTGTGTGTGTGTGTGTGTGTGTGTAATGTGTGGTCATGGGTCTTTGTTTCTGTTCCCATGAAGCTTCTCTGATGATGGCTGAATAAGACCCTGATCTATGAGTATAGAAGAATATGATCATGAGTCATTTTATCACTGCCGTTTTTTAAAGCAGTACTATTTGGTTTTACCCTTGATCTCTGGGATAGTTAGTCTCTGGTTCCTGCACCCAAGCAGTGTCAGGTATCAGGACCATCTTGTGGAGTAGGCTTCGGCATTGGTTGGTTATTCTCACAGTCTTTGCGCCACCATTGGCCTAGCAGATTTTGCAGGCAGGACAGCATTGTAGATGAGAGCTTTTGTCCTGGGGTTGGTGTGTATGTTTCCTTTTTGGTAGTCTGCAGAGTAACTTCCTGTACCAGAGGCACCAGATGGAGGTTCTTTGTAGGCACAAGCTTAACCTATCTGTTCAATGAACCCTGTGGGTGTTGCCTTCAGCAATGAGGCCTTGCCGTCCATTTGTGGAGAATCACATATTGACTTGGCAACAGCCTGGAGTCTTGGGGGATTTCCTTGGGACTCCTTTGGCCAACTACTCAATTGGATATAACCCAGTCCTGGTGCTGGAGGCTTCACTTGGTTTCAAGAGATGCCCAATTGAGACTCAAGTCACCTCCATTATTTAGTCTTGGTTAGGCTTGCCTGCATATATAGTTTCCACCTAGCAGGTTTTGACACCAACCCTCAAATGCCCCTGAATTCTGTCTTTCCTGTATTACCTCCCCCTCCCAGCTTGATCCTCCTGCACCAAAGCCTCCTGCTACCAGTCCATCCATAAAATCTCTTCAGTTTTCTCCTCCCAGGAAAATCCATGTGCCCATCCCGAATCCCTTCCTCTATGCCTGACTTCCTTGGGTCTATGGCTTGTAGCTTGGTTCTCATTTACTTGATGGCTAATAGCCATGTATTAGTGAATATGTACTGCATTTATCTTTCTGGATCTGGGTTACCTTACTCAGGATGTATTTTTCTAGTTCCATCCACTTACCTGCAAATTTCATGATATAATTGTTTTTAATGGCTGAGTGATACTCCATTGTGTGAATGTACATTTTCTTCATCCGTTATTCTGTTGAGGGGCATCTAGGTTGTTTCTAGTTTCTGGCTACTGTGAATAAAGCCACATGAACATGGTTGAGCAAGAGTCCTTTGGGTATGTACCCAAGAGTGGTATAGGTGGATCTTGAGATAGATCAATTTCCAACTTTCTGAGGACCCACCAAATTGATATCCACAGTGGCTGTATGAGCTTGCACTCTTACCAGCAATGGATGAGTGTTATTCCACATCTTTACCAACATGACCTGTCACTCATGACACTGATCTTAGCCATTCTGACAGGTATGAGATGGAATCTCAAAGTAGTTTTTATTTGCATTTCCCTGATGGGAAATAGGTATGCATCAGTATGGGTGTGATGTAGCATGTCATGTCTTCTTCTTGTTCCTTTTGGATTGTGCTATTCACTTAGATATGATACAATTTAATGCATGACAAGGAAACTCAAACAACACTGAAATAATTCTGTTGTGAAGTACAGTTATATATTTGCAGACCAGAGATTTAATTAAAAATGAATGACTTATGTAAAGAAATATAACAATTGAATCCACAGAACTGCAGTGTATAGTCTATTAACTTTAGTATCTGTAATGTAGTGGGGGAAATATTATGTCTGAAAGGAGTTAGGAACAATATTTAAACAGGTTTATATTGTTTCACAATGAGTTTGGGACTCAATTACATGGGGAAGTTGAAAGAAAAATATTAGTGCACATTGAATAACATATTCCAAGTTTAATATTAATATCCAAACTTTTGGTTTAAATGTTTCTCACTTAAACACATTATTTACTTGTGTAAGTATTTGATATTGGTGGCATGTTGGCAGATAAAGTAGAGATATCCCAGAAAAGTCAACCTGGACATAATAAATAAGTTGCTAAGTGTCAGGGTTCTCCTTGAGAAACGAGTCTCCCCGCTCCTCACTCCATGTGGTGCACAATACTGAATACTGTGCCTTGTAACTCACTCTAGGCAAATTTTGGGGTCCATTGGCTCACTTTCATCGGCAAGTGTGCTCATCCTTAGCTTACTCCCACTGTAGTTTGCCCTCTTTATGTCTTCACTTCAGCCTAAAGCAACACAGTTCTTATACAGAAATGGGGATTTCATAAGGCTTGGGAAAGATAGGGAAGAAGACCATCTAAAGACCCAGGATTATTCTTCTAGAAACAGGAGTCAAATGAGTTGGAAAGGGAAACCAGTTATTGTTAAAAAAAATAAGGGAAAATTGATAACTATATTTAAATTGAATGACATGATGCTTACTAAATTCCCAAAGGTCTACATTCTATCCTTAAAGCAAGCCTGTGACGTAGGTACTACTGTTATTCCCATTCAGCAGGTGAAGAAATGGAGCCACAAGGGAGTTGAGAAAAATGTTGCTAGACAGTGTCTAGGTGGGACCATGAGGACAGTCTGTGTTGACTACCTGGCCAGCCCATGTCTCTTCCACTCCCTTTCCTCAGCTTCCTCAGGGCTCTTCAATTCATTTACTCAGCAAACATCGAACACCTAACATGACTCAGGCAGTAAGGAAAATTAGGCGTGCTGTTGCCTTGTACGTCTTCATATTTCTACATAGCTTGAGTATTCTGGGGAATATAGGTGTTATTTTTTCCTCATCTGAATATCTAATAGAGGTCCAACTATACAAGAGGATGATTTGTTGATCATTAAAAATTTATTGTATTTTAATAAGAGCACACATGGAGCTTATTTATATTGAATAAAATAAGCATAATAAATTTGAATGTGAAATTTTTTTGATACAGGACCACTCAACTAATTTAACAGGTAGCAGTGGTATACATGAAGGGCACTAAGACACCATGGGAAGCATGATATTGTATGTGGATTCATGTTCATGTGGTGTTAGCACATGGGATAACACGGTAGGCAGAGATATTCAAATGATGGTTACAGAAGTGTAGTGTTGAAAAGACAGACAAAGGAGGAGCAGGAACTAGAAGATGATGGATAGTTCAAATCCTAGGTGCAAAAAGAAGAATTACTCTAATGCCCTGGACACAGTAACACCTAATAACATCTGAAGTCATGTGAATTTATATGTGATCCACTTTATATGCAAAGATACTGTATCTAGAAATAAAAATACTTAGGGAAGATATCATTAGAATATTGCTTAACTAGCAGAAACATGTCACTAGTGACTTCTGCCTTCTTTATTCTATTTTGTTTGTCCTATATATGAGGTGTCCCTCCTCCGTGCCTCTTCCTCACCCTCTTGATATAGTTTCTTTGGAGGAAGCCTCCCCTTTCAGAATGGGCTTTTACAGACGCCATAACCTCTATTTGATACTTTTTGTGGACTGCCTAGAGCATGACCTAGCATGAATGTCACATACACTTTGAATAATTTATCAGTTTTGGAATTCAATTTTCAATATTGAAAATATGTCAGAAAATTGTGATCTGTTCCTAGAAGTATAACCAAACATACAAGAAACTCAAGGCAGCGGTTGCATACAGATATAGATATACTGGGTATTTGCTCAGACACATAAAATTCTGCAAAGAGCATTTCCTTACAAAACCGTGGTAATTTTAAATTTACTAAACATTTCAAACCTTATCTAACTTGAATAACATCTAACGTCCTCAACGCTGTTTAGAAATTGTAAAAATTAACAACTGGTGATAAATTGTTAAAATTAGCTCAGAATAATTAATCATTAGTTAAAATTACTAAAAATTCTGTAGAACCAGTTCCATTTTTAGAAATATGCTGTGACCCAGATTCTTATTTTATTTTTCATGAACAAATGTTCACATTCAGCTAGGAGTTTCTGAGTTCAGTAGTGATTAAACAAACATCTTAACAATGTTTGAAAAGTTTTATAGTGTCTCGCATAGAGTAGGTTATTTTTTTTTAATAAGCAAAAGAAATAAATCATAACAGCTAAATTTTATGTGTCTGGAACTTGAAGAATTAGGGAGAAGTAAACTAAAACAACTTTTGATTTCCAAAATTTGCCCGTTTCAGGGTGAGCTGGTGTGTACAAGCCTGGTAAAAATGTGGGCCGACAGCTCTTGTTTCTTTGGTATAAATGTTATCAGAAGAATTAAAGTAGACAGAGAGGTCTATGATTTGGGAGAGCATTGTTCATAGTAAATACTATACTGTTGGACTTCGTGTTTCATTGTCATTGTAAAGAACTTCAAGATGATAATTACAGATTTCAAACAGTGTGTCATCAGTTCACACTGTTCACAGTGTCAACAAAGAGTGAGATAGAATATCCTATGTTAAAACCATGTCATCGCAGCATTGTTTTATGAGCCAGGTTTCTTTTTGTTTCTTTGTGCTGTGTTGCTTGGATTCAAATCAGGACCTTCACAGGCAAACGCTTCAGCACTGAGCTGCCGTTTCTGCAGCCAATATAAAGGTTTCCTTGATATATCCATTTTGTACTTTTGGAATTCAGTTTGAGGCTTCAGAACAAAGCGGGTTTGATTAACATTAGTATGTGGACGTTATGTATTTACTTATTGTCATTAATCAATTGGCATACTTGTAAGTGAACAAGTATATTTGCTAATTCATTGTGTACAGCAGGGAGCTGCTCGGTGTGGAGAGCATCAAGCGTTTTTAACTTCTGGCATGATCATTAACTAATAGTTTCATTCTCTCTTTTAATTCTCTAAATGCTATTCAATGTTATTGTGTGTGTGACTCCATGCACTATGGTATGCATATGGATGTCAGACTCTACAAATTTGTAGAGTCGTTTTTTGTTCATTGATTAACCAATCAATGCTTACTGTATGATAACTCTCTGTTATTTCACCTTTATATCATAAACATCTGATAACAGCATGCAATAATTGCCCCCACTCCAAAACTCTGGTGGTTCTAACTCTGCCTACTTGTTCTAATACAACTCTAGATTTTCTTATTAGCTAATGAAATGATTAGTGTATAACAATACTTTCCTTTAAATCTGAAATTTCTTCAAATACTAACTGTTCTTAGTAAATTGTTACATAAGTGGTAGTAAGTCCTCTAATAGTCCAAAACTCAGTGAGTCTATTCATAACACAACACAAGGACAAGAATAACATTTAAATGTGAGTGAGTATGTGGATGAAGGTCTTGAGACTACAAAACGCTCAAAATAGTAGCTTACATATGGTAGAAATTATGAGTATATACATTCATCATTATTTATGCATATATATATATAGTTTATAATTTTCTGTAATTCTCGAAGTATAAATTTAAAAGTTCTTTATAAATTACATTTTTAGGATACCATGCAGAATAATGGGTTTTATCCTCAAGACACCTTCGTATATACATCTGACAGTAGTATAATTTAAAAACCAAACTAAAACATAACTCTGTGGTGTTGAGAGAGCATCAGTGTAGAAGACTTCATACCTTGACTCTGTTTTGAGAAATTTGACTGTATGTATCAGCAACTGTACAAATGCTCCTGTCCATTCTAATGGCCTGTATCTAAAACAAACGCAGATATGCAGAAAGATTTCTGTAATATCCATGGGTGAATCTGGCACACAACTCTTTGCTTGGAACGTTGTAAGTTGAAGTGTTGTTTAGCACTTTATAATTTGTTATACTTGATTCCCTTTCCTTTTTTCCTGTTTACTTTTGAATCCCTAGCCAAGGTGATTTTATACTTTTGTTCTTTTTCTTTTAATAATGAAATAATTAACTGGAGTCTATAAATTTTGCTTTGGGTAAAACTTAGGTTGAATGATAAAGTTTTTTATTTGCAATTCTCTTTCTGTTATTTTATTAGTTGTAGCTATTTGTACAATAGCGAGTTGTAGCTATTATTTGCAAGCAAAGGTCTTCCTGTTTATACAAACTATATGCTAATGGAGGAAAAGAGAAAAAATCTAGAAAGCAGGGGGAAAAATAATCCAGTGTTCCCATTCTCATATGAAGAAAATATACATCCACATACAGAGAAATGCCTTTTCTTAAATATAGGATAAGATTATGCTGTGATTTGATCAGATATGTCACCAGTAGACTTCTGTATGTATTTGAACACTTGGTCCCAAGGAGGTGATGTTGTTTGGGGAGGTTATGGGAACTTCAGGAGATGAGACCTGGCTGGAAGAAGTGTGTCACTGGGAGTGGACTTTAGACTTTGGGGTTTTGTAGAGTTGCCATCCTTTCTGTTCTCCATCTCTGCTTCCTGTGAGTGGATAAGATGTGGTCTCTGCTTCTTGTATGGGGGTGCAATGTGGTCTCTGCTTCCTGTGTGTGGGTACGATGTGACCTCTGCTTCCTGTATGTGGGTGACATGTGGTCTCTGCTTCCTGTGTGTGGGTGACATGTGGTCTCTGCTTCCTGTGTGTGGGCGAGAGGTGGTCTCTGCTTCCTGTGTGTGGGTGACATGTGGTCTCTGCTTCCTGTGTGTGGGTGACATGTGGTCTCTGCTTCCTGTGTGTGTGAGTGAGAGGTGGTCTCTGCTTCCTGTGTGTGGGCGATATGTGACCTCTGCTTCCCATGCCACTGGGTCCTCACATTATTGTCATTGTGCACCTAAAAATGAATTCAGTTAGTTTTGAAGTTGGTGGAGTTCCTATCAAGAGTCATAAAATGTGGGTGATCTTTGTTTTAATATTCATTTTTATTTTTCATTTTCTTCCCTTTTCCCATCGGTAGCTGTTTCAGTCTGCTTTCTTATGGGTTTTGACAAAATACTTAAGAGTAGGTAATTTGTGAAATACAGAGATTTATTTCTTGTCATTCTGGAAGAGAAGTTGGTGTGGTTCTTCAGGTTGTGTCAGCTGGGCAGAAGTTGAAGTCAAGGTTACAGTACCCCAGAGCAAGAATAGAACAAACCCACTGTATAAAGAAGGGCTTCTCATAATAATACTGGTGATCCTGTCCTGGAGGTGGTGATCTCACTACTCAGTCATCTTGCAGGCCAGGTGCAACCCATATGAGCACTTCAGTGACGAATTTTGAGAGCCTAAGTAAAGATTTTCAGGAAAATTTTATGTATCAACATTTTTCCTTTTTATCTTTCATTCATTATTGTTCTAATATGGAGGTTTTTAAATCAACTATGTTTTCTCTTTTTAATTACATTTTCACTGAAACTGCTCATTTGTCTTTGAAAGATATTAGAAAGTAACTCTGAAAATAACTATTAATAAGGAACTTAGTAAAGTAAGATGTGGTACAAATGGATACTGTGTAAAATGTTTAAAATATATTTTTGGAGAATTGAACAGATTTTTTTAGACATTTTCCTCAGGAAAAGAGGAAGTCATGTGCAGAGTGACATCCTCATAATACTCATGCCCAGAAGGCAGAATCAAGAAGATTGTGAATTACAGACAAAACTGGGCTGGGTTTTCAGACCCTATCTCAAATATACAAGAGCTTTGGGTGATGCTGAGGCTTAAGGTGCTGCTTAGCATGTGGAAAATGCCAGGGTTAATTCCCAGTATTTCATATATAAACTGGAAATAATGTAGGGTTGTCAGTGATGACATATCTTTACTGTAGAATCATTATGTCACTAAATAGCCCCCTCTTTCTGTATGTCTGGACACTTATCTTGTTTATGTGCCCAAATCTATGTACATGGGAGAAAAGACTTGAAGGAGTTTCCCAAACACTGATTTTCTTTGGGTGGTGCACCTTTTGTGAATCTTTTAATCTTAGATTTATATTATATTGTTAAGTGAATTTTTTCATACATTCATGCATAATTTTATCAAAAACTTTAATATTCCTAAATACAATTGAAAATTTAAAGTAATTATTATTATGACTAGAATACCAAGAGTTAAAATTCAGGAACATGTGACATACATTTAATACATGCCTTCACACTTGATCTTATTTATCCCTAAACCTTAAAATAACAAAGGACTGAAAATCAGTGTTTTGCGTATTAGCCAGTAGCTTATAATTTCTATTTACAGACAATACTCAAAAGTTTAAAATCAATTTGTATGGCACATTAACTATGAGTAATTCATATATTCTTATTTCCTATTATTCATGTTTTAGCAATATTTCTAAACATAAAGTATCCTGAAAAATATAGAAATAATACCTACCTTTTAAGTTGCATTACGTCTTCAAATACTCTGAAACAAAATTTCTACATTAAAATGACCAAGCCTTGTAATCTTTTTTATCTGGTTTGCTCTGCACTTCCCAAACTGAGAACATCACTAGGCTTCTCTATAGACAGAGGCTGGCTGTTAAATATTCAGGCTCAGTTTACCAGGAATGTTATTTCATACCAGAATCTTCTGTAATGATGAGCTACTTATAACATCAAAGCACCAGAGATATTATCTCTTCCTCCCAATAGCCCATGACCTAAAAGCTTTTCTTTTTATCTCTGTATGAAAGAAGAATATACCTTTCAAAAATGCTTTAGCAGGTCAGGAGCATTGAGTACATCCTGTAAAGTGGCTTCTAGAGTCACACCTCAGGTATTACCTCTGTCCAGAGGTTTTTTTTTCCTTTCTCCGTATTGGACTTTTCATTATTTTTGACAGATAAAAGAAAGAAATTTGTTATGAACTAATTGCATCATGTGTGTATGTGTAGCATATATATGATTTAAGATGTATATCTAGCATATATGTGATATGCATGTATAGCATACACATGATATATGACACATGCAAAGAATATATATGACATGTGTGTATTTGTAGAATACACATGATGTGTGTATTGAATATAGATTTTATGTGTATATATAATATATACACATATACATGTATATATGCATATGATGTACAGCATATTTATGACGTGTATGTGTATGCATAACATATGTATGATATATGGTGTACGTATAGCATACACATGATATATGATGTGTATAGTACATATAGTGTGTGTGTGTGTGTGTGTGTGTGTGTGTGTTTGAGTGAGCAATTTGAGTCAGCAAAATAACTAAAAATGTGCCATTTCAGAGACAAATGAGTAATTAGGCCTTTCTTTTGTCTTGACTTTTTAGAAAATAAGATTTGTATTTTTACCGGACTTCAGCACTTACAAAAGGGTATTTGCAATGGAGGTAGAGGCCCTGGACTAATGAGGGATGACGCTGTGCACGCCAGACAAATCAGAGCTGGTCAGAGTTCACAATGTAAATGCAGGAAAAGGGATCGTCCTTGCAGACGTTATCTGGAAGTTTATGTAACTGTGCCCTCACAACGTTAAGGGTTTTGCTTTATCCTGTTATTTCAAAATGAATGCAGATGCTCTTATGTGTGGCTTTAATGATATTTTCAAATAGTTCCAAAAATGCTGTTATTCCATCTTGGACTATGAAAATCCATTTGATTTTTGCAAATTACTTTTGAATATTTTATTATTCATAATTTTTACATGTCTGGGTGTTTTGCTTCATGCATATCTGTGCACCACATGCTTGCAGTGTCCATGGAGGCCAGAAGACAGCCTGGAACCAGAATTACAGATGGTTGGCAGCCTCCATGTGGTCCTGGCAATAGAATGCGGGTATTCTGGAAGGGCAGCCAGTGCTCTTAACCACTGAGCCATTTCTCCAACCTCACTTTCTTTATATGAACAGCTCTATACTATAATATTCATACTCTGATTCTAAAAGTCACATTGAAGCTATGGAGATAAGTTGAAGGAAAAGATAACTTGATGATTAAAGAAGCTAAAGTGAAATAAATGTTGCTCTTGGAATCATACTGGTTTATTCAACAAGGTTCTGCAGTCAGTTAGCGGGAGGACTGAGTGATTTACTTAGAACTGCGCCCATATGTTATGGGGCTAGTCTGGCAGTAGGGCATTATCCTCTTAGGGTCAGCAGGGTAAAATTCTGATTCCACTGGGTGATGGACCAAGGCCTACAATTCACTGAGGAAAGCATTTTTTTGTTACAGAACTGGGCAGTGGATGACTTTATTTAAGGCATATAGAGGAATAAAATATCTGATACCTTCCTTAACAGTCATTTAATCATAGATTTATCAGTTTAGGAGTATTGGTCATGCTGGACACTATGTTGTCTACACAGAAATCAAATAGAAAAAATAAGCCAAATCATGATTACTTCTAGTAAGTAGCTTAAAATTTTTTTGAAGAGCCTTTTATAAAGGCAGTTATGGAAGGAGAAATCAAGAGAAAATACAGCAAAGACATGACAAATCAAGTAGAAAATGCTTTGGAAGGAGAACATGTGTGTAATGTTTTACTGGAAAATCTAGGTTGCTTCTCAGTGAAGCTGATATTAGACCAAATATTCCGACTAGAGAAATGACATTTTTAAGGATCCTGTGGTCATCAGGATCCTATAGAAAAGTGCACAGGGAGAGAGGTGTGCGATGAGACTGTACAGCAGCATAGCTCCCTATGGGGAGATTTTTATAATAAAGTGTTTATATGGTAGTTAAACTCGAATATATCCAAATTATAGTTCTTATAATTTGAGGATTGTAAGCCATGTGAGTAATATTAGATTTGAAATTTTGAATTATCAACTGGTTAGCATTGCATTGATTTGTAGAAATTTAAGATTAAATATAGGAAATTATCTAGTTCTTTGAAGAATAGCTTCGATATATAGGAATTACTCCTTAGAAACTAGCATTTTACCATGGTCCTCTATCCACAGAATACAGATATCAGGAAAATATATGTAAATGTATGCATACAATTCAAATCATAATGTTTCACGTGTTGGAGTAGGAATTCAAACAACCATCCATTATGAGAAGCATATACATTTTTTGGCTAAAAATCAAAGCCCTTAAAGATGACAGTTCCATGTTGAAGGCAGGGAAAGGCTTCAGTACACTAACTGCATGAAAAAGAATAAGCACGTATACTGGGGAGGGTAAAGCTACTGTCGTTTGGAAGAGCTTATGCATACGTGAGGAAGTATTTGAGGCAGAGCATGCTGTGTCATTCATGACCAAGTAACCAAAGCTTGTAGATTAATGACTTTTAACCTGTAGGCATTGTGGGAATACTGGAAACTTATAAGTGGAATATTGATTCTTTCAAGGGTATAGCTTAGGAAGACTGTTGTGAAAATAATAAATTGGTACATTTTATATAGAACTTATTAGAGAAAATAATGTTAGAATATTGCAGTAATCTCAGCAATCAAAAATAAATGCCAGACATAAACTTCCCTGACCTACCCTGACTGAGATGCTAGCTTTTAGAGTCAAATGCCTCTTAACAACATTTCGGTCACCAACGGACCACATGCACAGCAGCGATCCCATAAAATTATATCCTCCAGTGACAATGTAGTTATTTTAGTCTGAGAAAACACACTTGATGCATGAACAATGACAGCAATCACCAACTGCACGTCTGTCAGAATGTGTTTTCATTAAGTAAGCATGACAATGGAAAGTATTGATGTGGCAAGCACGTCTGTCACATTCAAAGACTCTGTCTCTCCTCCAGAGAGCAGGTATCAAAGGTACACAAATGTACACACATGTACTTGTGCACACATGCATGCATTTGTGCACACTTGTACAGGGGAGGGACAGACAGAGACAGAAAGACCCAAACAGAATGAGGGGGAGAGGGAGAGGATTTCTAAATTCTTGACATCTGTATGATTTGTTCAGAAGTTTTACTCCAGTCTTTGGGGAGGTTGTAGTAAGTAATGAATTGAGAGCAGTTACTGAATCTTTATTCTGAGGAATTAGGAGACCTTGCTCAGCTGCAAAGCTCTCTGTATACCTGTGTCCCACTGCTATGAGACTCCAGTTCTCCCGCTGAGTGATTGGCTAGTACCTTGGATGGAATGTCCATCATGCCTATTTATGACCCGGTACTTACCTTGGGGACCATGTAGAGCATGCCTCTCTTGACATGCATATTTCCCATTGCCCTGCTGCACCAATGGTGCACACGGGCATTGAGGAAGAAAGCATGTACGGTAAAGATGTGCCGTGAACCTGGAGATTGGCTTCACGAAGAAGATACATGCAGCCTACTGAAATATCAGCCACCAAGTATAAAACGTCTAAAACTACCGAACTTGATAGTTTAGTAGAAACAATGCCATTTGATTCCACTTGTTCTCGGCAGCAGCAATATTTCAGCAAGAGAAGGTTCTTCTTTGTTTTGAAAGTGTAGGTAGACGTAATATTTTCTAGACTGTGTTATACTTTCAAATTATTAAGTTCTTGACTACTACAAATATTAGTAGAATGTGTTTTTTAACAAAGCTTAGTATAGTTGTCATAAATTTAGCTCATAATGTTTCTAGATTTGTCATGTAGAATCAATGATAAAATAGCTATATATATTTATAATTATTATATGTATTTTATTTGTCCTCATTAAGACCCATTATGAAACTGAGAGGTCAATCCAGTGATTCTAGAATTTTCTTTGAATTTCTAATTTTTAATTATTAAAACCAGTCCTAAAACAAGTTTTGTTTCATTAAAAATGAGGCCTTATGAAGTTGGGCATAGTGTTGCACTTCTTTAATCTCAGCTCTTGGGAGGCAGAGGCAGGTGGATCTCTGTGAGTTCAAAGCCAACCTGGTCTACATAGTGAGTTCCAGGCCAATCAGAGTTACATGGTGACACTTTGTCTCAAAAAAAAAAAAAAAAGGGCAGGGTATCCTTCTTACTATTTTCTCATTTTTCCTTAAAGAGTTTTTGTATAAATCTTACTTTTGTTGATTTTGGACTTTCTACATTTATGACTGCTAAAGATAATTCTGATATTATCTTAGCTTTCTAGAATTGAAACAGCTTTAAAACTGCCAAATAATCCTGATTAGTTTTTTTTAAAAGGCTTTTGTGTAATTTAACAAAGGTAATAATTAGATGATGGGATCTGATGTCATCCTAGTTGCTATAGGTATAAACATATACAGAGACATTTCACAATTATTTAACTGGTGGTTTTTAACTTAATCAGTTTATGCAGACTGCAAGATTCTCAAAATATAACTTAATACTTTGATATTTGATGAGCAAGCGTATCTTTAAGGGATACACATGGAAGAAAATCAAAGAAATAAATTATTTCGTGTGTCTTCAGTGACGCATGATAGTGTATTTTTGTAGATGTTCAATGCATTGGTCAGACATCTCAGTTGTCAGAAAACTTAGGAAATACTGCCTTGGTTCAATTGTAATCATGCTGAAAAGTCTTAAATGTGTGTTGTTTTGCATCAAAGGGAATATGTGAGTAAATTTTGGGTGGTGGGTGCTTGTCTCCTTGCTTCTTGTCTCCAAAAACTTCTTGCTAGTAGAAGAATATTTTTATTTGCATCTTGCTAATATGCCAGCATTTACCCCTGTTTTACCACGTAAAATAGATAGGACATCAGACAGCTCATTATAGAGACAAATATGCTCCATCCCCAAAGTCAGATGACAGAACACGTCATGGTGCACATTGTGATTTTAGGGCTCCTCCACACCCTCAAGCTGTCTGGGGTAAAATGCTTACTAAGCTCTGCACTTGGTCTGTCAGAGTGCTTCATGCAATGGTAATTAACTTAAGGGTAGGGCATGGTCTTGTAGAGCTGAACCGATATCTGATGCGCTCTAGAAATGTATACTAGAGATTTTACTTTGGAACTGAACTCTCACGGGAAAAAGCACTTTTCAATTGTTTACTAATTGTCATTAAAGGCAGCCTTCCTATGGAGTTCACTGAAAGCAACTGCTTCTGTTTTGCTGTGTCGAGTTCACCTGGAGGAAAACACAATTGTTTATAGTGCTGCCCTTTGGGACATGAATTTTTCCTCTTATAAGTCTAATGATCAGATGCTGTTTTAATTTGAATGTAAATTGACAGCCTGAGATCCATGCTCCTGCCACAATACCTGGACATAACCCCTTCCTTCCTTCCTTCCTTCCTTCCTTCCTTCCTTCCTTCCTTCCTTCCTTCCTTCCTTCCTTCCTTCTTTCCTTCTTTTCTCCCTCCCTCCCTTCCTTCCTCCCTCTTTCCTTCCTTCCTTCTTTCCTTTTTTTCTCCCTCCCTTCTTTTCTCCCTATCTTCCTCCCTCCCTCTCTCCCTTCCTTCTTCTATCCTTCCTTCTTTCTTTCTTCCTTCTTTCCTCCCTCCTTCCTCCCTTCCTTTCTTCCTTCCTTCCTTTCTTAAGGGCACAGAGGCAGGAGGGTGGAACACAGAAGAATGGGAAGAGGGTATTGTCAAGATACATTGTATGAAACTCAAATTATTAATAAAAGTATTATAAAAAACAAATTATAAAAATCAGAAACCACTAAAACAAACAGTAATAATTAATATCATTTTCATTTTGCTTGGTAGTTTATTGTCCTCTTGTGTAGTAGATCAGCACAAATATCATCATAGGAAATAAAATAACTCTTTTGTACTTACTTAGAGATGCTCAATTTTGATAATAACAAGCTGTGTCTCTGGGAGCATTGCTGAAGACCACCCTTGTACTATCCAAACTACGCTCCAGGAGGGTATGGCCAAACGCTGCCTGTACCTGTGGCAATAAATGGAGCTGTATTGGATATTGCTCTTTTGTATGTGGTTTGTAACTGCTTTTCTGTTACCATGAAATAGTTGAATAATTTTGATGCATATTATAAAGGCCCAGAAAGTCTATGTTGTGAGTTATTTGACCTTTCAAGAAAAAAAAAAACACAAAACACCAACTTGACGTTATGACTAGTGCATGGGCTGCAGACTTAGGAAGAATGCATTACTTTTTGTTTGTTTTCTCTCACATCATGGAAAAAGGATATGAAGTATTTCAGTTGATTTTTGCTTTTATTTAAAAAGGAAAAGTATTTGTATGGCTGACTTATATTTTCTAAAAATCATAATATTATCCTTTAGTTGTGCTTTGACACATTTTATATAAATTCTGAGGCAGTAGTAAGTTTGGATCTCTCAAATCAAACTTACAGATATGCTACAAGATCAGCACACAGGAGAGATGGAAGTCAGCTCAGGAGAGTCCTGAGTGGCTTCTCACTCCGCAGATTCCATGCCTGAGAACTGTGTGAATGGGCTTATTTTGAAAGCATTCGCCAGCTTTCACATGGCTCTAACTGAATTATGGTGCAGATTCATTCTCTATATCAGGCAATTCCTTCTGGCTTTCTCAGCAATACTCCCTGGATCAACTTAACATTTTATAATTTGTCACATTTGCTTTCCTAAGAAACGAAAGAGAGGAACTGATTAGGCAATAATATGTGGACATGTCTCAAGTTATTTTCTTAACTTTTTGGTATCTTCACTTTGTGTGTGTGTGTCCATCCATTAAAATAGCAGTCAGAGCTTTAATATACTATTTTCCATAATACAGTTTTCTGTAATAATACAATGGTTTTCAGTATTTTTGAAAATTGCAAAGAAATAATCAGTCGGAGCCAGCTTGGCTTTTCCTATACAACATCCCATTTTGCTCTTTTCATCTCAGCTATGCAGTTCTGTGTATTTGAACTCAACAGAGAAGATGTAGTTTTCATATAAATGTCTTCTGTTATAAGAACGATAATCATTTTAATGGGCTACAGCAAGCCTGGGCTACTTATGTCATTTCTGAAGACAGTGGGAACTCTCCAGGGACATGCAAGATAGAGGACAGTATGGTTCACTACGTCTCAGTATCCCCCTTAGAGAATCAGTGTGGGTCAAAATATTCAGAAATCAATGGTGAAGAAGGATGTTGCCACTTACCAAACATGATCAAACACAATAAAGAAAAATTTAAAGGCTAAGTAGTCTATATCTGAAGAAATACCTAGATACTCCTACTATTGTCTTGAAACAATGGCTGAGTAAGATGTCTAAATGAAAATGAAATTTAACTATCTGAAAAAAAATTAGCCTGTAATGTTTGGGAGGGCTATGAGACCCCCACCAACCAGAAACTTAAATTACCCATACTTGACAATGGTCCTTTTACTTTATAGTCTACTGTGTATGGAAGAAACACTGTACAACATTTTCATATATGTATGAAATACGGCAATAGCAGCTTAGGGTTTATATGTAACCCTGGTATTTATCTCATCTAGAGATGATGGTTTGGGGAACATGAACAGCAGGTAGGAGTTCTAGATTGATAAACATCTGCCTTTTAAGGCTGCATTAGGAAGAACTGGCCATGTGGAAACGTTGTGTCATTACCAGTGGGTTTGGAGCTAATGGTTGCACCTTTCTATGAAAAAGTAAGCGAAGAACCAGCGTTCAGAAAGACTGTGCTTAGCGCATCTGTGTAACTAGGCCACACTGCTTTTGTTTGTGTATGTTTAAGTTCTGTTATCACAACAAATTCAAATATATATAAAGAAAACATTTCACCTTGTGAGTATAAATTATACTAAGGTTATTAATTCTAAGTTGTCATATAAATCATGGAGACTTGTTCTTATTCACCTGTCACTGACCCCCGTCTCCATGTCCTTGTTTCTCTGCACCCCACAGTAGCCTGCCTCTGCTGTCATGTCCAATGGACTCCATTACCCTCAACCCTTCATCTTCTAGATTTCTTCTTCTCCTCTCCTGATTCCCATTCTTGTTTCATGATCACCGCCCCCCCCCCCCCAAATTCAAATTTAGTTTTTATATTTGGGTAAAACAGAGTTTTTTTTTTTTTTTTGAGTTTGGCATCTTTTGCTTAGCATAATGATCTTTAGTTGTGTCTTTTCCTGAAATTGTCACAGTTTCATTTATTCTTATGACAAAGTAAAATGCTATTGTGCAAGTGTACCTCTTTTTTATTATCCACTAAATTTAATTTTGATTATCCACTAATGTACTGATGGACATACGGCTGATTTTATTCCTTAGTGCCAACAGTGCAGCAATACATGGGGTGCACAAGTGTACCCATGGTGCATCAGATAGCTGGGGCGGATGGTGGTTCTAGTTTTAGTTTTTGAAGATTCTTCACACTGAGTTCCACGGTGGATGCCTCTGTTTACACTGCCATCAGCAGTGTGTGAGACATTGTCTTTCCCCACATCCTTACCGGTGTTGTCATTTACGTTCTTGATGTCATAAGAACCAGTTGTGACTCAGTGAGACGGATGTCAAAGCAATTTTTATTTGCATTTCTCCGATTGTCAAAGATGCTGAACCTTTTAAAAACGCTTATTAATCATTTGTATGTTGATCTCACTGCCTATTTAGTCATTGAAGATTATCTTGTGTTTGATTTTTTTGTTGTTCTTTATACATTTGAGATATTATCTCCTTGTCTTAGAGTTTCTGCTGCTGTGATAATATTCCGTGGCAGTGGAGGGTGGAGGATTGCACGAAAGGGCTTACTCGGCTTATATTTCCATGCCCCAGTCCACCATATAAGGAAGGTGGGGGAAGAACTCAAGGTAGGGACCCAGAAGTGTCTCCTTTACTTATGTTTTGAAATGTTTCCCTGTTTAGCTCCAGTAGTGTCAAAGCTTCATGCCATGTTGAAGCCTTTGGTCCATTCGAATTGAGTTTTGTGTATAGTGAGAGACATGGATCTAATTTTACTCTTCCAAATGTGAATAGCTTTCCAAGCACCTTCTGATGATGAGGCTGAACACAATGTCAGCATTTGTGACTTTTCTGTGCACTGATGATGAATTTGTTAAGAGAGATGTTGAGAGAAAAACCTGCTCACAGCAGCAAGAGCAGAGACGTCTGAGGAGTAAACATAATCAAAGAAGGGGAAAAGTTCTCTACAGTGAAAATTACAACAGTCCAGGGAACAAGGCAAAGGAGGCAAGTGTGTATTGTTTGACTTGGGCTTGATCAAGGATCACAGTCTCACCTCTACCGAAGGGCAAGCCTTCCCCTGGTAAGACTCAGAGGGATGGCAAGACCTTCCTTGAGTCTCAGTGAATCTCAGTGACAGCTGCGCAGAAAGCGTCTACCACAACTTCTCCCTCTATGTGTTCATAGTCTGAAGCCTGCTCTCCCACCAGACTGCGCCTACCGATGTCCTTGTTCAGCTCTGCATAATAACCCTGTGTCCTTGTTTGTCTACATGTAATAACCCCACTTCCTTGATCAGCTATGAGCAATAACTCCACTTTCCTGTTCAGCTGCATATAATAAACACGCTCAGCTTCCCAGGTACTGTGGCTTCCCAGGTACTGTGACTACTCACCTGCAGCTTTTCTCGGTGGTTGTCAGTCATTTCATTATTCCCTCACCACCCCAGTTACATCAGTCCCTGGAGCCATGTAGAAAGCAAGGCAGTGAAGAAAGAAATTGAAAAAAAGAAAAAAAAAAGCAAAATTCTGGAAAATGGAAGAGCCTTCCATAAACATGGTTTGGCTGAATTAGTATTATAAAAATTGCTATATTACTAAAAATGAACTGCATAGTCAGTGCACTCTCCAGCAAAATCCCAGTTAAATTATGCAGAAGACTAGGAAACACAAACCAAAAATTCATTTGTAAGCATACAAAACCCAAATACCTCCCAGCAATAACAATGCTGGTGGTATCAACAAATTTCAAATTATACTACATTGCCATAGTGACGAAAAATCATGAGACTTGTACACAAGCAGTTATGTCGACCAGTAGGACAGATAAAAAGGATCCAGAAGTCCCACGCATCCACAACAACACAATGTTTTGAAACAATGTCAGAACCACACATTAATATATCATATGATTCTTAAGCAATTTATATTGAGGACCATTAAATTCTAGTTTTTCAGTTTTGCAACTGATACGACATAGAAATTCATAGATATATCTTCTTAGGTAAATGTTCTTCCTGGGTAATAACACAAACATTCTGGAACAAAATTATGTATAAATACACAAATCTCTATGTGCACAGGTCTTGGTTTACATTGAAGTTAGGTATAAATATTGCTTTTAATAAATTTATCTTTTAGATTATAAATATCACATACTAGAAATAAGAGTCATTCAAATGTAGGATTTAACTCGCTTGTCATTTGACAGAGTTCATGAGTAATTTAGACATAACATTACTATTGTGCTTTGGTTATCTTCCCAAATATTTAGTTTTTTAATCCCCCCAAATGCACAGGCAGATGTGAATGTGTGGATTACTATTTTGTCTTTAGAACATTGTGTTAAATAGCCTTCATGGACTCCTAGTACCACCACATGCTGATTTAATGATTTATTAAGTATATCAGAACAATTAGAAAAACAAATAATTAAACAAAATGCTTTTTCCACTACAGCTCAAGCAATTTAAGTAATTTTAAGATGTATATGTTTGGAAAAGCCGTAAGTAGTAGGCACATAGCATCGTGGAGATAATGATCAGTGTAAGCTGGTAACTTCTAATGGGAATATGTATGAGCCCTAGAATTGCATTTCAAATCCAAATTACTCGTTTTCCTAGCATTTATTGTATACAAAATACACACAGAAGCTGGTTAGCTAAGACAGGTAGTTTGAAAATATTTTACCATTTTTGTCTAAAAGAATGTCAGAATATATATATTTTTTTTGAAAATGAAAAATGCTAAGTATAATAAAAGTGTGTATTTATGCTCTCGGCAGCCAAATGTGCTTTTTAATGGAATTTAAATAAATGGAATTTTTATGACAAAAAAAGCAACAGTAAAAGCAGTGATTATGTTTTTCATAGTTCATTTACCTTCTTTGCCCTGAAGACCTTGTGTGGAGGAAAATGAGATCCTGAGTGAAGTCTACAATGTCATTGACTCTAAAGAAGGACTCAGAGACCCATTGGTGTTTAATGACCCTTACTGGCCCATGCAATGGGAACTTGTATGATCTTCAAAAATAGATGCTTTTTTGGCAATGTTAAGAAATATTATTTTTGTCAAGTTTTAATGCAGTAGACAGACGTTTTTATGCACTGGCTGCTTTTATCTATTGATATTGCAGAGAGAGAGACTTAGCAAACTTTGATGAAATATTATTGCCATGTTATTAATGAGATCTGATCTTTGAATTTGGTTACAACCTTAGGGCTTAGTTTAATCTATAAAAGGCATCAATAAAAAGTTTAAAAAACAAGACATTATATTTAACGTGTAAAAATAGTCTCATTATATTATGTAGTAATGCTACTGTAATTCAGGCTTGAATTTTGCTCTTGAGTACCTTGGAATATATTTTGTATTCTAGCCACAATGAGAGGACTTCTCTCTCTCTTTGTGAAGTGATATTAGAGTACTGCACATCATTTTTTTTTATACTGGTTACTGTGTTGGGTATTTTGAGAACACAGTGCCCTGCCGTTCGTAGTAAGGCTGGGGCAATGAAAAACTCAGAGAAAAGCACACAGTTCTTGAGTGCAAATCAGTTTTTCAAAGTTGGCATAGATGCCTCTGAAAACTTTTAGAAAAGGGATGACTCGGAGATAAAGTTGGAGAGAAATTGAAAACTATCTTGTGTTGGTATTTAGCTCCTCAAAGGTCTCTAAATGATGCTGCCGTGGTGGTTGGTCCATTGTTGCAAAATGAGGGCAAGCTTACGTGCGCGTCATCATTTTAATGCACGCACTGAGGTGAGAAGTGGGTGGCCGTGGTGTCAGCGCTTCCTTTGTGGCGATCACAGGCAGTTACTGCGTGAAATGAGCTCAGCGGCCATGTTGGAAGATGTCCAGTTCAATTTTCTGTACTTTCAACCCCTCTGTTAAAGATAAAACATGATTTGGAAAACTTCAAGAGATATATGTGACTAAATTTGACATTTCAAACAACTCAGTAGAAAAAAAAAATTGAGGATGGATTAAATTACCTGGAGGTGAGATAATCAGTAACTAGTGCATGGGCTAGTGTAGTTAATGCCACAGAACGAGGAGAACTGGCGGGATTAAAGAAAGGAGCGAGGGAGGATGGAAGGGTGTGTAAAATAAGAGGAGTATATTTATGTTCTTTTTTGCTCTGGTGAATCAACAGAAGTTTAAGACGAATACTTCCTGATTGAGTATAAAACTTTTTATTATTAATTACTTCACAAAAAAAATGTACTTTTAGTGTTGAGAAATCAAGAATCCTGGGAAACCAGGAGGGCAAGGATTTGGAAGGCAAATGACACACAAATCATAAGAACATTGTATAGTGGACAGTCAGTAATATGACAGGGATTCAAAGTGAGAGCAAATTGTAAAGCCTGTTCAGCCATAAAGTCTCTAAAAGCAGCAGACAGAAAATAGATCGTGAAAACAGACAGTAAGAAGAAGAATAGGATGGCTCACTCCTTAAGCAATGGGTGTTAAACCTTTTCTGAAAAAATTAGGCAGTATTTGAGGCTTTGTGGACACACGTGTCTGGGACATACTATTTTTGTTTTTTTGGAATTCCTTGAAAATTGTGCGTTAAATTTAGAGCCAAACAAAACAAATTCTAGACTGATTTCACCTGCTGAGAAATTTACTGATTGCAGTAGGGTGGCAGAACCAAGGGGCAAATAGTCGTTAGAGGAGAGGAGAACACTGACTCCACCCCGTAAGGCGTTCTGAGACAGGTGAAGCCACATGATACCGTGCTGTTCTCGGTACTGCTCTGGAGCTGTGTTTGCAGGTGCACGAGTGACTCCATCAGCACAGAGGAAACCACAGCACAGAGGTAAGAAGGCTTACAGTTTGTCACCAGATTTTTTTTCTAAAACATATTTGTAGTAGCAGATATAAGCCGTGTTGCAGAATTAATCCTCTGGTGGCTATACCAAATTTATTAAAAACAAAACAAAAACACACAAAGAAAACCTTGTCCAGGGCAGGTGGTTGTCTTGGCCTAAGTAGGGACTTATTTCCACTCATCAGTGATTTCCCTCAATTACTAACTTATCAGACTCTCTGTTTTCATAAATGATAGTCTAGTCTTGCACTGATTTTTATACACATACACTCTTCTGCCAACAATATATGCTAATCTGGTTTTGAGATACCTTTCCACGAATCTGCACCAACTCCTCTGCCAATGTGGTAGAACCTCTTAGCTGTTTCCTTACTTGATTCAGTAGTTATGGACATGGAATCAGATACATGCCTCAGTATGTAAACTCAGAATCTAGGATGTCATATAAATAAATCATTATCTTCCTTGATTTGATTGTGTCTCTCTTGGTACTGTCCACATACAATCCACAGGCCAAATGTAACAAACCCAATAGGAATGCAACTTCCTATGATTCCTTTCATAAACACTGTTCATAGCTCCCAATATTCTTTTTCTTTTTGACAAATTCTTTCTCATATTACAAAATTTACTTGAGCTCTGTCCTAGAGCAAAACCTTCTTCACGCATTAGGTTAGGCCAGTTGTATTTTCTTAACTGTGTGAGAGAATCAGTGGCTGATTTAATGTGTTAGAACATGGCAATGTGCTTGCTCCCTCAACTAGACAGTAATATGTTTAAGGGTAAAACTGTGCACCTCTACAATGCAAAGTATAGTATGATATTTGGGATTTTTAGTACCAAATAAGTATTTGTTTAATGAGTGATTTTAGAATTCATATATAAATGTAATTGCTCAATTTCTTTCCTGCTTTTTTTTTGTTATTCTAAAGGTTTTTGAAAAGTGGTTTTTGACAATTAGCTAACGTGTATTGTTCTCATTGAAAAAAATAATTTTACTTATTACTATTATTATTATTATTATTATTATTGATGACAGAATCTTATTATATAACTCTAGCTGACTTGGATAAAGATATCTACCTTCCTCTGTCTCCTGGGTGCTAGAGTTAAAGGGATATGCCACCATGCCTCATCCTTTATCAATACTTTTAAGAAAAAGAAAAACAGAAAAAGAAAAAAGAATTTTTTAATGCCCTGCACTTCATCTATTCACTCTGGATAATGAACCAACTAGAGATAAAGTTAACAACTTCATACAAGTCTGACATTGCAAACCACATGGATGACAGAGACCAGAAGAGGTGTCAGATTTCTGGGACCCGGGGTTAAGGTGATGGTGAGCTGCCCAGGGTCCATCCTGGTAACTAACTGCGGTCCTTTGAAAAGCGCTTAACCCTGTAGCCTTCTCTATAGCCCCTGAGATATATTTCTTTCTATTCCTTATCTCTTCAGGGCTCATATCATGAAGTGAAATTGGACTTATGTCAAAAGCCTTTCTGCATCTACTGAGATGGTCATGTGATCTGCTTTTGGTTCAACTTACGTGATTTGTGCATGTTGAGCCGTTGCTGAATTTCTAGAATGATGCCACCTTGATCACACTAATTCTATTTCTGAAGGACTCTTGAATCTAGATTCTGCTTCAGAATTTATTCTTTATTAATAGCTTTTCCATCTACATTAATCAAGGGGAATTGATCTATAATTTGCTGTTGTGTCTTCTTCTGGTTTTGGTATCAGAGTAATACTGTCTTTGTTAAAGAAGCTCAATAAAAATCCCTCTTTTTTCTTTTTCCTTTTTTTCCTCCTTTATAGGATCATTTGAAAACCATTGGAATTAGTTTCTTTTTAAAGATCTGATGGAACTCACCAATAAATCCATCTGGGAACAACCATTTATTTTTTCATTTGAGAAATTTTTATAAAATAACCAATTTGAAATTGTTACAGATCTGTTTAAATTGTTTATTTCATCTTTGTTTAATTTTTGTAAGTTCTCTATTTCTAGAAATTTAACTATGCCTTTCAGAATTTCAATTTTAGTGAACACATGCTTTTAAAGTATGTCCTAATGATTTTCTGAATTTCATTATTTGTTCTAATGTTCCTCTTTTATCTCTAATTTTATTAATTGGAGTCTTCTTTCTTTTGCTTAGTTTGCCTAAGGACTTGTTGAACTTGTTCATCTTTTCAATTAGTCAACTCTCCATGCCCTTAGAAACTTCAAATTCAGAAAGGCTTGAAATGTGTATTTAAAGGTTTAGAACATAAAAACTGACAATTTGGACTACTCTACCCAATGAAACTATCTCTTCTGATTTAAGAGGAAAGTAAAAATTGTCTATAATAAAAATAGGCTAAATAAAGTAATAATTAAGCCAGATCTACAGAATATACTTGAAGGAAATCTTTGTACTGATGACGAAGGTTAGCCTGCCCATGAGGCCATGGGAAAGAAAGAGCCATGCCGGAACACTTGCCAGGCAAGTGAAAACACTAGGAGCATAGCACACCCACAGCATTGACAAATGTCAGGAACAATGCACAACTTTAATAACCCTGAATATTAATTACTCAATTTACCAATCAAAAGACACAGACTAGCTGATTGGAATAAAAATAGGGTCCACCTTTTTTTTTGCCACAAATAAATGAACCTGTCCATCAATTCAGAGGCAACTTTAGGGTGATAGGACGAAAATAGCAATTCCAAACAACGGAAACAAGAAACAGATATATATTGTTGTTCCAATATCGGATGATATACACTCCTAGCCAACATCAGTTGTAAGAAACACAGAAGTGCACTTCATCTTCAACCTGACTGAGGAGACAGGCACTCAGTTCATGTACAAGTTATAGTTCTAAACACATGCGTACCTAATGTGAGCACACCCAATTTAATAGAAGAAATTTTATATTGTGTATAATTGCATATTAATTACATATAACTGTAAAGTCACAGATCAACACCAACACAAAATCTATGCATTTTATCAGCTTACTCTTGCCAATAAACAGGTCCTCCCAACAAAAAATAGAGTTAAATTTATAATGTATTCTTTCAGTTCAAATGGACCTAACAAATGCGTAGCGAATATCTCACCCAAACACTGCCAAGTACACATTTCCTTCAGTAACTCAGAATGTCCTTCAAAATGGGTCCCGTGATAGGATATAAGGCACACTTTGACTTTCTAGATGCTGAATACACGAATGTTTGCCTGCATGCGTATATGTGCATCACATGTATGCCTGGTGCCTGAGGAGGCCGGAAACGAGTACTAGATCTCTGTAAGCTAGAAGAGAGTTGTGAACCACTGCATGGTTGCAGACAACCAAACTTGGGTCCAATGAAAGAACAGGAAATGCCCGTAACCACTGAGATCACTCCCCAGGCCCCATGAGACAAGTCTTAACAGATGTATAAAAATTGGAGTGATTTCTTATATTCACTTCCGACACATACCAAGTCATATTGGACACAATGAAAGCAGTCCTAAGATGGAATCGGTGCCTTCCAAATCCCTGTTAATGTTGACACTTTATGCTCTTCAGGAATCATTAGCATCATGGCATGTAGAGGGATGGGTCACTTCCAGGGTATTTTTGAATCTACTCTCCACTCCTGATGGCTACTCACTTTAAACAATGCATTTCTTAATGGTTAATGGGCATGAAGACACGATTCCTCTGTGCACCTCTGGGTCTCTGGAGTGACCAAGCACATTGTTAAGCAGCTGTAATGTTTTGAAATGATGTTTTTCTGAGCAGTAGGCCTCAACAATGTGATTTAAAATATACAGCACACTATTTTGTAAACAGGTCTGCTCTCATCCAGCTTTGCTGTCCCTCTTAGAGAAGGGAGCTCCCGGATTTGAAAAGTAAATGGGATGTTTCTCCACCCAGACTCCTTAGCTGTGCTAGCCTGTATGAGAGAGGAATCCTGCCCTTTGAATCTCTGAAGTCTGTCATTGACATCTCTAGTTTTAAAGTCTCTACTGGTGACTTTTTTTTCCATACTGAAAATTTATCAGTTGTGTTAGCTGAACCATGTGGTAATGAGCTGTAGCTTGTAAGGCAGAGCATGCTTTGCACTTTGCACTTTCATGGTGAAGAGATCACTTCTCTTTCTAAATCTCATGGCTCAGTCTCTGCTAGCTTCGCATTTTTTTTCAGTAGCTGCCTCATCTCTTTCTAATGGAAGCTTTCAGGCTTTGCTCTTGGTTGATCTTCAGGTTAAGAGAATGATATGGCCCGTTTGCCTTTCTACTCAGACCCCCAAACTTCAGCATGAAGCCTCTCTTGCTTTCCTTCTGTAGAGTATCAGTGTAACTTCCTTCAAAAGCATCCCCCTTCCCCCGGAACCTACCAAAGGGTGCACCATTAGCCTACTGCACCTCTTGCCAGGTGTTTCTCGTTCTGCTTCCACTCAGTGTAACATTATTACGAACGGATCGGCACAGGGATTTACTTGGTCAATTTCAGTACTATTGTGTCTCAGAAATAAGGAGGTGGGAGTAGTCAGAATAGACACATTTTAAAAATTAAGTTTTCCACATTCTGTGGGTGAGTGTGTGGCTTTAAAAAATCTCAATAACACGAAAGATCACTGATCACAGACACCATAGCAGATTAATAATAATAAATAAATAGCATTCGTAATATTTAAGAATTATCAAAATGTGACATAATGTCCTGAAGCAAGTGTGTGTTGGAGAAAATGATGCTGATAGAATTGCCTGATGCAAGCTTGCAATACACTTTATAAAATAAACAAAACCCAATACTTACAAAATACCATTATGTTATAAAGCAAACACTACAAAACAAGGCTGGCTTTACAGTCCAACTGGAATTCAGAGCTTTGGTATAATCTGGGCAGACTCTAATAAGAATAAAACCGTGGTAAGATTTATTAAAACTTGAGGAGAGTAGTAGATAGTGCAGAAGAGCTGATGTTTTGTTTCTTCATGGTCTTTGTACTTGCAACAAAGATGTTGTTCCTAAAAGAGAATAATTCCAGAGGTGAATTATAGACATCATATCATAATAAACTGAAGAAAGAGTAGATGTGGAGTAAATAAAGTCATTGAATTGACACTTACTGTAGAAGTCTATCGGATTTACTTTTAGCTTACTGAAAATATGAGGATGAATTTGGGAGTTTAGCATTCTTAGAAATTTAGTCATTGGTGATGTTCTTTGATTGGCAAAGGGAGGGAGAACACAATGGAAATATATCATGATGCTGCAAGAAAATTTCTAGTAGCCTTAAATTTTATATTAGGGGAAAAAGTATCCTTCAGGAGTGATAGCGAAAAGGATTTATTTTTGATCCCGGAAAGCTCATACTATAGTAAACAACAATAACAAAAGTTATCCGAAGACCTTGAAGTTCTCCTCTAAAGGCCATTTACTTTTGCTTCTGTCAATCTGACAGCAAAACTAGCAATCTGAGATCACCTTAAACCAAGCTCAGTGTTCAAGTTGAGCCAAAGCTGGGCCTGAGAGAAAGAACTACTTGTGATTTGCTCTGACTCCTCTCAAAAGAACTGCTCATCTCCCAAGACTCTGAGCCAACTTTTCAGGAACCGCATATGTTCCTATAGAACAAGTCAGCTCAGTTGCCAAGACTGCTTGTCTAAGTTTCAGCTTCTCTCAGATCTTGGCCTTCAGAGCTCTCCAATGCATTCAAGCATTTGAATATTTATCTTATTTTTTAGTGTCTGTAGCAGGCATGTCGGTGGGGATTATTTAGTTCCCCATAACCAGAAATAGAAATCTGAAGTTTATGCTATATAAATAAGTAACTAAAATAAAAATAAATGTAACTCTGCTTAAGACAGTCACATACAAAATGTAGGGCTACCATGCTATCACACCAAAGTTCTCCTGGCATATGCTTCTGGCCAAACTATACCAATGTGTAGTCTGGATAGAAAGACAGTTATCTTAAGGGAAGAGCAAATTTCTTTTTTATTAATGGTCATTATTTTTTCCTTTGGATTTTCATATCTATGTAGTCTGTTGTCATGACATAAAAGGAACACATACTGAAGACAGTCCACATGCCTAGCCATGAAACATCAACATTTTTATCATTTCCATATGGTAAGCTGCCTCTAGGAATGGAAACATTTGTATTGATTTTTTTCTGATTAGAAAAAATATTTGCACAATAGAGGATAACATAAAGAATAAAAGAATCTGCCTTTGAACCATACCAACTATACCTACCCACTATGATCACTCTGTCATGCATTCTTTCAGATATTGTTTTATTCATGATTTATATTCCATGTACATGTTAAAATATACAAACAAGTCTAGAGGTTGCATGCAAAAATTTTGATATGCTGTAAATATTCTTTTCTTTGTACATGAATTTTCCCATCCTAGCTAATTTTGATTAACTCATTTAGCAGTTGTTCATTATTTCATATTTGAACAAGGTATTATTCAAGTAGTTTATATTTTACCATTGTTTCAAATAATTATTTAATTGTTAAGTAAAGTCCCAGATTCTTACCACTTGCCCTTAAGCTTTGATAAGTATACAGAATACCATTTCAGTGTTTACTTAAAGACTAGATGCATATGTAAGTACACAATAAGACCATCAAGAAAATGATTCATATACCACATACCAAGTATAATATACAATTTCATCTAGGTGATACCTTTGTGAAAAAAAAAATGTATCCCCAAGAAGCCAAGTTGGAGTTTTTTTGAAGCATGGTATAAACTCATCATACCCTCTAGTTTCTCCTGTTGGGAACCTAGGGATAACTAAAATGAATTCAAAGCAGCAGCTGCCACAGGGAAACACGAAGAAAGAGTGATTAATAGGTTTTGAGATGAATTGACAGTGCTATGTAATGAATTTATTTTTTTTCTTCATTTGGATTTATTGAGGTGCTGTAAAGTTGGGTGAGGACTGCAAAACCTTCCTCCCTTTTGGGCCCAACTAATGTTCTTTATTGAAGAAGACCATGGTAAAATCTTAACCACCCAGTGCAAACTACACACCAGATAAAAGTCAGATGTAAACACAAATAAACCCATCTAGGGGACACACTTGTCAGGAAGAAGTCTTTGCTTCATGTTCTGCTCTGCTTATCTTGGGAGAATTTCTTATTTCTGTTGGAGAAGCACAGTCATTCAGCTGAGACTTTCTGCTTTACCAATGCTGGAGAACCAGCTTACCAACACCCACTAGCCTACCTAAACCACATAAAAACCCAAAGAAAGAAAATTGCAGGCTAATTTCCCTTGTGAATTGAGTTGCAAAAATTTTCAATAAATTATTTGCAGACCAAAGATAAGACCATATCAAAAAGCACCATATTTAAAAAAAAAAAAAACAACTGAAAGACAAAACCATATAATCATCTCATTAGATGCAGAGAAGGCTTATAAGAAAATCCAATACCTCTCAGGAAAAAGTCCCATAGAGATTAGAGACACAAGGAATAGAAATCAACATAACAAAGGCAGTTTACAGCAAGACTATAGCCAGTATCAACCTAATTCGAAGCAACTCCACTAAAATCAGGACCGAGAGAAGATTGTCCACGTTCTCCATACCTATTTGTTTTAGTACTTTTGGCTGGTAGAGCAATATGGCAACTGTAGGAGATCAAAGGGATACAAGCTAAAAGGGAAGAAGTCAGAGTATCATTGTATGCAGATGATAGCATACATAAGCGACCCCAAAAATTCCACCAAGGAACTCAGACAGCTGAAAAACACTTTCAGCAAAGTAGCTGAATACAAAATAACTGACAAAAATCAGTAGCCCTTGTATGTAGAAATGACAAACAGACTGACAAAGGAATTATGAAAACAGACCTTTCACAATAGCCTCAAATAATATAAACTGTCTTGGGGTAACCAGGCAAGATAATGGTGTATATGATAATAATGTTATGACACTGAAGAAAAAAATTGAAGAAGTTATCAGAAAATGGAAAGATCTCCCATGCTAATGGATCGATTGACAGTATTAATATAGTAAAAATGGCATACTACCAAAAGCAATCTACACATCCAATGCAATCCCCATCAAAATTCCAGCACAGTTATTCACAGATCTTTACAGCACAATATTCAGCTTAATATGGAAACAAACGAACAAAACATGCAGGATGGCTAAAACAATCCTGAATAGTAAGAGAAATGTAGGAGGTAACACCACCCCTAATTCTAAGCTGTACTACAGAGCTATAGTAATAAAAACATCATGGTATTGTCACCAAAATGGACATGTTGATCAGTGGAATTAGATAGAAGACCCAGATATAAATCTATATATGCTATTTTGATAAAGAAGCCAGAAATACACAGTGCAGAAAAGACAACCTCTTCAACAAAATGTTGAGCTGGTCAAACTGGGTGGCTGCATGGAAAGAATGCAAATGGATCCACAGTTATCATCTGACACAAATCCCAACGTAAAACCAGATACACTGAATATGATAGAAGAGAGAGTGAGCAGTGGCGGTGAACTCATTGGGACAGGTAAAGACTTTCTGAACAGAACACCATTAGCATAGACACGAAGATCAACAATTAATAAATGGAACCTCATGAAACTTAAAATCTCCTACATTGGAAAGGACACCTTCATTCAGACAAAGTAGCAGCCTACAGAATGAGAAAGATTTTTACCAACTATACATTCAATACAGGGCTAATGTAAAAAAAAAAATCAAAAAATAAATATCAAGAAAACAAATAATTTCAATTAAAAATGGAGTACAGATATAAACAGAATTTTCCAAAGAGAAATTGCTCAACCATATTCATTGTGCTCTATTCATAATACGTAGAAATTGGAAACAGCCTAGATGTTTCTCAACAGAAGAATGGATAAAGAAAATATGGGACATTTACACAAGGACTCTCAGAGCTCCCTTAAGGGCTCAGAAATGACTGCTGTATTAATGTAGGGGTTCTTGAAATGGTCCTGTAACCGCTCTTTAGCCAATAAAAGAAATAAAAATATATTGTATCCACAGAGAAAGAGGTCAGTGCTTTTTGTGTTGCACCGTCTGTCTCAGACTGACCATTCTGTTCCTGCCCAGGCATGATTTTACCCAAGCATTTCTGTGCTTAGCTATCTCCTACCATTTTCCCTTTTTTTACAGGCCTCTATATCTTACCATCTGGGATCTGTCTTATGAACTCAACTACCTTCTCAGGCTGTATTTTTGTAGAGCTGGACCTCAGAAAAGTGCTCATTAAAGTGCTAATCAAATAATTTTAAGAGGACCCGTAATGAGCTTGGGATATCGGAGCGACTTGTCTCCACTCTGTTGTCACTGTGCAGGTGGGCTGGGACGTGGGCGCTGCTTCTGTTTCCATCAAGTGCACCATCTTGGTAGGAAGTCAAACCATAGGCGCATGTGTAACACAAAGGCACGTCTCAGTGCTAGGTGCTACAAAGTTGGCAAGAAGTAAAATCGGAGATAAAAAAATGAAACATATCCCAAAATATCTCCCAAAATGTTTTAGTGTAAGGAATTTTCATTACCTAATTTACGACTTTGCAGAAGTCGGTAATCCATAAATATTAATTTGGTGGTGAGGTTGGTGATATGCTGTTAGTTTACTACATTAATAAGAATACAGGAGTAGAAGCCAAACATAATTGTTCCCCAAATTTAGGAGTTGAGTCAATGACATCACGCTTTAAGCCGTTTATTCAAACCAGAAGGAAAGCTAAAAGCACACTGCTCACAGCCAACTGTGCACCCAGGAGACAGGGCATGTTACTGCTTAGCTCTGGAAACTGTCAGACAGCAACCATAGGGGGCAATGCAAGCTCAGCAGTAGTGTTCTCAGCTCTCTGCTGCACACACTGAAACTGTCATTTCAACTGTCGCTGATGCATTCTTCTTATTTAAAGTAACCCGAATCTTGCAGCTTCACAGTGTTTGAAAGAGCTTAATTTATTTTAGGTTTGGGACAACCCATAGGTAGAAATCGAAAAGAATTATACATAAAGGACGCATTGGACAAATGCACAGAGAATAGTGGTGATGCAGAGAGTTTGAGTTTATGGTGCACACAAGAATATTACAGAAGTTTGTTGCTTTTCCACTGGAAATCTAATCTGGCCTACTATTTTTTTCAGACATTTATCCTGACAGAAACAACTTTGTGGGGATGAAACTGATTCTTGTTTAGATGTGGCTTTATTCCTTAATAAATTTTCTGTTTGAATGAAGAAACAATTCAGAATAACAAATATAATAATCCACACAATTCAACTTACAGGGGCATAGTCATTTTACGTAGTTTCTAATCCTGCAAGAAACCAGAGTCAGTGCACCAGCATATGAATATGGATGCATACTGATGAGAATGATTTTCCTGTCCGTCATTATAAAAATACCTCTCCTAGTTGAACTGTTAATGAAATGATGAGAAAATCTAAGGTGAACATTTAGCAGTCTATTTTCATTTTGTTTCATCAAAAAGAATCTATTTTACAATTACTATTTACTTGCAATAACCTGTAGCAAAAAAAAAAGATTTAATGTTCAATATGTGCATTAAAATGTACTTGCTTTTTTAATATGTAAAAGCTGATGGAAATTTCATTTAAGCACAATTCCTGGATCACAGAATTTAAGCAAAATGAAAGGGAGTTAGGGTACCATTTAACATGGCTATAAAAATCATTTCTTTCAGTGTCTGGAGGGAAGGAAGGATTGGTCAAAGCAATTTTTATCTTCTGTGGGATTCCCCACTAGCCTGCTTTTTTATTTGGCTTAATGCATGCCGCAGTAATCGTGCTATTTCTTGCTAGCATTTTTCTAGCTCAGAGTAATAAGAATAATTGCATGGTGTTTATATTGTAAAGTGCTTTTCTCACTAAGCTCTGAAGTCTTTTTTGAGTATTAATTCTCACAAGATTTCTGTGTGGCACACAGAAGTGTGCATCATTATCTTGTTATTTCCCTTTGAACAACAAGGATAGTGCCACACAGATGCAGTCAATGATATACAAGGCAGAGTTGGTGTCCCTGGAGCACATTAGGATCCTGATTTCTGGGTCTAAAGCAAGGCCATGCTTTTTTTTTTTTTTTTTTTTTTTTTTTAGAAATTACTAAGGCACTTGGTGTTAGAATCCTGGCAATTAGTACTTGTATTTTAACTTCAATATTTTAATGCTCAAGCATTAACAGGGAAAGGTAAGAATGAATAAGAATTGGAGTAAGTTGAATTGTTACATTGTGGATAATAGAAAAAATATTAAATAATTTGCTAATCAGAATGCTACTAACAATAATTTGAACTGGAAATGTTTAGTAGCATAGTTGTAAGACTCATAATAGTTAAAGCAAACAAACAAAAACTTAAAAAATAACTCATTAGAAGCTGCTAGAAAATAGTTTCAAGTGTATAATTTGAACACAGAATCAAATCGATTTAAACTTACTAGATACTACTCAAATGCATTCAGATTGGTATCAAATGCAAACAATACATTTGTGTGATTTACCCAGGTTATGAATAATAAACTTATCCAAATTATATTTTAATGAATATGTATGTATATATATATATATATATATATATATATATATATATATATATACACATACACACACACACACACACACATATATATTTCTTTTAGAGATATTACCTATACTTCCTATATATGAAACTATTTAAAGTTCATGATTTACTTCATATGAATCATTAGAATGGAAAAGAAGCAGAAAATAAGACTGTTAGTGACTTGGTAATTGTTAAAATTGTTTAATTGACAATTGTTTAATGTGAAGGAAGTGCATACTTTCCCTTTATCTTTAAACTTTTCCTAATAAAATATTTTGAGTGCAAACAAATCATGTCAATGTATTTTGAATTAGAGATTATAATAGATCTATCAAAGAAAATGCAATTTACCATTCTATAAGTTGACTCTATGGGAACTTCATCTATCAAGATCACAGGAACTAAGTATAAAATTCACACTAATGAGAATTCTCAGAGGTCAAGATGCTGCACTGACTATATTTCTTTTTGAACTATTCTAACAAAAGATCAATTGTTCAGAAATTCATATTCACGTGACCAAGTACACAGGCTAGAAATTATTAATTTGAGAATTTTTGTCAATTTTAACTCTTTTCCCTGTGTTCAAAGCATATATCAAAACATCTGCCTAAATCAGTTTTAAGATTGCATACAATTAATGTTTTCTCTCATTCTTGATATGTGCTTTCTAATTGGTAGTTAATAAACTTAGGCTTGACTATCTGCCTCTGTAGACTGCATGAAATTACAGCCAAGTACACCTACATGACTTCCACTTCTCCTTTCTGCTCTAGTATCTGCACTGGTCCCGACCTGTGCAGCCCTGTGCGTGCTGCCTCAGTGTCTGTGCTTTCATATGAGCTCTGATCATGTTGATTTAGAGGCCCTTTCTTTTTTGGTGTCCACCATCCCCTCTGCCTCTTACCCTCTTTCTGCTTCTCTTCCAGGTGGTTCCCTGAATCCTGATGACAGGAATTTGGTGGAGACTTTCTGTTTAGGGCTGAATATCCCAAGGAATATGATGCTCTGATAATGTATGGCTATGGGTCTCTGAACTTGTTTCCATCAATTGCAGAAGCAAGCTTCTCTGATGATGACTGAGCAAGGCACTGACTGATCTATGAGTATAGCAGGATTGTCACGAAGAGTCAGTTTATTGTTACTTTTTTTTTTTAGAACAGTAGTATTTGGTTTTACCCTGGGTCCCTGGACTATCTAGTCTCAGGGTCTTGACCATCCATTCAGTGTTGGGTGGGTTCCATTTTGTGGAGTGGGCCATAAGTCAAATCAGATACTGGCAGCTTACTCCCCAAGCTTTGTGCCACCATTACCCTACCATATCTTTCAGGCGGGACACCATTGTAGAACAAAGGGTTTGTGACTAGGTTAGTATAACATCTGTGGTTCTACAGATGTGTGGCTTCTTCATTTAACACAGGACAGTAAGTTACAACATAATCATTGAACATTACTAAGAATCTCTATAATTAATTCCAGCTGGAAAAACACAAATTTAATATGTGTGAGGCAAAATATGGCAAAAGCTTGTTTCTCACTGTGGGACAGGATATTCTGGGTAGTGCATTGTCCAAAACTAACTATTCTGTCTTGGCCATACTATGTGGTATCCTTACAATTCTCTGATGGACCTTGTTAGTCAACAGATAAAAGAAGACTGAATGAAACATGATGGATTCCAATACATGTTTAGGAGCATGAAACCTATTCATACCACCATCCAGCTATAAAAAACTGCAGGATTAGTGTTCCTTTATATCAACAACGTATGGACAGTGGGCCATTTCTGTGATACAGTCAACAGAAGTTACAGTCAATAGAAGTGTTTCATTAGTACTAGTTGTAGAGGCACATTTAATCCTTTAATCTGCTACATGGCTGCTCTAGGGGAGAAAGAATGTTAGTATACACCTTTAATCCCAACTTAGTAGAGATGCAGGGAGTAGAAGCAGAATGTAGAAGCCAAGAGGAAGCAAAGCACAGCAGAGAGCAAGCAAGGTGGAAGAAGATGGGAAGCAGACAAAAGCAGAGTGCAGAGGGAAGCAGAGTTAGTTCAGTCAGGAAGTTTGAGTGCAATCAGCTCACAGATAGTTTGATTCAGAAGGAGAAGCTGAGAAGAGCAGAGCCAGTCCAGGATAAGCTGAGAGAGAAAGTGAAGAGTCAGAAGAAGAATGTTTATGATTTACAGTTTGGAGTTCACAGTACAGCTCAGAGTGAGAAGAAGTAGTTCAGAAGACAGTAGTCAGACTGAGCTCAGGCAGAACTAAGTCTTGGAGGTTGAAATGTCTAGGTTTAGGTTTGATGATTAGATTGTACGGAAGATAAAGCCTTCTAGGTCTAGGTTAAAATTAGATTGTACAGAGGCTGAAACCTTCTAGGACCAGGGATTGAATTAGCAAACTCCTCTGCCAAGAACCCATGAGAATAAGAATTAATAAACCAATATATATGCCTACATCTACACTAGGAAGTTTTTAACATCACCACTACCAAATAAATGAACTGATTACCTATATACAACATCTTGTGGACTGTAAGTTTTCTGAGAGGAAGAATGTGACTTAGCCACCTCTGACTTCTAGCTAGTGTTCAGTGGTAATTAGTATTTTTATTAAGTAAATTGTGAAAGCACAGTTTCCACAATATTCTATATTTTTATATTTATAGCATTAGTTTTAGTGGTAATAAGCTTGTCTGTGGAGTACTGCAGAAACTGTTAACTGTAACAAGTAATTTAATTTCATGTGGTTTGAATATTTTCCTTTATTATCTAGATAGAAGAACTGATATTTTACTTTAAATACTAGAAATTTTTAGAGGTCTTACTGGATGATATAGATCATTCTAAAGCAATTAGTATATTTTTCATACTTATTATAAAGTATAAGTATAAAGTATAAGCCCATTGTTTCTTGAGCAAATATTTGTATAATGATAAATAAATACAGACAATGTGAAAAATCTTAAAAAGAAATAGTTATATATTTTTCCTATAATTTAATTTAATTAATATAATATATTTTGCCTATAATTTAATTCCTAAAATTAGCTAAAAGAGGGATCATTTTCTAAATATTTCTTCATTCTCTAAACCTGGAGTCATAGAATTGAAACAGAGGAAGTTCCATTCTCCTGATTTTCTTTGATGATATGCAAGAGGCAGTAGAGGAGATGAGGAATGAAGAAAGATGGCATACAGGCAGCAGCAGTATCCACAGTCAATAAGGCTCACCTGGTTTTCTAGGTGGGTCTGTGAACAAGGCCATGGGGATGGGAACAGAGCATGTGTATGTCAGGGTCAATCAGAGGTGCAAGGGGAAGGGTTGACGTGTGAGAAGCTGAGGGCACTGACAGAATTTCGGGAAAGTACTTTTCAGTGAAGTGAACTAGTCAGTGTTTTTTGCAGGGAACAGGGACAATGAGAGCACGAGAATGTAACAGCTCCCTAGGATGTACAATTTACATTTTAGGTATTCTCTTCATTTCTGTAAGTGGCATGAGTGATTTTTACTTTCCAGTCTAAACTTATAACTTAACTAAAGCTCTGAATGTTTAAAAGAGAAAAAGTGACTGGCAAAATATCAAGCAACATTGTTAAAAAATAAATGCTTATTTGCATATATTTAAAAAATAAATGGTGCCAAATCACAGTGGAATTTCAAAATTGATGGAAAAATATCGAGAAGTTTAATATAGGTATTTGAGAATGGCTAAATAGAGATGATATGTAGACCATTTTATGCACTATAGCATTTTCTAAGGATTTAAAACCATAATTGTCAGACTCTTAAGATAAAGAAACCAAGAAAATTGCTTCTGAAACACAACACAAAAACAAAACAAAACGAAAAAGAAAAGTTGGGCTTGATATCGGAGATTATGTTGTATATAAGATAACTGTTACAGATCATTCACAAAATAGATATCTGTCATTTATCTAAATCTTAAAAAAAAGACCACATTGTCTACCCTGTTTTGCTCCAAGTTGAAATTATTGTTTGGACTTAATTGTGGTGAAAGAAGACTCTTTAAAGTCTGCTTCAAAGATATTTCCACATTTTTCTTTACCTAAAACACGCCTGCGCTTCATTAACTTTAAGTAGTTTTCATAACCTACCTAAAAATTAGTATTTACAGACTTTAACTCCAGAGGAGAACTCTGATAAGTCATTTTAAAATGGTGTTCACCCTGTGCATACAGAACAAGCCACTAAAACATATATCAGAAGATGGGTGAAGTTATATTCTTAGTCTTGATATAGATGGGGCTCTTATACAAACCATTAGTCATTTTTTTACATTTCTACTGTAATAAACCAGGATCTTAAAAGCATTTGTTAGCCAACAGACACAATCTGAAATGTTTCCATTTTCAGCATAAGTAAAGCAAAAGAAAACAAATAAATAAATAAATAAACCAAAAAACCAAAAGCATTCCCAAACCCCATTCTTTTTATTTTTCCATTGAACAAGATACACTTCTACTAATGTAATACTACAAGTTTACAGTATCTATAAAACCACTCTTATTGCATTGCTTTTCTTAATGCATTTGGAAGAAAAAGCCACTTGGCAGATACCGTATCTCTACAAACGAACAAAATGCACTCAAAACACAATTGCATTACTTTTTGTCAATAACATGCGTTATAATTTTATGGCGAATATTAATGGCAAGAATCCCTTAAATGAAAACGAGTCTGACGTTTCCCTTTTGTCGTTGAAGCCCTGATGGTATTTACATCCAGTCATTTGTTGGCCATTAAAGGAGTAATGCTATGTTAATGTAAGGAGGGGAAATCAATGCTACTGAGATCAGTAGCTGTGGCGAAACAGTGCTGCAGCTGGTTTGCAAACAGTGAGCACGAGGGATCAATGAAATTACAAGCTAAATCTGCTGATGCTCAGAAACCGCTCCAGTGTGTGCTGTCTAACCTTCTTCAAGTTCAAGAGCTCTGGAAACCCAGCGATAACTAAATGGAAAGCTGGGCCAGGGCCACTGGAGGCTGCGACTGTGCACCTGGAGTGTCTTCTGCGATGTGATAGGCATCTCAGCTATCACAATGACTGCCATTTTTAACCGATAGAAGGCTCCTATAATCTGCAGGGAGCCATCTGAGGAACCTTCAGACTCCAGACAAGTCTCCGTCTTAAGTGTTTCCTGTGACCTGGAACAGTGAAAATCTACATTGTAGTTTACAAATCACATTGTTAAGGTAAATTCTAGAAAAATCAGTGAACTAGACTATATGGCCTGTTGGGCTCTGTAAAATATCATGCCCTCTAGAATTTTATCATAATGTTTAGACATTGGGCCTCTGTTTCTTGAGAATAAATTACTGACAAAATATAGACACTTCATATTTTTAAAAAATGATCAGTATTTCATCCCATGATTTTATTTTTATGTTAGTTTAAATGTATTAATGCTTACACTGTAAATATTGGATTTTCCAAATGTTGTAGCTAACCCTTCTATGGACACTCGTCTGTATTGTAACTTCTCCTGTGCTGCACAAAGGCTGAACAAGGGTGCTTTAAGAGGCACTGCTAGAGAATAACATGCCCAGCCATCTTCTTTGCTGCTCTGTTCTTAATAACCAGAAAATGGAAACAGCCTAGATGTCCTTCAGCATAGGAATAGATAAGGTCAATGTGGTACATTTACACCGTGGAGTAAATGTTCCTCAGCTATTAAAAAATGAAATTGTAAAATTTGCCAGTAAATGGATGAAACTAGAAAAACAACTCATCCTGAGTGAGGTATCCCAGACTCAGAAAGACAAATATGGTATGTGCTCGCTTATATTTGGATATTAGATGAGCCAATAATAACAAAACTGCGATCAGTGTAACTGCAGAGGTTAGATACAGTGTAAGGGGCAGGAGAGACATGGATCTCATTAGGAAAGGGGAATAGTTTGGATGGATGGTGGGTGCTGGAATGGGGGGATCAAGTGGAGAGAGGGAGAGAAGGGGGTACAAGGAAGGTATTACCTAGAGACACAACTAAAATTAAGGGCCATTCGAGGGGTAGTATTAAAACCTAGTGTAATAGAAGCTTCTTAAATATATATATATATATTATATCTAAATGAAAGCACAAATAATGGGGAGCGTCCCTGCAGACCAAATAATGGGGAGAGTCCCTGCAGACCATCTCTTGTCACTAAATGAAGCTTCCAGTCCTGGAATTGAGTTACATCTAATTGAGTTTCTGGCCAAAGGGACCCCATGGGAACCCCTAAATCCAGGCTGTTACCAAGGCCATAGGTTGTTCTTCACAAACTGATGGCAAGGCCCCATTGCTAAAAACAACACCTACATACTCATTGAACATGGAGATGTCAAGCAGGTGCCTACATGGAATATTCATCTCTGCTAGCATCTTTTGTACAAGAAAGTACTCTGCATGCCACCAATTAGAAACTGTGGGAATAACGAACCAGTGTCTGATTTGATTGAGGCTCACTTCATGAGATGGAACCCATACCTGACACTGCTTGGGTGACCAAGAACCTGAGGCTAGACAGCCCAGGGACCTAGGGGAAAACCAAATATAACTGTTCTGCTTACTCACAGATCATTGCCTTGCTCCTCCATCATCAGAGAAGTCTCCTCCAGCCATATGTGGGATCAAATACAGAGCTCCACAGCCAGACATTATACTACAGAGTCAGAATCCTTGCAATAATCAGACCTAAATAGAGTATCTCCATCAAATCTCTCCTTTCAGAACTCTGGGAACTCAATGGAAGAGGAGAAAGAAAGGGTATAAGAGCTGGAGGGGATGGAGAACACCAAAAAACCAAAAATATGTAAAACAGAAAAATGAAACAAAAAAACAGGATCCTCTAAATCAATGGGTTCTTAATCTGTTAGTTTTGACCTCTTTGGTCGTCAAATTACTCTTTCACAGGGGTCGCCTAAGACTATCTGCATATCAAATATTTATATTATGATTCATAACAGTGGCAAAAATTACAGTTATGAACTAGGAATGAAAATAATTTTTAAGTTTAGGGACTGCGACCGCATGAGGAACTGTATTAATGGGTCACAGAATTGGGATGTTTGAGAAGCATTGCACTAAGTCAACATGAGCAAAGCTCATAGGAGCTCACGAGGACTAAAGAAGCATGCACAGGGTTTCCATGGGGTTGCACCAGGTCCTCTGTGTATATATTATGACTTCTACTTTAACATTTTTGTGGGACTCCTGAGTGTGTGAATGAATAGTCTCTGTTTCTTGTGCCTTGCCAACCAGTGTCTTATTTGACTTAAGGCCTACTCCACGAGATGGAACCCATACCTGACCCTACTTAGGGGACCAAGAATCAGAGACTAGAAAGCCCAGAGACCTAGGGTAAAATCAAATACTACTTGTCAAAAAAAAAGGAACAATAAAATGACTCCTAATGATATTCTGCTAGACTCATATCTGTGCCCTTATGTAGCCATCACCAGAGGGGCTTCCTCCTGCAGCAGATGGGAACAAATCCAGAGACCCACATCCAGACAGCACAGAGAGAGAGAGACAGACACCTTGGCATACACTTCTCTAAATGGAATGTCTCTGTCAAATCCCTCCCCTCAGAGCTCAGGGAACTCTGGAAGAGGAAATGGAGTGAGTGTAAGAGCCAGAGGGGATGGGGGACCCCAGGAGAGCAAGGCCCACCAAATCAACGAAGCAAGGATCACATGAACGCAGAGACTGAAGCAGCAAGCCCAGGACCCACGTGGGTCTGCACCACGTCCACTGTGTGTATTACAGCTTTCGGCTTAGTGTTTTTATGGTACTCCTGAGTGTGTGAACAAGTGGGTCTCTGATTCTGTGCCTGTACTTGGGACTCTTCTCCTTCTGTTGTGTTGAATTTTCCAGCCTCGACATGATGGTTTATCTTATTATACTTTACTTTGTCTTGTTTGGTTGCTATCTCCTAGAATCCTATTCTCTTCTACTGAGAGACAGAAAGGGAGTGGATGCAGATGGAAGGAGAGGTGGGAAGGAACTGGGAGAAATAGAGTGAGGCGAAACATAATCAAGATATATCGTATGAGAAAAGAATCTATTTTCAATGAATGAAAAAAATAAAAAAATAAAAATCTGGGAAAAGTCTAAGAAACATACAGCACTGTTTATGACTGGGGATGATCCTCCACATCGCCAGGTGCAACAGCATTCTCTCTGACCTTTAGAAGATAAATTACTCTTCCAAGCTCACTCAGTGGCAATAGGGAACCTTACTCGGGCGTTTCTAAGCAAAAGATGCCACTCTCATTCCACTCTGGTATTTCTAACATTAAATTAGTCGGGGAAAAGAAGCTTGTAGAAGTCAGAAGGACATAGAATAAATAGGTAAGTGCGGGTATTTTAATTCGAAGGTTAGAATGTGAATGACTAATAAAGGAATAAGAAAATGAAAACCACAGATGTAATAAAATCAGTCACAAAACATTTCCTAGTACATTTCCTTCAATAAAGTTTTTAATATGGACAGCAAAATGTCTTCATTCGCTTCTTCTCTTTTCTTAAACTCTAAGAAATTACAAAAGAGAAGCTGGCTATAAGGCTCACTAAAGTATGCCTTTGTAAGGCTGACTCTAGCTCTTCCCCCAGGCCCCCTCTCAGCTGTGCTAGGAGAAGCTCCAGGCCCACTTTCTTTGAATCTTAATTCAGTAATTATACTAATTTAAACCTTTTTTTCGTATCTCAATACTCTGATACTGACTCAATCATGGCATGATATTTATAGGATTGGCTCACTCTCCAGTGAGGGAGGAGTGGATGGGAAGATTGTTTTTCTTCCTACATGATTGTCTTTAAACACACTTAAAAGCAACGTGTTAATGCTAGAAAACAAATGAAAATGGCTCTTAACTACCATACCACCCACTCCTCCATGATTTTTAATGAGCCTCAGGTATAGAGGTTGTGCTGTAGATGTTTTGAATGGGGTTAGACACTCCATGGGCACTTGCTCTCTGTTTTTGACCAGTTGTGAATCTCTGAAATAGTACATGGATCTAGCAAAAAGAAGCTGCCTGAATGAGGGCTCATCCTTTTCCTACTTCCCTACTCGCAGGACCTGTATCCCACTGTGTTCTGCTCTAGAGTGCCCACACCCATCCACGGTCTTTTTCTGCTTTTCTGGTCTCTGTTGTTACTGCAGATTATATTATACTCAAGAACCTCTGAAGATTCAGAGCTAAGATTTACAAAGAAGAGAGGATATGCAGTGTTTGTCTTTCTGAGTCTGTTACCTCAATCAGTATTAGAACAATAAGACAAGAAAACAAAACTAATGGGATACAAATAGGAAAAGAAGAATGAAATTCTACCCATTTACAGACACTATATTCTACACAAGAGATTAAAAAAATACTCACCAGGAAATTTCCATATGTGATCAGCACTTTAAAAGTGTTAGATATGAAATCAACTTACATAAACAAGTACCCTTTCTACATACTCATAACAAGCATAATGTTGTAGATCATGGAAACATTCCCATTCACAGTAGTCTCAAAAATATGTAGGAATGAACTTAACCCAGGAGGGGAACGACCTCTACAATGAAAGCTGTACATTTGTGAACAAAGAGGAAGAGATGAGAAGACAGGCCTCCCACACTCATAGATTTGTAGACTCGATATTGTGAAAATGACCAACCCACCAAAAACAGCTTAGAGATTCTATGAAATCTCAACTAAAGTAACTGGCTTATTCATCACAGACATAGAAAATAACACCCTAAAATTCATATGGAAGCAAGAAACAAAAAAGATCCCTGTTTAACCAAAGCAGTACTGAGTGAAAAGAACAGCTCAAACTGTATTTCAGACCAATAGTAACAATATCAGCGTGATGCTAGCACCCAATAGTAACAATGTCAGCGTGATGCTAGCACCCAATAGTAACAATGTCAGCGTGATGCTAGCACCCAATAGTAACAATGTCAGCGTGATGCTAGCACCCAGTAGGCATGCAGACCATTGGAGTAAGATACAGAGCCCGACATGAGTACATGTAGCTGTAGCCGTCTAATATTTGACAAAAATGTCAAAAAAAAAACCACATATAGGAAACATCTTTCAAAGAATGTGCCAGGAAAACTGGATGTCCACATATGGAAGAATCAAATTAAACTCATAATCTGATATATTATGAACACACATACCAGCATCAGGATCTCAATATGAAATCAGAATTGCTGAAATTGCTACAAGAAAACTTACAGTATACAAGCCTCACGCTTGTACTATATAGATGAAGGAAAGGACTTCCTGCGTGGGGCTCCGTTCATTTAGAGATTAAGGCCAACAGTTGACAAATGGGACTTCAGGAAGCTACAAAGCTTGTGTACAGCAAAAGCGACGACTGAGTGAGGAGGACCCTCAGAGTGGGGGAGAATCTATGCCACCCATAGTGTGATAGAGAATTATATCCAGAATATAAGATAACTGAAAATACAGGAACTCAAGAAAACTAATGACCCAATTTAAATAATGGGCTATGAATCCTAACAGAGGATTCTCAAAAGAAGAAATAAAAAGGTCTAAAATTATTTTTATTCAGTTCAATGTTCAATTTCCATTCTACTAGGGACTCCTAAATAGATCTATGGCTATCTGGATTGGCGTTCTTGAAAAACTCCTACAGGCTGGAATGGGGGTGTCTCTGACCATTTTACTTACTCTTGGGACCCTTTTACTCCTGCTGGGTTGCCTGGCCCACCCTTGATGTAAGGATTGGTGCCTGGCCTTGGTCCATCTTGTTATGCCATGCCCTGATTGGGCGGTAACCCTGGGGGGGTTCTTTTCTGTGGAGAAATGGGGAGGGATGGTGATGATGGGGGTAGATCTGGAGGAGAGGGGAGATAGTGGGATCTGTGGGGGTAAAGGGAGGGGAGGAGGGGGTCAGGATATATTATATAAGTTGTATGAGAGAAGAATTTAAAAAATTAAAAATATTAAAAATATTTTAAAGGTGTTCAAAATTTTTAATAATTACAGAAATGCAAATCAAATCTATTTTGATATTTCATCCCAGACAAAATACCTAGATCAAGAAAACAACTGAATAAATGCTGGAGAGGTTGTGAGAAAGGGGAAACTCAGATTCACTGTTTGTGTGATTGGAAACTGGCGAGCCACACTTGAAATCAGTGTGAAGAATTCTCAAAAGACTAAAGGTAGACCTACCGCAAGACCCAGAAGTACCACTCCTTACACATGCCCAAAGACTTCACACCCTACTCCACAGATTGCCTGCTCAGCAATGTTCATTGCCACTTTTTCTCACAATACCTAGGAAATGGAAATGACCTAAATGTCCTTTACCTTATGAACAGATTATGAGAATGAGAATGTGGTGTGTGTGTGTGTGTGTGTGTGTGTGTGTGTGTGTATGTATATATATATATATATGTATATATGTATATATATGTATATGTATACATATATACATATATACATATATATATATATATATACATACACACACAATGTAATTCTATTCAGCTGTAAAGAAACATGAAACCGGCAGGTAAAAGGATGGAACTAGAAAATATCATACCGAATGATGGAAAGCCAGACCAAGAAAGAAAGAGTAACACTGCATGTTCTCGCTGCCTTCTTAACATCTGCAGCTCTTTCCTCTTTCCAATTCGGAGTTGCAAAAATAACAAGGCTAAGCTGATTCTTCTGACCTCTGTAATGACCAATGAGTGAGGAAGAGTGACGGTATTAAGAATTAAGCATTCTAGTTTGTGAAGTTTCCAATACTGTTGAGAATGTCATACAGGTATGCAATGAAATATGATCGCACCTCTCCTTTTCTCCTACCCAATGCACCTCATACTACCCCCAACATACTCCCTTCACGACTTCATGTCTCTATCTTTATGAAATAAAAACTAAGTCCTGTTAGTGTTGCCCATACAAGTGTAAAGCCTTCCTCTGAAGCGTGGTAATCCCACCAGTGGCCATATCCTTCAAAAAAGAATTCTCATTCTTCCAGCAACCTTCAACTACCAATGGCTTCTCAGTAAGGGGTGAGGTCTGGAGACCTTGCATGCCCTCTATGCCGGAGTTTTGGCTTGCTTCATATTATGCAAGTGACCATAGCTTTTCTGAGTTCATGGATACAGTAGCTATGTCATGTCTGGATAGCATTTTCAGCACTCCCCCACAGTCTCCAGCTCTTACGTTCTTTCTCTTCCTGTTTCACAACCTTCCCCGAGCCTTGTTTGGAGAAGGTGGGTTTGAACTAAATCTTTTAGTCAGCCAAGATATACTTTGCATGTTGAGCAACTGCAAAGCACAAAATTGACAGTAATAAGTCTGTAATGTAATTATGTAAAATTTGCCTACCCATATGATATTTATGTAGATTACACATAAGATATAGAAGAAAAATAGCCCAATGCAAAGGAACACAGTGCATTCCAATCTAATATGGCGTTTCTCTTCATCTACCAGGCCCATATAAGCCTCGAGGACTGACACGGGCTTTTTCTCCTCTCAGTTCACAGACCCGACATCAGGAGCCGTCCTCATTCTTCCCTAACTGGTGAAATTTCCTCTTACCACTTACCCCTTTAATGTGCTCTAAGAAAAGAGTTTTATGCTCTTCCTAAGATTTCTTGGGTAAAATATTGTGTATTCCCTTGAGGTTATCCCAACTACTAAGCAAGATGTAGGTCTAAACAAAAGAATGAAAAACTAAAGAGAAAATTGACTTTCTTGAAATTTCATTAATAATTATAAAAGTTTATAAAATTATTGTGAGTTAGTTTATATTAGATACCTGTACTGATTGCAATAATAATTATTTTGCCTATGTGTAAATGTTTGCCTAAGTGGACTCTTGGTTGAATGCACTTAATTCATTTTGCCAAGTGACTGCTTATTATCAAATAACCCCCTTTTTACACTGTGCAGTTGTGAATTAGCAAAAAAGTAAGAGAACTGTATCTGAGCGGGGTTTAGACTTCTGAATCATATTTAGACCATTGTAATCATATTTTTGACATTATGCAGAAAGAGAAAAGGTAAGCCGCCCTCTCTCAGCATGGAGCTTTATAAGGCCTCATCATGTTTGATTGTGATGTTCTTTCTGGTATCAGAATATAAATAGTCAAGATACTACTTTTCATTCACTTTGTACCACACAGCAAGGTTGGCTCTGTGAGTTACTTGACAGAGCGGCATTGTATATTTGTAGCTTTAACCAGTGTGTGTATTTGTGCACAAAACGTTGGCTACATGCTACACATATAGACGTGTGTGTGCGTGATGCTAAGGATCAGACCCAGTGCTTTATGCTTGCTCAGGAAGCACTCTACTACAGGCTACATTTAAATTGATTTACATGTATATCAAGGTTACACGCAACACACAGCATCCAATGTGATGAGTCTGACACTGGTATTTGCCTGTGAATTTGTTCCACAGTCAAATATTGCCATCAGACCCAAGGGATTTGCTCCAGCAGCCAGCGGATTGCAGAGTGTCCTTTTGCTACTCACAGGTTATAGCTCTAGGCAAGCACTGATGGTTTTTTTTTTTTCACTTGATCTATTTTTTAAACCTTTTAATAATGTAAATTAACACTTTTAATGCTGTACACGATCATGTTTTTGACATTATGCAGAAAGAGAAAAGGTAAGCTGTCTTTTCTGCCCTCTCTCAGCAATTGCATTCATGCATTTAACACCCTTTGTGCTTTTTTTACCCAAGGAAGTTATTTTGTGTTTTCACATTTTTATGTCTATCAGTTGCCTTTTTCTGAGTGGTTATCCTTATTATGAAAGTGTCATATTTTACATAACCATTCAGATGCTCATTGGCATCTGAGTTCCTTGCAGTTGTAAAATTTTGTGAATCAAAATAATATTAATATCTTTGCACAGACTTGCCTAATCCTCTCTTTTAGTTTTCTTGTGAAAGACCCTGAGTAGAGATCATGTGTAAGGCTATGCTTATGAATTCTTTAAGGCTGTCAACTGTCTTATGGACATGGCTGTACCATGCTCAAATCCCATCAGCAGTAGACTAGAGTTCTTCTTGCCAGTCTTGATGTCTCTTTAATTTAGTCATTCTGTGGATTCATCTCATTACTGCTTTAGTTTGTCTTTCTCCCGTAATGAATGATGGTGGGAATGTCTTCGTGTCCTCTTTAGACACTTGTGTTACTTCACCTGTATTAAGTATTTTGCTAATTTTAATTGGACTATGAGTTTATGTTTGTAGATTCATATCATATATTTTATGAGTGGTTTTCCTCCTTTTCACTTTATTGGTTCTTTAGTACACTGTGTTTTGATCATATTTACTTCCTCCCCACTTCTGCCAGATCCAACCCCCCTTCGCAGCCAACACTGGTGCCATTCTGACTTCTTTTCTGTTGTTCTTTCTCTGCTTTTAACCATCAGAAAAACTTGGCGTTCCGGTCTTCTCATGGCTGTATGACCTTCCACTGGAGTACTTTTGACCTCAAGGGGCCATATTCTTAAAAAAGAAAACAAACTGACTCTTCCCTGTCCTAGCAGACCTCAATTACTGTAGCTCCAAGGTAATACCTACCGCCTGTCCATGCTGGGACTTTATTTGCCTTGAGCTATGGTATTTTTTATGTTTTCTTTTATTATGTAGATATATTTTTAAATACAATACAAATATTGCAAAATGTTCTTCTGTTCCATGACCTGTCTTCCTATTTGTGTAAAGGCAGTTTTGAGAATGAAGAAAGTTAATTTTGATAAAGAAGTTTATCATTCATTCTCTTTCATGAATGATTGATGCTTTTGTATCCTTAGAAACCTTTATTTCCTCTATTATGTATTTTAAAATATTTTCTTCTAAAAGTTTCATAGGTATTACTTAGTGTTGACAACTATATGAGCCTTATAGGACCAGCACTTTTGTTTTATTTTGTGTGCTAAGAATGTATGCTAAGTAGGTCTTAGTATGCTAAGACATTTCATTTTGCACTGAATTTTCTTATCAATTCCTTTGAAAATTCTTTAAGCATTTCAGTAACCGTGTGGATCTCTTTTGGACTGTTTGCAGGTTTTCAAATTCTTTTCAGTATTTGGTTCTGAAATATTATTAAAAATGACTGAGCATCATAAACAACCATTTGTGTGTTTATGATTATGTGGGTCATATTTATATATAGCATTTTACACTTAGATACTGATAAGTGTAAGTGGTAAGTGGTAAGATTTATTGTGAGACATTTTGAATAAACAATTGCAGTCACTAACAATACAGACACATATTGACACATTTGTCATTATGGAAGAGTCTTCTTTATCTTTGGTAATTTTCTCTTTAAGTCTCCTTTATCCAATAATGACAGAGCCTCTCATCTTGTTATGTTTACTGTTTTTGAAATTCACTTATTTTTAACATATGGACTCTGACTTTTAAAAGTATTTTTTGTTTATGCTTTCTGTTATTTGCCTTGTATGTGGAATATTAATACATTAATATTTTTTAAACTTTGATATCTAAATAATTTTACATTCTTACAATCAGCTAAATGACTGAGAGACATCCCATCATTTGCACTAAGTGCACCACATAGTCTACATCTGTCCATGTTGTTCACAATCATACATCACTTGCTATGTAAAGTGAGGTGTGAACACTGGCACTAGCACTCTACAGCTTTACTTTGCAGGCTTATCTTCGGATGTCTTTGTTGCAGATGCCTTTAATTAGTTTTCAGACTCCTCTTTATCTACTCCCATCTAGGGCACTTCCATTCTGTTTCCTTATCTCCCACAATCTCATCACATTTGAAGAACACTGTCAGCCAGTTCCCTCCATTTAGATGTATCCAGTGTAATTTTTAAATTGAGGTTATGTGTGAATCTGGGCAAGAAAACTGTATAGATGATCTGTCTTTTGAAGATATCATGTCATGGATTATTTGATGGTGATATATTTTTTCTCATCCTATTGGCTCTTTGAGAACTTAGCACAATGTGTTTTTATCATACTCATGCCCCATCCTCCAGATTCACTCCCCTTCTTTCCCCACCCAACTTTGTGTTCTCTATTTTCAAATTTAAACCACTAATAAGTATAGTCCGTACTACTTATACACTCTCAGAGGTGGAACCTTTCACTGGAGCAAAGCCAAAATACCAGGGGCCCCTCCTTTAAAGAAATTGACTCTCCCTCTCCCAGGAGTTAACAGTTGTCACTAGTACCTTAGTACACTTAGTACCTAGGGGAGAGGCTTAGTGTACACCTCCCCTCTCTATGTTGTGATTTTTGTCCTGCCTGAACTTGGGTAGTTTTTGCATGCTATCATATCATAATTACTGTGAAGCCATGTCTTGCTGTGTCTAGCAACACTGTTTTCTTCCTTGACAAGTTTTTAGTTTTGCATTTTAGTGCAAAAACAAGCTTTTCTGATGAGGGTGGGAAAATGCAATAATGTATGGATACGGCAGTTAGTCACTAGACATTGACTTAATTTACACATTTAGCAGAATAATAGCAGAAGGGTCTTTCCTAGGGATTCTGACCTATGTAGTATGTGGTGATTTTAGCCATAGAGTCTTACCTTCAAGTTCAGATGGGTTCATTAGCACAATCCTCTAATGCTTTGTGGTCTGTGGGGCCTCAGCGGCCGAGGGCTCCAAGTCACAACTTTGCTGGCACTGATCTCTTGATTTATTAATCCATGATGTCTAGTTGGGACCTGGTTGCCCACTATAAGAAAACTCCAGTTAAACACTTTTGCATCTTTCCATTAGTTCTTGGAGAATACCATGTAGGGTATTTGATCATATTCTTTGCCATTCTTCACTTCCTCCCAGAACCTTCTCCTTCTTCATACCCATCCAGCTTTATGTTCTTTCTCTCTATTAGAAGAAAGAAAAACAAACAAACAAACAAAAAACCCTGGCATCCAAAGTTGTGTTGGTCAAGTAAATTCTTTTCATTTCTGTGTACTTATGTATTTTAAGAAGTTTCTATGTAGTGACCAAATGACCTTTTCAAAATATCTTGAATGTTAGCGATCCCTCCCTGTATCCTCTCCTCTACCCTACCCTCTCATTTTTCCGTCTCCTTGAACCCTTCTTGTCCCTTATTCCCCTTTAAGTCACTATATTCTATCAATCCTCCCTGGAAATTCTCTTCTCATGGGCTTTTACTAATTTTTTGAATGCTACGGATATTCCACAAAACACAGGTATCTGAGGATTCAAAGCGAACATCCACAGATGAGAGAAAGCATGAGAAATTTATCTTTCCGGGCTTTAATACAATTATTTAATTTGAATTAATTCACAGATAAGCACATGCTTCAGTTAGGCTCAGGAAGCCCCTCAACACTAGCCTGGTCCCAACCACTACATCTCAGTTTCACTCTATACATCTTGTTAAACTCAAGGTTTTACACCTTCACTGTTGGCTACATGTTTGTTCACTTATCCTATACACACACACACACACACACACACACACACACACACACACACAAAGCAGAACACCACCACCAACAATAAATCAAAGAAACAAACGAAAAGTCCACAAACACTAGGATAGATTTGAAAGTAGAAAAACTAGTTTTATATTCTCTTTCATGATTTATTTATTTTGTGCTCTCTGTCTTTCCTCATCACCTAATATCATGCTCTCTAAATTTTAAAGACTTGTTTTCCTTTTGTGTGTATGTGTGTGGGCCTGAGTGTTTGCATGGACACCAGTGTATGCAGGTGCTCGGGAAGAACAGAAGAGGGCGGCACGATCCTCTGGAAGTGCAGGCAGTTGTGAGCCACCTGATGTGGGTGCTGAGAGCCAAAGGAGGGGCCTCACAGAGAGCACCAAGCTCTCTTAACCACCGAGCCATTTCTCCAGCCCTCCTTCCTAAATCTTATACCGTGCTTACACCTGTTTACATGTCTATACCTATATCTATCTATCTACATATATATTTACTATTTTAAAATTTTCTCTCCCTCTCCTCCCTCTCTAAAAAAATAAAACAACCATTTCCCCCTTCCTGAAAAATAAAAATAAAAATAGATAAAAAAAGAAAAAAACAATAATACAAAATACCAAAATACCAAAAATGACATAAAATGTGCACAAGAAAACAAAACAAAAACAAGAGTCCTTTCAGCTTTTGCCAACTCTTCCTCGTCGTGGGGCCTGCCCTGGAATGTCGCTGACATGCCCAGTGACACGCCTTTGGGTGAAACTGACTTTTCACTCTCCTAGCAGATATCAATTACAAACAGCTTCCTCGTCAGGAAGGACTCTGTGTCTCCTGCCCCGTTGGTGCTACAGGCTAGGATGTGCTGTGAGGAGAAAGTGAAGTGCTTTATTTTTTCCTTCCTTTCTGAATTCAAGTCATGCTGCTCAGTATTGTATTTCTTGGGCCATCTTCTTTCCTACAAATTTCATTTCTTTCTCTTTCTTTACAGATGAATAAAATTTCATTTTAAAATACGTGCCACCTTTCCATCATCCGTTGGTCTGTCGATGGACGCCTCGGTTAAAGCCGCTCCCTTGCCATCATGAACAGAGCAGCAATAGACAGGGGTGGGAGAAGTCTCTCTGTGGTAGGCTATGGAGTTCTTTTGGCGTACACTCAGGTGCAGGACAGCTGGATACTGCGGTAGTTCTAATTTCGGGTTTTTTGGAGTGTCCACCAGAAGGACTTCCATGACAGCTGTGTTCATTTGCATTCCCAGAAGCAGGACATAAGGACTCCTCCTCCCTCTCGGTTTCTCCAACCTTTCCTATCAAATTTCCTGGCGATAGCCACTGAGATCAGAGTGCAGTGACATCACAAACCAGTTTTAATTTGTGTTTCTTTATGACCAGGGGTGTTGAAGCCTTGTAAAAGCTGTTCCTGACTATCAGTGTTTCTTCTTTTGAAAAGCGTCTATTCATTTCATCAGATCTTTTTTTTTCCATTGAAAATTCTATTTTCTTGGAATTTAATTTCTCCAATCCCTTGAAATAATAGACATTTGCTCTCTTTCTTAAATACAGCTGGTGATGCTCTCCTCCCTCTGTGTGGGCTGTTTGTCTGCTGATAGTTTCTTCTGTCATGCAGAAACTCTTTTTCTTTCTCCCCTATCTTGCCCTTGGCTTAGGCATTGATATAATTACTTCAAATTATATATAACTACTTAGATGTAGGATGCTTTTATTAAGGGCCAAAGTAAAGACATTTGTACTGCACAGTGTCTAGGTATAGGTTTATTATAATTAATCACAAGCATACTATCTTCTAGGTTTATTATTGAGTTTATTTTTACATATCATTCTTCTTTTTTATGGAGTGTTATGGACTGGACTCAAGGCCTTTGGATGCCAGACAAGCACTGTCTCTGAGCCACAGCTCATCTTCACAATGATAGGAGCATACATGGTAAGGTAGCATGGTGGGTAAAGGCTTTTGCTGCCGCGTCTGATAACTTGATTTCTATTACTTGGACCCACGTTGTGGGTGGAGAGAAGTGACTTGTCAGGTTGGCATTGACCTCCACATGGTGTTGGGGCTCATGTGCACATGTACATGTACACACACCGACAATAAACAAATTTTAAAAATATGAATGGGAATAATATGTCTATTTGTTTCATAAGAACTTTGTACAGAAACCAATTTATGTTCAGGAAATCCCTGACACATACAATTTCCATTTTATGTTTGTGTTTTTGTCTTTGAAAACATCAGTATCATAGATATATTTTTAGAAGTTTTCAATTGTCAGGGGGAATTGATGGGGAAATCTCAACATATAGTGTTAACTAATACTCATAATACATGTCCCACAGTTTGATCTTAATAGAGCATTTCATCATTATTTGAGACTAGCTCAGAGTTTCCTACTGTAGTTTGCATTGCTTTCTTTTAATCTTGGTGTTCTTTTTAGCTGGAATCGCCTCCTCTCTTACTGCCCCCAAATTCCTGTAATGTATGTTATTACACAGTCTCCCAGTTAGAGTATGGGCCTATGGCTCATCAGTTAGAGACATGCACACTTGCAGAGTATCCAAGTTCAGTTCCTAGCACCCATGTCAGGCTGCTCATGGCTACATGTAACCCCAGCTTCAGGATATCTGACACCCTCTTCTGGTCTCTAGGTGCACCTAACCTTACATCACATACTAACTGCCACACACATAATTACAAATAAAATAAATATTGAACAATCTCAAATCACCCCTGGATGATGACACGGTGTAGGAGAATACACAAAGGCCTTGGAACAAGTTCTATCTAGGCATCAGCTCTTCTGTCACCAACAAAAGGGCAGACAGGTGACTTGACCTATGAGATACCCTTATCTACAAAGTAGGGGAAGGATGCCTACAGCAAAGGAGATGGCAAAGACAATTTTTTTTGAGAGTTAAAGCAAGATCTTGAACATATTAGTGGCCGATTTCAGTGAATTTCCTGCTCTTTTCTACGTGTGCTGCTGTAAAGTCTTCTGTAAGATCCTAGGAATCCTCATTACACTCCAGTAAGATTATTTTCTTCATCTTCTTCTTGAGGTCTGAGTCTCCATGAACCTACAATTGTATGTAATCTACTGTAGACTGTTTGTATGGCTATTTATTTGATAAATAAATTTTATTGTTAATATTAATTATATTAGCTTGGATTTTAGTTGAACATGCAATTTCCACTTACTAATTAAAAAGACCATAGCTAACAAGAGCCTTTAATTCAAATGAAATATTAGAAAGGAAAATAAATATGATAACTTTTCCTTTGTCTTCTCCTTACATTTTTGAAAGTAATGAAAACATCCCCATGACCAGAAATTCTTAGGAATAATTCCCCTTGACTTCAGTAAGTACCTACTTTTGAGGAACAGAAAGCTGATGAGCTGCAGGCTTCCCTGCTGATAAATTCATCTAACAAGGCACTCCTGATGTGTTCTGATTTTAAGGCCAATGGGAACCATATAGATTGGTTTGCTGCTTTCTTTCCTGATAAAGAAAGGACTCTGAGATGTTCGTGTTTACGCTGGTAAATAAATTCTGGTGTGAAATGGTAATCCAATAATCAAGCCCAAGGCATCAAAACAGTAAAAACATAATAATAATTCATAGGCATATTGCCTTTGGTGCTTCTAGGACAAGGTCTGCATAGATGAAGTAATGCTAAAAAGTTCCTGGTCTGTGACACACTCTAGGCTGTGTGGCTGGGTCTGGAAATGACCTTTCTTGTGTTTCTAACAAGATTGACACGAGAGATTGGTCCAGTGAATGGCTTAACCTCTTTGGATAAGTTAGGTGGTTGGATACTGAAGCAATGAGATCAGAAAGGCTCCAAATAGACTTTACAAAGACTGAAAATAATAGTTACAAATGAAATAACCCCCATCCCCCCACATGTAGAAGTAGCACGAAAGGGTTAGGCTCGCTCTGGAGGAAGGTGGACAAATTTCCTGGCAGAGAGGAAACAGCAGGATGGCTTACCTCCAACTGCTAGATTCCACATCAAGGAAAGTGGTATGCAAATGATAGCAGCGACACAAAGGAGGGAAATCAAACTTAAGCCCGAGACAAAGATGCAAGAGCACACACAGCTGCAACGCATGAATTGACATCCCCAAATCAGAGAGACTTCATAGCGGAATATGGAAAACATGCAAAGAAGAAGAGAGCAGCAGCAGCAGCATCAGTCTATTAGGGCCCTGGATGATCCACAGCATAAGGGTACAGGGCTGGGGGGAGGAAAATAATGGGGAAGGAAGGACACAAATGAGAAGAGAGAGGATGGGTGTTAAGAGGACTCACTGCCCAGTGGAAGCCACAGCTTCCAAACATGATAATAAATAGTATTTTCCACAGTGTTCTTATTATTACACAGATGTTACTAATCCCTTAGCAAAAAGGAAAGAATAAATAAGGAATCACTGTAAATTCCTAATTTGCAATAGTTTACTTTTTAAAAAATGTCAGCTTTATAGTAGTATGAATACAATGCTCGTTGAGATGAAGTAAATGTATCTCGGATTTTGAATTTTAATGTTTCTCATGCTGGACATGTGTGGTGTACCACTGACTCATGTTTCCAGACAGAAATGGTTTTAGCTTACAGTATTTTCTCTGGGGGATGTATCCTCCACTGTAATAAAGGAACATTGGTGTATTAGAACATTCTAGTGGCACATCATATTGATTCTGTGAGGTATCTTTCCTCAGCATGCTTGGAAGGTTCCCCTGTGTGTACTAATGAGCATCTTCGTTGTCAACTTAAAAGAGTCAGAGTAACCTAGACTGGCTGGCCTCTGGATATGCCAGTGGGGAGTGTCTTGATTCTGTTAATGATGGTGAGAAGACCTTCCACTGTGGGTGGCACCATTCCCTCACCAACACTTTATGATACAAGCAGAGAAGAGACGAGCAGCAGCATGAGTGCACTCCTTACTCACTCAGCCCAACTGTGATGTGAGCGGCTTCACGCTGCTCCTGCTTTGACTTGCCTGCTGAAATGGACTGTACCCTGGAACAGTAAACAGGATCACACCCTTCGTCCCTAGACTTGCTTTGGTCAGGGTATGTTATCCCAACAACAGGAAGAGAAACTAAGACCAACATCTTATTGAACATCTGAGATGATCATTTTCACGATAACAGTGAATTTGCAGCCAGCTCCTCATTGCAATGTGACACTTAGAAATCTGGTCAGGGAAGGGGAGCTAGAATGAATCATGCCTGGGTTTAGATAATACATATGGTATGTTTTACCTGTGGCACTTGAGAAAGGTACTTTAAGTTACTAAGTCTATGAAATGGAGATAATATGAATCTTCGATAGTTGCTTAGAAGAATAAGTAGACTAGGCATATAGTATAGAAGTTGGGCATACTAGGAAAATAATATACATTAACTTATAGGAATGATTTGTTAGAGAGAGATGGTATAGGTACACAGGATATAAACTCCTGAGGCACAGGAGTCAGGGTTGGGCAGAGATACAAGAGCAGAAGTGCAGATAGCTGCTACAGCTTCAGTCTGGAGAAAGGAACCACCTGGAGTGATTGAAAAGTACAGGATGGGGCTGGGTCATGAGACAAAGGTCAGATCAAAATGGACCTCATACGCAGAGATCAAGCATATTCTGTGAGAGATAGCAACGGTGTCACTTCAAGTAGTAGAAACTGAAAAATGCAAAGTTAGCACAATGATAAAGTTGAAGAGCGAACAGGTCGAGGTTAGGTCCCTCTGCTCGTTCTTCACTGGAGCAGTGTATCTTCAAAGAATTTCTCATACGCACGTTCAGAATGTATAAAGAGGAAACTGGTGGTGATTCATTCTCTCAAAGTTGGGAAACCAAGAGCAACTTTTTAAAGGTAAAACCCAATGTTATCCTGCAATCATGCATAATGAATAGAACAGTTGCAGCCACAACAACAAAAGGAAAAGCACCTCATCAGTGGGCTCTGTAGCCTAGGAGTCCTTTATTCAATACATTCAGAGAATCACATTTGAAATTATCATCAGTTTCCCTTTTGTTTCTGCACCCAGTGTATAGCGTGGCATTTGGTAAGGTCTCCATAATGTGTAGTTGTTGTCAGTGAAGACTTCTGAGCCTGACATGGCATTGCCTTCTCAAACTCTTGGCAGCTATGGGTATTTACAGGAGAACTGTGTAATATTGGGCTCATTACTATTTCATAAGGAAGGCCCAAAGCATACTTGAGGATGCAGCCTGCTCTGAGGCTGTGTGTAGAAAAGTTTCTTGGAGAGATATTTTTCTTCTTCAATGGTGTAGTTGTTTATAAGTTGCCCATAGTCGATAAGTAACCTCTCAGTCATTGTCTGTAAGTCAACCCAATTTAATCCATTGCTCGCTAAGCTATATATGGTATAAGTTTCTTGTTTTTGTCACTGGGGTGAAAAATGTTTGTTCCTCTCCTCAGGAAAATGTTATCCAACAGCAGTGTACAGATATGATGAGAGAAAAGAGAATTAGACACTAGTTGACTTTAAAAAGTTCACTAATGGAAGACTAAAACCAATCCTACTTCAAAGAGAGACTTTAAATCCTAGTACCTTCTCCGCATCCTTTTAAAATGGAATCAAAGAATGTAGCAATTGCTTTCCATCCTTCAACTGACTGAATTTTTGTGAGAATGGAATCAAAGAGAGGACATGATACTAATCTCCTCTTTAGGATTCTGTGTATAGTATCTTCCTGGAAAACATCTGAATGCATACATTATTGAGAGAAGTTACTCGTGGATTTTCTAGTGGGCTAAAAGGCTGTGGCCAAAGTATACATACAGTAAAGGAAGCGAGGGCTAGTTAGGCGTCTGTGTACACACACCCTCTGTCAGGTCTTCCCCATCCTGATGGCAGAGCCTGCCTTCCAGAACCCAGAGAGCTGCACCAGCAGCAAGGCCTTCGGATTATTAATTCATGCTAATGTTTTACATCCTGACTCTGCTTTCCAATAATGAAGCTCAGGTGAAAAGGACAGTAAAGCATCAGTTGCTTCAACTATGACAAAAACCAAAACAACAACAAAGAACTGTAACTACTTACAGCATACTTTTTATTCTCTTTACTACACATCGTGTTGTAGATATTAGTCCTAAGTTTGTTGCTTTTAAAATATAACTGTTATATGCTAATTGTCAAGTCTCAAAGCTGAAAATTACAGATTTGATTCTACACTTTTGAGGACTTGATCTTCAAGAACAACATGCTGTCTGAATCCCAATACTCTCTACTGTGGACATGGACAGAGGCCCCTGGGCCTGAGGACACTGGTTCAGATGTCTATTAGGGTAACTCTGTTTGGAGGATGAAATAGCCCAAGGCAATTCATTTAAGAACAGATAGTAAGTGCTCAGTAAAAAGGTGGAGTTATGAAACAAACACTGGCTCCTCTTACCTCGTTGGCTACTTGCATGTCAATTTAAGAATTATGTGAAGCAATTGACAGTGTGATGACATATCCCTGAAAATTAGTTAATTAGGGGAGATACTAAATAAATAATTAATACATTAGTAAAATTTAAATAGACCAACATTGGAAGTATCCTTCACGCTCCCTGAAAATGTTATAGTGGTAAATGTAATCAGCAAAGAAAAACAAAAATTTGACTCAGTATATGTTAATCTGTTAATTAATTAATCTGTTAATTAATATGTTAATATTGAGGCTACTTTTCCCCCATGCAATTTGTGAGATTGTTTTCTTCACTATAAAACTTGTATAAAAACATACTTCACAAGGTTTTGGGGATAACTGTATTATTAGGGATGGATATTAGTTAGGAGTTTTTCAAGTTTTATAATGATTTAACATGAACCAATCTGTTAATTTATTATTACACTATTTAAAGAATATATTTGCTCATTACCCCTTCTGAATTATAATCATTGGTGTGCAAATGGCTTATATCCTGATAATTTTAAAATAAATTAGAATTATACAAACATTCCAGCTCCATATTGTAACTTGAAGTGGGTTAATCTAACATTTCTTACAACTTTGAGGATATCATTACAGACGATTGAGCATTGTACGAAACGTGACAATCTCGAGCGTGTATTCATAACACAGTGACAGACTGGGGCTTGTCCTATGACAGTCTGTCTGGGCGGTTGCAAGTCCAAAGCTCCTCTGCAGTTCTTCAGCCTGTGCACACTGGTCTTTAACTGACGGCTGTCACTTGCAGTCTGCCTCTGTGCTGCTGTTCAGTGACTTGGGCTGTTTCTCCTCCAAAGCTTACAGGTTATACTGTTCTTATTGTGATATGAAGTTCTCTTTCAATTTATAAAAGTGAATTGTGAATATTTGAGTTTTACATAACGTTATGGCGTATTCACATATAGTAAAATTGTTACCATAGGAAAGCAGACTAATATATCTACTGCTTGACATACTTTTTGTGACATAAATAACTAGAATCTGTTTAACAGAGATCCTTAATACATTATAATCTTATTAATTTTATCCATTGTGTTATACATTAGATTCCTATATTTGTTCATTCCGTATAAGTACATTTTCTATTCTTTGGATTACATTTAAATATTTTTATCCACTTTTTCCTGGACATGGTAATGAGTGTTTAATATATTCTCTATGCCAGTATTCCGTATATTTGCATACATATACATATATATAAATACAATGTTTGTGTGCACATATATTCTACGTGAAATTGACATTTTCTCTACATGAAAATGAGAAGTATTATTCTATTTGCCTAATTTTATTTACCATTATGTATGCCTGGTTTATCCATGCTATTACAACTTCTTAAAGGCTATAATCTCTCTCCATCTATCTATCAGTGTATCTATATTAATCATATATCTACATCTACCAATCATTTATCTAATGGTCTGTTCATCTATATATCTTTCATCTATCAATCCATTCATCTAAGATAGATGGACATATATATATATATATATATGTGTGTGTGTGTGTGTGTGTGTGTGTGTGTGTGTGTGTGTGTGTGTACACATTTTGTTTATCATCAATGGGCATGGGTTATGTATTAATTCTGAATTTTGGTGACAGTGCTGCACTGAACATAAAAACATAACAATTCTATGCCCTTTTCATTTAGTTCCAGAAGAAAGATTATGAGATTGTATGGTGATTTTATTTTTAACTTTCCCAAGAACTCGTATGCTGTTTTTCATAATAACTATGCTGACCTACATTTGCACCAATTGTAGACTATGTTTCCTTTCCCTGCACTCTTACACTTACATCTCTTTTGACAATAATCAGCCTTATGGATGTAAGATGGTGTCTTGTAATGGTCTTACTTTGCATTTTATGATGATTAGTAATAGTGAGCACCTTCTTACAAACCTGTTAGCCCTCTATGTTCAAACTTTAAGTACTAAGTCGAGAAAGTATGGTGAACTTTTCAGATACCTATTCTCTGTCACTTGGGAGAATCATATAGTTTTTAGTTTCCACTCGGTTAGATTCATCCCAAGCAAATGACCTACCATTGATCCGTATCCTCAGCCCAGTGTGCCATATTTACTAGAAAAATATATAAAGGACTGAAGAGAACTTGCCTATCATAGGCAAGGCCCTGGGTTAAGTCTTTCATGGTTGGATGGAAATATCTATATATGTCTAAAAGTCCAGTTTAGACAATGGGTCAAGACTGGCATTTTATTAATATGTCTCTTTGACTGTCAAACATTGTTGAAAGTAGTATGGTGGTCTGAATGAAAATGGTCTCCATAGACTCATAGGGAATGGAATTATTAGAGGTGTGGCTTTGATGGGGTAGGTATCGACTTGGTAGAAGTGTGTTACTGGGGCTGGGCTTTGGGTTTCAAATGCTCAAGTCATGCTACGTTTCTCTCTCTCTTCTTGCTGCCTGCAGAACCAGATGTAGAACTCTCAGCTGTGTCTTCAGCACCGTGTCTTCTGTGAGGTGCCATGATTCCTGCCATGACCATAATGGGCCAAACTTCTGAAACTGTAAGCCAGCCACAATTTAAATGTTTTCCTTTATAAGAGTTGCTATGGTCATGATGTCTCTTTGCAGTAACAGAACATTGACCAAGATATAAGTTGGTACCAGGGTCTGGTGTATTGCTGTGATAGGCCTGACTGTGCTTTTGTTTGTTAGGCAAAGTGTTGCTGAACACTTTGGTACTTTGGACTAGAAAAGTGATTGAATACTGTAAGTTGGTCTTAGTGGGCCTAAGTGGGTCTAAGTTGGTCTAGTAAGAGCATGGAAGATAGTGGTGCCAAGGTTGATTTGAATTGTGGAAACCCATCTCAACAAGTTTCAGGGGGAAGAATATTAGTATGTGACCTAGAGCAATAGAAATTTGACTCAGAGAAGTGGAATACAGAAATCTCTTTCTGTTTTTGTGTCACTTCCTATTTCTTCTTTCCTTCCCATTAACATTTCCTCTATGTATTTTGTTGTTTCCATGTTGAATATGTGTATGTGTGTGTGTGCACGCATGCACATACATATAAACATATATATTTATTTTAAAATATATACTGATAAATTTACCTCCTTTCATCATCTTTCTGCTTTACCTAATTGTATAACTTTTATTAAGCTTGTGCTTTGAGACTTTAGGCATGTATGAAGTATGTTCTGGTTATCGTAAACTTCACATCAGCTGACCCTCCTCCCACCCTATGATACCACCCGATCCCCTGCATGTGCCTGACCATGTCTGTGACTTGTTTAATATTATGACATTCTACCCTCCCCCCAACTCCGTACATGTTCTCCTTCTTACTTCATACACTTCTTTTCTTAAATTATTATTGTCACAACATGAATTAATATATAAATAAACCTTCTAAGTCTGCTCAATGTTACTAGTATCTCTATATTTTAAGGCTGACTGATTGGTATTGGCTAAACAATTATGGGCTCCTCCATGGGGAAGAATAATTCTTCCTCTCTCAACAGTCGTTCATTTCTTAAAGCCCTTCATCTAGTGGGGAGGCACACACAGTTCCCTCCATCTGCACTGGTGTGACAACTGGTATTGGAGTTGATCAGAACTTGTTTAGAGATCCATATTATTGATATGTCCTGGACTTAGCTTCTCTGTCATACACTGGAAATGCTATTAAGAAGTCCTTGTCTTCTGTATCTTACAACCCCTCTGTCCCTTCTTTCATTATGTTCTCTGAGCCTTGTGTGTAGGGATTTTGTTGTAGATGTGTCAATTGAAGTTGGGTGTTCATCTATCACTTATTTTCTGCATTATAAACTGTTGTGAATTTTTGATGCAAAAAGAAGCTTCTTTGGTGAGAGCTGGGTGCTACCCTTCCCTGTAGTATAACAACAAGTATTGAGAATGCAGTCGGGAATTGTACTGGTTCAGGAAACAGTAGTAGTATGTTCTCTGTGACCCACAATCTCACCAATCACTGTGACTAGCTAAGTTCCTTCCCAGAGTCCTGTTTACGTACCCATTCACTTTTCAGTTTGTTAGAGGAGCAAAGCCCAAGAAGACTCATGCACTTGACCCTATTTAAGAGTGGCAAGGCAGCACTTTTCTCTTCATGGGTAGCCATTCCAGTGCTATTTTGTGATTCTTTGTTAGTTTCTTTATTTCTTTAAGTGCATTTACATTGAAATTTCCTATTCAAATGGGAAGTGATTGCCCTGGATAACCAAAATCTTGGGCATTTCTGTTAAATATGGATTCCAGGTCAGTAGAAGTGGTTTCTTGAAACTGTACAGCAGTTCTCTGTTAGTCATGAAATCCAGCCTGAAACTGCCTTCCCAAGAAGGAGCTCCTTAGTGGGGTTGATGGTTCTTGATGTCTTTGAAAATTGACAAGTTAGGGTTAGTTGTAGGATGACACTTCAGGAAAAAAAATACTTTAGTAAGGAATAAAAAACACAGTTTCAAGGAAGAAATTTTAAATGGCTCTAACAGCTGTCCTGCTACATTGACCAGAAGCCCCAGTGGCCAATGTTCACTCTATTGATTTGAAATCTTCCTAAAATCAGACATTGGACCTTCCTCCTTCTCTTGATTTTTCTTCGTCCTTCTATATTTTGTTGTACTAATTTTAGGGTTGCTCTTCTCAGTTCAGAAATGATGAGGTCAGTAGGATGGGACTTTGTCTTGTTGGTTCCACATTAGATCTGAATATCTCAGCCAGTTACTTTCATGTGGCAATTGTGTAGGTCTACACAGCCAGTCAAATCTCTCTTGAGTGGCAATCTCATGAATTCAGCTCTTTGCTGAGTCTCACCATATCTAAATATAAGGAATTAAAACTTACCACAAGAAAACATAATACAAACCAAATGTTTGCTGTTGTCGGTGGTGTTTTTTTTTTAATATATATATATAAATATATAAGCCAGTTGTTTCAGATAGGACCTGATTTGATGCCAGAAGATTAAGTATGGAAATTTATGCCATTAGCATCAAATGCACAGAGACCAGGGAAGTGTAGCATAGTGTACAATGCACAGGGCTGTCTCCCAGAAGAAAAAGAAATAAAGCCCTTAAGTGACAGCAGTACCAAGGTTGAGAAACCTTGCTCTAGATCTCCTTAGCATATTCCCATTGTGTTTGGAGACAGCACGAGTACTTGCCATGTCACATGAGCTACCCTCTTTAAACAACAGTAGACAAGGGCTTTAGAAGCAGGCAGGCATTCTCATTGGAACTGTATTACTATCTTGTACCAGGCATGTGACCTTTAAATACATCTACAATATATAATATACAGATTATTAAATGGAGGTAATGTTAATCTATCCTCCCACAAAATAATCATGAAGATTAGATGAGTTAATATAGGCTGGTGTTTAGACTGGTGCCCAACCCCTCATAGTCAATGAACATCATTTGGTGTTGATATTATTACATTGATTTTTCCTGACTGATTTTTCTTTTTGTTTTTTTCTACTTTTGTTTTACTGAAAATATATATTTTTATACAATCTATTCTGATTGCAATCGCCCCTCCCAAAACTCCTCTGAGACCCTCCCCTTCCATCTGAATTCATGCCCTTTCCATCTCCTTCTAGAAAATAAGCATCTAGAAAATACTAATAACATATGACAAAACAAAGACAGACAAACCAGGGTAGGACAAAACCAACCAAGCAACCAACAAACCAAAACAGAAGAAAATGATCCAAAGAAAGAATCACAAGAAGCATATGAAGATGCAGAGACACACAAGCTCATCATTCACACCTTATTTCAAATGACTTTCTCCCTTCAAACACAGCCTCCTAGCTTATCAGTCCCATCTTGCTTACAGTTTTCTTATATGCATTTAACAGGTGCTGCTGTTTCTAAAGAACAGTATTAGCCCCGTTAGCACCCAACTGAAAAATCTTTGGAAAGTCTTTATTTAGAAGAAATAGTTTGGAATCCTTGACATGTCACAGACAAAGTGATTTATCTAAAGACATTCTCATCATAGCCTACCCATACCCGTCACTCCAAATACCAAGCTGCTGGCTCTTACATAGATCATGTTTAAATTTTATTCTTAGAATCGCAGAACAAATGCTAAGGCTGGAATGAGCATAATTCAACTGAGAAGTGTTTATTAAGGATCAAATGTAGGTCAACCCTGCAGTACATGCATGTTTAATAAAGACAAATGAAAGATAAGCTTTAATTTTAAGGAACTTAATGCCTTAAACTTTTTTTTCTAACAAGCTTCTTTATCTATTATTAGTTTTGAAAGTAGCTTGCTAATTTCTCTTCCTAGACTTATTTTGTAAAATATTTTATTTTTGTCTTAGTGGTTTACTGCCACATTAATAATACGGCGTATGTGACATCATCTCAAACTCGACATTCTGAGGCAGGTGGATGTAGCACTATAGATAGAGAGCTGATTGCTGTCAGCTTACATCATTATTAATATCCTAGCTTCTGCTCAAATTTTGCTCTGTAATTCTACATGAAATAAGAATTTCTGTAGTTGCCTAGAACTATGGGTCTAGTTATTTTCCTGGTACATCCATTGTGTGATCTGACCTATTTCTTTTGGTCATTTTTACTTCTGTTAAGAAAACTGAAAAAATATCTGAAATAATTATATATATATACATATATGATTACATATAAGTGTATATATATATATATAAAATCTGAGTATATATAATATAATAAAACATCAAAAATCATTCTTTTCTTCAACTTGAAAATTTCTAAATTATTAAGAGATATATACCCTTGACTAATGTAAACACCTAGGCAAAATCCACAAGAATACTGGTGAATGTGAAGGGTGACCAAGAATCTAATGCTGGTGCTATTTGTTTGGCATAAGAGAAATGACCTTTAGATATTTCTGAAATAAATGACTATTTTCTTGGTTGTAAAAGCCCATCAGTGAGAGTTTGCATTCTAACTTTGTAGCATTAATATATTTAGCCATAAACCTGCAGATTTAAATAAAATACATTTAGAAAATACATTAGACTCTAAAGTTTAATCTATTTTAAAGTTGTTGTAAACTCTTTGAAATGTTTCCCTGATGACGCCACATAAAATTTCAATAGCCAAAACGATGATGTGGAAAGTGACGACCATTCTTAAAGTTAATCCATGCCTCATGAGCATCTCATAAAATCAGAGAGCATTAGGAATTTTGCACCCTCAGAATCTGGGTCATTTAAGAGAAAAGTAATTTAACTTAAAACTCATCCCACCCACATCCTGTATTTGAATCGCACGAGCAGTAATGACGTGTGTCCCCGCCGACACTTGATGTTACGAGCGGCCCAGGTACCACAGTGTCTCATGTGCTGTCCTTACTCTCCTTGTACAGTGTGTAGTATGAAAGAGACTGATATGACCATTGAATGAGATCTGATGTATAATTAAATATGTGCCAATAAAAGTAGTCTTGCTACCATTATTAGCATCAATTTATGTTTCCTTTCATTAAATTGAAAGAACTTCCTTCGATACCTGGAAAACATTTCAAGAGCAAATTTTTTTTCTTAGCCAAACTTTAAAGGTAAAAACTAGCTCTGACACCAAAAATTCGAATTAATTAGTCTGAGATATAGAGAGGTTGTACACCAATCTTCCAGTGGCTTAGAAGTGATTTAATCTTTAGTGTTCCCTAGAGACCATCAGAGATGTGAAGATAATACAAGCATATAACACACCATGCACGGTGCCGGGCGCCTTCCACAATCCGCTTTCTCATACCTTTGAGGTAATCTCTGTACTTTCCCTTAATATTAAGAGAAAAGTTTCTCATAGCCAGCACCGACTGTGTTGATGTTCTTACTTAACGCTCAGCTCACGTGATATACACCCAGATCATTAAACTGAAAGACTTGTACCATCATGATTTTTAATGAAGTATATTTGAATTATGCTAATTCTCAAAGCACTAGAATCAAATCAAGTGATCAAAGTTTTTATGATTGCTATCATGTGTTCTGAACCCCCCTCTGCCATCCTCACAATTGGCCGCATATAGGAATCTTTCTTGAGAATGCAGTTGGAAATGGAATATTAATCAATGCTGAACATTAGAAAGAACGATGATGAGCATAATGCAATTTCTGTTATTCCTCAATAAGAAGCAATAAGAAGCGGTATGTGGCTCTGGAGGTGATACTGCTCTGCCACGTGCCTCCCCAACACCACCTACAATCAATACTGCATTCTGCCTTGACAGAAAGCTGAATTTTTATCTGTTAAATGTGTGAGCTTGGGGCACTGATGTGTCTGAAGTGGTTTAAATCTGGAATGTGGTGTGCTGAAAAGAGAGTTGATTGACATCTTTGTTTATTGAAAAGTATTACATGAACAACAAAACCCAAGCCACAACAGAACACTCCATTGCAAAATGCAGCTGTGTTATTTTTCAATCCTGTGTGGTTGGCCCCTTTGAAACTTGTCTGATGTAATAAAGCCAGAGGATATAAAACAAACAAGAATATTCTTGATTCAACACTCAGAAATTTAGACGAGGATGACTTTTTTTTTTTTGGCTTGGGGTAAAAATCTTTCCCATAATACTCTCCTACCTTTGATTTTCTATTCTATTTATTCTGAAGAACTTTTGCATTTTTAAAATGTCCTCTTATGTTTATTAACTTGAATATAAATTCAGAATTATTTAATAAGAAAACAAATTGGAGGGAGTTAAATATTTTTATGTATCCTCTATAAATGAGAAAAAGACATTAATGACACTAATCTTAAAGCACTAAACATGTGGAATAAGAAATGAAGTTCCCTTTAAATTTTATGTTAGAATAATTATCCCTCTCAATGTAATTTGCCCATGTTTTATTAAAGCTTTATTATGTCAAGGTAAATAGAGGTTAATGCCTCTGTTGCTTCTTCCAATGAAGTATTATCTTTAATCTTGCTTTAATAAAATAGTGGTAAATTGCACAGTAGGGGTAATCACCAAGGGCTAATTTAGAGAGTTGTAAAATCCTTTACCAACTACATTCTGTAGTTAAAAATAGAAGTAGTTTTAAGAAAACACAAATTGCATTGTAACTTGAAGGAAGTTAGAATACTGATACTCATTATTTTAATTATTTGCTTAATTAAGTAGATGTTATTGGGTACCTACTATGTGCATGGCAGTGTTTAGGTTATACCAAAGGTATGGGGAATGTTAATGTGGATTTTTCTCACTGAGGAGCTTATGTTTAATTACTTGGACAAATACATAAAATTAAACAACTCCAGCCTAGCAAACAGAACTGCCTTTGCTAGAATGTTTAGAAAAACTCACTTCAGGAAGATACGTCAGGATTTCTACCTTCTAAGATAACTTTTGTTTGTTTTCTACTTTTGCATAAGTTTAGTAAAATTTATATTACATGAACTCTGTAATATGAATGCAAAACAGGTGTCACCACATGTGTAATCCTGTGCAGGCTCAAGCCAGACCAAATCTCAGAGTGGAGGGGGAGACGGACATGAGCTCCCACTCCTGACCCAGGAGCTGCCGGCCACTGATAGCTGTCCACACCGGTGCAGTGGTTAAGTCAGCCACATTGCGGTTAGGCCACGCACCCAGAAAGGATGGAGTGTGCAAACTGGGCTGATGGCATGCTTTAAAGGAAGACACAGCTGGGCGGTGGGGCGGGCGGGGGGCCTCTCAGGAGCCGAGGGAAGGGCACGCGTGGTCAGACCCCCATCGAGAGGTGTGAGACCAGATGCAGGAACGCACAGTCGGAAGTCACAGTCAAGTTCAGAGGAAGTTTGCGTCTTTGGTTTAGATTTATGAAAAAAAAAAGAACTATTTAAAAATGCATGCTGGATAAAAGCTAAATGATTATTACTAAAAGGTTTTTTTCCAGTGTAATGAAGAAAAAAAAATTATGTGAGAGCTTTTGAATCCGAGTGGGTGACCGAGGGCCGATGCCTCCGATGGGCCTTGTCATCAAATCCATAACACGCTAAGGCTGGAGTCCAAATCACTGTTTTGAGCAATGTGTTCGGTGGTATTGTATTAGTATTGTAACATTCCAGCGTATTTCATTTTAGTTTCTTGATTTCTACTGGTAATTTTTCATTATTGATTGATTGGTTGGATTTTTTAAACAGGGCCTCATTCTGTAGCTAGGGCTGTCCTGGAGCTCGCCATGTTCTCACAGTGATCTGCCTGCCTCTGCGTCCATGTGAAGTGATTTCAAGATGTGCACTGTGCCTGGCATTTCATTATCGATTTTAAGTGACCGAAGTTTCCCTAAGAGTGAGCAGTGCATTAGTTTATTTGATAACTCAAATTTTTGACATTACAGTTTGAGGGTGGCTGGCACTGTGCAGGACAACGTACAAAACTGTGTCCGTCACCATTTCTTTATAGTTTTTTTTTTTCACCCTGTTCCAGTTTTGTCTTTTCTCTATGCAAAACCGTGTAGACATTCATAGCGATGCTTGGAATATATGTTATTATCCCTCTCTCCTAACTTCAAACGTATTGTTACTTCCGGGTACAATAATCTTTAGGATTTTTCAGATGCGTGGCAGTAGTTGCAGATGTAATCAGAACTTTAAAATTCCAGAAGTCCTGTTGCCACGGTCACCAACCTTGTTAAACACTGCGGCATCTGAGAAGTAGTACTCCGCAGCTCCTAATTCCTGGGCCACTGAAGAGACCCCACACAATGGAAACTAAAGAGCACTCAGCTCTGAGTCGCCCTTCTAGAGCTGAAGAAAGAGATCCTAGCTCTTTGAGCATGGCATTCTGTGTAGTCGGTCTCAAAAAGGAAGAGTTTAATTGGTTATACAGGGACTACGCAGATTCCTGTAAAATTGCTCAGGAGCAAACACAAAAGACTCAGAAATCAAATGCAAATGATGTTCCTTTTTAATTTTCCTGTGGGTTGTGTTCCAAAGCAAACAGCCTTACGTTGGCTGACAAGCCATCTTCTCCTGTCTCTCACAAGCCTCTGACAGTAGAGGGTATATATTGCTCCGAGTGAAGATCTGAAGCTGTTATTAAAATGGAAATATTCAAAGCAGTCAGGAGTCTGTGAGAGTCTGTTCTGGAGACACATTAACGTATTTGAAAGGATATCAAAGTTTAACATAGATGGTTGTAATTGCAAGACGTAAAGCTACTTAGCAGAGTTATACCTGGGACCCTCAGTGCTGGGGCTAACGTCACTCAGAGCGAAGCTGGATGTCGGTCTGAGAGCTTTTACACTCTGACATAACTTTATTAATCGGGTTTTGGTGTTTTAAGTAAAAAAAAAAAAAGTTCAGTTGGTGCATTATAGAATCAAATTATAGTACTTTCCACCTTGCGTTTATGATGTAACATGTCTTACTCTTTGAATCTATGTGTAAAAGTAATTTTTCTATAGCAAAAGTCACCAGCATTTCTTCCTCAGATGCTGAGGGAGGCGTGCCATTTCACAAGGCAGAATCCACATGTTCTACGTAGGACAGACAAAGTATAAAGAGACATGAATTATCTGCCAAGAAAAGATCGCATGTTTCTCACCATGACCTTATTCCTGTATAAAAAGATGGGATACATTCAGTAAACAGCTTTTCTCAAGCAGGGATACAAGTGTAAGCAAGTCAGGCCAATGGTGCGGAGATAGTTCTCTATAACCTGCACGTCTCTACTAGATTTAGTCATTCTTATTTTCCAACTATCACCAGCTATCAGAAAGAAGTTTTAAGACTTTCTTCAGATGGCACCTCTAAATAAGTGTCTGAGGCATGCTGCAAAGACAAAATGGTAGAAAATATGGGTCATATTCCCCTAGTGTTCGTAAAGATGTGGTAAGTGGAATAAAAATGGAAATGTCTGTTCTTGTGTTTACAATTGATGCCAGGACATGAAATTCAAGTTGTAGTATAAGAAGATTCAAATTGTGAGTTAGAAAGAAGCACAAAATATTGTAGAAATGAACTGTAAGGCTTCCAAAAGGGGAAGGATCAGAGCAGTGTTGTTTGTAATATTTGCCTAACTAGTTATCTAATATCAGGATGACTATCTTCTTATATAGATTCTAGCAAGGTTTGGGGATAGAAACCTCAAGGGTATAAGCCAAGGCACTACTTCAGATCACCCTCAGCATCTCTCTGTGACCCAGTGCTTCTCCAAGCTGAATGAGTATCCCTTAGGCAGAATTATTTTATAAAACTGAATGGATTTTAGGAACAGTTAATTTTGAGGAATAGTACAAAAGAAGCGCTGAAGTAAACAGGGTTTTGATTTCACGTTCTGCATTATATTCCAAGTAATGGCTCCCAGAAATACATGCATATTTATAATTAGGGGAATCAGTTGATATAGCTAAACATTAGCAGAGAAAAAGAGGTCAGATACAGCAAAGAATTTGGTAAGATTTACAATGGAATAAAGAGAACATGTTAACTTTGCTCAGCATACTGTTAAATGCTCAAAACAAATTTTATTTGTGCTGCATGAGAAAATGCTGCCTCTAAGATCAAGAAAATGCTTTATAGCACCAGTGTTTTTCATGGGAGTGTAGCTTTTTCTTGCATGGTATACGTAGGAACCATGGTGAAGCTGGAGACCAGCAGCTGGTGTCACAGTCTGATGATACATCGCTCTCCAGGATAAAAAATGATGGGGGTGATACCAACTACAGTCAGGGTCACTAGGCTGGCTTCTTGCAGCTGAATTTCCAATAGTTGTCTTAGAATGTACTGATATATTGTTCAGAAATCCTTTGTAGACTTGTCAAGTGCTAAGAAATAGGAGAGATCATGTCAGCCATAAGAACAACTGTCTTTTACATCTATACATTCTTTAACCATATATTCTTTATTTTATACAGATGTTCTGATTATAATTTATTTAGAATAGTTTTATTTTCTTCTCTTTACTAAGAGTACTTTGTGGGGCTACATTTAATTCAGCGTAGGTAAGTAGAAACTGAAAGCAAACTTATGATATCTTAAATAACACTGTTCAACAAACAAACAAAAACAGAGACCAGTTTTCTAATTCTACAGAGAATAAAGTGGAATGTATTGGTTAAATTTTAACATATCAAACAGCAAAAAGGTTTAAGGAAAACATTTGTCTATGAAGTATTACAGTAAGTGCCATACAATAACAATCACTGAAGTGTGTGTGTGTGTGTGTGTGTGTGTGTGTGTGTGTGTGTGTGTGTGTTTAATATGGCTTTGATTAGTTTCCTGGAAAGAGTAATGAAATTCTGAGTGAAACAAAAACCTGACACAAGTTTCATTTCTTTCAGTCACTCTAATATCACTAATCTATCCATGGACATTTCTTCTTATTTTATCTTGTCAAACTAATCCCTGTATACTGTCCTTTCTCCAGGCTACTGTGCTTACAGAACTCCCTCTGTGCTATCATCTGTCTTGACTTGAGAAGCTGTTCCATCATGCTTACTGCCTTGTAAGCCCTAGGTTTCTTTCATCTTAAAAATCCTGTAAGAAATCTGTCTAGATTCCACTCTTAAATTGAACAGAAAGTAGAGAGTCTTAAAAATCACTAACCCTAACCCTCACACCATGTACTCCACTTTCAGAGTCTTGCTCTAATGCAGTACATCTGCTGGGCATGAAAACCCTACTGGAAGCCGCGTTGGCACCCGAAGTGTATACTTTACGCCAGAATGGACCCTGAGCACTGTTCATCCTTATCTTGATAACCCATAATGACCTGTCACAGTGACAAACACCCAAGAAAACGACTTAAGGTGAGGAAAGACTTATTTTGTTCACAGTTACAGAGGTTTCAGTCCAAGACCAGCCATTCTCCTTTTGGCCCAAGGCAGGTGGAATCTCAAAGTGAGGGAAGAATGTGTCAGAGGCCTGTCATCTGATGGAATCAGAGAGAAACAGCAGAAATGGAAAGGCACACCCTAGAAATTCACTTCATCCAAGCAGACCCTACCATGTAGAATTCTCATCACTTCCCAATGATGACCTTGGCTAGCAATCCAGTGACTGCTTTGCAAGAGGGAGAACTGTAAATAGTCAGTCTCCCCTCACTGCTGCTGCCAGTTAAGGACTAAGTTCAACCTGTGCTCTTCTGGGAGATGTTCTCGATCCACACCTTGAGGACATGTGTCCGCTAGGACAGTATCACGTACATCAGTTTCAATAAAATATTCAGATCTCACTAAAGCCCCGCTATGCTCTGTGTATTCATCTCTCCCTCCCCCAGCTCCTGGCAACTGCTGGTATCTTTGTTGTGTCAGAAACACAGACTTAAATGCTATGTAGCCTTTCCAGAATGGCATCTTTCACTTAACCATAGACACATTCTTCTCTGTGTGTTTTTGTGGATTAATAAATCGTTTCGTTTAGTTGTGAGTTTCCATTATCTGGATGCACTGTTGTTTATTTATCTATTCCCCCAGGGATGGCTATCTCAGTTTTACTCCAAGTTTTGGCACTATGAGTAAAGCTGATATCTGCATGTTTTGTGTGGTGGATTTACATTTTCAATTTCTTTTGGGTAAATGCAAAGGAATGCCATTGCTGGACCATATGTTAGCAGTAAATTTAGTTATGTAAGAAGTTGCCAAGCTTTTTACTCGAAGTGACTCCTCGTTTGTATTTATCAATGAGTAGACCTATTGGTTGTCATTCTTACTAGCTTTTGGTGTGGTGGGTCTTTTGGATTTAGTTGTTCTGGTATATGGCTATTGTATCTCATAAATGCTCAAATTCACATGTCTTTAGTAACACCACCATTTTTTCATGTTTATTTACCATGTGTGTATCACTGGTCTAGATGTTGCTGAGAAAGTATTTTTAGATAAAATTAGCATTCAGATGGGTAAAGCAGATTTCCTTTGCTTCTGTAGTTTGGCCAGCCTCTCAAACAACCAATTGAAAGCCTTAAGATCAAATGAAAACTTGGTGAGCAGCAGAGAAGGAAGCTGACTGGAGAGATGGCTCTGTAGGTAATGCCTGCAGCGTAAGCGTGAAGACCCGAGTTTGCACCCATGACACCACCTCAAAAGCCACGAGTGGATCACTCGGGATGCTGCCCGACCAGCCTAGCTGAGACAGGATGTTCAAGGCTCAGTGGGAAACCTTGTCTCCAAATAAACAACACTAATGCAGAGATCAGATAGGAAAGGATGCCAGATGTTGACCTCCAGCTACTATAGCACACTGTAGGGGCTGAGACAGGCAGGTCTTTGGAGAGACTACCACACTTCATTTTTTGTTTTTCTGAATAAAGAATAATTCTGGTTCTGGAAACAACAATAATAACAGCGACAAAAAACTAAAAGAAAAAAAGCCTCACCCTTAATTTGGATAAATACATCATTTCTCTTTTGACTTTAAATTGAATTCAAAATATGATACCATTAGGAAAGCAATAAGCATTGTTCTTTATAAAATTATTTCTTTTGTTTTTATGGTTATAATATAATTACATCATTTACCCTTTTCCTTTCCTCTCTCCAAATCCTCTCATCTCCTTCTTGTTCTCTTTCAACTTCATGGCATCTCTTGTCATTAATAGTTATTGCATGCATCTATGTACACACATTTATGTTCCTAAATTGAACCTGCTCATTCTGTATAACGTTACTTGTATGTACGTTTTCAGGGATGAACCTTTGGTATTGAATAATTAATTGGTGTGCTCTTCCCTTGGGAGTACGTTTTCTTCTGCTCTCGGGATTCCTTAGTTGCCTATGGTTCCTCATGGTTTTGTTCATGGTCTTCGGCAAGTCTGTTGGGGTTGGCCTTGTTCAGCTCATGTTTAGGCAGTCATGTTGGTGAGTCTTCACTGTGTGGCTTCTGATGTTACTAGGAGACACACTCTCACAGAAAACTCCCTGATCCTCTGACTCTTACAATCTTTCAGCCCTTCTTCTGCAGTGTTTCCTAAGTCTGAGTTGTTTTTTAAGATGTATCCAATGAGAATGGGCTCTGCAGTTCTGTAATTTAGTGCAGGTATTGTTTTCTAGGTGTAGCCAATGGGACTAAGCACCACAGTTCTGTATTTTGACTACTTATGCTTTTCTGTAAAAGTCTACCTCTGTGGCAAAGATAAGTTTCCTTGATAAGGGGTGAGGACTGCATCTATCTGTGACTATAAAACAAATATTCAGAATTTAGTTAGAGAGTATACTGGCTTAATAAGGTATGTAAGTTCTCCAAGATCCATGACTTTACTAGTGCTGTGTAGGTGTCTAGATTTCCAGTATTAGGCATGATTTCTCTTGTTAAGTGGTTCTTAAGTCCAACTGAGAGATACTGGTTACTGCCAAGGTATGCATGTGACTACTGTAGCATTAGGTTATTGTGCCATGGTTGTCATTGTCGTGGTTTATAGGCATTGTATGGTAAAACTGTTGCTTGCTTCCCTCCTTTGGAAGCTTTCATAGTTCCTTCTGGTACCATGAAAACTAGTACTCAGTGAGAAGCCTCTCAGATCAGCACTAGCTCAGAGCCTTCTGACCCTGCAACTTAAGTACATGGTGTCTTCAACAACATTGACTTACCTCCTGACTCTGGGGGGTCAACTAAGGACAACACAGTAGCCTGCAACATTTTGGACAATTCTGACCAATAACTCAAAAGAGTGACTCTCATGCCTAGTATTAGATATTCTCTGAGTCTTAGGCTCTTGGAGGGAGCATTGTGAGTCCAGACGATGTTAAATGAGATGACAGATCTCATTTAATCTTCATATATATATTTATATGTGGACTTACATGTATTATAGGATTTAAGTAGATATTTAATAGTATGTATACTTATGACATTTTTAGACATCCTTACTGATATTTTTCCTTCTCTTATCCTTTTGTATTTATCTCCCTCTTCCTCACTATTTAGAGCCTCCTCCCCCATTATTTTTATTAGTCTTATGCTTTCTTCTATGGTTTCTTATTCATAAGGCTGATAGGGGTTAACTCCTGCAATTTAATTGTAATTTATGAATTAACATGAGAAAGGATTAAAATTTTGTTTTTCTCTTACTGCTATTATTTCAGGCCACAGACTTTAACACAATAAGTACCAGGAATCTAATTCCCATTCAGATTCATTCTCTCTTTTCTTAGGAGGCTAATTTGGAAAGAGAGCATCAAGGGCTGGAGGATTTTTATTCTAGCCATCATCCTTTCCTCTGTGCTCTGTGGAGCCTTCCTTGGTCCCTCCTGCAGGCTCACTGATCCTTCTGCTCCTGCCTGCCTCCTGCCTCCCTCGCATCTCTGTTGCCTGCCCAGCTTTCAGCACTTCAAGTCAGCAAATCATTGGCTACACAGTTTGCTTTACTCCTTAAACAGATGAAACTTTAGTTCTCACTCCACTGATGATTTTCTCACTGACCTTGTCAAGATGAATATTTTATTTTGAAATGTTTCCATCACTTTTTCTTAGACGTTTGTATGATAAACATGTGATGAAACCTTGTTCTATACTTTTTGTGAGTTTTTATCCATAGCAAGGCAATTGACATCTCTCAATGTCCTTTTTGACGTCTGTCCTGAATTTTCACCTTTCTATCTCTTCCCTCCGATTATTGTTTCTTTGAACTCTAAGTCTCCCACTCTTGCCTTTTGCTTTTATAGACTTCTACCAGCATATCCAAATATTCCATTGTGTCAGTTTTTTTATTTATTTAGTTTTTCAAAAGAGTCTTACTACAACTTCTGCCTGGCCTGGAACTCACTATGTAGACCAGGCTGGTCCTATTCGCACAGAAATTTGCCTGCCTCTGCCTCTCTTTTGCTAGAATTAAAGATGTGTACACATCTTGCCCCTTCCATAAGTTTAAAGCAGTAGCTATGGACTATATCTGCATCTCCACCTCTAAAGAGAAAAAACAAAACAAAACGTGGGGTTATTCATTTTCTTATATTAAGTTTGTCTTCTTCTCATGCTATGGTGTTTACATGTTAACATTTGTTGATATCTTCTGGTTTTGTAACCATTAATTCATCGATATTGTGGTTCTTAAGACATATGTACTTGGTAATCATAGTCAGCCGGAAGATGCTACATCGTCAGAAAATACAATGCCAGTATAACACTTCTTAAGTATTTGGTGCTTCAGGATTTATTTCCTTATTTCATTAAAATTGTATTTTTGTTGAGTACAGAATATTTGAACTGTAATTATGTTTTTCCGAATTTGAAGTATATGTATTAGCTTATTATTAACTGCCATCTGGAACTATCAAGATTACTTGATTACTGTCAAATTCTTAGATACACTGAACAGAGAATAACCTCATGACAGAGTCATAATATTTTATTCATTTTTCTGTATAAAGTATAAAATTAAGAAATGGTACTAAATGAAATCCCTCTCAGATGTATGCCCAGTATCCATTTTTTTCTGTTGCAGAGTAAATGCTTTGAAACAAACATGAACTGACAATTTTCTCTTACATTTCACTCTTCGCTGTGGGTAGGCCCTGCAATTAGCCAGCAATTTAGGAAATACCACACAGGATCAAGTAATATTGGGATTATTGAAGGGGAGTGTAAAAATAACTGATTTAGGCATCAGAACCATGTGACCAGGTTGCTGGCAATATGGTGGGAACTTTTAATCCAGGCTTTCCAGGGAAGTTCTTTGTAAATACAATTGGGCACTGTAGTTTCATCACAGATGGGAAATACGGAAAATGGTTCAGTCTCCAACTCATCACAGATAGCGTAACTTCTAAATACTTCTTAGAAAACAGGAGTCCCTCGTGCTTCTGTTCCCCTTACGTCTCCCTTAGTCTGCTTTTCCAAGTTTTTGCTACTTCTCATGTTGCAGAATTCAAATAAATGTTTCTTCATCTTTGTATATTCATTTTAGACAGGGACAGGAATAGCACTTGGTAGCCATTGAATATGATGCACAGAAGACGCTTAGATGTAAGTTTGGTTGTTGTATGAACCCAGAACCAAGCAGCCACTTCCTGTGAAATGTCCTCTAGTACGCTGTCATGTTTGCATATAGGAGGCATGCGAATAACATATATGTCAGGGGAACAGACCTGTCGTTAAACCTTTGATTTCAGTCAACTGTGCACAAGTCATATTCTTCAATTTATAAAAATTATATGATATGTAAAATTCTTCTAAAGTGGGGGCCGAAGATGTGGCTCAGCAGATAAGAGCACTGATGGCTTTCCCTGTGCTCAGGTTTGATTCCCCGAACCCACATGGCAGGTCACAGCTGTTTGTAACTCTGCTCTCAGGGAATCGGGTGCCCTTCTCTGGCCTCCTCAGGCATCGGACGTGTGCGTGGTGCACAGACATACACGCAGGTAAAATAACCATACACACAAAAGAAAAATGAAATAAAATAAGGAGATACATTAGCAGACGGCGTAGTGCACCCTCAGCTCTGCACTTCTGGGCCCTTCTCCAGCCTTACGGAGCATACACTTCCGTGCCCTTCTCCATCCCTACGGAGCGTCCACTTCCGGGCCCTTCTCCATCTTTACAGAAGGTCCACTTCCGGGCCCTTCTCCATCCTTACGAAGCGTCCACTTCCGGGCCCTTTTCCATCCTTACGAAGCGTCCACTTCCGGGCCCTTCTCCATCCTTACGAAGCGTCCACTTCCGAGCCCTTCTCCATCCTTACAGAACGTCCACTTCCGGGCCCTTCTCCATCCGTACGGAGCGTCCGCTTCTTGGCTTTCAAAAGCTTCTACTTCATAACTACCCATTTTCATGCCAGTGAAGCTCACATTTATGTCTTTCTTCTAGATCTCAATATTCCCTTCCAATTTCTGCTTTTATAAGCCACTTTGAGATTATTACATAAAAATCTTAGTTTTCTTGTATCCTGTAGATTTTCTGCATCCTGTATTCCCTCTCATTGGCCACAGCCACAAACGGACTTGCCTTTTAAAAATTCTCTTACTTTAATTCCCATGCACAAATTCTATTGATTGTACATTCAAATTAAACTTTTAGTGACCATTTCCCTCCTACCTCAGCTGGAGTCATCGTTATCGTGTCTTCTGCTCACACTGCTTCCCACTCATAATTGTTCTCCAGAAGGTATCTGGAGTGATTTTTCTGAAACCAAACTCTCTGACACTGTTCTTACTTAAAATTCAATGACTTTAGTTGCTCTTATAAAATCTCTCTCCCTTTACATGGCTTCCTCGCAGAGGGAGACCAGTCCTTCAGTCTCCGTCTTCCTCAGCTCTCACTCCTGTGGTCACACATGTCCTACAATTCTACTGAGTCCGCCAGCCCTGCTGGTGGAACTGGCAGACTCCATGCCCATGAGAGGCTCTGTACCAAAATAATGTGGAAAATATCTCAGAAAATACAAAGTTCACTCCCAACCTACACACACACACACACACATACACACACACACACACAGAGGCTCATACACACATGCGCACATACGCAAAAGCACACACACATGTGCACAGGCACATGGACAGGCACACACACACACATACCACGTACATACAAAAATAAAAAAGAAAAATAATGCATGATCAATCAACAAAGAGTATGTAACTTCCCAGAAGACCTACAAAAAACACATTTCCTTTCATCCTTTCATCTTTTAAGTGCATTGTTATTTTTAAAAGCATGATATAGGCATACTTTTGTACATATGATCAAAAGCTTAATCAGCTGTCGGGGAGAGCACAGCCTGTTAGTACATATATACTCAGATCACTGACATACCATAAATAATAAAAGTAAATTGATAATTCAAAGCTAACGCTAGCCAAAATATATTTTATTTCCCTGTACCAATACTGTTTTGCATTCAACATGACATAATTAATTTTCATATTGGAAATACTTAGTGTGAGAAACTTACCTTGCTCATTGAAATGCAAATGCAGACTATGCTGAATCGTTAATCCAAAGGTTATTAAAATATGATGAGTAGCCTTTGAATGCAGAATGTTCAGGCTCTATATGGCATCCCACTCTAACATGTTTTGTTGTTTGTGGGTTTTTTTTTGTTTCGTTTTTTGAGACAGGGTTTCTCTGTTGTAACTCTGGCTGTCCTGGAACTCACTGTGTAGACCAGGCTGGCCTTGAACTCACAGAGATCCACCTGCCTCTGCCTCCCGCGTGCTCGGGTTAAAGGCGTGCACCACTACTGCCTGGTTCAAACATGGTTTTTTAAAGTAATACTTTCCAACCTTTTAAATTTTTTGAACTCATTACAACTCTCAGTCAATTGTACATTTCATAAAGCATTTTCTAATGTGAATTCAATCTAGCAGTATTTATTTGCATTAGAAATTAAAAATGAGTGTTTTTAAATGAAAGCTACCCAAATACCCTTTTAATTTTTTTTTCTTTTTATCAGAGTGATGGCTTGATTACATGCTTCAGTTTTTTTTCTTCACATCGATAATGCAATCCATGTGCAAAGGAAAATCCTACCATTATTAAACTCACCAAATGGATTCTCTCAAAATGTCCAGGGAAAGATTAACACTTCCCAAATCTGACTTGGAAAACTGCTGCTTTCGTATGTTATCATTTATCACCCATCCTAAAGCACTGTTAACTTTCTATGTCTCAGAGACTTTGTAGCATAATTTGTTACATGGGGCAGCGGGAGGAGCTCCGGAGATTCATGCGTGTTAAAAGGCTTGGCAGCCTGAGGTTGCAGCACCAACACCCGGTACCAGGCTGGGATGGTGACACCTGTAGCCTCAGGGCTGGAGTGGTGGAGGCAGGCAGGTTCCCGGGCTCACTGGACAGCCATTTTAGAGATAGTGGAAACTATCTCTAAAAATAGAAAAATAAATTTTTTAAAATTTTAAAATAAAAATGGATAATGAAATCTGAAATTTATAAAATTCTGTCACTTGATTTTCAAGTAGCGAGCCTGTTGAATTGATCAAGCTATGTTGCGTATCACGATCCAGATGTTGTCCTTAAATGCTTTTGTTTATCGGTTATAAGATTTCTTGCATTCTTTAATTAATTAGCTTTCTATATTGAAGTCTTTCCAGGAAGCCATTTCAGAAACCTCTGACTCTAAGTGACTTCCTTCCTCTCCTCACCTGCCCACGCCCTGAAATGCTAGACCCTGGATAAAAGACTAGTGTTGTTCTTTTGAAAGTTTTAAACCTTTCCTTTTGTTTCCTGTGCATGCGGGAGGTATGAGGGGGCGTGGGTTTGTGCCTGAAATCAGAGGGTTACTCTGTGGGGTCAGTCTTCTCATTGTACCCGCATGTGAGTGGCAGGTGCTTTTTGTACCCCGCCCTCTCCGTGTTTGCCTTTTGAGCATCCTGATTGGTAGGGCAGAGCTGAGCCATTACCCCTTCTCTTTCCTCATGTCATGGATGCGCATCAGACTAGACAAGAAGGTCGCAAATCTTAAGTGAGAGATGTAGAAGCCATACCTTCTTCCTCCTCAGGACTGCTATTGTTTCTAACGCTTAAAAAATTATTTTAGCCAAAAAGGAGGTGATTCTGGTGAAGTTGAATAAGGCCCAAGGCAGAACTTCAGAAAAGAACTCCCCAGCTAGAGGCTCAGGGCTTTGGATGCCTTCTGATTGTGATGTGATGAGAGACCTGGAGGCTGAGCTCTGATGGAACTGTGACGTAGATTGTGAAAGATGTGCCCTGCGCTTCTACGCTTTCGTGCTGCAGAGCGCACCGTGGACCGGCTCTCCGTTCTAGTGCATCGTGTACAGTTGGTGACGCGTAGGGACACTGTGTGTCTTGTTGTGTTTTTATTTCTCTGCATTATTAGAAATAGATTTTTAAAATTCTTTCATCATGGGTAGAATGCTGCTTTCGTTCACTAATGTTGGAACATATTGCAAAGAAAGGGAAAACAAGAATGTTCGAAGGCTTCAAGCAAACTGCCAAAGAGCACGTTCCATTTTCACTGGCCATCAGGAGATCTGCCTGCTGCCGGAATCCCAGTTCAGATGAGCAGTGCCCATCATTGTGCTGTGTGTGTCTTGCTCGGCTGTGTGCTTGTGAGGAGGCCAGCCCTGTTTCACAGTTTCCATAAACAGTACCCAACCAGCCTGCTGGGGTCAGACCATGCTAGGGTGCTTCATATTCAATACACAACCTTGTAAAGAGAAGAAAAATGAGCCTTGTCCAAAACTCTTACCTCAGCACCCACTGGCAAAAATAAAATGTAAGCTGGGGACCACGTCTCTTTGAAGCTGATTTTTTAAAAAACTCTCTAACAGGCCTCTGGTGGTTACAGATATTGATCGTCAGAAAGTAATCTGTTCAGGTTTGGGGGCATGCCACTACAAATTGTGGAATGCATCCCTTCCTCTCCAAGGACATGTTGAGCTTTTTATATTGTCCATACCGGCTCACTTGTCAGCTGTCTACTCTCTTTGACATGAATTATTTTCTACCTTTTATGGGGCTCTAATTAAATATATCTTTAAAATAAGGAATTTTATTAGCATAGAATCTTTAGCTTGAGTCAAAACATTCTTTTCATCTTTCTTAACCCTCATTTTTCTTCTATAATCATTATTTGATCCCCTCTGGCTGCCTGCTACTTATTTGTAGTAGTACCATTCATCCATTGAGACCTTCCCATCTGTCACACAGCTTTGCTTTCTTTACCCGGAGCTCTGTTCCCCACTGTGCCATGTTTATCCCCCCTTTCCTTCCCCCTTCTCATCTTAGTTGGACTCAACACCACTCTGTGCAGGTGCTTTCATATTTTATTTCTGTTATTTTTGATTTATAAAAAAAAATAATGTGAAGACATTTGCTAATATCTAAAAGACTGATAAGACTTGTTAAAAATTGTGCATTTCTTTGGGTTTTTATGAATGAAAATTGGGGTAGGTCCAGAGCGTTTTAACATTCTGAGTGTTAAGTGAAGCAGTAGGGACCGCAGGAGCAGGATTTGCATAGGAGGAAAGAGCGCAACCTTTTCCTTTCTGCGCCTCCATTTGCTTGTTGTTAACATTGCCAATTAGTACCTTAGGATTCTCTCCTCTCCTCCTCTCTCTCTCTCTGTCTCTCTGTCTCTCTCTCTCCGTGTGTGTGGATTTGAATGCTTAAAAATGTTTAGACATAAAAATCCACCTTTGATGGTATCACGTCTCTTCAGATATTGCCATTAGTTTCCATTAAAAGTATATATCTTCTGACAAGAGAAGGGATTCCAGCGGTAGGAAGAGAGGCGAAAACACCAAACACCAATAAAAAGAGTGGCCTGGTTAAAGTACATGTCCATTTTGTTTACATTATGAATGACATTATGTTATGGTGTAGTAATCCTTCAAAGAGAAGGCTCTTTCCTTACTGATGGATCTCAGGTGAAAGAGATAACCCAGCAGAAAATGGAATGTCTTCGAGAAGAAATGCAAAGCGATAAAAATTAGGAAATTCTACATTAACAAATGCAATTGCTTTTATAGTTTTGCTTCCAAGAAGGATATTATCATTTCATTTTTTTGTTTATAACCTAATACTTTGAATTTAAATCTTGAATGATATTGAATATATTTTTCCTCAACAGTTTGCCATACCCTGGTAATGAATTTCTTCTTGGCATGTAAAGTATTGAAGTTTGTGTCTTGGGATACAAGACATGCAGAGATTTTTCTGACAACAGATTCTCTATCATCATTCAAAAAGAATTCAGAGCATCTTTGATCATCTTTTAGACCATAGTTGTTGGAGATGGTAGATAGATGACAGATAGATAGATGATAGATTCACAGACGCATATACGCGCACACACACACATACATCATACATACATACATAGATGAAGAGACAGATGGAGTATCTGTGTGATAATTTAGTATCTGTGGATTCTGAATCTGATTTGGAAATCACAACCAAGCAAGAAGCTTGTTTTGCCTAGTCAACTAAAATGAATTCAGTTATTTTTGAGGTTTGCTGATGACCAAATGTTCTTGTATCAGGTTTTATGTGTACATAGCATTGAACTTACTTCAGTAAAAGGAATCTTTGTTAAGCAGAAGGTAATTGTTCTGACCGGGAGCTCAGGGTGTAGCTGAGGGTGGAAACACCCTGACTCTCTGTTTCTACCATCAGTGGGATATAGAACACTGGGAATATATTTATTGAAAACTGGTTGATTAAATTTGGATCATATCAGATTAGGGCCAAGGAAAGGAAAAAAATGTTTAAAAACTTTCAAGGACATATCCCGGCATAGAAGAAATGATGGTCTTATGGTAAGAAAAGTTTCAGAGATTGACGCATATATGTCTTTAGAACTATATGGGTCCATTTTGTCTTGTCAGAGCATGAGATGGTAAAAGAAGCATAATTGGGAACTTGAGTATATATTGGCAGTTGACTGTGTCAGTCCTGCAACATTCAAAGATGATGAGGTATACAGTAAACTTCTATCAACTATCAATCTATCTATTTATCATCTATCATCAATCTATCTATGTGTCATCTATCTGTCTATCTGTAATCTATCATCTATCTATCTATCTATCTATCTATCTATCTATCTATCCATTCTCGATCATCTATCTGTCATGTACCTATAATCTATCTATCTACCTATCTATCACCTACAATTTCCAACAACTGTAGTTTGCAAGAGGAAGAAAAATGCACTGAATTTTTTGAATGATGATACAGGATTCATAGTCAGAAAAAGTTTTACATGAAGAATGATTAAAAAAAATTGGATTATATACAGAAAGGAGTTGTCTGCTGACCTGTGAAGAGGCAGGCTTTGAAGGACAGAGGTATAGAAAAAGGAAAACGTACTGAGGTTAAATTGGCATCCAGTGATCTTCCACTGGACAGATTTATAGATTCGTATCTGGAAGGTATGAAGTCAAGGAGAATAAACATTAGGTTTTTAAAGATTGATTTCCCTCCATTCGTTTTTAGTTTCACAATGCTGATGAAGAAGTACCCGTAAAGTAGGCGGGTAGGTCCTTCCAAGGAGGACGGACCTTGACAATAAACAAACACCCCATTAAACCTAGATTTACAATTGAGGACCACATGTGACTACTTATGCCCCAGGAGTAATGGGGATCAGAGACTGGCCAACTCGCCAGCATTTTAAATGTAGTACCAGACTATCTCAATTTCTAGTAAGAATTAGGAAATCTGTCTTAAACAAAATTCCTCTCTGAAGAAAAGATTGTGACATTATCCAGAACTGTCACATGATTTTTGCTCATGTGGAAGTCTGTAAATCACGCGTGTGCCTGGTGCTCATGGAGGCCAACAGAGGGTGTCAGTTCTCTGAGAAGTGGAGTTATAGACGTGGTGAGTCAGCCTGTGAGTGCCGGGAATCCAACCCTAGCTCTTTGCAGAAGTGACTAGTGCTCAACAACTGAATCGTCTCTATGTCCAGTGTCTTTAATTTTTAATTTAAAAAAATTGTTTTGAGACTGAATTTCATGTAGTCTAAGCTGACCTTGAACTCACTATGTAACCAAAAATGACCTTGAAATCTCAGCTTTTAACTCCGTGATTATAACTGTGCACCATCATACCAGGCTCTCTTCAGAAACATTTAAAGTCTTTCTGCTCTTTCTATAAAATCCAGTTCTAAGAACTGTCATGAATGTTAGAAAGCTACCCAAATCCCTGAAATAATCAAAAGGGTAAAATATTAAAATGAAGATATACAATTTTACCGTATCTCTGAATAATATCTTTACAGTACGTGACTTCTCATGGCTGAAGAGATGGGTCAGCACTGAAGTGCCCTTGCTACTCTTACAGTCACGAAGTCTGAGCATTCGTGTCAAATGCTTAACACCCTGACCTGCAGCTCCAGCGGGACTCAACTCTGTTCTCTGCAGACACCTTCACCCTCTGTGCAAACACACAGTCAGGCCTGAATGTAATTAAAACTAAAGTAAATCTTTATGTATGTATTTTAGTTTCTAGAATACTTCATACAAAATAGATCAGTAAATAAGAATCCCATTATTTTTTTAATTGAATTTAATTTTTTAAATTTTTTTTCTCTCATACCACTTATACAGTGTATCCTCCTCCCCTCCCTCCACCCCTAGATCTTCCCATCTCCCCTCTCCCCTATATCTACCTCATATCACAACCCACAAACATTCCTCACCACTGGCTTCTCCCCAGGAAAGAACAGTCCCCCCAGGGTTACCACACAATCAGGGCATGGCAGAGCAAGAGGGAACAAGGCCCCGGTACCAATCAGCATTTGGACATAGTTGGAGACATTTTATGTGACTAAAGATAGGACACCTTAAACTGTGAAGGCCAGCAGTTAGTCTGAAGTTATCTCTAGAAGCGTATGTTAAATCATGGAACAAATTCGATAGAAAGATTAATAATTACTAATAAAGATTAATAATTGTTTTTGCCTTGAGAAGGAGACTGAAGGCTTTCCTGGCACCAGTGGGGTTTTTATATCTCTCCTGTATTTGGCCGTCATAGTCGCATGTAGGGATGGTCTACCAAGAGCAAAGAACCTACCATTATTATGTTATGGCCTCTTGCTTGAATTTCAGATGATGTGTCAAAAAAAATTTCTGAATAACTGTGTCAGCAGTTTATTGACAGTGATACAGTCAATGATAATATATATTTTCTGAATAACTTAAGAGTTTTACACGTGTCCACTTCCCTTTTGTCTCCTCTTTTGTGTGTTATCTATCATATTTTGCCTGTTTTAAAACATACAAGTTCAAGGTTTTTTCACTGTTCCTTTGAAAGTCCAATTACATTTTTCACAGATTTTTAAGGGGAAAGGTTTCTTTCATTCACCTAAGTAGTTGCTGTTCCAAGACACCTTGTTGTTGGCTCAAGTTTCTCCTCATCATGTGAACTCTGCCATTGGAATTTTCTAGTCAATTTGAAACCTTGTAGATGTTCTACATTTAAAAAAAAATTTCCATGCATTTTATTTACTAATTTGTTCTTTGCTTGCTTGCTGGTTTGCCTGATTGAAACTTTTCAGTGAATTTTCTTTCTCTTGGTTCATTAATCATATTCCTGTAGTTCGTTCATATGCATTCCATACTAATTGCTGCGATTCTGTCCTGCATAGTTCCCAATTCTCAAATATTTGGTTCTGTAAATTCTAGCAATGACAATAAGCTTTCTTATTTAACTAACCATTGTCCCTTGACTCGGTCTCAGAATGTTAAAGAACTTCTCAGAACATCTGGAAGACTATGTTTTGTAGTAGATCTGAATAATTAGATGATATTTGTGATAAAATGCAGGGGAGTCAACTGTAGACGTTTAATTCAATAGCTTTGCTAACAGGAAGGTACGCCTTGCATGTGCCTATTATCACAGATAAGATGGACCGACACTGCGTCTTAGGGACCTAAAGTCCACTGATGTGTTATCACACTCCTGATCACTCATAAGATGAAGTGTGATAAATCCTACTATTTTGATAAGAACTCAGAGATTAAAAGGGACATCAATCTTCTGAGAATTTACTTGTTTCTTACAGGTTCAAACAGTAACATACATACATAGGCAAACATATTCACTTTACAAGTTCAGCCAGTGAATTTCAATGAATACAGGGGAATGTGGGTATAATTCTGTGCTGTGAACTCTGAAGATGGGTGCAGCTGAGAAGCAGTGGAGGGTTAAAAACAGAATGGTAATTAATTGTTTTAAAAAGCAGCAGTGAGAAAGACAAGAGAACTGATCAGTGTACAACTCTATGTGCTATCCAGAGCCAGGAAGCATCAAACACAAATGGAATAGGGATTTTATGAGCAGAATGTGCTCAGATGAGTAAGGCACTTGTGACAGCAACATCAGCAGAATATCCCACACCGGGACCCATAAAAGGTAAGGAAAGTAAGCCCGAGAAAGAAAATTAGGGACAAGAGTAGTATCGATGTCTTTGGTAAGATATAGTGTAAAAAGGGGAAAAAAGGGCAATAAAATTAATTCTGCTGATGTTTTATAGTGATATTTTTGTCAAGAAGAAAATGTTATTTCTATGAAAGAAAGTAAAGTTCGTGACTGATCTGTAAATAAAAACTGAAAAGAATCTCTCATGGTAGTAGAGAAAACCACCAACAATATAAGTCCTTCAGGGGAATAAAGAGGCAGAGAGGGATTCCTCCCATGGCGACCGAGTGTCTATGAGGTTCCTTATACCTCTATTTGGAAATATTGTAAGGGTCACTGTTCCAGTGGATATCCAGTTTGGAAAATGGAAGGATAATGGCTTAATTCCCTAACTTATTTCAGAATGCACAGAACTGAGAGATGGTTTAGAAATTCAATTTAGAATATAGTTTTAAGAACCAGCAAATGATGAACATGCCCAGGAAAGGGTAACACTGGACAGAAGTGTCGTCTCTTCAACAACTTTTGCTCAGTTTGGAGATTCAAGAGTAGACTACATATTTCCCTTATAGATCAGTAAAACTACTTGGGAAATAAGCAAGAAACTCTAAAATATGTCATTCAGTTTTGGGACTGAAAGAAGTTTTGGAGACTTATGTTCTTATATTTTCTAAAATAGATTTAATAGCAATTATTGTAAGGTAAGGAATTAAATGACAGCCAATCAAATAAATGTATACTTTTTCAAGACCCAGGTGCTACTGTTACATGTGAAGAACCCAATTTTACCATGTGTACTCCAGTAGCAAATACTTAATGAGCACGCAAGTGTATTTTGTATGGACTAAGTTATTTACTGCATTATCTTCTGTTAATTTATACCAACTCCACGAAGTAGACATGATGACCATAATTCCAGTAAGGTAAACAGACTTAGAGTTTAAAATAATTTGTCTAATGCAGTTCTTCAAATTTGAATAACTAGAATTTGATTCCAGTTTATGTGACACAAGAACCCTCACCCACACCACTGACGCCCTTGTGTGTTACTGATGTTGCTGGAATTAAAACCAGCCTGTGCTGCGAGAGTGAGAAACAGATAGAAACCCACTCAAAAAGGTCGAGTCCCTTTTGGAAGGTTGGCAGTCAAATGCAGCATCTATCTCTGGACCCAACTTTCCTTACGGCTGAGGGATGTGGTTCTGTCAGAGATGTCTCAGGCAGCTTCCTACATCGCCTGGAAGCTGTGCATAACACTGAGGGGAACGTGGAATTCTAAAAGTGACCTCTTCTTGGCTTGTCATGGTGAGGCGAAGATCACCACAGCAGCAAGCACGGAAACTAGGCAATGCTGGGGGTTGATTCGCAGTAAGGCCCTGAGTCAGCTGCTCCACGGGGAGCTGACACAGGCACTGTGACAAGGTGGAGACTGGGCTGGCAAAGAAAGGCTCTGAGGACACACTGAATCCCAACTTCTAACAATGTGGCATGGCTATGCAAACAACACCAGACAGGCCAAACTTACATGCAAAAAAAAAAAAAAAATCAAAGACTGAGTGACTCATTTTGGGCAAGTGTATCTGGCAGCCTAGAAGGAGGAAAAGAAGGGCTGCACATACAATATGCTCTGCAGACAGAGGAGAGAGTCCCAGCCCAAAGACGGCTTCCGGGTGTGTGAAGTGTGGAAAATCTGAGACATGAACTGGGCTCTTCAGCCACGTTCTCACCCTTGGAAAGCAATCAGCCAGCAGACAAATCTCCAATTTAAATGACAGCAAAATGTATGCTTGGAGTTATCTGACCAAATTAGCAACTGGGATATTCTAGGGACTTAATTTGCACATTGAGTTTTAATAGTATTATATTTGTATAGCAGATTATGTAACCAAAAATGTTAATGGGGAAATGATTTTATTTGACTGGGAAATTGGCACCCTGACTAATTGTCTGAAAAGGAGCCAATTTTAAAATTCAGATGCTATTTGAATGAACTAGTATCGGCTGAATTAGGATTTATTGTGTAAAATATGCAGTTTTTAAAAATAGTCTGAGGAAAGAAAAAAAGGACTCAATGGACTAAGTTTGTGTACTTCACTGTGTTCTTGGATGAGCTTCAGCAAGGCACAAACAAGACCATCAAAATCATCAGAGAGATTGGGCAGCGTGGTACACGATAAATCTCCTCAAGTGAACACACTGTAGGAATATTCTTTTCTGTGTGGTCATCGGCAGGATGGCTTGGTTTCTGTCTACCACTTAGTCAGATAACAGTTATTTGATAAGATGCTTGGTTACTTTTGTATCACAACTACCTTTCAGCTTTATGTGCTTATTCTGTATATATTGGTGTTAAATAGTACTGGGTGGCAATTATTTTCATGGAAAGAAGTTTTGGAAAGAAACCTTGTTATTCTTTGAAAAGATCTCCTTTGTTAGTAAACTGTAATGTTCTTATTACTCGGGTTACCCCTGACTTCTCCTGAGCAAGCTTGGATCTTGTAAATAACAGTTAAATGGTCCTTTTCTTTCATAACTTGCCTTTGGGGTATAGAAAAGTACAAGGCTTCTTCAGAAACGCCTTTTCCTCTTCACTCTACTCCAGACAGCCCCCCTCTTTAAGACAACATCTTCAAGTTGCCATAGACAAACTGTGAGTGTTAAATGAATATCTTTGACAGGAGCTAAGTCTTTTGGGCATTAAAATAAAGTTCTGCTTCCCTCTCGGTGTGTGAAGATTGAGAGTGTGCTTTGACACTAGTAGCACAGGATGTGAGTCAGGCAACTTTCAGAGCCGCAGAGGTGTCGGCAGAAGGAAATATCAGCAGTAGCAGAACACATCAAGGTAATTTCCCACCTATAGACTCCAAGGAAGTCAGTCAGCTCATTGCCCCTCTTGGCTGATAAAGCCTCCTTCTCTGCTATCAAATACCACATAAGCTATCTTTCAACTCGTAATGCAGCAGTTCTCTTAAAGGGACACACAGATATAGAAACAAAAGCATATGCAAAATTTTTAAAATAGTGTTTCTTGATTCATTCGCAAGAATGAATGTTGTTGTTGTTGTTGTTGAGGGAAATTACCCCTGAATATCGCATAACCAGAATATTTACTCACTTTGGTTGAATTTCTTCATGAGTGGAAGCAATCAGTTTCTAAATGAATAAATATTTCCACTGTCCCCTGGTTTGATTCAGGCTTATGATTGTAAAATGCAGTTATATTTACAATATGGGTGTGGGAAACATTTTCCTACTTATGCTGAAATAACTCAACCTTCTTAATATATAGTAGTGTAAGTTGATGTCTACCTGTTATAAATTGAGACTAGTGTATTTTTTTCAACAAAGGCACAAGCATCCATGTATCCCATACCCAGGATAAGAAGCAGGATGTGCATAGCAAGGTTTATAATCGTTTGCATTTTCTGAACGCTTTCATTTTGCTCACTTTTCAAATTTTCAAGGTAGCAAAATGTCACCACATAGAGGTTACACTTGTATTCAAACATTTTGGTTTTCTAAAGATCCCCTAATAATCCCTTCACATAATTTCCATTAATATGTAATTTATTGCAAGTAGCAACCTGTATGGCTATAGGAGAGGACATAAATTAGCATTGCAGAATATGAACATTTGTTTCATGGTAAAACTGTTTTCTTCTGGCAACCATTTTGCATTTTTAAAGCCACAAGCACCCTGTGTAACAAAGCAGGGCAGTAAAATGGGATGAAGATATTGTAACTAAGTGAAGGAGGGCTAACAACTTTGCTGGATGGTTTTTATCATGGCTGCCCCAAATTCATACTCTCAGTAGATGAATGAAGAGAGCCCCACGTGGATTTCAAGAACTTGCTGGAAATGGATGAGAAAGCTTCTTCTCTGCTGGAGTTTGTAAGTAGTTTCTAGGAGCTACTTTCTGCATAACTGAAATTGATTGGGTTGTTTTATGTGTCTTCTGGCAAGACGCGTTTCCCGTATCTGCATATTTTTCTCTCTGTTCCCTTGATTGGCTTGGTGACAAGACTTTCTGCAAGACCCAGACATAGGCTCTTTCTTCTCTGTAGACGCCGAATGCTCTGACTTGGTCTCTGTTCAGCCTTGTGTTTTAGCGTTGTTCCTTGAATGACTTGCGCCGCTCCTCAGTGGTATTTACCTTTTTTTAGTGAAGACTATTAGTTTCTACCATTCACGCACAAACTGGGTTGTGAAACCATCTTTTTCCACTTTGCGTATTGCAGGTTCAGAATGCTTTACTTTGACTTCCACTTTTTTTAATCTGGGTGTAAACAGACACTCAGTTCCAGGTTTGAAATGCTATGGACATGTTCCTCACAGGTGAGGTGGGGCTACCTACCACAAAGCCATATCATCTAGAATTCAATATAGTTAGCTCAGCCTCTTCTTCAGACTATTTTTTAGCCAGCAACCCATGGCAGAGCTGGTTATGAGTGACAGCCTACCCAGAGTGTCTTCTTATCCATCGTAATGAGAGAAAAGAAAGAGCATTTCCTATCGGGCACTCTCCTAAATATCTTACGCTTCACAAAAAAGAAATGTGTGGTCGTTTGTAAGAAAAAAAAAAGTGAAGTAATACACATGCCTCAGTCCAGTAATTGGCAAACACCCCTTTCATCTTTATTTTTTAAAAATAAGATGTCATTGAAAATCAAATTACAATCATTTGTAACCCAGATAATATTGTCAAAAGAGATAGAAAGAAGTGGCCAGTGCTCATTGTTACAGAGGGCGAGGTGGTCTACCTCTTCACCCACCCCCATTCTTGAAGTTACTCTTTGTTTGTATTCCAAACTTTTGTGACTTTTGTGCTATAGATGATGAAAAAATATACGTCATAACTGTGATCTCTCCTCTGAAAGGCATGTGACAATCCGGTAGGAAATTATATGTAATGTACATGTATCATCTTGACACATATATGCATATATTACTATACAGTAAATACTGCACAAAGTTCAGTGGAGTTTATCCACATAAACCTTTAGTGAATTAAAGTATCAAATTATCAATATGAGAGTTGTTAAGTTCAGGCCAGACTTTTAGGTTCAATTGTGTGTTCTACTTAAAATGCATCTTCTCCTGGGCAAGTTACTTAAATTTTCACCCGTATAATTGAAGTCCTGAAATACATCTGATAAGTTGTGAAAATTAGATGTGCCAGTGTATGTAAAGTTCTTATAACAGTGTATGTGCGACACAGTAAATAACACAGTAAGCATTAGTCATTGTGCAATGATAACTACCGTGTTATATGTAATACCCTGGTGCTAATTAAGCACAGCTAAAACAAAGACAGAGATGAAACATTTGAGTGTAATTATAAATAATGGATCTTCTTGTTAACAGGTCTCTCAAGCCCTTAAATCATATAAACAAAAATTATTTATCTAAGAATCATAAATAGTGGCTACAAGGGAGAACAGAATTCCTAGATTCTTTGTTATCCAGCTTTCAGCTAGCCGGCTATATTTAATAGCTATTCAGGTATCAAGTAGATTTTAAACAAGTATTATATAAAGGAATCATAACAACAGAGTTTAAATTAATTAAAATTTGGGTTCATCTGAAAAATATTTGCCTATGATGATCATTGAAAGTTCTCTAAATGGATGAATTGTAAAGTTAGGCTTTGTGAATGGCGACAACATGTCTGCATAATAAAAATCATATCCCAAAAAAAAAAAGCAAAACAAAGATACTTAGATAACAGAGGCCATAGACCCGGGTTTCTCAACACAGGCAGCGTGTTGGTTTTGGCTACTGTGTTTCTGTCTTTCTTGTGAATTTTCACATGTGATTTTTTTTTTCTTTCTGGAGAGCTGTTTCTCCAATCAGCAGGATTGAGTGTGATATCCTTATCAGCACGTGAGTTGCTGCTTAAAAGAAACGGGGGCCTCTTTTGTATTTTAGGGTTAGAGATGCAGCATGCTTGAAGGAAACTATAAGATATAGCTTATATCAAGATGAGTAACAGTAAAATTATAAGCTGGTTCACAATACAGAGATATAGAGGGAATATCAAAGAATTATCGATTTCAGGCTTAGAAATAAGGAAAGCAGTCAGATTTAGTTCTCCCGTTTTATAGGGGTAAAACTGGACACAGTGATGCTAAATTATTAGAAATTAAAAACAAATGTAAATGTGCTTTTCCTCTTCTTGTTCATGGGTTCTCCCGGGAAGTACATGAAACAAGTCCACCCTCTCACAATGTCCTTATGTTAAGAACATTTGAAAGCAAGTAAACAGTAATTATTATTGACCTTATAACAGACTTTGGAAATACCAAACAGTATTTAAATCTTTATGGGAACTGGAGGGTCTAAGGAGTATCATCTTAATTGAGATGTTTAGATTACATATGTTAATTGTTAAAGCATTTATTTTGCAAAACAAAGGGAAGTTAATAGGGAAGGAGATCGTGAAGCATGTTTCCCTAATTTACAGTCTTCCATAGGATCCCACATACGTGACTGAAAGTATGAAATCGATTGGGCTATTTTTATGGCAGGGAATTGGTTTCATTGCAAGTGGGGCTAGATCATAACTGATGATGATGAATTATTGTTATTTTTCCTGACAATATCATTATGTTATATATTACTTATGTGGTTGAGCCTTTATTTAACTTATCTTAGTCCCAGACTTAGAAATAGCGATGCTTGCTTTGGTCCTTGAGGAAAACCTCTCCCTGTTTCTCTGGGAAGCATAACCCTAGTGCCTTTCCCTCCCTCTCTTCCCTCCCCTTTCTTGAAGTGTTTCTTTTGTTTGTCTCCATTACACCAGCACGAAGGGACACAGTGTTTCTGCTCAGTGGGAGTTGGCAATCTCCGAAGAGGCTTTTCCAGCACTGCTTTTTAGACTGAAATCATTACAATCTTCAATAGCTACTTGGATTAAAAAGAAAAAAAAAGGAAAGAAACTAGCACATTATTATTCTCAAAACCATCTCAATATAAAAAGAGGCTATTTGCTTGGTCCTCCCCCTTCTCCCCCTCCTTCCCCTCCTCCCCCTCCTCCCCCTCCTACCACCCCTGCTCATCTTGCTTCTTTTCTTTCTAAATGTGTTTCCTTCACACCTAAGTTTGGTTTGCATGGTCCTGATTCACTAATTCTATTCAAACTGAGCATCCAAATGCAGTTTTCCCTGTTGGTTCTGAATATTTTTACATTGCTTATGCAGAGGACTGTAGCCAGATATCTTGCACTCATTGGTGTTTGATTTTTATCTTTGAGAATGTAAAATGTATCAGAACTGTCCCAAGTAATGCCTTCAAACCTGAACGTTATTAACATGTTTAGTTGATGGAAAGTGGTTTTAATAATAACTTTACAACAATTTCTAAATGGGTGAGAATTCTTGTTCATAGTTATACAGGTATCAAACGCTGATCTCATGTTTTTTTTCTGAAGGTTTCCAAGTGTCTGCTTTCATTACTAGTAGTATTTGTTTATACACATGCCCACAAGTGACCTGAAGTACACAGTAGAGACTCAGGGCATGAGGAAATGCTTCCATGCCTTCACCCCACGAACGGGATTAGTGTATATGAACACATAATATTTCCAGCAGAGATTGGTGGTGTCATCTTGCAATTTACTTGTCTCTTCAGTGAGCATAACTATGAATAATGAAAGGGAATGCCATGAATAAAAGAGAGTAATTTATGTACTTTATCAAACCTGCACAACCAATTTATATCCTATGAAGCAACTTGATGTATGTGTATTCAAATAAAATAAAAATAATATGTTTTTTTCATTGCTAGTAAGTGTGGAAAATACCCAAAAAGAAAGGATTAAGAAAAAGAAAAGAAAGAAACAAACATGTATAATTTGTTATCTATGCTTCTCATTTTGATGACTTTTAGAAATAATGATTCAATGAAAATCCAAAGAGTGTGTTTGTCTCTGTCTGAACCTCCAGCATTCCTGGACACACCGTGGAACTTTCCAGAAAACGTGAGTAAAGCTATTCTACCTTCTGCCTCTAGTCCCAGGACTTCAGATAGAGAAACCGCTAGAGAGGTTTCTTTCTTATTAACTAATATTTTGTTCATACGATTCATACACTCAGAAGTCAATTGAGTCCACTCATTTCTTGAGAATTTAACTTTGCTTCTTCGAGTTATTTTACAGGAACAAATTCAAGTTTTCCTAAAACTGGATTCTTACAGTGCAGCTCAGCAGAATCTTTCCTGTCAAAATGTGGTCTGTAATTCATGGTTTCAGTGCTGTTTTCCCCATGAAACTCCTCCATTGTCCTAGGTGTCCAGCAGCCACAGTTGCCATCCTGTGGCCCTGCTTTTGCTCTGTGCTGCACAGCACACTTTCCTATGCAACGTCAGCACCTCTGCAGCCTGATTCTCCTGATCGCTTTTCAATGCGTCAAGGGTCTCTGTCTGGTGCTCTTGTTCTTCTGAAGATGTCCCTCAGTATTTTGTAAGCTGAGACCTGTTGAATATTTGACTGAAAGAAAATGACTGTGATTTAGAATCTCTTCTGTGTGACACTATTTATATTTGTCTATCAATTAGAAACACAGCAATCATGACATTCATAATAGAGGACTGATAGAGTAATGAATCAGTACTTATTATTGTCTTCAAATACGTGTGTGTGTGTGTGTGCGTGTGTGTGTGCGTGCGTGTGTGTGTGTGTGCGCGTGTGTGTGTGTGCGTGCGTGTGTGTGTGTGTATAACCATTAATATGGAAGTATCACAGATGAAATTCTGATATTAAAAAGGTCATAAAATGTGTGCATAAATTGCATTTCTTATGCTCTGTCAATAGCACTATAATGTGAAATAGAGTGAAGAGTTCAGCTTTAGTGTTACACCTGCAAATTACAGCTCTTCAAAATGCATCAGTTGCTCAAAAGGTTATGAATGATGTCATTTGCATCCACATAGGGAAAGACTCTTGCCTGACTTTTCAGATCTGTTTACAGAGATCCAAAATGTTCTGCCTATTTGTTTATCTAAAATATGTTTCTTTGTGAATGCCAGAAAGAAATTGCTACTGTAATCCCAGGTATCAATTTGCTTCCTGTAGGATATTGCCTTATGATCCCTGCTCGGGCTCCTTTTATTTTTTTATAATCCCAAGCCCTAGAGGCATCATTTCAGCCTAAGTCTGTGATTTAGAGGCTCTCTTGCTTTTATTTATAAATGTGGATGCCGTAAAAGTTACATAGCTCAGAATATAATGAAAACTGCTCACAAAATTTTGCTTTGAAAATCACAAACATGTCCTCATAAATATAGCTTCAGCCTGGCCCTACATTTTCTTAGTACTAGGTAGCTACCTACCTCACACATTTGTTCTGCATTCAGCATTAAGTTAACAATTGAGACTCCAGTTATTGTTGGTTCACACAACACATCCTATATATTAGTATGTATATTAGCAAATTTCCCAGTCATCTTTTCTGGGCAAGTTCCAGTCAAATACTAAGACTGAAACTGAACACCTTTGACCTAAACACATAATACATACCATGGTACTGGCCTTAGGTTATTTCTTGAGACAGAACTGAGTTGTGAGGAAGATAGCAAGGAATTAGATTTCATTGTGTCTAGAAGCTTGGAAGGTGCTATGTATGTATGTGCGTGAACACATATGCATTTCTCCTTTCAATACCCATGCAATTTCATAAAACTGTTAATATGTCATGTTATAAGATGAATTCTCCTCAGCTTGGTGTCATCTCTGAATGGGAGCTTTAATCCTCAGATATTACTTCATTTGCTATAAGTGATGGAGAATGCCCAAGTAAGAAAGTAAATGGCTTAAGGCAGGGGGAATAGGAAAAGAAGAAAAGAAAAAGAGGAAAAGGAAAAATGGAGGAGAGAAAGGAAAGGTAAAAATCTCTAACAAATTATTTAAAACACACTTTTTGGTTAAAGATAGGTTAAATAAGACCTACTGGTTTTGATTTAAATATATTAATTTCGATTTCAATGGACGTACTCATGCTGACATAATAGAAGTGTTTTAAGGTAATGAATCATTATTTTAAAGGTCACCAATTGGATTCCTCCACCTGAATAATTTCCCACCTGCCATTCTGCAGGTGGTGGTTTCACAAGTGCTGCTTCCTTGGCTTGCGAATTGGCCCGGGTGTTGCCAAGCATTTAGCTGGAAAGAAATGCACTTCCAAGTCCCAGGGTCCGTGGCTAGTCCTCGTCACTCAGAGGTTTGGACGTACGACATTAAAAGTTAGCTCTCTCTTTCACAAATTTTAAGGATAATGTGATTAAAAGAGTCTGCTTCTCTCTTGTATTGAGTCTGAATGCTGCAACGAATACCTATACAGACTTTTGGGACAATTTTTTATTTCATACTCTCTATTAAGTTTTACCTATACTGATCCTTTTAAATTTTTTTTGATAATTTCCTATGTGCCTACTGTATTTATATCCTTTGCTCCCTCCTATTCCCCCAATGTCCTAATATGTCCTTTTTAAATTTGTGATATCTTCCTTAATAATTATTGTTACCCATAAATAATATATAGTATAAACACAGCCTTTTAAGTCTAGTACTGCTTGGGTACATATGTGTTTAAGGCCGACCACTGGGGATTGGATTAAGTATCAGGGAACTTATCTCAAGAGAGACTGCCATTCTCTCTGTCAGCCATTAACTGCTTGTAGTTCTTCATCTAGGGATGGGACCCTGTGAGATATTTCTTCACCTGGGTTCACATGTCAGCTGGTGCGGCCATCATACAGAGCTTGTTGCATGAGTATATTTTTGAGATTCCATGGGTACAGCATCCCTGTCATATGGAGAAGACACTGTCACAGCAGGCATCCTTTTCTTCCTGCTTACAACCTTTTCTCCCTCTTGCATGATGTCCCCTGAGCCTTAGGCTTAGGAGTTACATGGTAGATATGTCAATTGAGCTTGGGTACCTCTCTCTCTATCTCTCTCTCTCTCTCTCTCCACACTAATTTCCAAAGTGGCCTTCTCAGTTTTCACCCACTAGCAGTAGACAGAGAATCTTCTCTCCTCACATTCTTGACAGCATGAGTTGTCAGCTTTTTTCTTGATATTGGCTATTCTGACTCTGGCACGATGACATCTCAAAAATAATTCTAATTTGCATTTTCCTACTATCTAAGGAATGAGTGCCTTTAAAGATATCTATTGGCTGCTTTGATTTCTTCTCCTGAGAAATCTGTATTTGAACCCATTGCCCATGTTTAATGGAGTCATTTCAATTCATTCCATTTTTATTCTTTTAGTCATTCTGGATGTTGATCTTCTGTTAGACATCCACCCATCAAAGATTCTTCTTGACTCTGTGGGCTTGTTCTTCACTAAAATGACTGTTTCCTTTGCTACACAGAAATATTTTAGTTTTTTGAGGTCCAGTGTGTCAGTTGTTGGCCATACTTATGAGATGAGTTGAGCAACACATTGATTACAGAAACCCAGGATTATTTGGGGCCAAGTTGGCTGAAAATTTTGTGTTTGTGCAAGTTGGTGGAACCAGATGAAAGGCAGTCCTACATAGAGAACTTAAACGCAAAGGCAGGCCAATGTTAAATTATAGGATGATTATGGATGGTATAGGATAGGATGCTTAAAAAACATTAGGTCAGAAGTCTTATTGGAGAAACTATGAAATAAAACCTCTCACCTTTTGTTTGTTTGTTTGTTTGTTTTGTTCTTTGAGACAGGGTTTCCCAGTTGTAACTCTGGCTGTCCTAGAACTCACTCTGTAGACCAGGCTGGCCTCGAACTTACAGAGGTCCGCATGCTTCTGCCTTCCGAGTGCTGGGATTAAAGACCTGCTCCAGTACCACCCAGTCTCACATTTTCACATAAATGAAGAGGGAAACTATATAAGTGTATTGTTACATACTTACATACATGAGTCAGGTGAGGGCCTATTCGGATGATGACTCTTGAAGCCTAACCATCTTGTGAAGGCTCACTGGGATCTTTCTACACAGTTTCTAAAGATTAAGTATAGGCTACATCTAGCTAAGTGCTTAAGAATCCTAGAGATTATGGCCAGACAAAGAAAGTTCAAAACAGACTTGAAGGGCAGATGTTAGCAAGCTAAGGAGCTCAGTTGACGAAGGTAGTAGGATAGCTGTAGTTTGCCCACAGCCTCTGAGACATGTGAGTTAGCTGCCCACATGTTACTGTGGCAACAGATGCAGACATAACTCTTAAATGATTTTTTTCTAACAAATCCAGGAAAATCAGAGTTTGCATTAGTATGTTGTGATTGCTCTTTGTCACTTAAAGCTAATACAATATCCGAGGATCTGAGGTTTGGATAAAAGCAACAAAAGTTTTGTTGCTGCCCTATAGGAACACGAAATACAGAGAAATGACCTGGTTGCTTTCAAACAGCTTGTACCTTACCTAATATTAATGGGCTGGGCATATTGGAGCTGTAAGGAACCTGAATGCAATAGTAAGCTCTTGAGGAAAAAAAAAAAAACCAAACTGATCAATAGCTTGTTTTACTGTAAAAATCCTTCTGGGCTTAAAATTTTGTTTTCTTGTATTATGATAGAAATTCTGAAGAGCAAAAATGAAGGCTAATCAAACAAAGAGCTGGAGAAAGCATATATGTCCAGGTGCATTATGGTCATTATCAGGGGCATTCTACTTTGCACATGGAAAGCTATATAACAGGATTTTTTTTTTTATCTTCACAGTATTATTTCAAGATTTGTTTTAATAAAGATTTTTCTAGCAACTAAATAAGTTTAGCAACATATCCTAACAGAAAAAAGTGATTCTTCACATAGTAGTGCATGCACAAACGCATGCACGCACGCACGCACGCACGCACGCACACACGTATGCACGCACGCACGCACGTGTGTCTGTCGTGTGTCTGTCGTGTGTCTGTCTGTATACACATTTCTGTTGCCTCATTCATTCTTCCTAATGTTTTACTTGAACATATGGAAAATAATCATCTGATGTCTTTTGCAATGGCTATGGTGTGTGTATTCTGTATGCCACTGATGGTATTTTGTATGTAGCTACTAAAATGTTATCCTAAAATATTAATGTTACTGTATGAGCTAAAAATGTTGATAATATAACTTCATAGATCCAGACTGTGGCTATCTGCCTGTTTTCTTTTGGAATAACTTGAGTATGAAAGGCAAACACATATGATTAATGAGATAAGTTAACAGCATTGCTTCATTTGATTCTGTTTATTCTTTGTTCTCTCAAAAGAGAAGAAGAAATGGAAGCCGGTAAGATTTGGCAAACAAACACATTAATAAACCAGGAAGACACTAAGTTGGCGTATAAGGAAAGACAGTTGTACATGAGCCTTGTTGTTGGCAGGACGAAAGGAGAGGGTAGAAAGGTGAGTTCATGATCAGATGTGAACAAGGATCCTCAGATATAAACGTCTTCAATTTGTGAGAATTGATAAATGTTGAAGAGCCCCACCCTGTCCTTGTTTACACTTCCTATATCCATATTCACTAGTCCACCTCACTGTGCTTGTAGAGCTCTCTATCTGCCTATGCGAGCTAGCCACTTCTTCCTGATCAAATATAGCACTCGCCTTATACGAGTCAGCTAGAGCGGTAAGCATTCAAGTGTGCCTTTCCTGTAAGATTCCGATCTGAACAACAAACCCAGCCACAGTTTTACAGTGCTACTAAGGACCTAATATTAGCTTCCATTGTATATTTCTCAATACTCTCTCTGCCCACAAGACCACCAGCTCCTTAAAGACAGAGGGCCACCATTAATCTTCCCTATAACCTTCTCACTGCTTCTGCTGTTAATGCTTTCGTAGGTTTAACTGAGAACAGAATAGAAAATAAATAACCGAGCAAGTTAAACTTCCTAAAAAAAGTGTAATTAAAACGTTAGTAACATCATACATTTCTAATAAAACTACCAGTTTTATATAATGAACTAACATATATTCAGAATGTTAATTGGAATTATTTGTCTGGGCACTCTCTGTACTAGGAAAGTCTTCTTATATGTATGTGGAGAGACTCTATATGGAGCCATATAGCAGAGGATATTACATATTCCATATCATCAATGAATATTGATTGTATGCATGCAAACCTTTAAAGAAAAATTTAAGTTTAAGTTTATCTAGATTAGGACTAAATGCATGAATCTGAACATAACTGATCTGTTAATAAATACATATGTACTCATTTAATTGTTAAAACTGATGAGAGCAAGCTGACAATTAAATATTAGTCATAAGAAAAGAGCTGAGAAACTTGTTAGGTTTTCACCAGTGGCCAGAAGTACAGGGAATAGAGATTGGATTGGAGATAGAGAATAAAATACCATCTAGGTTTCCCAGTCCAGTCCATAGTGGTTAAACAAACTGTCAGTACATATATCTGAGGGTTTCCCAATGTTGCTTTGTCAAATATGTTTATATTTGATTTACATTTGCTTCTATACTAAAATCTAAATAATTATAAATCAATTATTTTGCCTTATAAATTGATAGAAAAATGTGAGTAATATCTAATTCCTAGCAAGAGCCAAACTATCTTTTTCATTAAAATATCCTAAAAATAATAATTATAGCTGCAATTATATACATATATATGATTATAATATATATATTATATGTAATATATATAATATATAATTATATATAGCTACAATTATAGCTGACCATTTGGAATAATTCAGAAGAAACAGTCATAGATTGAACTGGTTGAATGTTTCATGTAATGATGGGCATTTTTCTTATGTTGTAATTACCTCATTTGAGAGTTTAAACCTGCCAGAGGTTGGAGCTATAATTTAAGGCCATCTAGACACATTTAAAGACTTCTAGCTTAGACTTATCAAAATAAGAAGGAATTATGAAATAAAGTATAACATAGGGATGACAGTGTATTGCATTGGCTTGACTATGGTGTACAGTGAGATTATTGTGCCAAATAATTAGTAGTCTGCAATGTATGAATGGTGTTCACGAATGCTAGTGGTTGTGTCAACCAGAAAATCAGATACAACTTGATTTCACTGCTTTGTTTCTCCATAGAAGATTTATAGTTGTTTATTTTATCTCTTCATTGATAAGGTTGATATGGGGCTAGAAATCACATATTTCCTCTCCATGCTAAGACCATTATAGAGGTTTAAAAATAATTAATTTCATCATTAAGACTTTACCTAAAATAGTCTTTTATTTTTAACATTTATAAAAATACACTCATAAAGTGGTGGTAAAGGCAGAAATTCATGCCTGCACATGGTACTGAGCAGAAGCAATAGTTGATGGTTAGGCCTAAAGAAGAATACCAATATATGAAAATACATTTCTTTTCTCATGTGCTAAAAATGTAACTCCATAGCAGAGCAATAACTTGGCATGCATGAGGCTCTGCGTCCAGTCCCTAGGACGAGAAGCATGCATTTGTGTGTTTGCATGTGTTTATCCTTTCTGAAAAATAAAACGTTTTTTCTCTTACCTCTGTAGTACTATATGCTAGTTATACTGTTGTAGATACGGATGTAAAATTGAGTTGAATTTCGTAAGAGGTTTACTTTAAATACATCCCTAACATTGTATCTGTTTTGCTTTGATGTTTTGCTTTTTTCTTAGATCATGAGTGGGCCTTAAGGTTACATTTCATGAAATGTTGTGCTTTGTGGAAATGTGATTGATTAATTAATTAACTGCTTTATTGGTAAAGTGAGAAAGAAAGAAAGAAAGAAAGAAAGAAAGAAAGAAAGAAAGAAAGAAAGAAAGAAAGAAAGAAAGAAAGCTTAAGTGAGAAAGAAAGAAAGCTTTGATATTGGGCATACCTGACTTTGCATTCAACCCAGCAATATCCTAACTCAATAATCCCTAAACTTATTATTACTTATTTCTTCTTCTTCTTCTTCTTCTTCTTCTTCTTCTTCTTCTTCTTCTTCTTCTTCTTCTTCTTCTTCTTCTTCTTCTTCTTCTTCTTCTTCTCCTTCTCCTTCTCCTTCTCCTTCTCCTTCTCCTTCTCCTTCTCCTTCTCCTTCTCCTTCTTCCTCTTCCTCCTTCTCCTCCTCCTCCTCCTTTTCCTCCTCCTCCTTTCCTCCTTCTCCTTTTCCTCCTACTCCTCCTTCTCCTCCTTCTTCTCTTCCCTTCCCTTCTTTTCTTTTCTCTTTTCTTTTCTTTCCCTTTCCTTTCCTCTCCTTTCTTTTTTTTCTTGCCGTGTATTTTTTTTCTTTTGCAAAAAAAAGATGATACTCGTGTACCTTCCTCCCTCTCCCTCCCGCCACCCACACACAAAAAACACATATTGTATTCTCTCACTTCTGTGGTTTTAAGCAAGATATCCTGCATCTGAATCTACCAGAATGAATTACATATAGAATAAAGTATTAAAAATGTTGATATTCCCTTCAGGTATAATAATTTTTTCATCAAAATATTTAATATGATGTCATACCTCATGAAAATGGTTCATTGAGTAACCTCTGGTTACTAAATTATATGAGCAATACCTGAGTCTATAATTTTCATATTTTCTGAGGGAAGTAAAAAATTATATATTCTTGATGAGGTGAAAAAACAAAAAAGACTCTTCATGTGCTTTTGAGGAATATGTGCCCAGACTGAATGAAGACATTTAAGTTGATGGATACTCCCTTAGTCTAAGAGGAGGTAAACACAGACGCTCCACTTTGACAAGCTGCGCCAAAGTGTTTATTCTTCTCAAGGTATCACTCAGGGTCTGAAATTAACACACATCTAAAAAAACCTTATTGGGATATCTCTCTAGGACAACTGAGAGATCTAAGGATTTAATCCCGTCGCATGAAAGCGGCTCCTCATCCCCTTCCTCCGCTGCTGGAATTTCTTAGGGCTGATAGGAATGGAACACTGGCTCTTTAGCTTTGTTTCCACAGTTCCGGTTTGTTACTTAAGGCATCTTTATTGGTGTCTATGTTTATCCTTTTATTCCCCCCAAAAAACGTAGGCTACAAAGTCATTTATGATAATTTCCCTTTTAGCTTAGCTTCGCAAGACCTGTTATTCTGAAGCTGGATAGTGTGCCTCATTCTACCCCTGCCTGTGCTGCATAAGCGTTGTGAAAGATGACAGATCTGTGATGGGCCTGAATTCATAATTATTGTGACATGTAGTTAATGTTGGTTGATAACAGTAGACACACATAATTAAGAAAATACGCTTGATCAAGCTGAGCAGTTTATTGAGGACTTGGGTCGTAATAAGTGCGCTGAGTTACGAGATGCATAAACTTCCTTTTGCTCCCTCAAATGTCACTGTCTGACTGTCTTCCAGTTCCTGTACACTGTTTGTCTCATGCATAATAATTTCCTCATGTCCCAACCCCCGCCCCATGCTAGGACAGCTTTGCCTTTCCAACTCATTACTGTTACCACCATTTAATAAGAAGGTTTTGCTGGGCTTTCTAATCGAAAACTTGCTTTTATCTTTCTTCATGAAAGAATTGAAATGGCTTCTTTCAGGTTGCTGGAGCCTCTGGGGAGATAAGGACCCTGCGGTTAACAGGATGAGAGATTTTTGTTTAGAAATTTTTATTTAGACAATGAAAAATGACCTCTGTAAACTCAAAGCTATCTTATTTTGGGGCTTTAGGCTCCTGGCAGATAAATCAATTGGGCCCTAGGGACAGCAAGGAAAAACCTTTGCAGTAACTATGTCAGGGCAACGCAATAGATTTGTTGTGAGTATGCAGTTGTGTTGAATGTAGAATGCACTTAAAAATAAATATCATTTTATTTTCTATTAAATATTCAGGACCTGGGTTTTCCTCTTTTCAGCTGTTGTAAAAAATATTTCTTTCTGAGGCAAGCTAGAGAAAGCACTTTTTTTTTTCACTGTATGAACTATGTGGCTATTATTGGAATTTTGATTTTGACGTTTTAATTATTTACCTCATGTTCTTTAATGGAGCTTTTTAGCTAGAAATTCTCAAATTTACGTCCTCCTCTTTAAAAAAATCAGTATCATAAACTGCTTCTTTTGGGGTAAACAATTTCATTGTTAGCTAAATAGTAGAATGGTAGGCTGTCTAAAATATGCTTGCAGACTCCTGGCACATTTTTCACACCTGTTCATCGGCTCAAGGAGCTTTGCAGATCCTCGCAGCATGGGTCTGCACTGCCTGTTCTCTCTTAAAGAAGAACATTGCACTTAGCTGTGTGTTTCTTTTTTTACTTATATCATGTAAAGTGCAGATTCAAGGTGAAAAGTTATGCAGAATAACCTGTAAATTTGACAAAGGAAAAAAAATAACGCACATACACACACAGGAGACAGATGCTCAACCAACATGGATGGATCTGTGGTTGTTAGAGATGGGACTGGTGATCAGTGTGGCTAAGGGGCGGTTCTGAAGTGGTTATTGTTGCCCTCGTTTTATGGGAGAACATGGATGACTTTTTGTAATGTCATTACGAATATGATGCAAACTAATGGGATTCATGTGGAGAGACAGGGCAGTGTTTGGAAACCCAAGGTGCACAGCACATCGAGCAGTGGGCAGGACAGAGCAAGCTTCGGAAAGTGAACCAGGAATGCCAGAAAAAGTAAATCCTGTTCTTTCTTGAACTTTAATTCGGACTGGCAGATTGGGAGTGCAAACAGCTTCTTTAGTCAGTCTTGTCTTCATTTTATCGTTAAGAAGCACGGCTTTTCATTTTCTCCCCTTTTCCAAGGTTGAATGCATTAGTACACAGTCAAAATTGGTGCGCAAACAATATCTTATATATCTTTACACATTCTTTAATTTGGAAACTTGAATAACATAAAATATAAAACAATGGTAGTGTCTGAGTCTACGTGGGTTGACTGCGGAGCCATGATGCTTCATAACAATCCAAAGTACATTTCTGCTCTAGGAAGTACTGAGTAAATTAAATATAATGTATATATACTTCTGAGATTTAATTTCCAAGAAAATGGGTGTAATCCCAATCTCAAAGTAATGTTAGAAAGGAGAAAAAATAGTATGTATTATATTTAAGGAATGTATACAATAGAAATAATAGATGGTTTTCTGAATACTGACCTGTGCAAAGAGAACCTTTATGTACTCATTTGTTCCTCACAGAATGTTATACTATGTATAATGAAATATGAAATAATATAATATAATACATTTGTAATCATTAAGGTACTTAGAGATATTAGTTGTTCTGCTAATAAATGGCAGGGCTTGTTATCAATGGTTGTTCTTCGGTGCTTGTGACACGTGCACAGTGTCTATTCGCTAAAAACAGGGATCCCATTGCTTCCCATCATCAAAGTCTAATTAATATGCTTACTAAGGTGTCTCTAATCATCTTCTATGATTTTAGTGTTATAGTGCTTACAGTACTGAAGAGCGTCGAAATTTAAATATAAAGATAAAATGCAGTTATTAGGTGAAAACATGTCAATATAATGTCACTTTTCATTTAAAATTATATATTTCACCAGAATATTTGGTTCAACTATCAAATAGCATTTACAATATCCCTAGGATCACACTATCTACTACTGTTGTGTAAGTTCATGTATCTCAGGTTCTTTACAAATACGCATCTTAAAAACAGAAAAAGAATTGAAACCAATAGAAAATCATTTATGATATTGATTTAATTGTAAATTAAACTAAATTCATTGATTGTTAGAGTACAATTTAAATAACTAAAACAATGAGCTATTATACCGAAAAAGACTGAATTTAGTTAAAATTTATAATGAATGATGCATGGAAAAGTTCTTAAACTTAATTTCATTAGGTACTTTCTGAAAAATTAGTTTATCGTATGTTTACTCGTAGTTTACGTCTGAAAATGACATGTGACCAATTCTATTTATAATTACACATAGGTTTCATGTTTATAAACGGTCACTCATGTCATTATCTGAATTTTTGTATTTTTCACTTTCTGAAAAATAATAAATTAAAAGATAGTCTGCCCCCAAACTAAAGACTGGTTGCTATGGTCACAAGGCCATTTCTCAGGGTCCATCCACAGTGCTGTCAGGTGGTTTCTAGGTGCTCGGTAGGTATGTACTACTATGCTTATTTGCTTTCCAAGCAAAAATTAACAGATTCCAAGTATCTATGGAGAAATATGATGAAGAACTCTTAGAGGATACAGATAGCACACTATAGTCGTGTACATCATTAGCAGTGTTTAGCTTAGTGTCCCTACAATAAGTGACAACTTAGAATGTCCTGTAAATAAGTCGAATAAGAAAGCAGAAAGAGGAAAAGGAAATACAGTGGCGAAGCATGCACAGTGGTTGCGCAGGACCGGAGTCTATCACTTACTAGTGTAGGGTCCAGTGACTAGAAGCTCCTCGCTGAACGAGTGTAATAATCAGGTTATGTAATTAGTTAAAGTCGCATGTTAAACGTTCAGTGTAATACGTTAGAGTAGTATGTGGAAGTGTTTTGAAGATATTTTCATCAAATATCCCAATATTTTTGTCTTTTTTTATTTATATTGTGTTACAGTTATTTCTTTTTTATAAACATAATTTTATGTTATAAAATTATAACATAAAATTAAAATTTGATAACATAATTCCCTTTCTCCATTTTCTTTCCTTCCTCCAAACTCTCCATATACTCCTCCTCACTCTCTTTCAAATTCATGCATGTTTTTAATTGTTTTATATGCATATATGATTTTATATATACATATATATTCCTAAATACAACCTGCTCAGTCTGTGTAATGTTACTCGTACATGTGTTTTCACGGCTGGCCATTTGGTATTGGATAATCAATTGATGTGCTCTTTCCTTGGGGAGAATATGTCCCCTCCCTCAACATTTCTTTTCTGCCTGTAGTTCTGTGTCTAGGGCTGCAGCTTCCTGCTCTCTTGGTCCTATCCACTTTACCCTGTTGCTCTTGTTGTCCTTGTTCAGCTCATGGTTTGGCAATCATGTTTGTGAGACTTTATGAGTGTATATTCTGATAGTACTAGGAGACACAGTTGTTGGGGAAACTTACTTTGAGTTATGTATAAAATGTTTTTCTACACTCTTGGGTGAGAGGCTACCTAGATCTTGGTGTTTTCTATGTCTGTAGGTGTTGGATTTCTGGGGGAGGTCTGATTGCTTATGATCTGCACATGGTAACAGTGCAACATCTGAGGAGTTCTGAATCAAATAAAAACACCTGAGCTCAGATACTCGGGGTTCCACTGTCAAGGACAGTGTTTGCCATGGTGGTGGTTCCTTCCTCTGGCAGAGTTTGGACTCATGAAAATGCCTCTTTGTCTTCCTGGTGAGATGCCACAGTAGGAGTACTACTACAAATGGCGCCCAAGTTGGTAGGCAGAAAGTAGAGAAGTGCACAGCTTTACGCTAGCTGCATCAAATGTGGAGACAAGAAGAAAAACTCCAGACCTCACAGAGTCCAGTAAAGTATGCTCGGAGCAGTTCCCAGAGGACAGAGATTAAGGTATTAGTAAAAGGACACCTCTGTAAGAGAGAATTGTAAATGAGGCAGACTCTCCTAGGTGAGAGCCATGTTTCGGCAAATGTTTTAGATGAATTTTCATGGTATAAAGAGTTCATCTAGGAGCAGAGAAGAAGCAAGGTTTCAACTGCTTTTCCTGATCATGGAGCTGACTCTCCCTCTTGCTACTGGCAGCACCTAGGGCACAGGAAACAAACCAGAGCGTATTGTTCTATGAACTGAGATTGTTGATAACCTTTTATATATATGAAGCCCAAGTAGGTCTTATGTTTCAGGTCTATGAAGGAAGATATATGTTTTCCTATAATGGTGGTGAAAAAGAACTACAAACAGCCAGAACGTTTCAGCCAGAGAGTCTTCCCACTGGCCCAGGAACCGCCAGCTGTTGTAGAAGCGGTGTCTTAGAGACAAAAAGCTGCTTAGTTAAATGGACCAGTTTTTTTTTTCTTCTGCAAACCCAACTAAGAAAAAGACAAGTGGTCCAGGCACTGGTGATGAGAACTCCATCAGTGAGGGACTCCTTCCTGCAGACAAGGACTAGTTATTTTTCCTGAAAACCAGACTCTATCTTAAAATCTGGAAAGTGTTTACTCAGGATCAGCACACAGAAACTGTCTTCTGGAACTGGCCAAGGTTGTAGCTCGTGCTGGCAGCTGAACTTGGTACTGTAAGAGTCATGCAAGAAATGCTGGTTTTGAAGGCATGAAGGGGTCATGGAGAGACTTGGCTATGAGAGGCCAGGAAAAGCCATTGTAAAAGTGCAGTCTCAGTAGCAGTTGAAGGCCCAGAATGAAGGGGTCATGCAGAGAAGTTGAGGCTTGGCACCATGAAGAGAACCCAGGAGAGGCTGTTGGTGAAAGTGCAGCCTATTTGCAGCAAAGGACCCCAGCAGTGTTCTGAAGTTGCCCATACCATGGGATGATCACCAAGGACAGCAACAGTGGTGGCGTGGAGCCAGCCAGAGCCTGAAGGACAAATTGTGTGTGCTGCAGAGGGCAGAGCCAGATCTAAGCACTTTGGAGGAGCTCAGAAGATCATGAGTGAATTCCAGATAATTGAACATTGATAATATTTTTCTGCTGTCCAAAGACATTATGAAAGCTTGATAGATATTTGGTATAATTTGGTCCTGTGCATTAGCAACCCTCATGATTGTTCCTCTTGTAATAGTTTTGCTAGTGTAGTATTATATTGTGTTGTAAAAGCAAAGTAATTTTTTATACATAAAAGAGGAAATGTTGGGGAAGTTTATTTTTAGTTATGTGTAAAATGTTTTTATGTACTGTTGGGTGAGGGGCTACCCTAGGCCTTGGCATTTTGTATTATCTGCAGGTGTTGGATTTCTGTGTGGGATGTTTTATTGCTTATAATCTGCAGATGGTATCAGTAGAACATCTGAGGAGTTCTGAATCAAATAAAAACATCTGAGCTCAGATGTTAGGGTCATGATGGTGGTTCCCTCTGGTAAGGTCTGGCAGAGTTTGCACCAATGAATATGCCTCTTTGTCCTGTTTGGTGAGCTGCCACAGTAGACGTACAACAACACACAGTCTCACAGCAAACTCTTTTATCCTTTCCTCCTGAGCTGGAACTTATGTGAAAGCCTCCTCCCTAAGGACTAACTTTCATGATACCACAAGGCACCATCCAAAATTTCAAAGGATGGAAGCAACCAACAGGACTACCCAGCTGTGATTCCAAGAAACCACAACTATGGCCAGCAGGGAATAATAACCCTAAGGGTTACAGTAGCGGCTTGTGTAATCTTGGCAGTAATCAGCAGATTTTAATTGTACTTAAGACTAGAAGGAAATCATACTTGGTACTGGAAACCTAGTCAATTACTCAGGCTAGTGAAGTCATGGGTCTTGAAAGAGAAACTACATCCATCACTTTAGTAAGCTAGCATAATCTCTAATTACATTTGTCTTTATATTTTGTCCAACATTTTGCCTTATATTCATCCTGTATCTGACCTTATATTCCAGATAAGTATGGTTCTCATCCCTCATCAAGGAAAGTCTTCTTCGTAATGGACAGAGAACATTACAGAAAACCACAGCCAGTCAAAATGCAGAGTTGTGGAACTGTGTCATTGTAGATACATCTATAAAACAACTCCCACATTTAAGGATCAACATTTTGTTTTTGAAAAAACAAATGTTAATTTTTAAAAATTCCACAAATGAAGACAGAGACTAGGTACAATCAAGAGAAAGCAATGAATAATAGTGTAAATCATAAATGGTGATGCTATTATGTGGATGATCACAAACCTCAAACCAGTAAGAGTTATCAGTCAAGGGCCCAGCCAGAGACTGGTGGCTGTTCTTTCGGAATAGAATGAGAATTGTTATTTACAAAGGAATCATTCCCAAAGGTATACATGAAGTTGGCCAAACAGCAAAACACCAAAACCTACCATCACAACATAGCTAGAGATGCTACTGTCTCACGCTTGTATCAATGGAAAGACAAATTCGAGTAGTTACCAGAATTGAGGCAGAATCCAGCATAGCCAGCTGAGACCTGATGTGGGAAAGGACTAAATACACATCCAGACCTCAGACCTTTAAGCTGCTAGCTTACACTTCCTGTGAATCCCAATGGTAATCTATAATCTGAGGACAATTTGGTGCAGCTCATGAAGGTTCACTTTCTATAGGAGAGACGAGCGTGTAAATGACCCCAGTTATTTTTCAACCCAAAGCATAATTAAGGATAATTAAGACCACCATTAAAATCTCTGGTGAAGGAGACTGGATAGCATGGAGACCATTCCTAATGATCTTCTGCTGTGCTTATACATGACGCCTAGCCCAAACATCAGCCGAGTGGTAGCACTGGGAGGCCAGCTCTGTTCTGAGGGAGAAGCAGGGTGGGTGTGGGGGGTTGGGAGGAGTGCAGGGAGAGGAGGATGGGGTCACAATGTATTATAAGGAGAGAAAAGATAAATTTAATTTAAAAATAAAATAAATAAATTTATCAATTCCAAAAAAAAATCTGATGAAATTTAAGAAGAGAGGAAACAGCATTTTTTTTTTTTAAATGACTAGAACATTGGGGAACAATTATCTGAGAATATCTGAAAGGATATTCTGAAAGGGATTCTCTCTCTCTCTCTCTCTCTCTCTCTCTCTCTCTCGGGGTAGGTGGGGGCGCTTTGTACACTCTTGTGGCAAATGTAGCACTGTAAGTGAGGACAGGCAGGACACAAACTCTAAGCTAATAAATATTCAGTTTGGAAGTAAATTTCATAAGAACAGTCTAGCTCTTTGGGACCAGTCCTGTTATGATAGAATTTTCAGTCCTTACCTGTGTCCATACCTGGATTACCCTGAAGCCAACAGGAAGCAGAATTTGGAAAGCAGCAAATGACTAAAAACTGTAAACAAGAGTTGACATGGTCCTTATAATTAGAAGGGAATGCAAATGGTTGAGTGAGCTTTTACTGAAAGGCAGGTCTCTAATTGTTTTCTAAGTCATACTCAGTCCATATGAGGGCTGCTGTGAACACCAGGTTGGACTCAGCTTCAAATAAGGAGACCATGTCAGGTTTAATACCTCATTGTATTGGTTGTGAAATTTTACCAACCTTTCCCACTTCATCCTAAATATGTGAAAATAGTCAGTTGAATTTATTCAGAGGTCCATACTTTTCATTTTGCCTCAAGTTCCTCTGAGATTCAGCATTCTAGTTGCTAAGTATGATCCATAGCTAATGAGTGGTATTGGATTAAAGACAAATGATTAAGCCAGTCACTGTCTGCATGTTGCTTTGCAAACCTTCTGGAGTCTGTTCTTGCCTTCCTATATCTGATTTTTTTTTTCCCTCAAAGTTGCAAGAGCAGTTTTAGGGTATGATTAGGGAAAGATGGGTTCCCTCAAATGGCTGCTCTAAAATTCCATGAATAATCAACTGTGCAAGAAATTTTATAACACTTTACTGAAATTTCTTATTTTCCTCATTTCCTTGATCACCCAAAATTAGAATTTTGCTGCTCTTTTTCAGTCTGACTTAGAGCATTCTTACAGACTCGATTGGCTTAAAATTTTCTAAATCGTTTTAGGTGTTTCAGGAAATTTTAGTGTTGTGATGTTTTCTAAATTGCCATCGACTTTGGAAAATTGCTCTTGCAGTATTTTTTAGATCATTTCGCAAACTGTTTTATTATAACTTAGTTTCACTTAAGACTGTATACATATCGTAACTCTCAGCAGTGCATAGCAAATCAGTGTGAAATAAACATTAATTAGCAATAATTAAAATAATAACAATATTGTAACTTAACTTTGTCATGTTTCGATTACTTTACCCTTCCCTAAGGTCTCCCTGGAACAGTATTGATTTTCATGACAAATGTAATACCTTAGTCTTGAAAACAGTTCTTAGATCTCTGTTTTAAAGATTGTTTAGTTAGACATAGATGATATGAGGAAACTCTTTTGCATTTTTACTTTTCCATGACTAATATTTGAATAAAGCAAATATTCGTCTTCTCAGAGGTATCTTGTATCTAAGAGCCAGATATGGCAAGTGTATATGGTCAAGATACATTTTTCAGAGAATCTTGAAATATGATGTGATTTTTCTTAGAAACGTATTGTTGATTTTTAAACAAATGAGAGACAGTATCTTTCATAAGTACTCTATGTTATTTATGATTCTAGTTTAAAACACTTTTTTCATGAGAATATTTTACTTGGATCTTCAAATTGTGTATTTGTTGGTACTGGTTTACCTACTGGTCCATGTCGGCATAACTCACGCTTTACAGTCATAGACTAGGCTGACACAGAGTAATAGAAAATGATGCATTGCCTGAATTTAAAGGAACATGGACTATTTCTGGATCTGCCGTGCAGCATGAGATCTGTATCATATTTGAAACAAAACTAACCAAGCAGACAGAGCAAAGAGATATCTATAGCATCCATTAATCAAGGTAGAGTATATATACATATATACTCACTCTGTTTCCTTGGCATAGTTTTTAAACCTGAAACAGAACAAAATTAGCTTTAGTAGCCAATCATGCTGATACTTACATTGTCAAACTTGGATAATTATGGCCTGGGATAAACAAAGGAAATCTACCCTAGTATAAATTTGTTAGATGTTTTGTATTTTATGTGTATCCCTTTGCTTATTTTTACTGGGGGCTCATTAAATATTCTGCAATGTAGGAATGCTTTCCCATTATATATATGGTAACTCTACTACTTAAAAAGTCAATGCATTTCAAAGTACATTAAAGCATTGTTTACAAATAATACAAGTGTTAAATCACTTCAGATCTAAATGAATGTGAACAAATAGTAGAAGAATAAACTAATGGGAAATATTTACTTTCATAGAGGACTTCCAGTTTGATCGAGCATAAAAAAAATAAGCATTTTTTTAAAGGCAGAATTGTCTCATGTACCTTAATGCAGTCAATTCTGAATTTCTGGACTCTAGAAGCTATTAAACATTATCTCCTCTGCCTATAGCTCCAAATGGAGCTATAGGCTTTCTGGTAATTGAAAAAAAACAAGCTCACTTTTTTTTTTCTTAAATGATTTCAGTTATTACGTACATATAGCCAACTCTCAAATATCAGTTCCCACCAGCATTCAAGTTGGATCTTCACCACTGTATCTAAGGAACTCAAATTAGAAATCAGCCAAATATTATGTACTATATACATCATCCACCTAGCAATAACCATCCACCCAGCGTTCCATGGTCCTCTCAGCGTCACTTCTGTCAGGACTGGCTACAGACTGGCTTCGCTATACAAATAGAGGTGTGCGGGTAGGAAAAGGACATGGAGGACGATGCTCTGCTATTACCTCCTCCGTTAAAACGGTTCTTCCAGTGGAGAAACAATGTTTCAGCAGCTTTGCCACAGCAGCTCCACATTGCTTCTGCATGGGATCTCACAACCAAACTGAAGCTGGTGGCTAGGTGGGTGCACTCCACCTCGTCCGCCCTCTCTGCCTTTCATATCATAACCTCTTGCAGGCCCATTGGTGGAAATAATTTCTAACACATCTGAGATGTTTCTTTATCCTTATTGTGTCAGAATAACACTCCTTCATTTTATTTTAATATTTATTTTTCTTAGTAAACTTTGTAAAACAAAACAAAACAAAAAACTCCCTCAAGTCAAACTAGTCCTTGTTTGCAGGGAAATTATGAATTGAAGAAAATTGGAAACAGCAAATGCACCCATTTTAATTTCCTTCATTTTCCTCCTGTTGCCTGCTCTCGTTTGTTTTCTTCCCTCCCCTCTCTCCCCAGTTCCTTCCCATGCTCCCTCTGCCCACCTCCCTGGTAGCCCTCTTTCTGTGCCTTTACTTTCATTGATCACGTAATGAACACCTGGTATGTTTAGGCGCCTTAGAGTTATAAGAATGTGATTCAGAAATGCTTACACCTCCAGGTTAAGAAAAGGTATGAGGTCAAAATCCTCACTAAGATTCCTGAGTGAATGAACAAGGTGGTTTCTGATCTTGTGTCTTCTCTTGTGCTATTTGTTTTTAGTTGGTTTGTCTTATCTTATTATATTTTATTTTGTTATTTTTTAAATGAATGAATGAATGAATGAAAACCTAGCCACTGTGGTAAAGGTTAGCAACTGAATTGTTGCATATCTGCTGGGAGAGGGAAAGTCGGTTTTCTTCAATAGAGAGACAATAGGTACATCAACCACTCTGGGGCAGCCCCACGTTCAGACTTAGTTGATCAACACAAAGTGGACTGCACACTTGTTTTGTTTTTCTTGTTTGTTTGATTTTGTGTCTGTGCTTTCATTTGGTTATAGTTTGGGGGGTTTGGAGTTTTTCTTGGTGGGGGAGCATGGTTTTATTTTGTTTGCTTGTTTTGGGGGAGTTTGTTGTTGAATTGAGTTTTTGGTTTTTGAGAAAGAAAAAGTTGAGTGAGTAGGGACAGGGAGAGGATCGGGAAGGACTTGGAGGAGGAGAAGAATATGGTCAAAACATATTTAAATTTAAAATTTGTTTTAAATAATAAAAATATAATATAATAAAAAAAATCAAGAACCTGAAAAAAATTCGCATGACACATTTTTAAGACTATTTCACAGAGAAGAAAACTAAGATTTGGGGACATTATATATTACTAGGTCAACCGTGTATTAAATTGATTTGGGATTCAAATCTAGACATTTTCAGTTTTAGAAACGATGTATTTCTTCAGAAAATGACTTGCAGTTCAAATCTGGGGAGTCTTGAGAGTCATATCACTGAGAGAGTGGAGAAATGAATCGAAGAACTGAAACAGTGAGCAGAGGGCACAGAAACCCTAGGATTTTGTGAGATGCATTTATGGAAGGAAATAGATATTTGTGCATGTAGAGTCTTAGGCCATATTCCTCAAGGAATCCTTAATCCATGAGCAATGGGAAAATCACTGAAATACTTAGCTGTGATCATGGAAAGATGAGACTTATACCCTAGAAAGTTTGCTTTCAGGCCTGGGGATTGTATTTAGACTAGTAGAACAACTAAAGCAGCAGTTAAGGTCATGTGATTAAGATATTTAAGTAAGACTAATATATTTATATCATGATATTTCTGTGGATTTGATATGTGAATTAAAGGCTAAGATAAGACTCATTTTCTGTGTTTCATGCTGAGTAGTATCCTTTTGATTTAGAATAGTAAGTTAGTTAGCTCTAATTGTCCACTTGATATAACCTGGAATCACTTTGGAAGACAATCTCAGTGAGGGACTGTTTACATTGGATTGGCCGGTGGGCACATCTGTAGCAGATTGTCATAATTAAGTTATGACGTGGGACACCCATCCATTATGGGCAACATCTTTCCCTAGGCAGAAGTCTTTAATTATATAAAAGTGGGAAAATTGAGCTGAACACAAGCAAGCAAACAACTTAGCATGCATGTGTTCATTTCTATCTAGTTTTTAAACTGTGGGTGTGATGTGACTAGCCTCAAACTCCAGCCACTGTGACTTTCCTGATGATGGACAGTAACCTGGAATTGTGAGCTAAAAAAAACCCAAAACAACCTGTTTCCCCCCTAATTTGCATTATGTCCATGTATTTTACCACAGCAGCAAAAATTAAACTAAGACAGGGATGAGAAGATAAAGGGTTAATTTAACATATTGGATGTATGAAACAGAAAAAAAAAACACATAGTAAATTGTGAAGAACTGTAAACAAGAAAACCTGATAGAGGGAGATCATCCTGGAAATTTTACAATGAGGATATCAGCAGTTAGAAGTTATATCAGGAAGTAAGGGAATGTAGAAAATTACTAAGAGTTTAGTAATATTTTCTGTATGTGCATGGATGTATTGTGATATATATATATATATCACATATATATATACACTATATATATATGTATATACATATATATATATATATATATTCCTGTGTGTGTAAGTATGTGTGTGTGCATGTGCAGAGGCCAGAAGAAGTTGCTGAGGTAATTTAATAGTCTTCACCTTATTATTTAAGACAGGGTATCTCATTGAACCTTTTACTAGGATTTTAGCCAGAAAGCCCAAAGAATTTTCCTGTCTTTGTTTCCCATAGTTATAGGTGAGCAGGAAGGTTATAGGATCCAAACTCAAGTCCTGTGACATCTCTCTAGCCCGGGAGCTTAATAATATCGGTGTTGATATTAACATTGACAGTGACAACAGTGATTTGTTCGCTGTAGGTCTTTGTTGACTTTAGTAAAAAATATTTGGAGTAAAGTTTCCATAAATCAACTAAGAATTGATGAAGTCATGCAGCAGAGTCTGGAATAGTCTAGAATGTCCAAAATTTATCCTGATCATGAAAGATTTTGGAAGGAATTACAATTCACCCTTTCTTTTGAAATAATATAAAAAAATAATTCTTTTGTGCTTTGAGAACTTCATGCAATGTATTTTGATTATATTCACCCTCAGTGCCTCCCAGATTCACCCTTGCCTTCCCACCTATCTTCCAGCTCTCTATCTCCTCTCCCTCCTTCTCCCCACCTCCTCCTCTCCTCCTCAGCATCCTCCCCTACCCCCTCCCGCATTGCCCTCTTGAGAATGGGTCCAATTCCATAGCATGGCTGACCTACCTTGGGTCACATCATTAGGAAAACCTAACAGTGCCTCTCAGCAGCCCTCAGATGCTAATAGCTCCTCAGCTGGCAGTGAGATTCCCTGCCTAAACTCCAGTCAGTATTCAGAAACTGTATCTGGTTTGATGTTATTCATGCTTTGTGCATGGTATTACAATCCTTGTAGTTTCATATGTGCAACTAACATGTGTCCAGTAAATACCATTTTCTTATAGTTATCTACCACCTTTGTCTCGTACAAACCTTCCAACCCATTGTCCTCAAGTATCCCTGAGCCTTTTGGGGAGAGAATTTACCCTTTCTTAAAGAATGCCATACTTAAAGTAAATTGAGAACATAGAGTTGTAACATAACAATTTTCCTATATTTATTTATCATCTTATTTTTTTTACTACTAAAATTTAATTTTACCACTAGATTTTAATTTTAATGTCATTTTAAAAAGAGAATCATGAACTAATTAGTTTATATCCACATACAGTCTCCTGCCAGTGTGTGTGTGTGTGTGTGTGTGTGTTTGTGTGTGTGTGTGTGTGTGTGTGTGTGTGTATTGAGCAATCACGAACTATTTATTACAGATGTATTGTTAATGAGACAATTTTCTATGTAGGCAATTGTTTTCTATTAGAATTTTAGTTTATATTCTCATTAAACTGATAATTTGAAAATAGTAAATAATTGTTTTGGAGGATCAGCATAAACACTAAGTTCTATCATCAGACTTAAGTGTGCAGAGTTGCTTTTGTCATTGTCATTTTTTATTCCTTATTAAGTCATGATTTCCTATGAATTGCTAAAAAATTACTTGCTAAACCATTTAGTGATGTCTAAATTCATACACAGTCATAGAATTCAAAACTGAGATAGAAAAAGCACCTCTGGCAACATAATCATATATAATTAAATAAATATAAGTAGATTTATCTTCATGGATTAGTTATTACAATAGCAAACACATTAATAAATAGATAGTGAAGTATTTATTCCCATTATAATGTGCAGTAAAAACTTCAGATGACCATTTGATGGAATGTAATAGCAGCAATCTGAACATTCTCTTATGATTGACTCATCAAGGAAAACCTTGTTAAAATTGGTAAGATTTTATTAAACTGAACCATCTGATCCTCTTGGAGGAGCAACACAATATACAAATGTCACTATTACTTAATAATTTACTTTGTGCAAAATATTGTGTATACAAGGATTCTCTGTGTTTAGTGTTAAACTCAAAATGCGAAGTCATATCATCTAAACAATTGAGTTAGTGTTTACTCCTTTCTACAATTGAAGTTTTCTGGTTTCATGCAGAAGTTTTAAAAATTAGTATGAAGTACTATTTAAAATAATATTAAATATATCAAATTGGGACATCTCATATCATGTATTTAAATATAAAAATAGTGTTTTATGCAATACAGTTTAATAAAATGCAGTGATATGTTTGAGTGGTTGAATTAATCTAAATGTATAATATTTTTATTTGTGAGTTTACTGCAATAAAATAATTTTATATTAAAAGCAGTAGAAATAGTTCTAAAATATGTAGTACTAATTTTTTCTAAAAGTGATGCAAATATCTTACTAACACAGAGAAATTGTTATTTTAAGACATTTAGGGAAAAGGCGAGGCTATAAAAAATGCTCCATTCATTCCTTCAAAGCACTTAAATATCTAAGGAGTGAGATGAGACACCGTGTGTCTTGTCAGAGTGATGCAGGAGACTATATATATATATATATATATATATATACACACACACTGTTGTGGTTGTGTGAATGCAGACCTCAGGCAGGCTCTGATTTCACAGATGGCCTCATGGAAACAGAACGTGGTTTATACTGAGGCTAGGTTTGAATTTGGTTATTCTAAGAGAGGGAGTCCAGTGAACAATGGTGACTGGGGCTGAGGTGTGCTGGACTGGGCTGTAAGCAGTCTGGGGACAAATTCTGGATTAAGTTCATCTGCTGTCAGTAGAGACATCGAAGGAAATAACATTTTACTCCTCAGATTTCTTGGAATTTCACAAATTTTAATATAACTGTACCTGGGACCTAGGATAAGATCTTAGGATATTTTTCATCAAAAATATTTTCAAATTAGTTCATATCTTAGAGAAAAATGTGTGTAAATTTGGAAAGACAAAGAAAAAAATTACTAAAATAAGCCTTAGGTTTAGGTGCCCACTTGTAGCAAAACTAACTTTACCATACAACCCTTTCCTCTTCGTGCTTCATATTCTTCATGGAGTGTAGACACTGGTTCACTAGATGTGGATACAGATTCAGGGTGAAATTCCATTTATTTATTCCATTTATTATGTAATATATGATAATAAATTCCATTTATTATCAATCACTGGTCCTAGTCCAGGAGTCCTGGAATTTTTGGCCCAGTCCTAGAACTGGAAGGCTTTTGTTTTGTACAGCTCATCTGCTTGGCTGGTTCAACTCATTCTCTGTTCTGGCTCAAACTCTTTTCCAGGCTGACTGGTTCAAACTGACCTTCTGAACTAGCTGACTGTTTCTGACTGAGCTCTTCTGAACTGCTCTGCTAGACTTCAAACTGACTCACTCTTCCTGTATTCTGATAGAGACTTCTTCTGACTTATCCTGTGTTAGCCTCTTTAACTCTATGTGCTCTCTGAGCTGAAAGCGTACATTTTCTATCCTGGTGGTTGAGTGTGTCCTCATTCTAACTCACTCTGACAACTCTTCCTGATTCATGACTTTGCCTGCCTTTCACTCTGACTCATTCTCAGATATCACTTCCTGTCTGACACTGACTCCTTCTAAGCTCTGCTTCCTCTTGTGCTTCTTGCCTCCCAAGTTCTGGATCAAAGGTGTGCACCACCACTGCCTTCTGAGTACTAGGATTAAAGGTGTGCACCACTACTATTCTGAATACTGGGATTAAAGGTATGTACCAGCATTCTTTCTACACTAGAGCAGCCATGCTGCTGGATTAAAGGATTAAATATTCTTCTATAATGGTGGAAACAAGGTATGTTAGACTGCCTTGATTGTTCCTTTCTCCTTCCATTGTTCTTTCCTTTGTGAAAAATTATTGTAATTACAATAAATTACAAAAAATACTTGTAATTACAACCCTTTCATTCCTTTCACACACACACACACACACACACACACACACACACACACACACACAAACTATTTAATATTTTAGTTCTATTTAATAAATGAAAACATTTGCTACATACTTCAAGTCACAAATTTAAAAAATGCTAGCTTTATTCTGGCTTCCATAGAATTCTACAAGGAAATGATAATTATAATGCATTACCTTTTACTTTAATGTTTTCTCTGTGAAGTCACTTTATACCATATAATATTCTTGAAAAACTACAACCCACTAAAAATTTAAAGATAGTCTCCTTCTGGCAAGAAGAAATTCTTCAGAAGTAGAACCTTTTCCAAACATATTAATATTTTCAAAAAGATGATAACCATGTCAGGGATTAGACTGTCTCCAGGGTTGAAATTATAATCTGGTAAATAGTTTCAACAGAGGATCATTTTCTCCCTGAACAGGAAACCTACTCATGAGGGAATCCCACAGACACACATTGCTTCAAAGACAGTACCATTAAAACATGTCAGATCTTCAAAGTGGGAAACATGCCACCCCTTAGCAAAACGTAGTCCTTTAAAGTAGGAGCCCAACAGCATTCCGGGAATTCTGAAGGAAAACTCCCAAAGCTTCACAAATACTACTTCTAGGACCCAGATCTCAGATTTTAATTTTAAAGTATTATGGAGATGGGATATAATCTACTTGTCTTGATAAACTGTATTTTTTAGAGAAGTTTTAGAATTCTAACAAGATTCAATGGGAAGTAGGGAGATTTCTTCATAAACCCCTGCCTCTATAAATGAATAATCTACCTCATTATCTCTATCTTCTACTAGAATGGTGCAGTTCTTAAAATTGATGACACTTCCTTGATATCTGTTACTCACCATAGCCCATGTTGAGTATTCTATAGGTTTGGGGGACATAAAAAAGAATGACATATAAAATCCTTTGTTCTACCTACCATGGCTCTTACCATCTAATTCCTGGCAACCATGAATCTTTCATCTTTTCCATACTTTTTTTTTTCTTTCTAATTTGCCAAAATAGTTGAATTCAAAGAGTATGTGTAAATTACATATTGGATTATTCACTTTGTCACATACAACTAATGTTCTTCCATGTACTTTGATAGCTTTGTGGCTCATTTATTTAGCGTAGAGACAAATCCCATTGTCTGGATAGACAGTAGTAATTTATATTTAATTGCTTACCTAAGGATGTTTTGTTTTCTTTTGAATTATGAATAAATATGCTATAAACTTTATGTTCAGGACTTTTTGTTCATTTACAATTTTAAGGTCCTTGGATAATACCAAAGAGAATGACTAGTGAGTCACATGGTGATGGTATGCATAGTTTTGTAATTGAAATTATGTTGCAAAGTGACTATGCATTTGCTTTCCAATCAGCAATGGAAGAAAACCTCTAGTCTTTCTCTCTCTTTGTCAACATTTGGTGATTTCCATTTTCTAAGTGTTGGCCATTGTGATAGTATCTTACAAAATCTTCTTTTGCCTTAATTTGCATTTCTATGACAGGATTTGTTCCTTTTGGGGGACTGTGGATAAAACCCAGCACACTGTGGACAGGTGACAAGTGCTCTACTTTTGAACTGTATTCTCAACCCTTGGATCCCTCTTCCAGCTCTGTGTTTGGCATCTTTACAACTTCACTTATATATCATCTAGTCTCGGCTCTACTTCTAATCCAGTTGTTTGTTTTCTTGTTTTTGAGTTTAAGGGTATCTTGTGTATCTCCTCTGAGGGCACTTTATATGCGTTTGGAAAATATACCCCCTAAGTCTGTTGCAGTGGTCTATATGCCTGCACACTTACCTGCTATGTCTTTGTATTATGGAAGTTTTGATGTTGGGCATTTTCAGTCTTTTTGTGGTCCTACTTCAGTATCTCGCTGGTTATTCTATATCCCTTGCCTCACTATATAAACAGTGTAAAACATTTGCTGATATGCACAAATAACCTGTTGGTCTCTGTTAATACAAGGGATTTCATGGAGACTATAGATCAAATTAGGAAGATCTTCTATCTTTATGCCCAGTCTGCTTTGGAAGTGTATACAGTTAGCTTGGACTATTCTAACTGACAGCAAAATGTTAGAAAATTTAATTATCAGTTTCAAAAGCTTTAATATCAAAAACTTGACATCAAAAGCCTTCTGTTTATATTCCTTAATTTGACACAAAAGTCTGGAAGAAATAATTAAAGATGGAGAACAGAACTCTAAGAAATTCCTTTTTACAGTTGCCTCAGTTCGGATTATGTATGATTCTGTATAGATGTGAAGCAGCTGAAGAGCACAGCCTTGGGAAAGTCCGTCCTTTTGGTCACCGTGATCTTTCATCTAGGGAAGGTGTTTGTCCGACTCATTTACTTGATAGCAGCGTTGTGTGGTGCTCTGTGAAAAGTGATGACTGTTCCTCCTCCATCACGGCATTTATCATCTTCTGTCAGTTACGTGGTTGACACCACATTTCATTCCAGGTTCCTATTTATCAGACAATACATACATTTGGGCAAAAGTCCAAAATCGAATAAGTTGTGAGATTAGATAAAAAATGTGGTAAATGCACATACATTGAATGTTTGAGAAAGGCTACTGAAGTATACAGATATTAAGGTAAAACATGTGAATCTTCATTTTTCTTTAAGTTCCCATATAATTACTCTAGGCGTTGATCACAGGAGAAAATCTAATTGAAAATCCTTCCTTTAATATACTTTTTCTAAATTTATTTGGAGAGTTTATTCAGAAGGTATTAAGAGATTAGGATTATCAGGATCAGGAAGTTGGTTGTGTTAATTCCATTTTCTCTACCGTACATCTCAAACTAGTGAAATCATGTTCATTCAGAAAAAGAGCCAATCATATTATTTGTGTGAATACATGTGCACGCGCAGACACACACACACACACACACACACACACACACACGCACACACAACTCAAATATATGAGAGAACAGAATCTAGTATCATGCCTGAGCTTATAATTGGTGGCTAATAAGATAGAAGAAATGGGTGAGAGGGTACAGGATGTGCTGCATAAACTTGAGGATCGAGTTCAAATCTCAAGAACCTACATGAAACAGAGCCCAGCACCACACATCTGTAATCTTAGTGCTCCTATGGCCAGATGGGTAGTAGAGACAGGAGAATCCTTAGCAACCTGAGTGCTAGCTGTGCTGGTATACTCAGCAGCAAACAAGCAGACTCCGTCTCATACAAGGTAGAGGTAGAGGACTGACTCTTGAATTTATCCTCTCATCTCCATATGTATGTCCTGCTGGTGTGTGAAAACCACAGTAGATTTTAATTTCTCAGTGGACACTGTGGTTACAAAATTTGGGGGATCATAGATATTATTATTTCCTACCTGCTGCTCTATATCATCTTTATATTCAGTTGAGGCCATTCTGCAAAGTCCACCTAGTTCCTACCCCTAGAATGTCATATACTGTCAGTTTTTAATTTTACAACTTTGAGCAAAATGAGTTTCTGAGTTCTCCACATTTTTCCAATATAATCTTTGGAATTTAATTTGTAAGAAAGTGATACTGTCTGTGGGAAGTAGATCCTAGTACCATCACTGTGGCTGTGACAGAAACTCAGGCCAGACATCATTTCCCTTCCTTGCAGGTGCTGCAGAGTTAAGAGTTTATGGCCGCAGCTATAGATGGGAGCTGTTGTTCCGTTATAAGTAGTCCTGGGCTTGAGAAAATAAATGCATCAAATCAAACCAATAAGGAGCTATTGTATGCTAGGTATTTTGTATGTTTCATGTTTACCTCCTTTAGGTCCCAATGCATCCCTGAGACATATATTTGATTATTCTATTAATAAACAAGCATTAAAGATTTTACAATGTATACAACATAATTTTATGTGATACTTTAACAATAAATGGAAATAGCTTAACTGAATTGTCAAAAATGGATGCCCTGGTAGAATTCTACAAAGTACTTTTGTCTTGAAAAAAATTATATAAGAATTGGGAATCATAAGTAAGTTTTTATTGATTCACTTCAGAAAAGGTTGCCAGAATCATCATTCTTCTACTTCAGAGAAAATAAAAATTAAAGCATTTAGAAAAAGTAGCTGGGGACACTTTTTTCCGTTCTGTAGGATCCCTTGTGCTGACTTAATTGCAGTGTCAAAACCTACATGCTTTTGAACTTTAATATTCTCATTTTAAATAAAAGGAATGTGTCTTCCTTTTTGGATCATAGGCCGCAAATCAAAATGATCAGATTTGTTTTGCTATTGAATCTTTCTAGCTTTATAAAGAATGTAAGGTTAGTTCAATAAAGGTTCTTTAAATCCCCTAGAAACCAGGCTGAAAAATCTTGGTTTTCTACTTACAAATAATGGACCCACCATTAAGATTCAATTCTTCGAGTGCCAGATCATCAAAAATGTAGACATGTTCTAGATTTCTGCTTCTTAGACCATGTGCTAGATCTCTCTTGTTTGGGGAATTTTATGCCTATTTTGTAGGTAATATTTGTATATAAAACTTAAAGCAGAAAAAAATCAAACATTTTAAAACAACATATTTGGAATAACAGTAATAATCCTGTTGGATGCTAAAATAGAATCTATATTTTTATTAAAAATAAACTAATCAAAACACAGAATGTTTAATACATCTGAGATCTTTTAATATCTAAAAGTAATGGCTAATGATTAATTCTTTTATGTGTGATGACATTATGTATGCTGCAATGATGAAATAAGTAAGCCTGGGCCTCACATAAAGTTGTCATTACAGACAGGTGCGGCTACTGGATTTTTGCTTGTTTGTTTATTGAAAAGAAAACTTTCCATACAATGTATTCTGATCATACTTTCCCCCTCCCCCAGCTCTTCTCAGACCCTCCCCACCCAGCAACTGCCTCAGAGGGCATTTTTCTCTAAAAACAAACAAACAAAAACAGATGATTAAAAAACAAGAAACACACTCAAAGTCAGAAATGCAGCAACCAAGACATACAAGTGAAGACCAATAAGACCAAAAGTGCTCAAAAAAAACCCAGTATGAGTCAAAAAATCTACCATTGAGTCCATTTTATTTTGGCCAACTACTACTGGGCATGGGTCATACCCTGAGGGGTGACTAATATGCCCAGTGAGATTCCAGTTGTAAAAACCCCTAATTTTTGCTTTATGGAGTGGGTATTCATTGGAGATAGCTTCTGGGTTAGCCATAGAAGCCACACCCACTTCTCCCTTTCGTTGTTGTGAGCCCATCTACCTTAACCTGTGCAGGCCCTGTGCATGCTGGGTAGCTCTTATTTTTTGATACTATACAAAAACTTAGTAATTAATTGTTCTTAAGGTTATAATATGAAATTTGTTATCATATCAATAAAATACTCATACATTCTTACATTATAATTCACTAGTTATCATGATTATTTATTTTGCATGTGGGAAAAGGAGAGAGAAAAAGAGAGGAAGGGAGGAAGAGAGAGTTGGGAGAGGTGCCCTGGTCTCTCCTATTTTCTTACTGTAGAGCTTAGGCTTCCTTGAATTCAAAATTCTCCTGCCTCAGTTTCCTGAGTGTTTGAACTGTTGGCATACATTACCATGCCCAGACATTTTTATGTACTTAAATTCTTCATCTGTGCATGTTTTGTACACTGGTCATTGGGAAAACACTGTTTCACTGAGTTTTTCAGATCTTTGAAATGTCAAACATTACATTTATTGATATCAACAACAATCCATATGAAAAAATCTTGAGTTATATGAAGATATATTTGATTGGCAGCAAGTGCTATTATTTTCACTGAGAGTTTGGTCCAACCCTTCCATAAAATATATGTCAAATGTCCATAGCCAACTAACCAGGTTTCCAGTCATTCCTTAAAATACTAGTACAGTCTATAAAAGCCAGATTTTCAGGTTGTGCAAATGTGCCATCCCCACCTCAGAACCTTCACCAGAGGAGAAACCACAAGTGCCTTCTAGATACTCTGTGTCTTCCCATGGCTTATTAAAAATGCTCTCCAGTTTCCATTGTCTCACAAAATACATGCTGGAGGGAAGTCCCTGGATTCATTGGACTATTTATTTTTTAAAATTTTAACTTTGATTCTACAGAGGTTAAAAAACAAACAAACAAACAAAAGCATGCAATGACTGAAGACTGCTAACATAGTTTGTAGCAAACTGGAAGAAGTTTGGGTAGTCTTTAATCTTGCTCTGTCAATGCGACTCTGAGCATTACAAAATGAAGAACTGATGTTTCAGTGTTGTGACAGCGACATTTACCTTGGCATCTGAGTCATCCACAGGCGACACTTCATAAACTTCTGCTCAAAATACAGGTTATGCATTACTGAGACGGCTCTAGAATTCACCGAAGGCAGGGATCTTTGTTCTGTTTCTGTTGTACTCAAAGTGATGAAAACACTCCACTCATGACGTCAGCGTAAAATACTCAGCAAGAAGTAAGGGAAAGGCTGAATGTCTGAAGTCCCCAAACAAGCTATGTGAGAGTGACTGTCATTTCAGCTTCATTCTCTTCTGTAAAATCATGTACACATTGGAGGCCATAAGAAAGAAGAAATTTTGATTTTCTTTAAGTGTCCAAGTTTGTCATCTTCCTTTAATCTGTTTTTTCAGAAATATCGTATTCTACATTTTATTAGCAACAAGGGAGGCAGAGAGAGATTGGCCTTTTGTCTATGTGTTGGTAAAAAAAAATAGTTCTTATACTTAAGGAGAAACGAGAATTTGTCTCTGCTCTTGCTGGAACAGTAAACCGGTGCTATGTAACACACAACACAGGAGCAGGCTGTTGTGTAGTGTGATGGATAGAGATGCCTTTAACAATTATTTGACCTAGGACTGAACCTAGCACCTCACCAGAGCCTTCATCCTCATGAAGGTCATAAGACTGTGCAGTGCCTCTGTGAGCTTCCCAGGATCAGGCGAGGGGAATTTGTATGTACGGTGCATCCGATGTGACTGAGCAGCCTTGATGACGAACCATTTCAGGCTGAACTGAGAGCACTACAGCCTCTTTAAGTTCCTGAATCTTATCCCAATTATATTTCATTTAATAACACTCAGTGAAATATCTGGTGGCAGGGGAAATGAAACGACATGCTTTTATGGGATCATTCATCAAGAACTAATTGAAGCTTTCATACAGTTTAGTGCTGATAAAACAGTGTAACAATAAACAATAACAAAATTCACTGGAGAAGGATTTGTTTTGCCGTGAGGAAAATGGTTCTGTTTCATCCTGGGATTCCTGGTTAAAAGAGTCTCCAATTTACAAAGGGATAAGTGCAGGCTCCTCTGCATAATGCCAGGGCGGGAGCTGTGTCAAATGCATTAGTGTTGCTCCGCTGGAGCCATTCTCGTCCTAAGCATCTGCTATTGTGTGGGACTCTGGCAGGAGGCTGCAGGACCAATAGGATTCTGAAAAGTTTCTTTTTGCTACTTATTATTGTGCTGGAAGCAGCGAGGTCCTCCATAGTTATGGCTGGAAATTTAGAACCATCTTAAAGTGCACTTTCAAAAATATTCAGATTATTTTTTTAGTACTTTTAAAGCATCTCTTTGAAAGAACATTTCCAGTCTGAACTTCACTGGCTTTTTGTCATTGATATCCCTGTGTTGGGGAAGTTTATTTTTAGTTATCTTTGAAATTGTTTTATGCACCATTGGGTGAGGGACTGTCTAGGGCATTTCATATTGTTGTCAGGGTTTCTGTGGGGGGGATATTTGATTGCTTATGGTCCACATCTGAGGAGTTCAGAATCAATAAAAACACCTGCGTTCAGAGCTCAGGGTTCCACTGTCCAGTTTGGCTCTGGTTAGGATGGTGGTTCCCTCTGCTGAGATCTGTCAGAGTTTACATGTATGAAATATGCCCCCATGTTTTCCTTGGTGAGCCCACACAGTAGTGTACATCTACAAATAGTGCAACAATGTGGAACAGGACATCATGCCAGCTAGTACAACGCGAGATGAGGAAGAAAGAGAAAGAAGCTGAAGGCCTCAGAGAGTCCGGTAAAGTACACTCAGAGAAGCTACCAGAGGGTAGAGATTAAGGTATTAATTGAAGGCTCCTGAAGGAATAGGAGAGAGAGAGAGAAAGGGAAATAAGCCTCTATGATGAGAAAATTGTGAAAATTAAGTGAGAAAGAGGGCTCAAAAGTGAGAGTCACAGAAGAGAGGCCTTTAGAGAAAGACATTTTCATGGTGAAAACAGCGAGTTCAGCCGGGAACAGGGAAAAACAAGGTTCTAAGTGCTTTTCCTGATCATGGATCTGATGCTTCCTCCCACAGCTGGCAGCAGCCAGGGCATGGGAAATGGAAACCAGAGTGTTCTGTTGTATAAATTGAGTTCGTTGATGCTTTTTGCACATGTGAAACCCAAGTGGGTCTTGTGTTTGAGGTCTATGAAGAAGTTGTGCTCCCCCAAACAACAAAAGACCAGAATGTTTCAACTAGAGATTCCTCCCACTGGCCCAGGACCCCCGATGCTATGGAAGCCTTAGCTTAGAGCCACAAAGCCACTTAGTTAAACTGAACAGTTTTTTGATTTTGTTTTTTCTGCAAACCTGTCTACAAGAGGTCCTGATAAGACACATCTGCTATGGTGATGAGAACTCCATCCCACGAGGGGACCCTTACTGCAGTCAAAGTGACCAGTTATTTTTCCAGCAAATCAGACTCTATCTTAAAATATGGAAAGTGTTTCCTCAGGGTCAGCACACAGCAACTGTTTTCCATAACTGGCCAAAGTTGTATCTCATGTTGGTAGCTGAACTTGGTAGTGTAAGAGTCACCTAGGTGGTGCTAGGATGAAGGGGTCATGGAGAGCAGCTGAGGATTGGCACTGTGAGAGACCAGGAGAGGCCATTGGTGAAGGTGCAGCCTCAGTAGCAGTTAAAGACCCAGACTGAAGCAGTCATGCAGAGAAGTTGGGGCTTGGCACCATGAAGAAAGCCCAAGAGAAGCTGTTGGTGAAAGTGCAGCCCAATTGCAGCAAAGGACCCCAGCATTCTGAAATGTCAGCACCAAGGACAGCAGTAGCAGTGGAGTGAAGCCAGCCAGAGCCTGGAGGACAAACTTGTGTGTACTGCAGAGGGCAGAGACAGAGAAGTGACCCAAGCCCTTTGGAGGAGCTCAGGGGATTGTGAGTGAATTCCAGATAATGTTTTGTTCCAGATAATGATAATGTTTTTCTGCTGTCTAAAGACATTGAGAAAGCTTGATACATGTTTGGTTTCATTTTGTCTTGTGCATTAGCAACACTCATATAAATAGTTTTCTCTTGTAAATAGTTTTGCTAGTGTAGTGTTAAATTGTGTTGTAGAGATAAAAAGCAATTTTTTGATTGGCTTATGTGGAAAAGGGGAAATATTTGGGAAGTTTCTTTTTAGTTATGTTTGAAATTGTTTTATGCACTGTAGGGTGAGGGACTGTCTAGGGCCCTTTTCTATTGTTTGAGGGTGCTGGATTTCTGTGAGGGATGTTTGATTGCTTATGATCTATATCTGAGAAGTTTAGAATCAATAAAACACCTGAGCTCTGAGCTCAGAGCTCAGGGTCCCACTATGGAGTCTGGCGCTTGCCAGGACAGTGGTTCCCTCTGCTGAGGTCTGGCAGGGTTTCCATGTATGGAAATCCCTCTGGATCTTCCATACTGAGCCACCACAACAACATACTACTACATCCTTTTTTCCAAAGCAGACTTTGGACACTGAACTAAGAACACCCAAAACAGAGAATAGATTCTTTACAGATTCTTAGGAGGAAATGGTAGCAAAATGAAATATATAGGAAAGGAACTTCTATCTATGGGGAAATCGAACATTCTTTTACAGAAAAATGATGACTCATATGGGATACATAGCAAATACTTTGCTATGGCTGTAGTATTTGCAAGATAAATAGCCTGTCTTTTATGTAACGACCACAGATTTTGTTGGGAAAACATCCTACCTAGACTCAACTTACCTTGAAAGAATAGGACTATGGGACCTTCCAATATTATTTTTCAATACAATGATAACATTGAATATACACTATAGATACATGATCATCATATAATAAGGTCCATAAAACAAGGCATGAATGATATTGATTAGTACTTTTAGATACTACCTGCAAAACAAGAAACTCTGATAATATAGATAGCATCAGATATACTTCTATATTGCAAACTTTTGTGCAAATTTACTTTGTATTATAAAATGCAATTTTAAAGAGTGGCTTTCTAAAAATCTTGATACATCTTAAACAAACCACTGGCAGGCTAACATTATTCTCTAGAATGTGTTGGATTTAGAGAAACCAAAGTAAAATTAATGCTTTGTTAACTTAGTTGCCAGTCAGTTCAGTTAATTTGCAGCACATTTAATAAATGGAGGATTCTTTCATACCATGACATCCAAGAGGTACTCATATAGTAGGCGTGTTTGGGTAGAAAGTGGTGATAATATGATTTATATACAGCTTTCCTGAGATACACCATATTTGACTCTCTATTTAGATTTATTGAACAGTAGAATTTTATAACAAAGTATCTAAAAAACATGAATAGTAATAGGTTGGCTTAGATTAATTTGGCGACACACTGTAAAGCTTCTACTGCAGTTCTTAGACACAACATGTGGCTTCTATTCCAGGGGTTCCCTCTGTGTGCTGGATTGTTTTGCCAACTCGACATAAGCTAGAGTTGTCAGAGAGGAGGTAACCTCAATTAAGAAAATGCCTCTAGACGACCAGGCAGCAGGCAAGCCTGTAAGGCATTTTCTTAATTGGTGATAAATGGGGAAGACTCAGCCTATTACGGATGGTGCCATCCCAGGACTGGTGGTCCTGGGTTCTATAAGAAAACAAGGGGAGCAAGGCAGTGAGCAGCACTCCTCCATGGCCTCCACATCAGCTCCTGCCCTCAGGTTCCTGCTCTGTTTGAGTTCCTGTCCTGACTTCCTTTGATGATGAACAGAGATGTGAAAGTATAAGCCAAACAAACCCCTTCCTCCCAACTTGGTCATGGTGTTTCATTACAGCATTAGAAACCCTAAGATACCCTGCATACACATTCTTGCTCAGTATTTCTCTATGGTGAATTCATTCATCATTTTCTGGCCTTGAGCAAGTGCCACTCAGTGAAGACATGGCCACCTACTTTTGTACTTCAGGTACCAAACATTACCTTTCATACTTCAGGCGCTGCAATCACAGTTTTCCCATAAATTTTTCCCATTATCTGGCCCTTGAGTTTTGCCCATTTGATTGTTTTCCGTCTGAGTTTATTCACTAAAATTTAGGCTTTATGAAGACAAACATAGTGTCTTTCCATTGGTAAGATCCAGTATAGAATCTAGAGTCTAAAAGCTAATTACAGACTTTCAGCGATTAGGGTGAGGAACTAGAGTGCAATTCTGTCACACAAGCTAACTGGGTAAGTCTCTTAGTTTCTGAATTCTTACCTTGTATACATATGAAAAGCCATGCAAGCTCTGTTTACATTCTACAACAGTGTGGATAAAGGTCTTCTAAACACCATTGCTAATGAAACAAAGTTGCCTTCAGACTAAAATATGATAATACATGTTGTTTTGTCTGGGTTGTCTAACCGGACAATCAGAACTGGGTTAAGGTGAACAGGTTAAAGCTTCTGATGTATTGCCATAAGATAGCCTACAGTAAGTTGTTAACAATGCACCTGTCAGTAACTTTTGTGACTTAAAGCAAACCAGCAAGCAGAAAGGGTAGTGTGATAATTCATTATACATGTCAGCTTGTCTAGACATGGTAAACATGTTTCGTAAAATACTAGTCTTGATACTGTTGAAGCAGTGGTTTGCAAATGTGGTTAAAATTTATAATAATCTGAATTTAAGTAAGTGAAATTAATATTGGTGATATGGGCATTACGGACTTTTTCAAGTAGCTGATAGCCATAAGAACAAAAACTGAACTACCCTAGAAAAATAGGTATTTCCTGAAGAACGGAAAGGAAAAATCATATCTGAATCTCTGTCCTTCTACCTTCTTCTTTGAATGACATAACTCCTTCCACACTCATATGAGTGAATCTCCTAACATAAATGTCTCTGTCTAAATATATACATATTTTTGGCCCTAATAGCTAAGGGTAAAATCTGTATAAGTAAGAACTTGGAGAGCATTTTAAAAACTAAAGAAAACATCATATGCTAATTTCTTTCACAATGCTTGCAGAAAATGGGCATTTAAGGAATGGCCATTCATTCTTTCTGTAGTGAGGAAGGTGTTCTGAGTGGTATTTGCCACTGGATTTGACCCTCATCTAGCTTCTGATAGCATCCACTCAACACCTGAAATTTGTTGACTGATTGGACAAGTCACACAAGTAAAAGTTCAATTAACATATGGTCAAAATAACAAGGCAAGAAATATTTTTTATGTATCTACAGAAATGCAGTACTTAGAAAGGTCATTGTTTTTTGGTTTTTGTTTTTTTCTTTTAAAAGACTGAAATTAAAATTTTGTGCTTGTTTTTACCTGGTAAATGATATTTCTCTCTCTCTCTCTCTCTTTCTTCTTCTCCTCCTCCTTCTCCTCCTCCTTCTCCTTCTTCTCCTCCTTCTCCTTCTTCTTCTCTCTCTGATTTTTCGAGACAGGGTTTCTCTATTGTAACTCTGGCTGTCCTGGAACTCACTCTGTAGACCAGGCTGGCCGCAACCTCACAGAGATCCGCCTGCCTCTGCCTCATGAATGCTGGGATTAAAGGTGCATGCCACCACTTCCAGGCGATATTTCTCTTAAAATGAAATAATAGCACTTTCCCCAGACATTTTAGTAAAATGAGCTATGTAAAGCAGCCAGGACTCTGCATCGCTCTTCTTCCTCCTGGTGTACCTATAACACAGCATTATCAAGCTTTCTAATTTTGTGCACTGTAGATTAGAATTTAACTTGTAAATTTTGTCACTTTCCATTTCTATCATTGGAGACACCAGCTCACTTCATTTTTCCCCTTAGATGAATGAAATGGCGATAAAACTGTATAAAGTACATGCTAGCTTTCAAGTGGTCTCACATGGACTAAGGCCTTGTTCGGAAATAAAGTGTGACTTCCTTGCCTAGTATGGGGACACAGAGCTCAAGTCACTCATCCCTCTATGCAGGCAGTAGATAGGGGGTAGAATGCATCCCCAACCCTCGAAAGCATTTGGCCACCTTGTCTAGCAGGGACACAGGTGGGAGTATACAGTGGTCTGCTCTCATTTCAAGAGATGCATGGGCAGACTCTGTGCTTTAAATAGGAAGCAGAGATCAGAGTTATCAGTGTTATGAAGCATGTGTTTTATTAAACGTCCAAATGATGTAAATTTTATTATCAATAACTTTTACAAATGAAATTTATTTATTCTTAGGAATGTCACTTAATTTGTAATAATGTAACAGATCTTACACAAAGGTATCTTCTTCAAATATTATCAGGGTGACGTGGAGGCAAAAGGCTGTTTTCATACAGGAGGGAGCAGACCAGCTTTGCCGCAATATGATTTCTTTAGATCTTTACAAGACACCTTAAACAACAATTTGAAAATCGATTTTGGCACTGTGTTATGAAAGAGATATATTTAATCTAGCTTATTCATAAAATAAATCTACGAATTTGTCCCACATAAGTAAGAAGTAATGGTAATAATTTTTGAAGCAGAGAGCTTGCAGTCAAGCATGCTAAACTGGTTGTCAGGGAAGGTTCCGACTAGCACTTCCCTGCCAGAACATGCCTGGAGCTGGGTCAGGAAGGAAGGACAAGACTGGGATGTGGTCTGGCAGGTATATGTAGAAGCAGGCAGTAAATATTTGCTAGAACATCTAGGCTTAGAAGCTGTGAGACCTCAGATGAGCCCAGAGCCACACTCATTAGGACAAGGTCGTGGAAGCTGGGAGTTGAAGCAGCAGTCAGGTTGAACTTGACAATGTTGGGAAGAAGCTCCTGGAGGCTGAAGGTAGATCAGGGCCAAAGGCTAACTCATTTTTTTCTCTTAAAATTGCTAATAGCTTTATTTGGTTCTGTTTACAAGCATTATAAACATTTTCAAATATTGAGACAATATTTAAAATGGTAAAGACAAAAGTACAAAATAGAATCTTAAATTCCATATATTTGACAAACACATTTTCAGAGTTTCTTTTTCTCTGACTTCTACTCATCTCGCATCCTATAGCTTTATACTTGGATCACACTGACCTATAGCTTTTAAAAATAATTGCATATTATTTCAAGACTGTAAACCCATATGCACATCTTCAATAGGTGCTTAGAAATGCATTTGCTCAATATACCAATTGAAAGGTATCTGTCCTTTGTAAGAGACATTTTTTTTTATTATTACCTGTAATAATCACTGTAATAAATATGCTTTGGGGCTGTAGTTTCTTCACTCATTATTTCAAATGCACATGAAACGTATTTTTCAAATAAAAAGCAATATAAACACAGTTCACAAGTCTGAAAAACAAAAAAGTAAGTAACCTATTACCCTTCTTCCATTATAAGATTCTCACTTTAGATCACTTCCTTAAGATTTTGTCCTAATTTCTATCACCTCACAGTTTCAATTTGTATGTTATTCAACTTAAAGTAGTAGCATGTTTCTGAAAACCCATCCTTCGATCTTGCACCTGATTTTAATGTTTGAGGTGCTAACACGTATCAAGGTGCAGTTAAAATCAAGCGTGACTCTCAGCAGCTTTGGGGGCAAGCAGAGATATTTCTGAGTGTGATTTCCCATCAGTTAATGTGCTTGTGGAAGCTCTCCTACATTAAGGTTGGAGGCCAAGAGAGGAGAGATTGCCTAGAAACCTTTGGGCCGAGTAACCTGACTTACGTGTGCCCAAGGACAAGGTTCCTTTAGCAAGGTAGTCACTGAGAAACAGCACCCAAAGTAGTCCTCTGAGAGTGTGGCCCGTATATACACACACGTAATAACAGACACATGTCAGAGATACACATCACACACACACACAGACAGATAGAAGGGGGGGAAGGAAGGAGAGGGGGGAGAGGGAGAGAGAGAGAGAGAGAGGGAAAGAGGAGCCATATATAAAAGAAAGGTGCAGGTGAATTAATCCTGCTAAAGTCAGTTTGAGCAGCGGCTGCCCTGTTGTGTAATCCTGCCCCCAGTCCTCGCCTGATTTTCAGCCTTTAGCGCCAATGGCAGCCATGTGCCATCAATGCAACTTATGTCTCCTTCCTTTCCACACTCTGTCTCGGTTTGTTTTACTGGGCCCTGACACAGTAAAGTAGCTATGCACTCGTGCTGGTGCCTATTTTAATTCCCCGTTTCTATTACCTTGCTAGGTGGTCTCCCTAATCCTTGAATTTCAAAAGCACAGTACATGTCATTCACTCCAATTTATATTTTGAACTTTGACGTCTATAAGCAATTTTTCATATGAGTCCTTGGATATTTTATAAACATCTCAGACTTTCTATGCTGACATGAAAGTTCTGTGTTTTGTCAGCTGACTTCTTGATCTTTCTCTTAAGGCTCCCAATCTCAAGCTTGCAGCATTTTATAGGAAATTAACGACCAGTCACCCATATTTCAATATAGAAGCTAATGATCTTATTTATCCCCATATTTTTCTACTATATACTTAACAGTCAAATGATGTGTTATAAAGACAGGCTGCGCCTTTTATCCTTCCTGCTACATTCTGTCAAGAGTTCAAACTTCGTTTGTCCTGGCATTGGAAGAGCTTACTGGATCTCCTGTAATTAACGGATCCTTGTGTGCTCCTCCATCTCCCTCTCTGAGCTCGTCTTATCCATCTCTAACACAAAGCCTATATTCTTTGACCACACTCTTTGGTCTGCTCAGTACTTACTGAGAAAACCCATTTCCAACACAGTGGATAGAGCTCTCAAAACATGTGAGTCATGGTTCTGCTTTCTGCCGAGGGGTGCACAAGTCATGATCAACTAAGGCGAGACAACCACTCTTCTGCCAGTCAAGGCTGCTTTCAGAACTAACAATGAGCATGGTGGTGCATGCCAGTGATCCTAGCCTCTGTGGTCAGAGGATCAAGGCCAGTAGGGTCGCCTGGACTACATGAGAACTTCTCTATATGAGGAAACAACCCACACTGGTAATTGTGACACAACATCAAACTGAAAAAAATGAAGGTAAGATGAATCCCAGAACAAATAGTAAGTGCACAAATATATCACCCATGAGATAAAGGGAAGCTGAGGTGGATTTCATTGCTTATTTTAATCAATTTCTTTGAGGGATCTGTTTAAACTCTTCCCATATCGGCAGCTACTAAGTGAATAAGCAGATCTCAGAATCTAGACTGGAGAAAGTGTTCTTTTCTCTTACATAGCACCCTTGCAGGTGTGCTCTGCCTTGCTAGCCCCAACGCCCACCGCTAGCACTCGTGTTAAATGAACACAGGAGTAGTTCTCTGCGTAACAAACTAGTGTGTGACTCTAAACAAGGTTCTTTATATATATATAGTCATCCTTCTTCCAAGTTCACAGAATTGGGAATCAATTTGTAAAGTATTAATTATTCAACCTTTTAGGATCATAACTATTATGTTTTCCATGAGGTAAGTTTGCCTTTGAAAATGTGTTTCACTGCTTGGCAATTTTTTCCTAAAGCAAAACAGCAATTAGCGAGGAGAGATCACTTGACTGTGGCTTGAGAACCTATCACACTTACAGAGAAGACAGGCTACAACGCAATCCACCGCCTCCGCAGAGGGGAGCAGAACTGCGCCTTTGCCGAAGCTACGTGAGCAGATGTTCTAGTTCTGTGCCTTCACACATTAGCCAAGTCCCACTCTCACAAGCAGCTAGGAATAAAGATGACAGGTAGGTTAGAATATAATGAATCATGGTAATCCTAGCGAGAAATATGGAAAGCACTTCTAAGAATGCTTTTCTGTCCCTCGGAGAGTCAGTGAGGTATATTCTAGAAAGTCTGCTAGGATGATAATAAGCTGACTTTGCATCTTGATTAATATCGACATCAAAATCAAAGCTAGGAATCTAAAATCAGTTCAGTGTTTTGAGACATCATAAAGGATATAAACTAGATATTAGATATAAACTATACGTCAGATAGAAGAAATACAGAGACATATAAGGTTTAATATTAAGGAATCCTACAAGTACTAATTTACTCTCACCTACATCTCTCTGTAAACTGTTGGATGACACTCAAGCCTGGACGTATAGAGACTATCATCTGCTGTGGATCATTGGGTTCATGGGGACTTGGAACAGACCTCAGTATCATTGCGTATTTGATGCAGCCATGCACTGATTCTAAAGCCAAGGTTCATAGGACATAGGGAAACACAAATAAGAATCCATAAATATACATTTCATATATCAATAAGCACACACGTTAGGATCACCATTCTTATGGAAGTTAATTCATGTTCATGAGGTTGCATGAAGTATTCCATATCTATACAAATAAAACTGTCATTCAAAGGACACAGTCCTGCCCTTCAAAAAGTTAAATTCCAAAAACAGAATTTTGTTTGATTGGCTTATGAGTTATTATTACTTTTTCTCACATTTTCCATATAATCCCACAAACTCTTACTTGTTTGTGTTTTTAAGATTCTGCAACAATAATTAGGAAAATGATATTTATAGATTATTAGAGGCTGCCATATTTACAATTCTAGATCACTGAAGACTACATTCTGTCAAAAATAGTTAAAACAAAAAAATTTGTTTGAAAAGTATTAGTGCATTCAAGGTGTTCAGCAATGTAATTTTGCTACGTAGCTCCTTCAATAGAAGGAGCTAAACTGAGAGAGAATCTTGTAGTCCTGAAGTTGTGGGGCAGAATGTGTTCACACAAAGTCGCTCTCTGAGGATGGTTTCTCCAGCACAGGAGCAGGTGCTGGAGGCCAGATCTGACTGGCCTTCTACAGGGTGCTTGCCTGATGTGTTGGACTAGGTGATAGAAAGGTGACATGAAACATTTTCAAATTGGCAGAAAAGTCTCTCTTTGTGTGTCTCTGTGTCTCTGTATCTCTGTCTCTGTCTGTCTGTCTCTTTTCTGGCTTCTTTTCAGCTGTCAGAGATCACACAACTTTTCCGGTACAAGTGTTCTCTCAGGTGCGTAATAGAGAACCTGGTATACCATCAACGTAGACTTTATTCAAAGTTCAAGTCAAAATACAAGTTGTCTCCTGTTCCCTCCTGTATATCAAGGCCATCCTGAGCTATTCCAAACAGCAAATGAATGCTCAGTTTGTTCTGACCCCAGTGCTAGCCATACATGAGTTTCCTCAGCCAACACATTTAAGTTTTTAACAATGACTATGACTAACTGAACATTTTCTCTCTTCTCTAATAAAGTCCACGTTTTATTGAGATTCTCAGAGACCTCTTCAGTAGCACAATGCAGTATATTATTTTAAGAATCTGCCTCACCGTTCCTTGTGTAATCTTAGATACTTCCTGCAAGTTATATATTTATATTCGTAACATCCTGTTCAGTGTGATTCATGATCATGTGTTTCATACATATTAAAAAGCTTTGAGTTCTACTGACTTCACTTATATTTTAAAGTAGAAGTTTTATTCCACTTATGCACTTTAAGAAAATGTTTATACAGTATTAGTTTAACTTAAGCAAGTTGTCAGTGTTTGCTTAATAAATAATTTTTGGTGAATTGCTAGTCCTGATCAATTAGGTGCATATATATGAGATGTCATCACAGCAAAGGTCACCAAGACTTCCTTGTCCTGTGTAGTGAAATTTCCAATTCATTGAAGGTAGGCTGATTTGATGCCTCCATAAATACTCTAATTTTGTGTAGCATACTGTTTGTTGTGATATCAAATATTTTCCTGATTTTTTAGAATGCAACAAAACAACATGTGATGCCCTGTACTAAAAATGGGAGTGCGTATTAAAAGCAAATAGAGAATCTATTGTGCAATACGATCTTAAACCTTTAGGATCACATGACTCACATACAAGACTTCACCAGAGTCTGTAACTGCAGTGTTTCAGGTCCGTGCCCTCTAGCCTCATTATTTGTGACAGTTTAGCTTGTCATGCAATGTTGTAATGATCGTGTCAAGCTTCTTTAGTCTTTAAGGAATATTATATGTTTGTTGTGTGGTTCAAAAAATGGCCACATAGCTGTTAATGCTGAAAGTAAGTTCATTCTTTAGAGACAATATTGCATGATGTTTAAATATTTTATGAATAACAAGCTTAATCATAGCTCATGTTGATTTCATATCTAGGTTTAAGCTTCTGAACACAATTATAAAAATATTATTTAATATATTTTATCAATACATTATTAAAGTCCCCAAAACAGACAATCCAGTAATAAAATTATTTCATACTGGCTATTTTCACAAGTGATATGTGCTAACAAGCTATATGCTATTTTATACGATCTTTCATGAGCCACAAATATTTTATGTAATATTTTACTGTTGCAATGAAGAAAACTTTCCTTGAGTCTACGGTGAGTTCCACAAAATATCTGAAGTAGAGATGCACACCACACTGTAATTAGCTATTCAGCAAAAGGATTCTTTGTTTTATTGCCCTTGGCTATTATTTATCTTTTCCGAAGAAGTTCTATGTAAAATACTCTGTGATTCTTTTGAATTTTTTTCTGAGAGTTTCATATGTGAGTATTGTATTTATATCATGTTCACCCCTTCTCTCCCCATTCAGCGTGTCTCATCACCTCACTCCTGTAATCCATGAGCTCTTCTTTGATTATCATTGGTACATTTTTATGTATTCATATATAGACTCATACACATGCCATTCCCACTTAGTGTTGATCCCATGTAAACATGTACATATTTAGCACTGACCACAGGGATTGGATGAGCTATTGGGGGCTCATCCCTGGAGAAAATCGATTCTGCTTCTCTCAGCTGTTACCGATTGCCTGTAGCACTTCATTTAGTAGCTGACTCTGTATTTAAAATTTGAAATGTGAGTAGCACAGTCTCATAAACCACATATCATCCTAGCATTTATTTTACACAGAATATATTTTAACTTTCCTGTCAATTAGCATTATCCTCCATTTTTTATTCAAAAATAAACACATGACTACACTTACAATATTAAATACAAATAAGTGTATTTTCTTCAATATAAGATAGTTATTTCTAAAAATTATAATCACATTTTCAGGGCATTTCCCAGCTGAACATTATAAACCATCATTTACAGGTGGTTTTATTCTCATGCCCTCTGTAGTATTTGTCCTCTAGTGGTATGAAGTTTTGATATTCCTTTACTTTATGAATAATGTACTTCAACGAGAGAAGTGGGTAGAGAAATTAATACATGTTTATCTAAAGGTTTATGGAGTGCATTTGTTTTCTTAATCCTCACAAAACCCCTCTTGTGAAACATCATTATTATAGTTTTTCATTTCTGATAAATGAAGTTCAAACACACAAAGTCCAAAAAACTGTGTCTGAGATATGTGTTCAAAAGGCTGAGATGAGATCTGAGTCGTGTCACGTCCATGAGATTTCTCAGCCTAATCTCAAACTGCCTGGGAACAATTAAGGGAGAACCCGAGTTGATTTCCAGGAGTAAGATATAGTTGTTTTTATGATGTAGACTCCAATGAAAGTTAACGAATCTGAAAATATTAGAAGATTATTCTTGGTCGATATACTTAAAATGTATACGTAATAGAATAGCTGAGGATATAATTAGCTTTTTAATGTTTTAAGATTATTTTATTTTGTATGTACCAATGTTTTGCTTGCTTGTATGTATGTATACCATGTGTGTGCCTAATGCCTGTGGAAGTCAAAGCTGGACATTCAATCCCCTGGAAATGGGACATGGATGTTTGAGAGCCAGCATGTGGGTGCTGGCAAGAAAACCTTTTGCCTTCTGCAAGACACACAAGTGTCTTAACCACTGAGCCAACTCTTCAGTCTGAGCAGTTGCTTTCTGTTCTTGCCTGTTGCCTGAGATACAGTCTCTCTGTGTTTCTTAGGCTGAACTAACTCGCAATTTCTTTGCCTCAGACATTCAAGTGTTGAGAGTGCATGTATCTACAGTAATACCTGGTTTACCTTAATAATTTTAATAATAGAAAATACGTCATTTTTCCAATATAAATTTTAAAACTTTTCTAAAGTGGATGAGCAATATATTGTTACTAATATCTAAGCTACATCTGAAACTTATATTTGGGTTTGAATGTTCCTTTGCTTTACTTGATGAGAAGGCACTCAGTGTGTATTGGCAAGAGAGCCACTGAGGGACCCTTACAATTCTCCCTAAAGGGCATCATGGTTGACTTTAAACATCTTGTGGAAATAAATGAGGTTTAAAAACTGGCCAGGCTGTGGTGGCCCACGCCTCTTTCCCAGCACTCAGGAAGCAGAAGCAGGTGGAACTCTGTGAGTTCCTGGGCAGCCAGAGTTACAACGGAGAAACCCTGTCTCAAAATCAGAAAAGACCAAAAGACAGAAAAAAAAAACAAAACAAAAAGAACTGGTGACAACAATGTGAAATGAGGGAATGCTCTTCCGCTGCTGGCTGAGTGCAAATGTGTCAGCCACTCTGGAAACCAGCTTGGTGGCTTCTCGTGAAATGGAAGTCAATCCCCCTCCAGATCCAGCTACACCACTCTCAGGCGAATACCCAAAGCACACTCCATCCTACCTCAGGACACTCGCCCAATCGTTTTCCTTGCTGCTCTGTGCATAAGAGCCAGAAATTGAAAACAACCTAGATGTTCCTCCACAGAAGAATGGATAAAGAAAATGTGGCACACTTATACAGTGGAGTATTACTCAGCTCTTAAAAAAAGTGATGTCATGAAATTTGCAGGCAAATGGATGGAACTAGAAAAAAAAAAATCTTCCTGAGTGAGGTAACCCAGACCCAGGAAGGTAAATATGGTACATGTTTGCTTATATGTGGATATTAGTCATGAAGTAAATAACAACTAAGGTACAGTCTGTAGACAGAGAAGTTAGGTGTAGAGGAAGGGACTTGTGCTGGACACATGGATTTTCCTGTGTGGGGAACATAGGGTAGATTTTATGGGTGGACTGGAGCTGGGGGACAGGAGCAGGAGGATCAGGTATGGAAGAGGAAAGGAGATACTGCTGAAGGAGGAACTGTGGGGAGAGACAGCTAGAACTGGAGGGCATTTGAGGGGCTGTAGGAAAATCTAGTGTAGGAGAAACTTCATAAAATATAAGCAGGCAACCCTTGTGTCGTCTGAAAATAATGAGGGAGACAGAGCCCCAACATGCCAACTCTTAACCAAACAAAACTTTCAATACTGGGCCTGGCTTACATACAATTGAGTTATTGGCCAAAGAAGTCCCATTGAAGTCCCCTAACAGTTTGGACTGTTGGCAAAACAATAGGTTGCTGCCCACAAACCAACTGCAAAGCCGCATTACCTGTACAACTCATTGAACATGGGAAGTTGAGTTGGTGCCTACATAGAACCTTCACTCCGATGATCTAATGTCTTGGTTTGGGAAGGCACTCTGCAGGCTGTCAAAATAGAAACATAACCACCAACCCAGCCACACAACCTTTGATCTACAATCTGTCCAGCCTGAAAAATATGCTAGGGCAATGGTGGCACGAAGCTTATGATAGTAACCAATTTCTGATTTGACTTAAGGCCCAGTCCACAAGATGGAACCCATACCTGATTTGGATGACCAAGAACCAGAGACTGGATAGTCCAGAAACCTAGAGTAAAATCAAATACTACTGATCTAAAAATAAAATAAAATAACCCCAAATGACGTTCTTTTATCCCTATAGATTGATGCCTTATTCAGCCACTATCAGAGAGGCTTCCTTCCACAGCAGATGGAAACAAATACAGAGACCCATACCATACATTCCACACGAACACTGAGAGACCTTGGAACTCTTAGCTCTAAATGAGTTGTCTCCATCAAATCCCATCCTCAGAATGAAGAAAAACAATAGACGAGAAAGCAGAAGGCATTGTGGGAGCCAAAGTGGGTGGGGCCAAAGGAAAAAGAAGCCCTCAAAGTCTACTGAACAAAACTCATATGAACTCAAGAATCTGAAACAGTGTCACAGGGCCTGCAGGGCTCAGCACCAGATCTAGGGGGCCATCAAATTTAAAACTCTGTGCCAAGATCACCATCCAGAAATATCTTTGGTACCCATAAATCATTAGGCTAATTTGAACCCTCCCCCACTAAAAAAAAAAATTCTTATTAATTTCAGTAAATCAGGTATCTATTTAGCATTTCACATAATAAAAGCTTTCTGCATGTTTATCTACAATATTTAAATTGGAATTAATAAGATGAATTTATGTACACTATAATGAGTAAAATAACAAAGAAAAGTTTAAAAAAATAGAGTTTTGTTAAAGAAAAGAAACAGGTATCATCAAACTTCAGAAGTTTGTTCCCAAATATCTACCCACCTTTCCTTTCTGTGCTTATTTCTTCTTTCATCTTGGTTTTTCTTGTCTCTGGTTTTCCCCAACTGATTTCCTCCAACTGCCTTGTATTACATTTACGTGTTACCTTACTTATTGTGAGCCTAATGCATTGAATAATTTCACAGGATGATGTGTGCCCTGCTGTATTATGTTGTTGAACTATTCAATTAACTATGATAATGTTGAGCACATTGACACTGTTAAACACTCAGGTGAATGAGCAATTCACTGTCAAGTGCAGAAATATTGGAAGCCATCTGCATGACTGTAAGCAATGTTTATATTTTATGTAAGTATTTCATGCTTTTGGAAGATGTTACATATCAGAAATAATATTAATGAACTCTAATATTTGGAAGACTTAAGTGAAGCCAGAGAAATTATGATTTTTATATTTATCTTGACAAAAGTAATAAGTAAAATATGAATGGAATATTAAAACTTTTTGTCTAACATTCACAAAGCAGGTCAAGTTCTACTATGTTGTATTTACTCATTTATAAACTGTGTCACCATAGTTCCTAGCCTTTCTTAAAGTACGATATCTTGTAGTAGTTAGCCACTGTGTGGCCTCAGCAAGAGAGACACTGAGGCATTTTCTATGTGGAAGCCCTGCCAGACCTCAGCAGAGGGAGCCACCATCATGACCAGTGCTGTATTCAACAGTGGAACCCTGAGCATCTAAGTTCAGGTGTTTTTATTCATTGAGAACTGTCAGGTGCAGATCATAAAAAATCAAACCTCTCCCACAGAAATTCAACACCTGCAGACAATACAAAATGCCAAGACCTGCAGCTCCTCACCCAACAGTGCATAAAACAATCATTTTATACTTAACTAAAAATAAACTTCCACAACAATATCTAGTTACTACAAATACATATGTAGTATGGGTTTTCCATTATATTTTGCTTCAACTTTGTTAAACTCTCTATTTATGGAATTCAGCTATTTAAATATCCTTTGTGCTGCTACAGAAACTTTCGTTGTCAACGAAAACATTAGAACATCCTAGTGCACAAAAATACAGTGGCTACTGATAATGGTACGGGAAAGGAAACTGGAAAAAAAGTCTCTTTATACTGCGATGGAAATCCAATACAAATGATGATATTTAGACCATAAAGTATTCCTTTCTGAATAAGTTCTGTTGAGAAGGTCATTTTCTTTTGCTGAAACATCTCTGCTTCCAGCCATGAGGTACTGGGATTCTAATTGTCTTTAGTATGATTTAGTTAGAGAGGAGGTAAGATGAGATGATTTGTGTAAGAGAATGTCACAAAGAACAATCCACAGAGCCTATCATTTTAGAATCCAGGGTGATCTAGGTCAGTTTTTAGTTAAGAAGTAATTTAGTGATGTTACAAATACACAAAGCAAAAAGCAGACAGGCAACACAGCCAGTGGAGAAATAGTGTATCTGTGAAGTGTGAATTCTGTTAAAGCCTCCGGATAGATACTACTGCAAGGAGAAAGAAAGGAATGAAAGGTGTATTTGACTGAGTGCGAAGCACAGAAAGCACACAGACCGCAGCAAATCATTGGAACAGAAGTGGTGATCAGAGTCATGCTTGAAGAAAACACAGCTGCAAAGTGTCTGTTTCCTACACAGCACAGATGCAGAGGTGCCCTCTTATATACATCCCGAACACACTGGAATGGCCTCGTAATATGCTTCACACTGAGGGATTAGCATCTGAGTAGAAAAATTAAAAAAGATAGTGCTAAAAATTTAGTTTGGCAACACTTCTTGCGGCCACATGGCATTATAGGTAACTTGAACAAAGTCTAGTGAATTTTGATGATTATGATTTTTGACATTTATTTCCCATTTGCTTGTCACTATGAAATGTAAGTGATAAAAATATAGGCTGTTCGTCTTCAGGAATATTACTTGTAGTTTTCTGCATAGTTAACTAGTTACATAATAAACTAAAACAATCTAATTTTAAGTTTGATTTAAAACCTAAAATAGTCGACCATAAAAGGAAATGCTTTCATAATAAATATTGAAAATGATATTGAAAATGAATTAGAGAAATTTCCCACAGAGGATTAGAGCCCAGGTTCTAGGTGGGTAAATTAGATTAAGTTCCTGGATAAACCACTTAGAAATGAGTGACCTGGAAAATCTATATTCTTTTAGCCTCAGATTTTTTTCTTGGATGAAAATAAAAATGAATATAATGAAAAAAGGTAAACAAATGATATATTTTAAGAGCTCCAATTAATCACATTTTAATAGCAGTGATGAAATTTTTTGTAGCTATAATTCCCATGGAAAACCATGAATATTCACTCATTGTTTTCGTGGAAAAGCCCAGGGATACCTAAATAAACAAATGCTTATGTCCCTCCTATAAAATAGTACAGCATTTCCCTGTGGCCTGAGCACACCCTCTTGCATGTATCAAATTGTCTTTAGATTGGTTACAATTATTAATGACTGCAACTGCTATTCTATATTGTTTACAAATATGACAGGGAAACATATCTGCATGCATTCATTACATGTGTGTCTCTTTCTAAATATTTGTGTATGCTTTGTCAAACCTTCAGGTATGGAATCCATGAATAAAGAGCGCTGATTATATAATATGAAAAATGATGCTTGTGAGATGATGATGATGATGATGATGGTGATGATGATGTTATATCAATGCTTTAGGTCTCAAGCCCAAGACTTAAAATAGCTCCTTATATCCTGTCTGACCACAATACAATAAAACTTAAAGTTGACAGAATAAAGAGGTCTAGTAAATACACAAGCTCATGGAGATTAAACAGCTCATTACTGAATGATGACTGGGTCAATAAGAAACCAAGAAATAAACAAAAAAGGATCCTGGAAATGAATGAAAATGAAAACACAGCCCAGCAAAACCTCTGGGACACATTTTAAAATGCCCTACAAGGAAATTTATAGCTCTAATTGCCTACATTCAAAAAATCACAAAAAACACAAATAAATGACTTACTGTTGTAACCTAAGATTAAATTATAAATGAATTACTGGTAAAATATTAAACTTATACATTTTTTTCATCAAAGTGGGCTAGATTTAAATTTAAAAACAACTTGTATTGAATAAAAAATAGTAGGTTATCATTCAAATCATATGCAAATATTTAAATTGTTAGAACATGAAAATAGCATATAATATTGTTTGATTCTTGGACACAAAACTTTACCAGATAATCTATGCTTCTCTCTAACTCATCATACTTTTGCTTCGGCCTCCAAAGTGCTGAGACTCTACCCATGTGCAAAGAGGAATTTCTGTAAATATCAGAGGAACACAAAATTTGGATTATAAAATAATACAAACTTTTTGGATAATGATATTTACATCTAAAACTTGTTTATAAGTGGATAAGAGCTAATATTAAAAACACTAGAACTGGCAAGTAAGCATGGCCATAATGTAATCTAGAGGAATGCACATCGAAGACGTATGGACATCTTCTCATCAAGAATGAAGCACCAGTTGGTATTGCTGCCAACATATTTAAGAAACTGAACACTGAGCACAGTTAATAGGATGACATTAGGATAATATTTCTATAATTTCTATAAAATTGATTAAAATCTTCCAGAACAGTGATGCAGAATGCAATTTGATCACCAATGGAAAATCTACATTAACCTGAGGCTCCAGAACCTGGATCCTCCTCGCAAGGGGGTCTTCTTGTGACTTAACAGGCTTTGTGATCCAGCCTTTCTAGAGAGCTGGCTGAGTGCTAAAATGCTCGATAATACTTCTGGTTTTTACTTCTGGGTGTTTCAATATTTTTTACTACCAAATATACTAGTATTTATTATTCATACAATCCCTGTTATGAGTACCTTATCTGAAAATCTAGTAAAACAAATCTCTGAGAGATTTGTGCTATTTACTTTTATAGATTAATGATGTCTGTAATAGCTAAGCAATACTCCATTGTGTAGGCACCATATTTTCTCTATCCTTTCTATTGTTCTATTTAATCCTTGCTTTCAGTTAGAAAACTGCTGGTGTATTTCTGCTCACTCTAGATGTAACTGTAGTGAAGGTGCACATTTTCCTCATCGTTTTTCTTCAGCTGTCTACTTATGTAGATACTATTGACAGTGTTTTGCTAATTAAGAATATAAAAACAAATTCTAATGGCATATGTGTATGAAAATGTCATAATTAATCCCATCTCCACTTTGCATGTTTAGTTTTATATAAGGATATATACATAGATTCTCAGTTTTCACTCATTTTTGGACAAGAAAGTGAATCCTGACCTTCTTAACCGATGCTGGCAAGAGTCACAAGTGCTCTGTTCGTTATTTTCTATTTGTCCTTTTACTTAACTGACATGAAACTGGATCTTCTAGTGACAGAGATCATCTGTATGAAAGCAACAGGCGAGTGAGTGGGACTTTCTTACCAGTTACCTATTCAAGCGCAATGTTTTAAACATCTACAAAAATGTGAATTTGGATTTTAAAAATATAGTTTGAGACAGTTGGACAGCACTAATTTTATACTCAACAGTTTAAAGTTTGTCTCCATCTTAGTAGTGATAAAAGGACTTGTGAAGTGTTGGGATTGTGGAGAGATAGGGAATTAGGACAAAAGGCAGGAATGGGGCCACTATTTGTACCGTGTACTGAAGATTGTGCCAAAAAAGATGTTGCTGGAATTCTGATTTCTAGAAACAGATAAATCTCACAATTTTACTTTATTATTGAATCCTAGATTGAAATTCATGAGATATGTATTTTTGATCCATCACCTTTAGTCACCATTTGCAAACCATTTCTTGCCAATAAATTCACTTAAAATATGATACTGAAAAGCCATTGTTTTTAATCAACGACACGTTCAAAAAATTCTAAATTTTTAGTGTATTGTATAAATGATGGATTTTAAATTATAAAATCCGCTCTTTTATTAACATAAATACACTTCATTTACAGGAAAATACAGAACATAGAAAACTGTGTGCTCTCAGTTTTCTGTGTGTGTTAATAGATCAGTTCATATTTTCACACAAGAATAACTTGTCTTCTCTAAGATATGTCCTGTATTTATCTTAGACATAGAGATTGAACTACTTCGGTAACGAGGCATTTATAGTGTGTTTACTTAAAGTTAAAATCTAACCTTTCTCTGACTGTTTATTGAACAGTTTATACACTGGTTCAATATCTTTCTGCATTTGCTTCATGTTTGAATGCTATTGTCATTTGCAGAATGTAGTTCACGTTACACTTTATGTAATGTAATGTGATGACAAGGGTTAGTGCTTATCTGTGGACGGCTCTCATGTGCTAGTTCTTCATTTCTCATTAATTTTGTGTGACTTCATTTCAGTAAATTAAGAACTTAAACATTACTTCAGAATAATCTATTAGAGACAAACATTTCAGAGAAGAAGCTGCCCCTTACTCTTTTGTCCTGTTTTTATTTCTTGTGTTTCTTTGATGTCACACACCAGAGCTGGATCTCTGAGAGTCAGCCACAAAATGAGAATGACATGTTGAACACATGGATATCAAGGATGTGGTTACCTTAGCAACAGGAAGCATATAAAAGCCCTTAGAACATTCATTCCTACTCCAGGGACATTTCAGAATTTCAGATACTATAAATACCTATGAATATGATGCCTATAAGAAGCAATACAAATATTAAAGTATTATAATATAAAAGTGACCCTAGCTTTTCCTCACAGGACTAAGTAAGCAATCCATAATTCATTTTCTTCTTGAGAATGGGCTGGCATTGATTTAAGCCAAAGATAGTGTAACAGTTTTGGAACTTGTATTTTATAAAGCAGGAGTTACTTTGAGTTTCATGTAGCTACATGCATCCTTGGAATTTCAGTTCTTATTTATAGGTTCCAGGTTTATTTCATTAAAATCAAACTGTGATTTATTTCGATTGTTAGAATTTGCTAAGAATGTATACAGAACTAAAACAGTGAGGATTTTCAACAGATGTCAGAGACTTGCAACAATATAGTGAATTGTTTGCTCCTCTGAGTAGATAGTGAGAATTGATCTGTCCCTAGAGTGAAGACTCGTCTGAAATTTGCTTTGTAACTTCATAAGAAAATGCTACCTTCATCAATAGTAGCAATAAAAGAATGTCCTTCCTGGTAATGTCTTAAACAAAAGGCAGTTATCTTAAATCTATGTATTCTTAGGTTAATTTGTTGTTGCTTTCCGTGATGATAGTTCTTCATCCTGCTGTGTAGGTTTTCCTCTAGAGACGTACATACTGTCTCTCCCATCCAACGCTATACCTTATACCTGGCATTGTCTGTCGTGCTGCACACTCAACCACAGCTGCCCTGTACTAAAACTAATAAATACTTTTTCTTTATAAAAGAAACTTATCACCAAATTTTCTAAAGAGGTAGAATGTTTGATTTCTCATATTCTTTTCATTACATCCAACACCATTACTGTATGAAAACTCAATGATCAATAAACTGGGGTCTCTTGCTCTCTGCTCCCCATCTCACAGACAATGTCTCCTATTTCATTCGGAGCCTAAAACACACGGTCATCATCTATTCATCTAAACGTTTTGAGTTTGAGCCTCCAGAAGCTAAATCATCTTAAAGCAAAACACCTCAGACTTATTATCTCAGCTCACTTCAGAAATCCTTTCACTGACTTATGATTTACTGCTGTGCTATGCTGGTAGGATTTATGGGAGATCAATATAAAAATCACCTACTTGAGATATATTGTTTCTTTACAAAACTTAGCCTGAAAATTCTAGCCACTTTGACACACAGAATTATAACAGTAGATTTTTTAAAAAATTTAGTCTCAGAAACTTTGATGCATCTGTGTTTGTGTGTACCCACAGGCATAAAATAACACCTGTGAGTCAGGGCCTGTGGTTTCTGTTGTTGTTGTCTTCTTTCTCGTTGTAACACTCATGTACCTTCAATAATTCGTTTTGCTAGCAAAACAATAGTTAATATTTCTTGAGTGTTTTTTACTCCAAGCATTTTATATGTGTTGATTATGGATACCATTTCAATAACTCTCTGAGGTAGAAATGTAGCTTCGTTTTCAAAGGAGGATACTGAGTCAAAAAGAGGGAAACATTATTTGATATGGAGCCAGGGCTCACGTTAAGACAGTGTGGGGCCAGGAAATTATTTAATGAAGTGTGAATAAAATGGGCATGATGTCTTTTTCTTTCTTTCTCTCTGTCTGAAAGGCACCAGGATTTGCACAGCAGTTCTCAAAACATTTATGAGATATCATTCCTCTGCTCTTATAAGCTATCCACCTAAGCAGGGCAGACATCACACGGGGAAATGGTTCCCACTGCAAGTTGCTCAGCCTAAGCACAGACCTCAGCATTTGAAACTTGGTTGTGAGATCTTGCACTGTGCGTTTCCACCCTTTCTCAGAAATCATGGTCACCATCAGGTTTACCAACCACTGCTAAAGAATAAAGAACAGATGTGATAGATTCCTGAGGTAAATCCACCTTTATAGCCGTACTTTTCACGTGCCAAACATCCCCTCTGATCTTATTTCCCAATAAGCAAAAGATGGTGTGTCTTTGGATAGTTATATAAGGGTTAGTTAGTTATTGCTTGCAAATAAATCTTATTGTGTAATTACACTTGGTATTAATTTTTGACATAGACCCTTGTTCAAAACATATGAAATAAAGAAACAGAAATTTAAGTACTGGCATAGCACAGTAAGCCACACACATCGAGTGCTATGTAAAAGATTTTGCATTTTCATACTTTTGAAACTGTTATTCTCTTCACCCTCCCATTTCTATATTTCAATATGTTATAGCACAGGTTGACGCATTTCCATCTTTATATCCAAACGTTCTCATTTTGGTAAGCATCTCTAGTGAGTGCAGAAAAAGTTAGAAAAGTTAAAACCTGCCATACCATTAATCAATTTATCGTGGACTATCAGTCCAGGAGTTACTGTCAAAATAAAATTTCAGGCATGAACAGTTGAATTGGGGGATTTTTGACTCTTGCTACTGGTGTGACTTAGAACATATTGGCAGTGGCTGAAAATTATCATCATGCAATGTGAGCTGCTACCCAGGGAGAAAGGAATTGCATGATCTATTTCCAATTCCCAAGGCATTAGTCTGTACCTTGGAATACCACCATCACGGTAATCACAAAATGGCACTTTTAAGTTCACCATTCTCAGCCTGGAGGTCAAGAAATAAAGAGGAAGGACTCTTCTGCTTGTCTTCGAGGAGCTGCATAGCTCTGGCAGGCCTGGCATAGCTGGGGCTTATCTCAGAACTCTTGGCAACCCTTGGCTTTGCCTGGGTTCTTGGGATGGGATGAACCTTCACACAATTTATATACATTTTTGCTGGAGATAGGAAGAGTCCATTTCATATTTCTTCTTAGTTTGTGTCATTCCAGGTTTTCACAAACAGACAACACTTGGCTGGAAATACTAATGTATTTGTAGCTAAACCCGAGGATGTTGGTGTTTTCTGCTGCATCATCAAAGAAATAGGTGAAGTATAATCATTCTACTGGTTGATGACATATTGGAGGAATCAGCAGAAATGAATCTGAGAACATTAAAGTGCATCACGATGTGCTATGAATAAAGACCTTCTTATTTTAATAATGTGTTCCTTATATGCTCAGACGTAGACATACTTTTATCTCTAATTGGTGAAAGTGAAAAATCAGGAAAAACACTACTTCCACAAAAGCTTTTAAATGTTATTTTTAAAACCATGACTTAATGTGTTAACAATTTCTCATCCACTTGATGTTTGGCAAACAGCATGCTTTATTAGCTTCTTCATTGACCTACTTAATTAAATACATGGGCCATGTCTAAATGCAGATTCAAGTCTGCCTTTTAACCCTGGTCTGTGCTCTCTGCTTTATGAAACCTGAGTCCAGATTGTGGTTTGTAGACTGTGAAGAAGAAACGAGAGCTTCTTCCAGTTGGGCTAAACATTTATGTGTATACAAAAGATAGAGGGCAGTGGCCACTCTGTGTCCACTGGTGGGACCCAGCCAGTTCTTTAATGGCAACATGACTATTGTCTTATAAACTACTTGATGGTGTCTTTTAATTAATGTTTTTTCCAGGCCTAAGGCTGGAAGGTTCATCAAAGCTTTAAGTAAAGGTTGGCAAAGGAGTCAAAGTCTATACTCAAAGCCAACCAAAGAGGCCAAGATGAAGAAAAAAATATTCACTTTGTTCCTATCTTACTCTTGGCTGTTTTCTGGGGTTTGTTTATTTGGGTAAACTGAGAATAGAACCTGTTGTCAAGTAATCTTGTAATAAACTGATCTCTTTAATTGCTGCTGTATATCCATGCCCCTTGTTTGCAGCTTGTCAGCCTCCAAAGGCACAACTGCTGTGGAAAATTGTTTCCCAGATTACAGGCTGATTGGAACAGGAAGCCAGGGTGCAAAGGTGAGATGCAAAACAAAGAGGAATTTGAAGGCGTTGCAAAGCAGGGCTGCAATTTTTATTAACCAAGGCAGGGAAAAGTCTGCTGATGTCCCTAGATTGGGGCATAAACACGTTTCTTTAGTTCAAATGGTTTAATTATCTGATGCTCTTTTACCAGCAACTTTGTTAGTGGGGTTCGCCTTGTTAGTTGGCTACTTTTATTTGCAATAACAATGGAGGGCCGAAGCATGAAACAAGCCCTGCAACACCACGCTCTTCAGCTCTAATTCTTTATTACATTTTTACATGATCGCTGAACATAATCCTCATAATTGTTCCTCTCACAAGTGGGGGGCAGGGCCTTAGATCCAATACATTACTGCAAGGGGGTGTTTGTTTAGCTGAAATGACACGGTTGCCTATGTAAAAATGTCTCTGACAGCAGAGCTTCCGAGTCAGCGCTTTTCTTCATTTTCCCCGCTGCTCAATCCATCCAGCGGCTGTCACAGTGGGGAAGCGGACAATCTATCAAGGTATCGAGATATATTCCTCTCACCTGCGTGGGTTCTTTAATGAACAGCCAACATGATCTCAGCTGACAAGCAGGAAATGGATGTAATAAAGATTGTTTCTGCATGCTCTTTGCATCTTTGATAAATCACCATGCTGTGCGTCAGACACAAGTGCCACATGGAAATTTTATTTCATACGGTGAGAAAACCGATAGAGATAGGGTCACCCATCTTTCTTCCCCATCTTTCTTCTTTTCCCTTTCCTTCCTTTCATTCTTCCCATTTTTTAACCTTTTCTTGGTGATTCTTGTGAAAATTGCTGGATCCTTATTACTTTCATGGGCTAGCTGCACCTGACTGGCATACTTGCCTAAATTAGTTATTACAGCACAAGGAAGCTGCCTTTTCAAGACTGAGCGTCCTGGCTGTGATGCTGGGCCCATTATTATTATTATTATTATTATTATTATTATTATTATTATTATTATTATTATTATTTAACACCTAGTAATTTAGGAGGCGTTAGAAGGTGACAGGAACAAAGCGCACATGGAGGTGACCTCTGTGTTTGCACCTTCAGCCGGCAGCTGCTTCTAAGTGAACTCTCTACCCGTCAGCTCCACTTAAAATGTGCAGAAAGTCTATATCAGGAGGCAGCAAGATAGCAGTCAGATAATTTATGATTTAATTTTATGCGAGCCCTGCTTTCAGTAATTCGCTGTAAACTCAGGGGAGGCTGGTGCTAACCAGTTCTGTAGCTCAGGGGGATGGTGGCACTCGCCAAAGGGTAGTTTGCTTGCTAATACAAGGATGGTTGTTTTTATATTTTATTTTACTTTATGTGAACTTGACAAGCTCAGAACACCGAAATGAAATCATGCTCAGTATTCTAATCAAGGTATGAAACTATTTGTTATAAAAATGCAACGACTATACACACAGTGAAGAAAATATCATTTAGCATAAAATTAAAGGACACAGCTCCATTTTAAAAGGAGGAGATGCCTCGAGTGTCTATTTCTGAAGCCACATAATCTGCATTTCACACTGTGAACATAAATACGTGTTTATACATTTTTGCATGAGCCTAAAGACTATTTTTTTTTTAGAATAACAGCAGAGTCATGGCCTAGAGTAGAAAATATTATTGCCCAGTAGGACTTGTCAGCTAGAGAATAAACTGGGATATATTTATGGGGAATGTCTCAATTAAATCTCTTTATAAGATCAAAATCTGAATATAGTAACAATATTCTAGTGTGTGTGTATTCCTTCACCTTCCATTGTTTGGAGACACCTAATTATTTTTAAACAAGGGCTGAAACCATAGAAAATGCACGTGGATTTCAATTGTGTCTTCCACCTCTAAGTACCAGACACAAATAGCAGCATAATTACGGATTCAAAACCATTCAATTGTTTATATTATAAATGACTACATCAAAATTCATTTTTTTACTTAAATATTGCCTTTTCCTGTTAGGAATTAAATTTAAAGTTTGATTAGAATACATAATTTACCAAAAACTCAGTTCATGTAAAACTTTTTTGGGAAAACTTATTGAATAAATTAATCCTGAAGCTGCTGAAGATTTGATTGTTTCTGAGTGACAAGAAGCAACTGCTAGAATCTGATAACTGCACATAGTAATCAGGTTTGAGATACTTGTATCCTAGCCAAGACAGTGTTTTGAGATAACTGAACCTGCCTTTTGTCAAAGCAAGTTTCAGATCATCAGTGGATTTTAGACTCGTGCTTTTAATGTGTTTGCCCAATACACTTCTGTAGCAGACCGTCACGGGTTTACAATAGGGTCCATTTCCTAGGTTGCATCTATTTTTACACCCCAGGTGCCAGTATTGATGATATTGCTATCCGTGAGACTGGGGAAAATGTACCTTTCTTCCCTGAAATGATGTCTTTGGCAGACTAGGACAATACCTAGAGTACATCTGGAACCTAGTCATGCTAGGGCCACACTGACAGTTTTTATTTATTTATTTAAAAGCTTTTTAAATTTCTCTTTTTCTTTTTGTTGAAAATAGATTCTTATCTCGTACAGTACACCCTAAACCAGTGGGTTCCCCTTGCTCCACCCCTAAGCTCCCCCCACCTCCCTTCTCCCCTGCTTCCCTTCAGAAAAGAGCAGGCTTCCAAAGAACAACAACCAAACACAACAAAGCAAGATACAATAAGACAAGGCAAAAACCCTCATCTCAAGGCTGGACAAGGCAACCCAACAGGAGAAACAGAGTCCCAAGAGCAGGCCAAAGAGGCAGAGACACACCTGTCCCACTGTTAGGAGTCCCAACGGTCCCAAAGAATATAATGTAAATAAATTTTCATATGGCTTGGGATTTTGATTCATACTGTTTTTTACAGTTAAACTTGAAGGCATGTTTATTTCTGCGTAACAAAACATATCTTTTATACATTAGATCATACCCATTTAAGAATCTTATGATTTCTTAGCACATGCAGATATATAGATCTATGTTTCTTAGAATGTATACATATATATTCACAAATATATAAGTTAAGTAGAAAAAAATGAGCACACATATACATGTTTGTTTTTTTAATACCTAAACTCAAACTTTCAAGTGTTATTTATTGATACAATATTCACAGGTAATATACTGGCAAAAAGTCTTGTTTGTCATGAATATATTTATGATAATATGCTAGTTCTCAGAATCTGTAATGTTAGAAAATTAAAATTTTTATGGAAATCAAAGTATTTTAACTTGGTAGCATCAAAGTGGCTTGTTCATAATCTAAATGTATCAAACCACATGTGACTCTTCTGTGACATAGTATTTGAGGGGTTATTATTCAAATTAACTTTTGAGTTGGTTTTCTGAAAGGAAAAAATTCCTCTAGACTCCAAGCAATCACGTATGTTTTAATATCTCTTATTATATTGACCATGTTCTAATGGTAGATGACACAAGTACAGTTCTATTTGCCCTATTTGGCCTTACAATAAGGTCATAATGATTTATACCTCATCCCTCTTCACTTAGCAGTGTGAGATCCAAAGAACTGAATTACTCAACAGTAGTGTGGGATCTACATGCCACCTTGGTAGTTTTGAAAAGTTTTAGGTGTTTACTAATTCACAAAGAGGCAGGCACTGCATAGTACTGGTGTGGAATGTTGGACTAAATTTTTATCAGTTGTTAGAGGTTAAATTAGTGTGTGCAATTGGTGAAGTTTCATTAGGTAGTACAGGGAAATTTTACATGAATGAATTTTTGTTAATCACATACATTATACCTGATGATGAATTTCTAAGAAGTGGAATAGTATTAATATTGCTTTTATTCTAATTTGTTTTTCTTGAACTTATTTGAAATCTCAATAATGAATTCTATACCAGCCCTGGTGATTTGTCCCACTGCATTCTAATAACTATTTGAAGATCAACAGCAACATCAGAAAAAGTCTTCAAAGGACTCTAGATAGATGAGACTCATTAACATGCCTTCCTTCTCTCTTCTTTGTTTCCATTGCTACTTGTGTTAATTTTAAATTGCAGACACTGGATCTCAACATGTTTCCAGCATAGGGTTCAATAGTTAGAACAGACAAAAGCAGTATACAATTGTATGTAATGTGTGTGTGTGTGTGTGTGTGTGTGTGTGTGTGTGCATGTGGGCACACACGCATGCACCTGTGGGCATGGGTGCATGTGTGTGCCTGTGGAATGCATGAATATGTGTGCCTGAGCATGTAAGTATGTGTTTTCCTGTACATGCACATGCATGCATATGTGAGCATGTCTGTGCCTTTGTACGTGCATGTGTATACATGTTCCTTTGTATGCGTGTGCATGAGTGTGTGTTGGAGGTTGCTGAGGATTGTGCTTAGGGCCTTATACATCACCAATAAGCAAGAGCTCTATTACTGAGCTACATCTTCAGGATGCAATGCATCCTTTAATGGAGGCTCAGAGTCTATCTGAGGAGCACAAGCTTATGAGGGAAATCATAATAAAAAGAGAAATGCCCTGGTGCTTTGGAGACTAAAAAAGTAATTGTTTACTGTCATGGCAACATGGAATAACAACTATAAAGCTAACACCTAAAGATTAAAGAGCATTTAGGTAGAAGAGGCAAAGTAAAAAGCTCAAAGATGAAAAGTTAAATAAATGTAATGCAATACACATGGTCTGAAAGAACAAAGGAAGAGAGAAATAAAAGTCATTTCACTGAGAAAAGTATCTCTTTAGTTAACAATACAGATTCGTTAACTGAGTGTCAAGGGTCAAGCACTGTTGTAGGAACTGGGCGATACAAAACATGCAATTCAAGAAACACAACAATATAGTGTAATATTATCAACATTTAAAGTTATGAGGTCTCAATGAACTGTATCTTTATAAAGCATTTGCCATGGCATCGATGTCTTTCCACCTGGCATGGTTTGGGGTCGCTGATGCTAACGGCTCAAAATCTCACCAAGGATGAACTCTGTAACATCAACACTCGGTTTCACAATTTACATGCTACTGTAAATTGGTTATGCAACATATTTTCTCCTCTGTAGTAATGTCTACTTATCTAAGTCAACAACATGCTAACACTGAGAGCATCCCAAGGTAGCAAATTAACTGACCCTTTGAGAACAGCACAGTGGGAACATTATCAACATTTACACTTATTTTAAGCATCTGTGCTTGTAGGAGAAGATAATGTAGTTGGACCTTTCAAAATCTAAACATTCGTATGCATTTCTTTGCAAAAGTCTAATCAATGCAGAAAATGTGATATTTCTATCATATAGCGAGCCTGATACCAGGTATTTTTAAGGCATTCAATTACATGACATGATTACAAGCATTCATTTGAACATACTTTCAGTAATTTGAATTCAATTGAAGAATTTTGCTTTGGGTTTAGCTTTCTGTAGTATGTGTGATTATGACCTAAAAGGCAGATTAATAACAAGATTATGATCTTATAGATCATACAATTCATTACGTTCATGGTGATCAATAGCTGGCATCAGGTATTACAACGGGACCGATAATACATCTCATTCATTTAGGTGAGTACATCTATATTTCTCTTACTTTTCTAGGGTGCATATTTCATGGGCTAAAGGTTTTTTTTTCGTTTTTTTTAGATCATTAAAGCTTTTAGCTTCTAATTGCTTTAAAACTTAAGGATCCAGTGTTTGAAAGGTTTTAGACAAAGTCAATGACTTTTAGTCCACACTCAAAGGACCATTAAAGATGATATTTTCATATGTTCAGCTACTTTTAGTCTTTATCTCAGTCCTCTTGTCGTGGAATTATAATAAACACGCATCTTTCTTAATTATGAAGGCACTGTGTAGACAGTCTCGTCTTAGCTTTAGCTTCTTGGTGTATTTTTTAAGTAGTGAGAGTAACTGAGGAGCACTGCTTTAGCTTTTATCCACAATGTAGAACAAAGATGAAAACCTTTAAACTGACACTAAGACAAGTACATGCCCATAGGTGAGGACACAGTGGACTTTATATGGTGTCAGTATCTAAACTGATTGTCTCATGCCACTGAAAATTCATGGCTGTTCTTTCGAGAACCAGGGTTCAGTTCCAAGAACCCACAATGTAACTGACCACCACCTGTAATTCAAGTCTAAGGGGATCCAACACCCTCTTCTGGCCTCAGCAGGCACTTACATGCATATGGTGCAAAGACATACAAGCAGACAAAACCATGCATGTACATAAAATAAAATAAACAAGAAAAGAACTGAACTCTCTTGTTCAGAGACGCGCTTAAACATCCATTCAGGAGGAAATGACTCAGTCTACTGCTGATGATGCTGCACTCAGATATGTCGACACTGTATCTGGCTGCCCATCTGGGAAAAGGCACACAGCCTTCCATCGCATTTTCTAGTACAGTGCATCTTCGTGGCTTCAGAGTCTTCTCCATGCAGTCGCTTGTGAGGAACCCATGCTTCATATACTTCCTGAGAACATCTGGCTACATTCCTTCTATGTGTTTTCAATCCCAGAAAGCAGGATTCTTGGGCGTTATATGCTTTCATTAGCTCTGCTCAGAGATGTCATGGTAAGGAATAGTCACATTACAAATTACAGTGCCTTCAAACTTTTCTGGCCTTGTTTTGCTCAATAATTTAACTTTCAAACATCTTTGTGAAATATTTATTGCTGTTTCTCTTTGAGAAAATCATTTGTCAGTTTACTGGAATTACATAATAGCTGTAATAATTACTAAAATCAAAATTCTGAAATATATTTGAAATAAAATAATAATGCTGTATATTATGTATTATAAAATATCTTTAAACTCATATACTTTCTAATTTATTATTGTTCATTGGATTCTTTTAAATCACTGTAAAAACATAGTGTAAATAATATAATAAATTATAATACCAGGTCACGTCTATCATGCTTTTATTATCTATGAAATATATATACATATATACATATATCATATGTAGATATATGCCATGGATTAAATGAGGAGCATGTAATCACCTCCACCTAGGAGAAGTCACATCACTCAGTAGAAGATACCTACTTTGTTAAATTGTTATTTTGCTTCCTCCTATATTTTAATAGTGATTTGTCATTAAATTGTATTTGCTACATCCAGTATGTATTAAATCTGTAGGATGTGCCTGAGGCACAATGACAAACCAAGCAAATGATTCAGAAGAACTAAGTCATCCAAAATTAAAATTCATTCACAATGTTACTTTAAATCCTTCGGATTGTCTGCATTTGCTATGTGGTGACAGAGGTCAGACCCTGGCCTACAGGCCAGAGCACCAACTCCGCCACTGAACAAGTCCTCACCAAGCATTCGCAGGTTTAGGCAAACCCCTTGAATTACTACTATTTGTGAGGTTTTTTTTTTTTTTTTTTTTTTTAGTGGAAAACGTCTGTAACTTTTGTCTATATGTTCTGTCCACAGGTAGCCTTTCTTTGGCTTAGAATTTTAATAATTTCTAATTCGTTTATCATTTTATGATCAATCTCAGGTCATTTATTGAACAATCTGTTGATCCAAGGCCAGAAGCCCATGTCTAGGGTTATTTTTATTTTAACATTATGTCTTTAATTTTTCAGAACAATGTCAAACCTTCCAAAGAGAAAGCATTTTGATTTGATGTTCCAAAGCAGTTCAGAAGGAAGGTAGGATAACGTTTATGTTTTTTTTCTGATAAATTTAACCCTTGAAGAACAACAGGTTGGAGTTTTATGGCCTATCATTCCAAACTTCTTCATGCCCCATTTACAATTTAAGGCCTACATTTTTGAAGCCACTTCTTCTAAATGACATACACAAGCTACAGATTATAGTTGTATTCTGATGTGGCAGTCCACCAAAGAAGACAGGGAGGCATATTCATTGGTGCAAATCCTTCTAGACCTCAGCAGAGGCAACCACAGTCATGGCCAAGGCCATAATAGACAGTGGAACCCTGAGCGTCTGACCTCAGGTGTTTTATATCGATCCAGAACACCTTAGGTGCTCTACTGATAGCAGGTGCAGATCACGAGCAATGAGACATCCTCCACAGAAATCCAACACCTGCAGACAATAAAAATCGCCAAGACCAGGGTAGCCCCTCACCCAACTACACAAAACAGTATTGTAAACACAACTAAAATAAACTTCTACAACAACGGATGTGACATGTTAGGCTACTAGTTGAATAAAAACATTAAAAATAAATATTGAGCAATTGGTATAACTATTTAATCATTTATTGTTGAGAACTGTTAAGATATTGGTTGGACAGTCACACTTTGATATGGGCCCATTAAAATCATGCTTTTGGTAGTTTGTTGTTCCAACAAGAAAAAGAAACCAAAATCTACAAGAATAAGCTCAGATTTCTAAAAGTGATTTGTGTGAAATTAGAAAGGTGATTAAAGACACCTAAATTAAGTCATGAAAAATCTTAGTTATATAATAAAACTGTGAAATGTGTTATCCTGTATGCCAGTCTAATAGATTAAATCATTATCAAGAAATTCTAGGATTTTTAAATGGCTTTATTTATTTACTTTTATTTTATGTGCATTGATGTTTTACTGATTTTATGTCTATGTGAGGGTGTTTGATCCCCTGGAACTGGAATTATAGACTGTTGTGAGCTTCCATTTGGGTGCTAGAAATTGATTCCTGGTTCCCTGGAAGACAGCCAGTTCTTTTAACTGCTGAACTGTTTCTCCAGCTCCCAAAATATCCTAGTATCTTATATTGTTACTTTCTAACATATTTTTAAATACGTATTCCAGCAACATTATTAAACGTTGGTATATTCAGGGGATTTTATTGATGATCATAAGAGCTGTTGATAGGAAGAATAAGGATGGGTGAAACTTTTGAGTAAGTGAATTAAAGGTTAGAAATGGCTTTGATTTCTACTTTAAAATGGTTAGGTTGGGTGTATTAATAATTTATTTTGACAGAAAATTGCTGGAGAATAACTTCTCACACCTTGCAAAGGAAAATCTCTAAATATAGTTTACATCGTATGTGACCCGCCTTCATTTTCATACAAGATACAAGTCCATACATATCATTATCACAACATCAGAATGCCAGTTGTGCAATGTCACTTTCTTCCTATCCCCAGTGCTACACCACCTGAGGTCTACTGACCATCTGTAAGTAGCAGAGTGCTGGGAGCTCTCCATTCATACTTCCCTATGACTTGAAAGCCAAACAAAGCAAACAAAGTATCTTCCCAGCCAGTATCATGGTGTCCTGGGAGGAATCTCATCAAAGAAGCAGCTGCTTCTCCTCCCGCTGTTTACTCCAAGACCAAAGCTGACCACTCAGTAGAGAATAAAACAGAAGTCTTCCAGGATTTTAAATCTATAAGGTTTCCATGCTATAGATTGAAAACATAACCTTTGGGTACATGTAATTTCTGCTTTGTATGTATTCTCAAGTTTTAAATTCCTGACCTAAAACTTGAAAAGGAATAATAAGGGCAGATTTCAATCTTGTTTTATACATTTTATGAATGTCTTTAACTTTTTTTCACACTCATAAATTTTCAAAATTTATTTAGAGAATGGAATCAGGATAAGCATAATCTTGGTATTCATTAAACCAATAACAACAATGGTTTCTGTTGGTATTTTATAATAGCATAAAGTTACATATTTGTAAAAGATATATATGTAGTTGAAATACTCAGAGAATACTTTTTGTTTTTAAATGGTGACTTAATGGGATTCAAATAATGCATATAATTTTTATTTTTAGTAATTGTATGAAATATATGTGCAGGCAGGACAGAAAATAATTCTTATAAATTTGTTTCTTGCTGTTGTCAAATCACATGTAAAGATATTAAATACAAATATTTCTTAAATTGTCTTGTTAATATCTTATCTAAGATTATTCCAGAAAATTATTGTCTAGATAAATTCTATGTAGGCAAAGAATCCTGTAGAATAAAAACATGGCTTATTTTTGTTTTAAGACTTAATGATTGATAATGTATTTTAAAACAATTTTGTTTTCAGTGGTTCATCTTGGTAATCTTTTCATTAAATTATGATAGCTGAGAATTCATTTCATTGCTTGAGTCTATTTTAAAGCCGTTTCCATATAACGCTTACATCCAACCACTAACAAGCCCTGGCTTAGTGCAACATGTTTCTGAATCTGGGGATAGAAAAAAAGTTACAGAACTGTTTGAATATCTCCAACTGATTAATGAATAGGAGAGATTTTTCCAGAGATTAAAGAATGAGAGGCTTATGTTTTATTTTAGATGCAGCTTCAAGAATGTCCTGGACGTTTTGGGACTGACTTTGCTCACTACCGTGATGAGAAAAACACTAAGGAATTTGCTCTCCAATAAGGTACATTTATTTCCAGTACAACAGAATAGTGGAGTCCTCAAGATTTTTACAGCTTTGATTGTAAGTTACTTTTTTAAGACCTTGATGTAAAAGGAGAACATTTAAGTCATCTATTTTCTGATTAGTTCCTGCTCAAAAATAGGTAAAAAATTAGTTTTAAGTTCATAAATTAATGACACTCTAAAGTCGCCACCTCTGCAGCTTCACTGTGAGGAATGTGCTGACAGATTCTGTGCTGTGTTTGTCTGTGAGATGATTTCCTTGAAGTCCCATAATGAGTTGTTTTTGGCAGGATTAATGAGTATTATAATGGTAAATGGATGTTTGCAGCTCAGTTGTGTTCCATCATGGAGTAACATGGGGTTTCTGGTCCCTTGGAGGCCATAATTGGTGGCATTAATGCACTTTTTAATTACACTTCTTGAAAAAAAAATTGAATTGGAACCAAAACAAAAGCTAAGTGATCATCTCTCCGCTGTTTCACATGGTGTAAACAGAAGACCTTCGCTGCTGCTGATGTCAGTGATTTGAATTATACCCTTAGATGGAGAAAATGCAGTATATTTTAGTGATATTTGTTTAGAAAAGGCTTTTCTCTGCCTTTGCTTTCCCTTATGCTATATATACTAAAATAAACTCACCAAATGCATTCATAATGAGCCCCCATGTTATGCACAAGTAGGAAGTGTGCACAGAGTATGAAATTTTACATGTTATAGTTGCATGTGAAGGTAAACAAAATAATGGGTTCATCCCTTATATTTATATCCTCCGTTTGTTTTCTGCTCCTCAGTGTTAGTGTTGAGCTGTAGAAGAGCAATTAATTCCCAGAGCTCAATGAATGCAGATGCACTGAGCCATTTTTATTTATTTCTCTTTACACATATGTGTGAGAAATTATCAATAACTGCTGCTTCAGCGACCCCGCCTTTGCAGTAGTACGCATGCCTCTGGTCTGTGGTGGCAGTCTCCACACTGATCTGTAGGACGACAGCTGCAAGGTATACCACAGAGGAGAAAGAAGTATTTCATAGGGCCATATGGCATAAAGATGCAATAATATAATTTTAAATCACATAGCTATTTATTTATAATTTCTTTATAAGTTGCCTCAATTGCTTATTTCTTTATGCTGAGAATATAGTAATTATTTCACTTTTCTGTGCTTTTAAATAAAGCAAAGACCAAGATATTATATTGTGACTGTTTCGAGGAGTGTATGCATGCTTGCATTTAACTATATGTTTGCTTTCATGCTCTTGCTGACCCAACTTACAATGGAGATTATTCTTTATTCCTTAGAGTCTTCTATAAAGGTATTTTGTGAGGGGGTTATCAGTAAATGACACAGTATATCGTGCAGACATGCATTTGAATGTGTGGCATCTATAAAAGAATACAAGGAATGGGTGCTGTGGAATTATTCCTGCATTTATGCTGAAATGTCTACCTTAGGCAAGCTCTCATCTTAAATTTGACAGCATCTATGAAAAGAAATCTTCCTTTACCAACTCCATCTCTGGCACTAATGGGTCACTTTAACTCTAGCTCTTAGGTAGTATTCGTCATTGGTAGGCTTAAATGGTTCTGGGATTTTCTGGAGTTCTGTAGAAAAAAAAATGTTGCTTTTTAAAAAATTTTTAAAGAAACAAAAATATTAGAAAAAAGCAGACAAGCAGTCAAGCTAAACCCCTACTTAGCTTTTTGGACATGGGGAGTGTTGAGCAGCTTCAGTGTGAGCTTTTGTAGCCACACGGCCTACCAGGAACAGGACCTGGCCCTGGTTTAATGCGGCTCCGTTCCCCTGGCATCCGTGATGATTGAGTTGCTGAAGCTGCTTTGTTTTCCTTTAGAAGAGTGATGATGGCGATTAATTCAGTGGATGCATCATTGTCCCGGTCTCACGACTGTAGTAGTTTCCACAGACTGTCTTAAAATAGCTAGGCAGCATTTATATGTGAGAATTCTGTATGCTTTTGCATATTATCATTCTATCTATATCTGATGCTGTCTTGCCATCCATGCCCTCTAAAAATATCAGAAAAAGACCAAAATGCATAAAAAACTGAATTTTAAAAGGATGTGCATATATATTTCTTATATATATATATATATATGTATATATATATGCACACACACACACATATATATATAATATAATATAATTTAAAATTTATCCAGAGTACATTAGCAGCAAACAGTTTGCCCTTATTAATGTCTTTCTGACGTCTCTAAATGATTTACTGTGAGTTGTATAACACAGCCTCAGTTGTATGTTAACAGTACAAAATATTAATTGCAAATATTACTTGAGTTATATTCTTTTTCAGAAAGTCTTTGTGTCAAGAAATGGTATTTTATTCATTTTTTCCTGATTTAAATGATCCCTAAGTCACCCACGCATCAGACAGAACGGGAGCCCAGTTCTCCTTGATTCTGCTTCACTCATATATAACCTTCATAACAGGCCTGGGGAACCAGAGAATAGCAATGTATCATCAACTGACTGTTTGGTTACATTTTCACAACACTATTCAGTACACACTTAGAATACACTGATGGGATTTTAAAATACCTTATCATTTAAGTTGATCTTAGCTGTTATCTAACACAAATGGTTCACTTGCAAGGGGAAGATGTCAGTTCTCACTGAACTTACGTGAATTTGAAGCCACACAGTTATCACCATCCGACCTGTGTGCTCAGCTAACTGGAACACCTATGACAGGCGAAGGCCCAGCTCCATGTGGAGCTGTGCACGAGGGACACTTCTAACCCCGTGGTGTGTGGGCAGGCTGGAACGGCGGTGACCGCCAGAGGCCGAGCGGGGTAAAATGGGCTCCGTATGCGCCGTGAGGGGAATAAACTCAGTAACTGTGTTTATGTTTCTGTTTATCTCTGTGTAGGGGTGTGACGATACTCCTCCTCCAGCGGTTGTTGGAAGTGATGAATGTACATGGACGCATTTAATCACCTACAGTTAAGCCTTCATAAACGTGTCCACTAAAATTATAAGGCATAAGCACCTTCTTTCTTGGGGTTGAATATTATGCAATAGTTATCATAGAACAACCATCTTTATTTTATGGAGCTCTTAGAAAGACACCTGGAAGTAAAATTAAAGTCGTTCCTCTCTATTAACAGGGTTATACTAGAAACAATTACTTTTAAAAATGCCAGCTTTGTATATCGTTCATAACAGTGACATGACCCTAATATGTCATAGTATCTCAATGAAGTGCCTGGCTGTTCATAGTCAGGTAGCAATTTCACTGATAGTGAATTTTGAAAAATCAATAAGTATGTTGGAGCATAATTTATTGTAGATGAACAAAGTCTGAAGCCTCTAAACATAATGGTGAGGATCTGAATTTGAAATCTAGCTCTTTGGATTTGACTCAGGCAAGTACCTACCCAGTCTGAGTCATGGAAGCGTCTGGATTAAAAACGAAGAAAATAATCTCCACTTGCTATGACTTTAAATAGTGTTCCACCTAAGGCACCGAGGACGAGGCCTCTGGCTTGGTAGGCACATGATGAATGGGAAGCCATTAAGGGTTAGCAGATTTCTTGTCTAGGTATGTGTAAGTTTTTAATAATAACGCTGTATTATCACTTGCGTTAGTTGTGTAAACTTTATGGCATATATATCTATATATCGATATATATATAGATATATGCATATATAATATATAGATATAGATATGCATATATAGAGATATATAGATATGTATGACAATTTCATACGTACACATAGTGAATTTTTGTTTACTGTGTCTCTCACCCTCTCTGATCACCTTCCTACTCCTGTCCTGTCATCTCCCCTCCTCCCCCCCCACAGACCCTTCCCATATTCATGCCTTTCTGTTGTTTTGTAACCCACTAACATTAACCAGAACTACAGCGTAGAGCTGTCTGTTGCAGCCCAGTAGGCTTTCCACTGGATGGACAACTGAAGACAAAGCCCTACCCCTTCCTGCTCACTTATCGGCTACTGATAGATATTGGGGTTGCATTGTCATTTTTTAAAAATATTTCATTATATTATTAACTACTATGTGTGGTTCTTTGTGCGGATTTAGAAAGAAGGGGAAATGTTTTCAAGAAGCTCAATTACTTCTGCTTTGAAAGACTGAATGAACTTCCACTTCTTCCAAGTACAGTATTAGATTATAGTTAAATGTATCTAGAAAAGTGAAAGTAGCATTTTTTAAAGTTAAAATGATTTTGATTATCTAGTCTGTACTTTTTGCGTTTAAGATGTTTTTCAAACCCACATGTATGTGTGTGATATGTGAGTTGCCCATAGTGGCCAGTAGTTGATCCTAGATTTCCCGGAGACCAGAGTGGCACGTGAGTTTGAGCTGCCTGTCATAGGCGATGGTAATCAAGCTCAGGTCTTCTTCAAGAGCAGCAAGTGCTCTTCAATCTCCCATCGCACCCCCCAACCAACACTTTTTGCTTTAAAATAAAATTGTTTAATCCACAGAAGTGCATGCCAAAAAAAAATTGAAAAAATTAGTCTCTAAGTTTTGGGGAGTTTTGTCTGGAGCTTTTAAATGCTGTGATAGTGTCAAGCCTGTGTATAAGTATATGATCATATTCACGACCTTTTGTGGACTATTGTTTCCATCCTGCTCCGGCCGATATCCCCAACAACTCCTGCTCCCTGCCCTTGTTGGTTCAGATCCCATGCAGGTAGCCACAGCTGCTCTCATGTTTTTAGCGGTGTCATAGTCAAAAGACAGCTATTTCTAGTATTCTTCACCATCTTCCAGCTCTTGTGGCTTTTCTACCCTGTGTTCCAGGACGTTCTCTGGGGCTCGGCGTGGATGATATAGAGATCTTTTCTTGACAATCAGTTATTTTTGACTCTAACTCTATATTCTCAGTTATTCTCTGTAACTCTAACCAGTTATGGGTTTTTACTTTGATTGTCACCCAGTGCCAGGAAAGGCTTCTCTGATCAAAGCCGGGAGTTGCACTAATCTATGGAAATTAACATGGATATTTAGAAAGTGGTTTAATTCCATGTCTTGGAGGAACATTTATTATTAATAATAATTAGTATTATTATTCCAGTAATTTTCCGCTCCAGTTAGGCCCGTGAAGAGTTAGCTACAGGTTTTTGACCAGGTTTCCAGAACCAAACATATATCCCCTCCCCTGATTTAGGCCTCAGATCAGGAAGCAGTTGGTTACTCCTGGCATAACCATGCCAACTTTTACACCAAAGGGCATCCTTGTCTGGCAAATCAGTACAGTAGCACCACAGGGCATACAGCCGGGTGAGCCTGGCTGATTTCTCTCCCAACACAGCCTGCAGTACACCTGCTGGCATGTGAAGGCTGGGCAGCAGGGAGAAAGCTTCCAGCTCAGTTCTGGTTACTTTCTTTGTGTCCTATATCCAGAAGGTGTGGCGCCTGTAGCCACCAAGTGTTACCATACTTCTAGAGGGCAACCAAGAGCAGGGACGATGGTTTATATTCTGGGGTGTGGGGGGAGTTGTTGTCTCCTGGGCTAAAATCTCGTAGGGTTGTATCCACACAAGGCACCTGGGATTTGGGCTTAAAACGTAGGATTTCTGTGACCGGCTTTGTTCACAGGATCACTCCGCGCAAGCGCCATTTTTTTCCCCTAGAATCTTATTGTTTGGTTAGCATTTAAAGTACCAGGTTTTAAACTGCTGTTTTAATATATCCTTAGTTTTGTCGACCACCATCTCTACCTTCACTTTCTCCAAATTCCCCGGCCTCATCCCCACTTACGCCTTCCTACCCTCGTGCTGAACCCCCTGTTTTTATATGTGTTTTTTGAGATAGTAATTGTAACATTTTCCCTTTCCCACCTCTAAACCCTCCCGTATATCCCTCCGTCCTCTCCTTCAAATTCAAGTCTCTTTTTTTCACAAATTGTTTACATATATATATATATATATATATATATATATATATATATCCTAAATATTCTTAAATATAACCTGTTCAGTCTGCGTAATGTTACTTGTATCTATGTTTTCAGGGATGGCTATCAGGCACTGGACAACCAATCAGTGTGCTCTCCCCTGGGAAGGACCACCTCTCCAGGACCCATTGTTCCTCAGTTGCCAGTAGTTCTCTTTGTAGGGTGGGTCTCATGAGCCTTCCCTGTCTACTTTAGCATGCCCACTGATGCCATCCTCACTCGGCACATATTTAGGAGCCATGTTGTAAGACTTTATGGGTGTGACTGCTAACTAAACTTAAGACCCACTCAACAAAAGGGAAGCCAATCATGGTCGTGGAAACCTAGCTAACTACTCAGTGCTAGTGAATCATGCTTATCGGAGGAGAATCTACAACCACTAATTTTTTAAAACCATTTTAAAAATAATAATTTTAAATAATTAAAAAACAATTAAAAAAAATAATCCCTAACAACAATCTACAACCTGTGTCCTTATACTCACAGATAAGTGTAGTCTTCGCTCCTCAACAAGAAAACTTCTCTTTGGCACATACAGAGTTCACTACAGAAAACCACAGCCAAATAAAATGCGGAGTTGCAGAGCCTGGTGTCAATGGATGCCCCTACAAAAGACTCCTGCACCTAAGGCTTTGGAAACATTGGGGAAGAAGGGGAAGAACGATTGTAGGGGCCCGGGGATGATGGAGCTTGACGTGAGATTGTGTCTTCTAGTACATCACATCCGATTCTTAACACGTGTGAGCGTGAAATAGTAATACCTCAAACCACTGAAAATATTTACTAATGTAAGATTTTTTGTTTTATGCTTATTTTACTGTCCTCATTTGTTTGTCTATTTGGTGTTGAGAGAGAGAGGGGGAGGAGAGAGAGAGAGAGAGAGAGGGAGCGGGAGGGAGAAAGGAACACTTGATCCTTGTTCCAGCAGCATGCTTGCTCTGGGAAAGGGAAAGCATCACCTTCAAGGGCCTGTGTGATAGATTCTGCAGTTTGGCTGCTCTAGAATAGAAAGAAAGGCTAATCTTGTCCCCTGTGCTAATGCTAAACGAAAGGGAATTCTGTGGTTCCTCCCCAGGAACTAACATGGAGACATGAGGAACACCCCATGTTTCTCAATGTGACCTTCACCTAGTAGTAGCTAAGTTGACTGGCCCTGTGTTTGGGAAGTGAATTATAGGATTCTCCTCATTGATACAAAATAAGTCTTTTCACTTTAGCACAGGCCTTTAAGCCAACTCAGAAGGCAAGGGTAGCACACACCTTTAAACCCAACTTGGAAGGAAGTTGTGGCACATGCTTTTAAACCCGACTCTCAGAATATAAAAGGAACAGTCAGGAGAAGCAGATGAGGGTGAGAGAGGAAGCAGGAGAAGCAAGGTAGAAGCAGAGTGGGGAAAGGACAAGAAGCAGAGAGGGGAAGCAGAGAGGGAAAGCAGAGAGGGGAAGCAGGGAGGGGAAGCAGGGAGGGGAAGCAGAGAGGGAAAGCAGAGAGGGGAAGCAGGGAGGGGAAGCAGGGAGGGGAAGCAGAGGAGAGAGGAAACAGAGAGGGGAAGCAGAGAGGGGAAGCAGGGAGTAAGTAAGTAAGGGAGACAGAGGAGGAGTTCAGAGTGAGAAACAAGAGAATCAGAATCAGGAGACTGAAGAAGCAGGTTGAGGAGAAGAGGCTGTGGAGAAGGCAACTAGTCAGAGTCCAGTTCAGTCTCGGAGGCTGAAGCCCTCTAGGTCCAGATGTGCATCTTGACCGTTGCATCTCATTCTTCCTTGAATCCCCACGAATAGAAACACTTACACAAGATGGGGAGGGGGAGAGACTGAGTTACTGCCACAGCACAGTGAGGTGGCTGGGCTGCTTGTCTTCATAGATTCTTTGTACCACGGGGGGTCTAGGAATCAAACTCAAATCATCAGGTTTAAGAGGAAGTGACTATATCCACTGAAAGATCGCACCCTCCCAATATTTTTATAGTTTATTAAAACATGTCAACTTCTTTTGTATTAACCACTTTGTACTTTTAAAGTTTTTAAACTTAAAATTGCATTATTTTTCCCTTCCATTTCCTTCCCTCAACACTTCCCATGTGCCTTCTTGCTCTCTTTCAAATTCATGGCCTCTATTTCTCTTATTGTTATTATATTAATATATATAATAATATATATATTATATTATGTTTGTATTCTGAATGTATAAATATAACCTGCTCAGTGCATTCACATACTTGGATGTATGTGATTTTAGGGCTGACCATTTGGTGTTGGCTAATCAATTCGGAGACACTTTCCTGGAGAAGACTGTTTCTCCCACTCTCATCATTTCTTACTTCCCTATAGTTCCTTGTCCAGGATTGACACCCCATGAGAATTCTTTAAAATTTCAAGTTAGCATGCCTGTTGTTGTAGTCCATGCTCAGGTCTTGTTCAGGCAGCCATACTGGTAAGATTTCATGAGTATGGCTTCTCCGTATCATTCACTCTTTGTTGCTGTGATGAATACCTGAGACAGCCGGCTTAAAGGATGAAGGGTTTATTTTGCTGTTTTCAGAGGTGTTACCTATGCTTGCTAGATCCATTGATTTTAGTCTGTGGTGAGGCAATACATCAAGGCAGGAGGGCATGGTGGAGAGAGCCATTTATCTCATGTAGGAAGCAGAACAAGGTACAGGGAAGGCTCCTAAGAGGAGGTATTGCCCATGTTGTGTTTGAATGCTTTTAGAATCACTAAGTCATAATCTGAACATCACCAAACTCACTAACATTAGTCACGTCTTTATTAAATCTATTTCATGTTAATAACGACCCTAAATTTTATACATTATGTATCAATAAAGGAAAGCCTGAGTGTTTTTGAGGAATAAGTTGAGATCAAAATTATCTTTCTGTCTTGGGGCTTTGTATCCACGTTGGGAATATATAAATGCCATGTGGCGATTCATGGAATATGGATGAGAAAAGTTATTTTTTTTTCCTTCCAAGGGAGTAATGGCCCTGAGCATGGAACCACACATCTTGCATAAAGGAAACTTTTAATAAATGCTTGTTGAGTGAATATTGAATATATTTACATAATTGACTAAGAGTTGGTGTGATTTTGCTACCATAAGATTTAAAATGAAATAACTTGGAAACTTTAGAAGATGATCATAGAAATGGAAAAAGTGTACATTTGGATGGCTCGTGTCACCCAACCCAGAAATCATGTCTGGTAACTCTGTGTGGAATTTAGATCTGTGTCTCTCTGATATCTCAAGACTCTCCATCATATAGATAGTAAATAAATTTAAGTGGTGTACTTTAGGCCTTTGAAACATCTGGAAAGGCATTCTTTGAAAGATAAAATCAAGATATATTTGCTAAAGAATTGGTATAAAAGGTGCTATCACAGCCTATTCCTGTGAGTCTTAGCTCACACAGTGCAAGACCAGAGCATGCGCACGGCTGTGTGTTCACATGTTGTCTCTACTGTGTCACAATTGAGCCTTATTTTCTACTCAAGTTTCCGTATTCCAGATAACTGTTTCCTCTCTCTTCATAAACACCCCAAAACTCAGGAGAGAGAACTATTTTCTAGTATCCAACAGAACATAGGTTACTTTTGCTCATGAGTAAAACCACTAAAAAACAAACAAACAAATAACAAAACAAAACAAACCCATTTGTGGAAAATGCTCACTATTGGCCCAATCTCAACAGATAAAGCAGTCCTCAAGATCATCAGCTTTTCAGGTTTTGCTTTCATCTTGCTCATTCAGACTTGTGCCCATTCACTATTGAATTTATGTCTTTATTCTTCATCTACTCTGTGAAGAAGTTGGATTATAGATGACCAGGAATATTATCCCCTTTCCCCCTTGGCACTAGATGGGAATCCAAGCTCTGATAACATGGAAACTGCTGATTATCTGCTAAGGTGAAAGAGCAAAGCTTTCACGTTGTTTGTGTAACAGACACATCTGACACCGTCTATAAACTACCAGCGTATTTACAAGTCAGTTAAGCATTGAGATTAAGCATGCGGTCTGGGTGCTGAGCGTAAATTCCTTCTTTAAATTCCCCTCATACAGTGAGCCATGTGTAATTCTCTCACTCTGAGGAGTGTACAAAATTCAAACTGCATTTTCCAGTTTTAACAACTGAAGGTCCTGGCTACTTTCACTGCTAGCCCTCTTGCCTTCAGCCCCATTCCCTGTAGTTTCTTCCTGTGGAAACAGTACAGTAAGTGGATGGTCCTCCCTCTCCTCCCGTAACTTCCTCTCTGAGGGGCCGTGGTCTCTGGATCTCTGTGTCCATCTTAGCCCCTCTTGGGGGCTGCTGTAGGTTGCTACCCTGTGTTTGCTATCTCTTCCTATAGACCCTGTGCCCTGGGCTGCCTGAGCTGAGGCGTCTGAGTCTCTTAAAGAGTCTACTGTGAACAGCTGGTCTCCTAGATCATTGACTACTGATTTCGTTTTTACACCTTCTGAGGAATCCAATCATTTTATGTCTTTTGAATGCTGTATTAGACATTACTTTTAAAGGAAAAATAAAACCACAGATTACTACAGTAGGGTCACCACTAAGTTAGAAAAATATGTTATATTTTGTAAGAGTATCTCATTTTTATCCTTTTAATAAGATTTGGTGGCACCCAAAGTTCCTAGGTTAATCAAAGAGAATATTCATTCTGAAGATTATAAGACATTACCACACAGCCTTTGTCCAACCATTGTCAATTACAGGACAGTGATATAACTTGCTATGTAACTCTAGGTCATGTCCATGTAAGATAAAATCAAGATATTATAGGTGGTAAGCCACCCAGTTATACGTAGCTGCTGTGAGTAAGATGGACGAAGCAAGACAGTGGTGCCTTTTTATGTACCGAGGGCCCGTCCTGATCTAGCAACGTTACTAACCTTCCACTTACTTAAAAACAGTGTAAGAACTCTCATTCCATGGTAAAATTTAGTAGCCAGATTCAATGCTCTTATCTTGTTCTTTCAAGTTTCTTCCTTAGCTTTGAAGTTTGTTTTTCCCTTCTTGATAAATCAATTTTTTAAAATGTACCCCTTCAGAAGTGACATGAAGGTTAAAATTACCTTTTGAGTTCACATAAATTGGCTAGCCACAGAAATGTATTTGTGCAATAAATTCAATAAATATTAGTTTATTGAGCAATGCTTGCCGAGAATTGTTTGGGATCCAGAAGATATAAAATGAACATTATTTTGAAGATTTCAATAGTTTCATTATATTGACAATATCATACAGGAAGGTCGGCATATAACACAGAAACACTCAGGATAACAAAGCTTTTACTAAGGTGCCATGTTGATGTAAGGGGAAGGGAATAGAAACTTAGTGGTGAAGGAAAATTCACCAGAGAATCCATATCAATCTTGTGATAATCAAAAACACGATAGTTCACACCTAGTTTAGCCATTGTGGCAGGGTTCTTAGGTTAGCTTCAGGAGTGTGGTCCCCTCATGACCTTGAGCTTGGTCATCTCCGTGTACTCTGACTTGCCATTCATTTAGCTTGCTGGAAATTGTGATGGTTTGCTTTGCCAACTGGGCACAATCTAGAGTCACCTGAGAAGAGTCTCAGTGACATTATGCCGGCCCGGGGCATATATGTGAGCGGGGCGTCTGTGGGGAGTGTCTGTGATGGGGTGTCATAGTTACGCTAATGCTCGAGGGAAGACTCCTCGTGTGTGAATAGCACCATCCCATAGGAAGGGTTCCTGAGCTGTGTGAGAGGAGAAATCCAGCTAGGCACAAGCAAGCGAACCGACAGCTGAGCACGCGCCTGTTCCCCCCTCTCTCGCTTTGATGTGGACGCAGTGTGACCACACCCTAACTCCCCTCGCCCTAGGTCTTCCTGCTCCAACAGACTGTACTCTCACGTTGTGAACCAAAGTAAATCCTTTTCTACTAGACCTAAGTAGCATTTTGACAGAGTATTTTATCACAGAAGCAGAAGGAAACCGTGACAGATAATCAAAAATGTATACACATTTATGATAGGTTTGTTTATTTCCTTAATACTATTTTTTGAGACTTCTTAAAATTCTGGTTATAAATCCTTTATCAATTGTGTACTTAGTAAATATCTTCTCCCAGCTTGTGGGCTTTCATTCTTTTTGTGTCAAGAAGAAAGAGGAAATTTTAAAGCATCATTATTTGTGATAGGTAGAACTAGAAAGAAACCAAAAATTCACCAAAGGGTACCAACAATTTTTAAAGTGGTATATCTGTAAAATGGAATACTACGTAGCACTGATCAGGAATGTAGCACCATGGAGAAATTTTAAAATAGTTTTACTGAGTCAAAGGAAGAGACAATAAACAGTAATTTTCAGTGTCAGACTGCATTGAGAGAAGGAAGTTGAGAGCGGATGAGGGCAGTTGGTTGTGGTGAATAGTCTCAGCATTTTAATGTAACAGAAGTCTCACAGTTCCATGAACTTGCCAGATCTTAACAAACTCTGCATTTGAAATAAGCTCAGTATGTTATGTGTGAGCAATACCCTTAAAAAAGCAAAATAAATGATAAAACATGCATTTTAAATCTTAATGGATGGTATCATTGGCAATATTAAACCAAAGTAAAGCTCTTAGGGTAACGTATGCATGTGTTTTACTTATTTCTGTAAACACAGCCAAGCTTTCCTCATGTGAGTGGTAAGTATCTAAGGGCTGCAGTGACCCCTTCTCAGTATACTGCAGGGTTGTGAGGGCCTCGCCCAGCACCGCACACCCCACTATCACATCGAACCCCTGAGTAGTGAGAGTGCCCTAAAATGTAGCTGTCTGCACCGAACTCTTTAACTGCACCTTAATATTCTATGTGCAAGAAAATTGAAGCTGAATGTTCTCATTATACCAAACCAACGTCTGTTAAGGCACACTGATTGTGATGGCTGACCATTTTTTACTTACAACCCCCGCCAAAACAAACAGCAAAACAAAGATTTCAAGTAGCTTTCACCTAATATTAACTGTTCATGAGCTGAAATATCCTGATCGTTAAATTTGTGATACTTCATCAAACCGTATGATTATTTCTGAAATTTATCCTAAATGAAAATTATATAATCCACTAATGAGGTCTGTCCTGGGTTCCTGAGGTTTCCCATTTTTATATATAGTATAAAATCCATAGTAATTGAGAACACATTTTAGGTAGAATCGGAGAAGCTACAGTATAGTGATAATTTAAAGTATTCATAAAAGTTTCTCACTAGTCAGAAATCTATAAAGTATTGAAATTGTTTACTGTCTTGTAAAATTCTATTTTAACCTACTATTTACAACACCCCAATATTTGAGACAGATATATATGCATTTATGGAAAGAATGTAAAAATTTGCTTCTACTTCACTGTGCGAGTAGCCCTGAAATGCGGCCTCGGAGCATAGCAATAACAAGTCCTTACAAGTCCTTACACAGGGAGGGGAGAGTCTATTGTATATAGATTCAAGCTAAATAAACTGCATATTTCCTATAGCCAACTGTAACCAAGTGACCCCTCCTTGGGAAATTAAACCCCCGTAATTTCTCTACAGCCTCTGATAACAGGAGTTAGCTTTTCTTCATATTAGCTGTATTGTTTATTTTATTCAGTACAAGTTGCAAATTTAGCATCTTCAGAATGTATCTACCAACCACAGTAAAATATTCCTGGGCATTCAAGTCTGACTCTTTTGTATCTAGGAACCCTACTGAGTTGCGAATAACCATTAAAAATGTCCCTCTAAATGACTATAATGACAGGGGAGTTGAATAGTCAGTGAAATTTTCTATTATTTTATTTTGTGTGTATTTTCATTAATAATTTACTGATATAAAAGATAAGAATGTTTTACCTCCTCAAATTTGTATCTGTAATTTGTACTCTGAGCACAGACATATTGAGGATGCCACTCGGCAGTCCTGATTGAATATTTATTTAAACAAATATCAGTATAACCCAACTAGCTGGAAAATCCGTGAGTTTGCCTTTGATAGCAGAGCATTTCTTAACAATTTATGTGTGCATGCAAATGTTTACTGCTTTGGATATAGGCTAAAGTATTTGCTTTATATGTATTATTTTGTTTGAATACAAGAAAGCTGGTTTGATTTGTATGTTTCCCCCTTATAGAATTGTTCCAAGGCTCTGTCAGAGATCACGTAGAGTAATTTTTCCCATCAATCTTTGCTGTGCAGCCATGCACGAATGCAGTTGGAAAAAGGGGGCAGAAATCAAATCAGTTAATTGCAGCATTTTTCATCTACATCTTTTGTTTTATGGTGGTAAAGGCCCTGGAGTAGCCTCCCGTGATTCATGGCTGTCACTGCTGCCGTTAGCAGTTCAATCCTTCATCCTGGGCATTTGGTACTGAAAGTACCTACACAATTACTTTGATGAATATGACTTGTTTGTTTTCCCCCCATTTTTAGCAGAGAGTGGTTGTGCTTAATACAGACATTTAAATAAGATAGTGTTCCATGCTCTCTGCATCTGCACCGTATTTCAAAAGTTGTGTGTCGAGCTCAACTCACAGAACCGTTGCTCCTCCTAAGTATTTAAGTTTGCTGAGCTCATGGGCTTTTGCCTCCTTTTTTTATGTTTGTATAATGGGAAGACCTTAAAATAACCCCTACTCTATATAAAAGGAATAATTCACCTTTAAAGATCTATGGGGCTATGACAGATTCCTACCAAACCTCATTTTTTAAAAAGTCATTTCATGAGTGTGACATTACAAAGGCAGCAAACTAGTATGCCTCTGCATTTATGCCTAGTTGATCATAAAATAATAACAATTTTGGAAATATATGCATGCATCTTAGGAAGTGACTTACAGTATTTGCATATTTGGAGAAAATGTCCGTGATGTCAGCAGGGGCTCTGAGAGCAGCTAAATGAGCTGGCTTTTCAGAAGTGCAGTTTTATCAGCTATGCTCCGTCAGCACAAATGCAACCTCTTTAAGAAAGAGACAAGAAAAAGGCAAATGATTTAATTTCTTCATTAGCTCACTGCAGCTGAATTACTGATATACATAGCAGCGGAGAACCACATTCTAAAGGTATACGGAAAACTCTTCAAAACTCCCTTTGGCTTTGGTGATAAAATGGATTACAGGTGTTGAGACCCACCCACAATCCAAATGAAAAGAAATTACTGTTCGACCAGCAAAGAAAGCATGGCAGTTTATCACTACATTTATTGGTGACTTGGCTGAAACTCACAATTTTATTTCGATCTTTTTTTCTCATTCATTCTTTTCTTAGTTTATTGTTGACTGAGAGCTCTAACTATATGTTCATTGTAATGAGTTCATTACATGAATAGGTGTGTATACAGAACATACACAACAAAAGTTAGCAGTGTTCTTTGTGGATGCCAAAACACATTAGTTCAATTGTTCACTCCAGATGTTGAAAAAGATCTCACACATGAGTACGTAAACCTTAGGACTGCGAAGTCCAAAATAGAACCTTAAAATCATGATCATTCGATTAATTTTAAGCCCTGAGTCCAGCCACATTTTAAGTATAGTAAATGTACACTCATATATTTATAACTTGTTGGTTTCATGATGCTATTACTTGGCCAGTATTTCAAACCAAGAAAAAAAATTGAAGAATTCCTACTCTATTTTTACAGTTTTTGTAGGAAACTAGAAGAGAATGCAACAATTTTAATTTGCCCTAATAAGGATTTATTTGTTGGACTGTTTGTGTCTATTAAAATGATTCAACTTAGGTCAAATAATTCCATTTTGTGTTGAGCATTTATCTCTGAAAAAATATTTTTAGAACTTATACTTTTAGAATACAAATAATAATATTTTAGCCTAAAATGTTAGGCTAGTGAAAGAATTAATCATCAAAGCAGGAAATTGCTTGCTCTAGCCCTACAGAACATGTGAGAGACTTAAAATGTGATTCTGATTACACTAAGCAATGCAGGCATGTAAAGTAGTTTTCATGAAGGGGAATATATTTTAATAGTATTTTTGGTCAATGCTAAGTGTTTTCTCTGGTGAATACTAAGGATGGAAATGTTAAATGTGCATCTCAGAAATATGTAAGAGCCACAGTGCTTGTGCGTCTACGAGGAAGGAGCCATCTGATCTTATCTTCTGTACCCTAAAAGTAACCGAAAACATAGTGTTCTTGGAAAAGACATTTCTTATACTAAGCAAGGAGTTAAGCATGCCAGAAACACGGTTCTGGTTTAACTCCAGAGAAAGAAATTCCCGGTGATACTTACAGTGAAATCATAAAGCCTGAGTCAGAGGCCATGGAGTCAAAGACCCATTGCTCTTTTTGCTGGAGAAAGAAAAGGTGCAGAGGAAAATGGCAAAATCATTCCCAGGTTAGAATCAATGTGCTTTGTCCTTTCTACTGAAGATGGGGCTTCTGCTTCCAAACTCTTACTTCAGCTTTCTTCAAAGCAGGTTTTGTGGGAAGAATCATGTACGGAAGTCCTGTCAGATCCAGTTCTGTGCAGTCAGATCCAGAGGCAGTGTTTGACCTAGCAGCATTGCTGATGGGACACAAGTAGGACCAAGCTCCATTGCCAGGCCAATGTCAAAATTCCAGAGTGCTCCTAAGTGCTGGGGACAAGTGTTGGCAAACCGGAGCTATGCAAGCGAGTCAGAACAGCTCATTATTGAATTGCTTTGGATCACAATGGCAGGGCCTCTGACACAAGCATCAGATAACAGTTGTCAGAGAGCTAAAAGCTAACACTGAGTGTTGGAAGCAGTTTCTGTAGCTAGACTACATACTTTCTTGACAGGGGATCTACCGATGTACATACAAGTTACCCAAATTAACTACGTTTATTTCATGGAGAATTTGGCACTGCCTTTAAGCATGTTTTAGAACACTGGTCCAGGGTGTCCTTCCAGGAGAAACTGTAATGTGCTGCAATGCCATCAGGCTTTGCCCTCCTGATCCCTGTTTCATTCTCTTGGAGCATTTCTGCAGGGCTACTGTTCTTGAACCTGCAGCTTCAGATTGCTGCATTCACCAAACCCCCTTTGCCACAGTTTGCTCCTCTGTCTCGTCTTTGGCGGTGTGCCCTGACTTGTGAAGCGATCTCACCCACAGTGCTTATTACTCCTTAAGGAAATATTTTAGCTTGCACAATATACTTTAGGAAGTCTGTATGACCACAGTTATGGATCCAGAATTATGGAAATTATATGAAGAGATGGGGATTAAAAAAAGGTAAAGGAATCACAGTGTTAGAAATAATCCTTTCTTGTGTTAACATAATCTGAAAAGTGTTTTGTCCGAAGTAATACTGATTTGAGATTTGTCTGAATATTTTTATTACAAAATTAACCGTTTTGTTATCACAAAAATATAGATCAGATAGACTTTAAAATAAAAGGTAGAAGTTTTATTAAAACTAATGAATGAAACCTAAATTAACTATCAAATAATTAAAATGAACATTTATAAGAAAATCAGATCATGCTATCATCTGTAAGCATATAAATATAGAATGTCTAGTTAAGTACACAAGTGAGAAATGAGTGTGACCCTTCCCCACTTAAAGCAAGTCATTGACTTTGTTATTTTGAAAGACAAAACTTATTTTAGTCATGAAATATATCAGGAAAGGGTAAGGAGTAATGCTATTATATAATATAAATTATTCTGTTCGTATGTGTGTATTCTGTATAATCCTTCTAACACTACAAAAATGGCTTTATGATAATTTAAACCTATTCTACTAGAGTCTTAAAGATAATTTTTCTTTTTCAGACAATTTCTTTTAAGATTTGTTTTTGTTTTTCATTTACTTTGCAATGTTTACTTGAGAACCAGATACAGGAAAAGGACGGGTTAAAAACCCATGAAAATCTAATTCTTTATTTGAATTGTGTGGAGCCCTAGGTCTAGATGGTGTCTAAATCATGGTAGCATTGCATATAGCATCAAGTGTAATGTCTGTGCACACACTGTATCACACGGAGGAGCGTTTCAGAGACCTTAAAGAAGTGGCACTTTTTTTTAAAAAAACACAAGTTGCTGAGTAGCAAGGCACATGTTTAATTTTATGAAATAATGAGGTTAGCTTAGCATCCAGCCTAAAGCACCCGCTAGTACTTTTTTTCCCAAGGATTTTACTCTCTTTTCATGATCTTTACATCTGCAAGAAACTTTAGATATTTATGCTTAAAGTCTTTTGCAGAATGAAATCTGAGTTTTGCCATTTCTCCTATCACAAAATTGTCCTGTACTCCAAGACTTCTGCCTCGGCCCACCTAGAGAACTCCATCGGGGAAACGATCTCGCGCCCGCAGTGCTCCAGCGTGGAGATGATCTTCCCACCTAGAGTGCCACCTCAGGGAGAGGATGTCCTTCAGGTGAAGGCTGGCTACCAACACTCTCTTAGAATTGCATGAAGAAGTCATTGTTTTAGATTTAAATTTAAATATTTTAAATTCACTGTTTCAAAGATTTTTTTCTTTTATTTTCTTTCCTAAATTAGGTTCAGGCAGGTTTCAAAGAACCTCAAGTGGACACTGCGTATTTGTGTATGAAATGGAAATTGAATACTTCCACATCGTTTCAGTTGGCAAATGCCAGGAACAGTGGCATTGTACACATAACTTAATATCTGGCTATGAGAATAAAATGCACACAGACTTAACAAAACCCCATTGCGTTTGGAAAAGTTCAGCATGTCACTGGAGGTACTTACTTTGAGTGAGATGGACTTGCATACTCTACGTTCTAATTAAGTCGAGTAGTAAATCAAAGCATGCCGGAGATTTTGTGAGCAACAGCTGGATTAAAATGTGCTTGAGAATAGGGGTTGGTGTCGTGGATGTGCTTTGGCAGGCTGCCTGCACTGGTGTAGGGCACTGGAATGCTTAATAATCTCAGGGAAATTTAGTTTTCCATGGCTTACAACCTGCCTAATGCAGAGGAGAGAGCTTGTAACGGTTTTGCCGTCTCATCAGTGTGTGATACGGAATAATCACCGTGGTTACCTAACACTGATGGAAAGCCTGAGCAGTCAGGGAAAGGGAACCGCAAATCTAACTGAATGTGGGCATTTCTGGTTGGAAAATATGTGTGGCCTACTAAAATGAGGTATTGACTAATTCAGGAAGGAGTGTTATACGGGCGTAATGCTCATCTTCATCCACAGCGTAACGAGAAGGATTAGGCTGCCTCGCTTATGTGGGATATTTATTTCAGCAATACAAGAAAATGTATTTCCCTAATATTTTTTCTGTATGCACAAGGCCCTAAATTTTACACATGTGATTAATGTTTTAATTTGCTGTTCTAGTTGGATACAAGTTTACCATACAGTATAAATTACTTACAAAGAAATTTGCTTATATAAGGCTTAATTCATAAGCTATTTAACCACCTTGTGTGGTATCAATGCTATTTCTTCCTAAGACTATGCAGTTACACAGCTTAGTTTAAAATAAAAGCTATCACCTCATAGAAAAATATTTATAAAAGATTTAAATTGAAAAACTGAAAATAACATATACTTCAGTGATTATCATATTCAGGATTTTAAGAAATTAAATAGATTTTGAAATGGAAAAAAAAGAACACCCAAACCCCAACAATTAACTTATGTTCTACTTTTTAAATTCAAAATAAGCTAGATGTTTTTAATTATCACAAGATTGATATGTTTAGCTTGAACTTTTCAATTTCCTTGTTATTAGTCATCTAGTAGTTTTGGCATACACTCAATATCATGTAGGTTAATTAAAATATTGGCATATGTGATACAGAATCTAGTTTCAACCTAAATGGTTCTGATCTTGTTTTTCTCACAATAATGAGTAAATATTTTAGAAATGAGAAATCATGTCAAAACAGCACAGTTTACCTAATGAGTCTAAAAGGAAGTCTTTATCAGTTATACCAGTGATCTCAGCTTGTGTAGCTGTAATGGAGAGATAATACCATTATACTTCTTATTGGTGATCATTTTGAGAATCTGCCAAATAGAACATGTGAAAATATCCTAGAAATCCTATTGCTTGTTATTCCTAAAAGCATATCTAAGTTTTCACCTGAGTGACAAGGAAGGAGAAGTCGAGTGGCAAGAAGGAGAGTCAGCAGCAAACTAAGCAGTCAGTATGGGAGAAGTTTTAAAGTATATGAGATTTCTGGAGGACTTCTCTGTTAAAAATCAGGACAAACTATTGTTACCTAATTAAGTACAGTGCGTATTTCTTTTAAAATGATAAAACGTATCGATCAATTCCCAGGAGCACAGAGGTACTATCCTAGGACAATGTGGCTGCATGCTGCTTGAATGGTAGCTCACTGTTTCTGCATATCTGGATCATTCTCTAGGGTCTAGATATCAGACACATCTTTTCAAACTCATTCGAAGGAAAAGATGTTAGATTCAACTGTATCCAGCTTCTGAAAGGAGCTCATTTTGCTTAGCAGAGGGGTAATCTTTGCTAATTTCATCATTTATTCTTCACAGTTTCATTGGTGCATCCTAAGTTGTACAATAAGGAAAAGCTGCTCAGGAAAAACATATGGGCTGGCTCAAAGAAATGACAAACATCTAAAGAACCACAGGCGAGCGACACATTATCACGTAGTTTGAAACAAAGCAATTATGTTTCCATAGCAGTGTACAAGTTAATTAGGTAAGAGGCAGGCATCCCTGTCCACTGATTCCAGGCTACTACTGTCCTAAGTTTTGTGTAAATGACTCTGTACACTAAGGCGTGACTTGATCTCATTCACAGTGAGGCAATTTGCATGTCACGTTTGGTACATAGTATGAAGACTGAATTTCTGAGGAAAACCTATGCCATTAAACGTCAGGATCCAGAATACAATACACATTCTTTGATTTGCACCAATAGATATTTTACTAGATTAATTTTATTTTCCTGTCTTTATTTACTCATACTTTGTTTAAGTAAGTGTCATTTGGGAAGTTCTCTTCATTATGTAATGAAACAGGAATACAAAAATTGGGAGAATCGAAGCACATACATTCCAAACTTATTCACCATCTAATGAACACTAGCTTCTCAACAATGCACATACCAGACAATGCTGGCTAACAAAAAAATAAACCCATATTTATTAAAATAATTTAATATTGTATGGGAAAAATCTTTTCCAAAAGTAATTGCAATGAAACGAAAGAAGCCAGGAATCTTCTGTTGTCAATAAATATGTAATAATACTTAGATAGTTGCTCTTTCGAGTGATAACTATATTGTAATTCTGAGTGAACTTTCCCATGCTCCGGAAGATTAGTGTTCTTTGCGTCGGTATAAGCAACATCTGTGCACCTGCTACTTGGTTTTTAACTTCAGAAGGCACAGAAATTCAGTGTGTGACGAGGAAGGGGAAGAGCTGCTAGAATCTTTCATTGAAAGAAGTCAGGCTAGGAAATCAGGGCAGGAAACTTACCATATTGTCAGTTGAGGTTCTTTCTCCCGGGAAATTCTAGCTTATATCAAGTTGGAAAAAAAACCACTCAGGTAGGAAAGGATTTTAGAAAAGAAGACCTAGATTGGAGGGAATGGATGGGGGTGGTGGTAATGAACCCTATGTGACATGAAAATGTAGCATGTGGGAATATGGGGAAGAGGGCTCTGCAACAGAAATAGGAAAATAGGAGATACTCAGTCAGAGGGAAAATTAGAACAAAGTTGTATGAACATGCTGCTATGAAACTCATTGTCTTATATGCTATCTTGAAAATGTCATATTAATAAAGGAGCACTGCAGATAATTCTGTGAAGAAGAATACTGGAGTATAGAAAAGAGTACCATGCACTGTGTGTACTGTGTGTGGGATGTTTTATTGATCACTCTGTTTTTCAATCATGTATAAGATGTTGCTGAATTCTTTTGGATGTATGTTTGAGCTTATAATATGATACAAAATGAATAGCTCCATGTCTTCAATGGATATATGGTGGCCTAGTTTGCTCTCTTTTGAAAGCAAATGACGACACTGAGTGCCGCCACTTCAGTGAACGCAGCGAAGGAACAGATGGCTCAAGGTAAAGCCCAGCGCAGTGTTCACGTGGACACTGAACAGTACTTAGTCTGGTCCAGTGCTAGGGTATTTTATTAGCAGAAACTTAAATACAAGAGCTTAATAGAGTTGGAGGGATCCGATTTGATGTTCTAGTGGATTACAGAAGGATTCAATGAGCAGTGACTGATTTCTGTTTCTGTTTCATTGCTGACAGTGTAACAATGAAATCGCTGCCAGTACTGATGTCTGGAACTTTACTAAGATCATTATGTAAAAAGAGGAAATAAAAGCATAGAATAGAATTAAGATTATTTATTCGCTTACATAAGCTCAGCATGATCCTGTGTAGTGCCACTTCGGGGATCTGAAAGTTATTATTTCAGAGTTATGCCATTTGAAAACCTTAGTGGCATAAACATCCCATCACATGGACTTCTTCATTACATGGAAAAGCAGACATGCATACAAACTTATGGCGGAAATGTATATCTGTAGCCAACAGACTACAGTGACCCCAGAGTGACAGAGTTGAGGTTCTAAGAAGACTGCTGTCTTTTTAAAAAAGCAACAAAAATGTTTCCCTTTAGAAACCAAGTACAAAAGAAGATGAAGAGACATCATTTGTTTTCCTCTGCAGATGTGTTTAATAATCATTTACTGTTTGCATTTATTGAGCAGCTACCAAAACAAAATAATTCCTTCTTTTGTATTTGAAACTTGTGGACAATGAGACAGAGGGAGAGAGTTTGAAGTTGTTCATTTGGCCAACCAGATTACCCAGCATCCTTCTCTCTCCATAATAAACTCACCCCATCAAAGCTCCCTTTCAGCCTTTCAGGATCAGCGAGTAATGTTGGCCACTTCACTAAGAAAATGTGAGTCAAGGTAGACAGATGCGACTTACCATACTTAAAGCAGGGAACACAAGACACTAAATGTCAGTTCATTAGCACAGACACAAGTGTTCATCAGTCCCAGATTCCCGTGAATTTTACTGTAGCCAAGTCTCTACATGAGACAGTGAATTATTAAAAACTCTGGGTTTTCTCATACAAGTGACTGGTGATATCTGATGGGACAGATTTGACAGAAGACAGTCTAGACTACCATTTTGTGTGCCTATTCTTATATATTGCCAGAATATTGAGGATAGGCTTTACCTTTTGAATTTCCTGGATATCTTCAAATAAACTTTTCAAAAATGATGACTACTATGAAATAAGCAGATATGAGGGGTTCTAGAAATGGAAAAATACTTTCTAATACAGGTGTATTTAATGTAGAGAATTAAGATAATACAAGAAAAGTGATCTGATCAGGGAAATAAGAAAAAAAAGGTGTTCTAATTAGACTGGATGGAGGACAGCAAATATAGAAGGAAGAGAGAAGAGGGCAGGACAACACTACGGATATCTTAAAAAGTCATGAGGAATCATATAATTAATAATTATCTATCAAAAAATCAAAATGATAGATGTAAGTTTGTATATAAATTTACATGCATCATTTAAATGAAATTTTCTCATCTGGGCTAACTGTGCTTCCTCCAAGAACCAAACACAATGTAGCAGAAACCCCAGCACCGTATATGAGCTGTTTTGGTCAGGGGTGTCCAAGAGACTTCCAAAACTTTACAGACGATTGCTATTGCCCTTAGTTGCCCCTTGAGGTGGAAAGCTAAGTCCTATCGATGAAGACACCGCTCACTTCAGACACAGGGCCAAGAGACACGCCTGAGCTGAGCTGGCCTGAGTGCCTCCTCCCTGAGGAAACCATGCAAGCTCTCAAGCGAGCTTGGGAGAGTTTGAAGGGAGGAAAGGGTAGGGAGAAATTATGTTATTATATAAAAATCAAAAAGTAAAATAATGAATTTTCTATATTGAATATAGAACATTTACCTTCATGCTAAAATAGAAATATAGAAACCACTGTTCAAAATTCATTTAGCAATAGCTACTAACGAATATATTTATTATTTCTACAAATGGGAGATAAACACAGTAAGCATTTATATTCACAGCCAGCTTATTCGAGTTCACTTGGGAATTGCTCTGCCAGGCATCCCTCCAAACCTTCTCCCTGACTCAGGCTGATCTAATCATCTAAATTCTTATGGCATCTACAGTTGATTCCAGGGCAAGCACTTGACTTAAATCTTTCCAATCATGCTTCATTATCTGGGAAGTTAGGAATTGTCAGTTTTCATTGGGAAAGGACCATTCAACAAAGAAAGATTCTGCTAGTAATATATAGATAAAAGGAAGCAAATTAATAAAATGTTTTCATTTCGTTCTTCTGGTTTTCCATTGCCTCCGTAAGTAGCCACATATGAGTTTCCTGCAACAGTTTTGGTTTCTTTGTTAGTATGAAATCTTTAAGATAAAAAGATGCAACTTTCTTCACTAGTCATTTGTCTGTGTATATGTGTCTGTCCATTTAGTGACAGTTCTATTTTATTAATGAGAAACAAACATTTTTAAACAGAAGAAAACTATTTTGAACTGTTCAAATTTATTTTCAACCCTATAGCATTCAAAGACACTTAGGTGATAATATTAAACACTTGTGCTAGAAAAATGAGTTATGAAGTCATGCTATAACAACATCACTAAAGGACCTCAGTAGTGAACAATCAGTGCCAAGTCACTGGATTCCACATAAAATCTTGTGATAAATATCTGTTTTCCTCTGAATAGACACATAAGTAATTTCACAGGTAAAAATATTTGCATAGAATAACATATTGGTATTTAATCTCTTGTAAGAATGAAGTGTTGCATTAGTAAGATAATTTATAATTGCTAGTAAAATTCTGAAGAATCTATAATTGATAATATTTTCTTAACCATCACTAATATTGTTGACTCCTGAAGCATACACTGCTGTCAAAGCACTATTCTACCTGTTGGGGATAAGGTACAAATGAAACACTCAAAAAATTTGCAGGGTGTTGATGTCTTGATCTATTTGGGCTGCTCTGTCAAAATCCCGTACACTGGATAGTTTGTAAGAGGCAGGACTTCATTGCTCACCATTCTGGAAGCTGAGATATGCACAGTCAAAAAGCTAGGAGATGCAGTGTCTCATGAAGGTTAGTTCTTTCTCCTGGATTATGTCTTCTAATCTACATCATGGAAGTCAGAAAGATTAAGAAACCCTTGACCTCCTTATAAGGTGATGAATGTGTCTCTATGCTCTTGAGCATAAGTCCTCAACAATTCCATTGCTCGATACTAACATCCCAGAAGAGGAGGTTTCCTCACATGAATTTGGAAGCTGTTTACATTCAAACTATTTAAATGCAACGTGTGCCAATAGATATAAAAATAATGTAGCTCTTCATGCAAGTCACTGTTCATTAACACCTTCAAGTTATCGGAATCCTCAGTAAAATAAACCACAATAGGGACAGGATGATATAGCACCAAGTGTTCTGTAATAAGCTTAGTATCCTTAAGAATGAGTAAAATATCAGAGAATCATAGTGATTCACTATGGAGTCTATTAACCCTTTGTGTACATTTAATTCCTGTCTGAGATTGATGGTTGTATCTCCTTTGTTCAACTTGAAAGCCAATGAGCAGGATTCATCTTCATTACAGACCATTGTTTTTCACCCTCCTCATACCATATTTAACTCCCAAACTAATTCCTGTTTGTTCTTGCTATGACTCTCCTTCATAAAGTCTCCCATTAGCTTTCTAGAATTGAGCAACATGCCTGCCTCTGTATGGCCTCCTCACATTCCAGGGCGCTCTTCCTGGGTGGTGAGTTCTTATTAGTTGATCACACCCCTCTTAAGACAGAACGAAATCCCCCTGAGTAGAGACTGTCTCCATTTTAATCATTGCATTATCAGAGATTAGCACATCAAACAAAATATAATTCTCAATGATATAAATCGACCACCACCACATGCATTTAGGGATTTTAACTTATAATTATCCAGTAGAGGGAACATTTTTAAAAGGGAAAAAAAATAATTAAAGGCTTATAGAACACAAATTGGTTCAGAAATTCAAACTGAAGCTTACCTCTGTAGAACTATAGGGTAAATCATAAAGGTGGTTGGAAATGATTTTGTATTATTTAAAGAACATCGAATCAGGGATTTTGTATTATTTGAAGAACAACAAATAATGGTCAATAATAAGGAATTGTAAACTTAACGTAAGTAGTATGGGGTAGTACATAATGATAAGGAAGTCATGATTAGAAACAAGCAAGGGCCCACCCCGCCAACAGGACACACAGCATCCCTCCCTCCACCGGCGCCAGAGCTCAGTGACTCTGCATTGCCCTCTGTCAGAGGGACAGCGTTCCACAGTGACCATCACCTTTGGTGAACAGCCTAGGGTGCGCTCCCTGGTTTAGTGTATTTCTTTCTTCAGAATAAAGCCTTTCGTTTAGATGGATGGTTATTTTGATTATTTTGCCTTGAATATTTGATTTTTAAATAGCAGACAGTCCTTCCGATCAGAATCAGGCCATAATTTTATGATTCACAGTCAGTGGTAAGAAGACAAGGCTGAACTGTCAATGCACAAAGACTGGAGCAGACGCACTAAGTTCTGCTGTGTATTTCTGCCAGAACACAGATAATAATGTACTACGGTATGCTTTGGGTTTATTATACCTAACGGTGATTTTTTTTTTTCTTATTTCATTTTTTGTTTCAAGTCAGGGTTTCTCTGCTGTAACTCTGACTGTCCTGGAACTCACTCTGTAGACCAGGCTGGCCTTGAACTCACAGAGATCCACCTGCCTCTGCCTCCCGAGTGCTGGGATTAAAGGCAGGCATCACCACCACCTGGCTAATAACGATTATTTTAAACTCAGGTGGAAAAGGACACTTGGCCTGAAGTGATAGGAAAAAAAAATGTTAAACTTGTTTTATCGTTTCAGCTCCCTAATCTTTATGCTATGTAAATTTTTTTATAAATGTATTATATTGGAATGTACATTAATTCTATCTACTGACATGTGTTTATAGTATGTGTCTATATTGATACATACATAAAACAGAAGATATTGAAATATTTGAATTGCAGTATTATACCAGGCATTAGAACATATACAATAAAGGGGAAGTTTATACTACTCAGCTCAGAAATAAAACTTTGGAATTACCAGAAACTCTAGTATTTGAACTCTAAGAACTCCCTTCCATCATGAATTTGTTTCTTTCCCTATTTATCTCATACATACCTATATATGTATGTAGTAAGCAACATGTAACTTGGGCTACATATTTTTGATCAAACATAACTAGCATTAAATATTTATGTGTGCCATTTGAACTACACAGACACACACATGCGCACACGCACACACAGTTATGTTGTTGAGTCAGGTTCTCGTGGTGTAACTCTGGTTGGACTGCAGCTCACTATGAGTATGGGCTGCCTCAAACTCACACAGTTCCACCTGCTTCCCCCTGAGTGCTGGGGCTAAAGACAAACACCTGTACTGGACTAATTACGCTTTGGCTATTCTGAAGCTTGACGCTCGTTTTGGTTTTTGTTGGTTGGTTGGTTGGTTATTCTTCATTTGCATCCCATTAAATTCCAAACTTTACTTACAATCTATTTTACAACAATTTTATTATCTCCACTTGAAAAATGTTGCGAACTCAACTGATAAAGGACTCAACGGATATATGCAGCTTTGTGCTTTATTTCTATTATGATTCACAGAAGTTGAAAGTCCAGGTTTCCCTAACTACCTTGGATACCTAACAGTGCTGATGTGTTGGTACTTGATACTTTCTGTTTATTTCAGTAATTTAACAATCAAGATAAGATTTACTAATTTTCTGAAAATATGTGTTGAAATTACAGGCACATGTCACCATGCATGGTTTAAGTGGGATTTTTCCCTTTCAAAAAATTTTTATTCACTTATTTAGAATTTTATATATATGTGCTTTACTTAGAAATTTCCCTCCCTTGACCAACTCTCTCATGTTACCTCTGCTCCTCAAATTCGTGGATTGTTATTGTTATTTACATGTATATAAATGCATACGAATATGACCTGCCGAGTTCATTAAGTTCTGTCCGCATGCGCATGTGTTTAGGGCTGACCACTTGGAATGGCACAGACTATCTGGGACTCTCCTCTCAGCAGTCATTAATTACCTATTAGTTTTCAGACGTACTTAAATGCTGGGAGTAACCAGCACTTGACTGAGTCTAATCGGAGTCAATGCCCACTCAATGAAAGGGAAATCTAACGAACTACATGGAGCTGCCGAGGCCAGGGACCCTAGAAGAGAGGCTACAACTGCCACGTCCTAAACAAGTATAATTTCTAAGAGCACTCACGATACTTCCCTTAAACCCGCAAATGGATGTGGTTCCCACCTCTCATCAAAGAAGCTTCATTTAGCAGCCTACAAAGATGACTACAGAAAATCATAACTGATCAAAATGCAGATGGTAACTGACTGTGGGTGCCAGCCACAGTCCATATCCACAATACAACCCCATACCTAAGGCTCAGAGGGCAGAAAGACCGTAAGAGCCAGAGGACCGGAAGTCTGCCCTGAGATAGTCTACCATATGCAATGGAGAAGCTGCACCCGTGAGATTCCAACGACATGGTTGCCTAGACAAGAACTGAAAAATGACACAAATTGGCATTCTAGCATAGCAGGAATTTTTAAAAATAGCCTATCTAAAAATATTTTTTAAAAACGATCATATCAGTGAATCCACATTTTCTTTTTCCTTTAGATTAACATCTTACTAAACGTAGAAATATTAATCAACTCTCTAAGACATTCTCTTCTCTTAGGGTGACTTTGACCCTTTGTAGGGAAAGAACAGAAATCCAACCAATAGCATCTTTCCCAGCTGTGACCAGATCTCTACTCCACCTTCACGTCAGGAGTCTCCCTTCTACTATCTTCTGCAACGTCAAGAAAATATGTGTTAAATTGTCTCTTTCTGCCTAGCTTGGTTCGTGTACCTTAGTGGCCTCTAGTTATATTATTTTGCTGCAAATGATTTTTTTCTCTCTGGCTGAAAAACTTTCCTTTGTGGACATATACTACATTTTAAAATCTTCTGCTAAGTGTTTAAAATGAGTCCGTACTTTAGCCACTGACACCAATGCTGAGGTGAACTCGGGTGTTCAAATATCCCTTTAGTATCCTGATTTCATTTCCTGGGGCTAAATCTTAGACATGAGAAAGCCAGCTTATATAATAGACTTACTTTTAGATTTTTTTTTTTTTGAGGTACTACCTCTGTAGAGAAATCCTAGTATTAATTCAGCTCAATTGGAATTTATTTTGGTGCCTATGCGTTATAAACTTCCTAGATTTAGTTAAAGTATACTCATAAAATCTTCCCCCATGGTATGACTGTGCCATGAGACTCCCACTTTAACATATGATAAATGTTAGTAAGGACTTACTTTCAGCCTGTTGCCTTTTAGAAACTCCTATGAAACATACAACTGAAAACACCAGAAGTCAAACAGTACTGACGTTCTACTGAACACAGCCTCTGGAAAATGCCTGAACTAAAGACCCTGTTTTGAACCCAAATTGCTTTTTTATTAGTGGCTCTTCATCTTTGGGCCTGGTTCTAAACTTTTTAATGCAAGGTTCGTCTTAAAGAATAGGGGCAGGTTCGGGGATAGAGCATTTCACAGGAAGGCTTTCTACAGTGTGAGTATGTATCTAGAAAGACAGAGAGACAGAGAGAGAGAGACAGAGAGAGACAGAGATAGTTAAAGCAAAAATAGAAAAAATGTTTCAAATGATACGACTTTATGAAACTGCTCCGCGTGCACAACACCCCCATGTAGTTTACTTTGATGAAGTTGTTGAACAAGATCTCTGTTTCCATGCACCGTTATGCAGTTATCAACCCAATCGAAAACCCACTCATTGTCTTCTTAATTCAAAAGTGATTAGCAAGTGCTGAGAAGTCACCTTATCTCACCGAAACACGAGTACCAACTCAGAGTAAATATTTTGGTAAACAATTATTCCGTCCGTGCGTATTCAGCAGTGTGCTAAATTATGCATAATCTTGCATAAGTAATAAGTGAAGGTAGCTTAAATTCAGGATTTTTTTTTAAACCTGACCTATTTCTTTCAATGATGTTAGCTGCTTAAATCATGTATGAGCTTTCTGTAAGGCTTCAATGAGTAGCTCGGGTAGAGAAACTTCAGTAATAAATTTCGAGAGAAGACACGTTTTCTGACAGGCTTAATGCAACACATACAGAGTCTGGAACTCACACTCTGGGAATTTAGAGCAATCCTTGCAAAGCAGCTTTTCCCTGTTACATTAATAGAGAAAATGAAGTATGAAAGTCCTCAGGAATTACTGCTAGGTGTAATTTAAATAATTTACCAGAAGACAGTTCAGCACATGCATAGAACAGGGGCATACAGAGTTTGCCATAAGCAGTTTATAAATAAACTATATTCTGCTGAAGTAAGTCAGGCATAAATTATAACCGTTCCTTTTGTGGCTGTAACCCGTTCTTCATTGTAATAGTTGTTTAAAAAAAAACCCTGGGTGATGACCTCGTCCTGGAAATCACAGCCGCTGCTGCCTCGCACCTTGCTCATGAGATGCCTTGTGGTTAATGGTTCGGTGGCTGTGAGATCAAAGTAAGATTACTGCTGCTGGAAATAAAGAAAAATGTATTACATATCTCTAAACAGAATTCTAGAAGAATCCCTTAGCCTGGTTGGGGGCAGGGAGAGATTTGGGTCTACAGACTATCGGGGAGACTCATATTGTTTTATGAAAGCTTTGTACCTCACAGAAAAGGGGAAAGAAAAGACAGATCTTCTATTTCTTCCCTTGAATATTATGCCTTAAGTTATCAAACCAAAGTAAAATACGCAAGGCACATATATAACAAAGAATCAAACTTATGCCTAATTCTTCGTAAAACGTAAATTTCATGTTAAAAAGCTGCCATTCCACAAAGCTCAGTGCTACCCAAGACCCGAGGCTTCCTGAAGTCCACTGAGCCTTTGGAGAGACTCTGCTAAGGATATGGGATCTAGAATGTTCTATGGCTTTCATTTCCACTTGGTTGTTTACAGACAGAGACAAACTCCTTGAAAAAAAATATGGTGTAGGTTGGAGTGTGATTCACTATAATCTTGATGTTAAATAACAAAGACAAAAATGAATGTTAATCTTTTTACGTTCATTTTTAAATATATAAAAATATACTTCTTATATAATGGTTTAGAGTACTATGCACTGTGGTCCCTCAGATCTCCAAGTATACGTGTATGTATTCATTTAATAGGCATGATCCATGCATGATTATCAGATTAGATAGAAAGGGATAGATAGATAGATAGATAGATAGATAGATAGATAAGTAAATAGATAGGTAGGTAGGTAGATAGATAGATAGATGATAGATAGATGATAGATAGATGATAGATGATAGGTAGATAGATAGATAGATAGATAGATAGATAGATAGTAGATAGATAGGTAGATAGGTAGATAGATAGATAGACAATAGATAGATAGATAGATAGGTAGATAGGTAGATAGATAGACAATAGATAGATAGATAGATAGATAGATAGACAATAGATAGGTAGATAGATAGACAATAGATAGATAGATAGATAGATAGGTAGATGGTAGATAGATAGATAGATGATAGATAGATGATAGATAGATGGTAGATAGATGGTAGATAGATGGTAGATAGATAGATGGTAACTGACAGATAATGAGAATTGAGATTTTATCTGACAATGCATAGTCTACATGCAGGTGTAGAATATGGAGCCCCACAGGGGAAAATGATTATGCTTTTGTTTTTGGAATAAATTTTGTCTTAATTCCTTAATGTGAAAATGCCTTTTAGTAGAAAGGTGTTTGCCGAGTCTTCACCTGTGCTGTGAAATATTTTAAAAAGGAAAGAAAGACAAAGAAAATGTCTTATGTCACAAACGGAGACTCAAGTTGGCCTTCAGGCATTTAGATTTGCGTGCTGGCATGTTTCTACGACACTCATACGGTCTTACGAGAGTTTCCTGGTTTGTGTTACTTGTTGTGGTAGTCCTGAATTGAAAAGACTAGCACGGAATCCTGAAATCCATAGCTTACTGTTTATGGATTAGAACTGTAGATTTCTAATCACTGCTATAATTTCAATAGTCACCATGTATACGTAACTTACAAAACTCTCATAGTGTTGTTCAAAATGCCTACATGTGTTGGGCTTGTGACACTGGGATTGAAGGTGTACACTACACTGTCTACTTTTCACAGCCTTAGCCAATGTTCCAACATTTTGGGTTCTTCAACAAAGCCCCCATTCCTATCTTACCAGTCATGTTCCTATTTTCCTTGCCTTTCTAATAACAAACAAGGAGGAATGCTGTGGAACCACCTCCTAACCCCCTCCTGGATTGCCGCAGACCCACCCTGGGTCAGGTCGGCATCTTGTGTCATCAGCAAGCAACCAGTGCGTGTGTCAACTTCCCTCATGTAATACTGCTCAGCTGCAGCCCTCAAGCTCTCTTCTCTTTCCCTCCGCCCTCACCTGCCTTCTTGCTCTCTTCCCTTTCTCCCTCTCCTCTTCTCTCTCCTTCTCTCTCTGTGTCAGTCTTCCTCTCTCTCCTCTCTCTCCCTTCTCTCCCACCGTTCAGAGTCTCTCCCTCTGCAGTGTCCTGTTCTCCTCTAGGACTCCCTCCTCCTTCTCCCCTTACCAAATAAACCTCTGCCATAGGACTCTGATGCATGCACAGCCCTGATACGTTATTTCACACAGGCCTCTGATGCATGCACAGCCCTGATACGTTATTTCACACAGGCCTCTGAAGTTCATTCCTTCATACAGATGCTTGGATGTGTTCCCTTCCTAGCTGTCACACAGGCCTTTCAATGTGATCCTTTCCCAGAGCAGCCATGCTGTTGGATTAAATGAAGTAAATATTCCTCCACAATTTAAGAAAAGCAAAAACAAAACAAACAAAAAAACATGATGCCAAGAAAATAACAAGTTCACAGCTTAACAGTTTCGGTTTCGGCCAGTCTAGATTGGTACCCACTAACTCTCCGTGTTCCGTTTGTTTACTCATTGAACATCCACAGCCCAGAGCCCATATCGGTCATAGGGTCCTTCCCTTCTCCATTGATTTGACACTTCTTTAAAAGCCTAAGGTCATTGTTCTTCACAAAGAGTTTATCCCTTCAAAACAGGTTCTCTGTTGTTCATTGTCTCTATGTTAACACATTGAACTTGTTACTGATTCAAAATCTGACAACCTCTCTAATATTATTGTGTAAAAAATGCTCAGTTGAGAAAGAAATCTGATTAAACCATAAGAAAAGTCTATGCAACAGACTGTGATGTGTGTGTGTGTGTGTGTGTGTATGTGTGTATGTATGTATGTTTGTGTGTATGTATGTGTGTATGTGTGTATCTGTGGTGTGTGTGTGTATGTGTGTATCTGTGGTGTGTGTGTGTGTGTGTGTCTGTGGTGTGTGTGGTGTGTAAGTGGATGTGTGCATATGTCTGTGTGTGTGGTGTGTGTGTGTAAATGTGTGTGTGGTTGTGTAAGTGTATGTGTGTGTGTATGTGGGTGTCTGTGGTGTGTGTGTGTGGTGTATAAGTGGATGTGTGTGTATGTCTGTGTGTGTGGTGTGTGTGTGTGTAAGTGGATGTGTGTGTGTGGTGTGTGCAAGTGGATGTGTGTGTCTGTATAAGTGGATGTGTGTGTATGTCTGTGTGTGTGTAAGTGTATATGTGTGTGTATGTGGGTTTCTGTGGTGTGTGTGTGTGGTGTATAAGTGGATATGTGTGTATGTCTGTGTGTGTGGTGTGTGTGTGTGTGTGTAAGTGGATGTGTGTGTGTGATGTGTGGTGTGTGCAAGTGGATGTGTGTGTGTGGTGTGTGCAAGTGGATGTGTGTGTCTGTGTGTGTAAGTGGATGTGTGTGTATGTCTGTGTGTGTGTAAGTAGCACATGTGTGGATGTTATATGGTGATTTTAATGGTTGTTTGTTTAACCTCCTATGATGAATTTTTTCAATGAAATGAATACTATGTAAATAAATTTCCCCTACTATCTTTTCATTTGGAGAGGTACATGGTAGAGACTGAAGAATCTAGACAGAATCTTTACTCCCAATGTCAGTGTAGCCTATTCATGCAAAAGGAAGGAATCACTCAGGCCCTGTTCTTCAATCAAATTTTACTTCAGTTTAATTATAGGAATGGCAGTACAGCAAACTATGCCTTATTCATTTATTATTGTTTTTATGTATTGATTCCTTACTTGTAGTCTTTTTACATAGCTAACCATGCAGCAGGTAAAGAGCCCTTTCTAAGAGTCTGCTGTGCACCCGGGGAAACTATGTTACTTGCTTAGACCTAGCGAGAAACATAAATAGAAATAATAAGTTGCAGTTTAAATTCACATGAGCACTAGCACTGGACAGGCTTGAGAAATATCCTTAGAAAGTTCTTCATATGCAGGCTTTAAATGCAGATGGTTTAGTTTCAATTCCACAGCCAAATGCAACTTTTGACTTTTACTAATTATTAATAAGGGAGTTGTTTTTCATCTTTGCTGAGAGCTCATGTAGATATTACTATATTTCTCTTTATTTCAACTTTTGCTTAGAATAGGTATAAACAGTAAATGCAATATTGTCCCATTTGAACTTCCCTCAGTAATGATGCTCTTCATTAAGTTATATTTAATCGTTGAATTGAATGCCTGGTGGATTAAGTAATGTGGACATGGGATTACTTCTTAATATGCAATTAATAGATTGTATGGCCGATTAAACAGTTCAGTTAAGAGAATTCCATTTGCATCATTACAATAATAAAGAAAATAATGTGCAAAATAGAGTCGCCGACATGATCCTGATCTTAGGATTCAAATTAAAGTAAGTGTTGTGTTTTTCCATGGTTCAAATTGGGATCATCTAACAGGATTCTGACAAAAGAAAATGTTTCGTCACTTTGTCTGTAGTCAAGAACATTTTAGAATATAATTAGTGCGATTGACTTCTTCATGTGTGTATGTGAACTGACAGAAGTTGTTTCTCATGCTGTAGACACAGTATCATTTCCAGTATGGAGACAGCAACAATTCTTACTAAAACAAGGGGCTTAAGATGGATGGTAGAAGATGTCAGAGCATAGTGAACGTAATCTGAGTGGCTGAGCAAGAAATAATCATATTTAACACCATCACAATTTTTGTCTTAAAAAAGAAATATGAGTCCTTGAAGAATTTTCATGACTTTCATGAAAGTTCAGAATTCAACCCTTAAAATGGCTAATTTTCAAGTTAATGGGATAAAAGCAACTTTAATATGTATATCAAAAGGTAATTAGAGTAATACAGAAAGCAATTTTGCTGGCCAGGTTTTATTTACAGTTTAGTAACAGTGTTAATGGAGAAAAATACAGTGTATTTATATACAATGTATACTATGATTATTTTAATAATAATAACCTTAAAGGTTCTTAAAAGAATCATATTGAAAGAAAGGACATGGAATGCATTGGTGGGCGGTACTTAGAGGGGGCTGGAGGGGAAAAGTGATTTAAATCTATTTCAATTAAAATATTCAAAATAAATAGCAGACATAACCCCCAACAGAAAGAAAGTTAAAAAGAAAGAAAGAAAGAAGAAGGAAGAAAAGAGAGAGAGGGAGGAAGAAGAAGTCAGGATGTCACTCCCAAAACTGATTCAGCACAGAAAACCCCAGGATTTTCTGATAATTGTATTTTGTATGTAAACAGAGTGGGAAATTAAGAATTCCAATATTTTGCCTGCATAATGAGAAGCACCAGAGTGTCATAAATAAATTGGAAGGCATAGTTAAGGTAGAGAGAGATGTCAGGAGGCAGCTAAAAACATCTTAACTCTGTGATGTCTAAAAGACATCAAGTGGAGATGGCACAGAGGCAGTTCAGTATTATGTGGTGGTCATCTGTGTACTGATGGCATTTAGGGCCTGAGTAGAGGAAAATTCTAGAGACAGAGTGAAATTTGTGTGGGAAGGATGATGAGTAGAACCAAGAACAAGGACTGTGACCTTGGATGCTCCCATCTCAAGATACAGGGAAGCTAGAAGAATCGGCAAACAGACTTGGAGAGTCCCCACTGGTACAGAAATTACAAGTGAAAGACTACATTAGGTGTCAGAGAAGTATACCGTACATCAAATATTGGGAAAGTGAAGCCATTGAGACCTGGTAACCAGATTTTTCACTGTGGACGTTATCCAATGAATTTCAAGATCCATGTCCATATAAAAGTGTCTTTATTGGAAAAGAGAAACTATATATATCCAGATAGACAAGAATATATAGGACCTAGTGCTAGAATAAAACTAATAATCTTAGACATTCAAGCAACTCATCTTTTATAACAGGAAATAAGGAAAGCGACCTGGCAATAGTGTGGCAGGCAGCTACAGCAGTTAGAGATGAAGCAGCTTGGTTTCTATCTGCTTCTATTTTTTAGAGAGAGATAAGCAGGGTCAGTAGCTAACAGGAAAGTTGGAAGAGGGGTGACAAAAACCTTGACATGACTGGAGTTCTCAAATAATCTCCTGGAAAATGTGATGGCTACTCTTATTAGTCAGCTTGATGGGATTTAGAGTTACCATGGAAACAAACCTCTGAACATGTATGTCTGTGAGGGACTTTCTAAATGAGAGTAATTAAGACCGGAGACCCATAATAATTTTGGATGGTACCATTTTGTGAGAAAGGGTGGTAAGATGTCTTGGAATGAATACAAAGAAGAAATCAAGCTGAGCCTCAGAGTTCATTTCTCCTGCTTCCTGTCTGTGGGATGCTGTGACCAGGTGCCTCCTCTTCCTGGTGCACACTTTGCCTTTGATGGGCTATGACTGTAAGCTTAAGCATACCCTTCTTCCTTTTTTTTTTTTTGCCTTACAATAGTATACATATTAGAGTAGTATACATAGTAGAATCCATATAACTTCTATATATTTGTAATCTTCTGAGTGCTATCCATCTTGTTATTGCTTGTACTTGTTTTGTCAGTTAATTTTTTCCTTTACAATTTCATGCATCCTAATTACTCTTATCACACACTTTTTTATCCTCCTCTGAACTCTGTCAGCCCAACCTCCTTCCATTTCCCATGTTCGTATTCTTTAGATTTGTGACCCACTGAGTTTAGCCAGGGCCCTCTGTTTGGCCATGGGTATGAACTATCTAATGAAGCCTGATGGTATCACAAATGGGTACACATCTGATAATAATGAATCCTTATGCCCCAGAATCCTTCAGTAGTCAGTTGTTCAGTAGGGATGAGTAGAACCCAATGATTAACCCCTCTCTCATCAATGGTTAGTCCATTCACTATAGCGGAACATTTAATCTTTTAATCCATCTGCATGGCTGCTCTAGAGTAGAAAGAATGTTGGTACATACCTTTAATCCCAGTATTCAGAATGCAGTGGTGGTATACCCCTTTAATCCCTCCTCTTGGAAGACAGGACACAGAGTTCAGAAGTCAGTGTCAGACAGGAAATAACATCTGAGATGAGTCAGAGTGAAGGGCAGGCAAAGTGATGAATCAGAAGAGTTGGCAGAGTAAGTCTAAGTGAGGACACACCCAACTCTCTTGATAGAGAATAGGCTTTCAGCTCAGAGAGTCAATTAGAGAGACAGTATGGAGGATAAGAGATAGGACAAGACAGAAAGACAAAGAAGCAGTCAGACTGAGGCAGTATGGGAATAAGACAGAGAAGCAGAGAGGCTGACTGAGACAGTGTGTGGCAGTGACAGCCCAAGACACAGAGGCAATTCAGCAGAAAAAGTCAGTAAGAGTGAGTCAGTTTGAAGCCGAGCAGAGCATTCCAGTCAGGGAAGTTGTGGGAGTCAGCCAGAGTCTGCCAAAGTCAGAAGAGTTAGGTCAGAAACAGTAAGATGGCTCAGAAGATCAGTTTGAACAATCAGTTTGGATCCATAACAGTGAGTGAGTTGAGCTGAACCAGAAGAGTCAGCTGAGCACAGCTGAGTTCAGAAGGAGCTGGTCCGAGTGGCTCAGTCAGCAGTAAGCCTAGGAGGCTTAAAGGTTCTAGACTGTGCAGAGGCTGAGGCTGAAGCCTTCCAGTTCTAGGCTTAAGAGTAGATTGTATAGAGGCTGAAATGCTCCAGGGCTTCAGGACTAGGACCAGAGATTGAATTAGCGAAAGAATAAACAACCTCTGATCCTGAATCAAAGGTTCCAATTGACAGGTCTCATCTTGTTCAGGCAACCACAACTGCTGAGTTCATGGCTGCAACTGTGTAGTGGCAGAAGATGGCGTTTCACCACCCTTCTCCCTCCCTTCTGGTTCTTATGTTCTCTCCACCTCTTCTTCCACTATATGCCGTGAGTCTTACAGGAAGTGGCTAAAGGGTCGACCCTGCTTAGGGCCGAACACTCAACCATCCATTTTCTCAGCACCTTGATCTACTTAAGGTCATCTTGTAATTCAAACGCCACATTTGCAAGTGGTGAATTCAGCTTACCTGTATCTATCTGAGAATGTGAGAACTAGGTTCTTCTATGAGGTGTGCAGGCGGAGACAATTTCAATCCCATCATGGTGCTTAAACTTAAAGAGAGCTAAACAATAAAGAACCACTCACCAACCATTTGAATCAGGCAATGCCCAATGGGATATGACAAAAGCCAATGCTCAGTTGTTTTATCAAGAGCATTGGCATGGTCATTTTTAGGATTGCGTTACTGATATTCTATTTTTGTGATTCACGTCAGGAAATGGTACAATGAGCCTAGAACATGATGGCTGTGTAATACAGTGATGATTTTTGCTTCTGCCCCTGTGTTAGGCTGAACACACACCTGATCAGAGCTGTGACTGCCTTAAGTCATAGCCGTATCCTGTTCCAGGCACTGCAGGACTGCTCTTCAAATACTTCATCTGGATTATCAGCCCTAGTCCTATGGCTAGGTAAAACACTTACTTGTTCATAAGACTGTGTGAACGTCTTTGGAAATAGACGTTGCTTCCTTTGATGAGCTGAGAAAAGAAGACTTGGCATAGAGTCACGTCCTTTCCTGGCATCACTTAAATAACCTTTAATGAGTTTGATCCGGGGATGAGTCACTGTTTCTGAGAATCGGAGGTCTTACAAAACGGTCACCTTGTTAGAAGGGAACTAAATATGTAATTCCTTAGTCACACCGCTATGATCTCAGTGTCTGGTATAAAGCACATAGGAAAAAAAAAATACAAGTAAAACCTAAAGCTTAATGTTTGAGGTGATAAATATTCCCTGCTTTAACAATGGTAAAGTGCTCTGTTAAAAATGCAAGATTAATTTTTGTTCTAGTACTTTTACTCCTTAAGAATAAAAAATTTCAGGTTATTCGTTCCTGCTTCAATCTTTTCAATACCGTTTTCTACGGTATAATGCTTGCGTTTGATTACGTAGGTGTTAGACTGGGGGGCCTTATCTGTCACTGTTGCTTACAGAATAAAAGAGGAAGGAAAGAGATAGAGAAGCTGATGAATATGTAATAATGTTTTTAATCAGTCTCTCCAAATAAACATTTCTTGTGTTGTTTTGAAAATGAGGTTTTCCTATCATAGAAGTCTGCAGAGGGTAATTTTTCTTTTCTCCATTGACAATCTTAGGGAACTGGTTGGATAGTTAATACTTTTATGATAATCAGTGAAGTTTAATGCAAGGAAAAGAAGTTTATTTTCCTAGTGAAGTTACCAAAATATGTATTTTATTTTTTTCTAAAATATTTACTTATTATAAATATCCTAGTTTACACCTTTATATTTGGAGTATTTTGTTCTCTACATATCCCTAAACCACTTCAATTGGCATAATTAGTAGTTGTGAAAATCAGTAGCATCTAGAAAAAAAATAGCATCCATAAGACGTAAGCCGTAAAGGCTTTTATACGTCATAAGTAAAACTAGAAATTTTAATAAATTCATTGTGACCAGAGATAAAATCTTCCACTCTGATGAAAAATTTTCAGCAATGAAATAATAACCAGAAATTATGAGGCCTGAAAAGCAAACAGTAATTAGGAAAGGAGACTACTATATAAGATATTGTTGTAAAGTAGACAGGATAGATCATAAACCAATGCCCATGCAAAGAAATAGCTGAGTATTCTTTTTTATGATCAATTGTAATCGTGTGAAATAGAGGCAGCTGCGTGTTCTTTAGGGCGAAGGAAAGTGATGGTCTCCTGAAAGTCCTGGATGTGAAATAATGATTTTCTGTGTTGCTGGCTGTGTGGGTTACATGTATGTATATGCATGTGTGTGCTTAGTGAGTAACTCATAGCAAAGAGGTCCTCCTCCCCCTCCTCCCCCTCCTCCCCCTCCTCTTCCTCTTCCTCCTCTCCTCCCCCCTCCTCTTCCCCTATTCCTCCTCCCCCTCCTCCCCCCTCCTCCTCCTCCCCCTCCCCCCCTCCTCCTTTTGTTTTTTGAGACAGGGTTTCTCTGTTGTAACTCTGGCTGTCCTGGAACTCACTCTGTAGACCAGGCTGGCCTTGAACTCACAGAGATCTGCCTGCCTCTGCCTCCTGAGTGCTGGGATTAAAGGCATATGCTGCCGCCTCCTGGAAAATAGGATCTTCTTGCTCTTAATTTTATGATTAACTACATTATATGGAGAAAATGAATTCTTCATCACAGAAAGAAACAACACAGGGAAAATATGTTCTAAGTTTATGCCACTATGGACTCTTTCCACATGTTAATGATTTAGCTAACTGAAAATGTAAAAACAAATACAAAATGAGTACTCGTGGTGATTGGCAGTGAGAGAAGAGGTGGTTTTGACAACATTTATAAAACTAAGTTTTACCAAAACATGTTTGCTGCAACATGTACTTTAAATCATAGTAGCTCTGACATTTCCTGATGCGTAGTGTTTAAATACTATCACCAATGTCGACACCCACTGCGGTTGGCAGTGGAGTCCAGCATAACTAGTAGTAAGCTCTAGATTCTTGTGCACTCTTTCAGGTTTTTCTGAAGTACTTTGTGAAGCAGAGTGATGAAGACAGTCAGAGATCTCCCAGATAGTAATGCTGAATCATTTCCAACACCTACAGTCTGTTTAACGCTCCTGCGATCTGCTTGGTCTTAGGAATTCATTTTCTAGAAGCTTTGTGGTGACTTTTGATTGGAACACTCAAAAAAAAGAAGAAGTTTTTCTCCAAGGAATGACCACACTTACAGTTTTACCTTTTAAGTTGTATCTGTATAATTTCCTGTGAGCTCACCTCCTTGTTAGTTCCACTTTCACCTCAATCAAGGAAAAGCCTCATGTTATAGCAGCCCTAAGCAGGATTTCTCTATCAAATCTGGCCCCTCAGGGCTCAGGAATCCCTATGGCAGAGGAATTAGAAAGGGATCAAGAAAGGATGGAGGACACCAAGAAAACAAGGTTTTCTAAACGCAACAGGACCGTCATACATCTGAAGCTACACGGGTTGGGGCAGCATGCACAGGGCTTGCACAGGTCCGCACCGGCTGGGGTCCTAGAGCTAAAGGAGACGTGGGCGTGGAGATGGGCCCAAGGGCATATTTGGAGGCTCCTTGACTCAGAATTTCTGACAGGGATTTTTGTTTACCAAAAAACAAACTATTTTTATTTTTTTCTCTTTGTTTTACCCTATAGAGCCCTTTTGCAGCTGATATTTTGTTTTTATGAATTTCTGAGTGTGTGAGTAAGTGGGTCTCTGTGTCTATATCTATTTCTTAAGTCTTTTTTTGGGTTCTTTTCCTCATATTTTTTGTTTTGTCCTATTCCAGTGTGTGTGTGTGTGTATGATCTTATTATACTACCTTTTTCTTTTATATCATCACCTAAAAATCCATTTTCTAATAAGAGACAGAATCAGGTGAATCCAGTTGGGAGAGGAGGTGGAGAGACGGCGGGAGGAGTAAAGGGAGGGAATATCATAATCAGGATACATTATTTCAGAAAAAAATGTTTTCAATAAAACAGAAATACATTGGGGTTCGTTCTCTATAGTACATTCTGTGGTTTGGATAAATATATATCAAGAATCTCTTATAACAGCACCATACAAAGCAGCTTACTGTCTTAAACCTTTTGTGTTGCAACTCATAATAAACACTGATATAATTGTTACTTTCAGAGTTTTCCCTTTTCCGGAATACTGCATATTTGAAATTACACACACTGTATTTTTCTGGCTTTAGGATTGATTTCCTTCACTTATACATTCAAGATTTCTCCACATCTTTTTATGGCTTGAGAGGACAGCTCTAAATGTTAAATAATATTCTTAATTTTTGTGAGTTGTCATGAGTTATTTAGCTATTTTTCTCCCAAATAACAGTCTTACTACTTCCAAAATGGTTTATACATCAATGTGCAGACTTTTGGATTAATAGAAGCTTTATTTATTTTTATTTGTGGTAAAAATCACTGAGATTATTTCATATGGTTAATAATTTGCAATTGGGCCATTTAAACAGGTGTATAGTTAGGCAACATTACCGTTTGCGTGTAATTCTTTAAGATTGCAGTTTACAGCATCCCTTCATATCTGTAAACTAGACCGAATGCAGGACAGTGGAAACTCTCAGAATTGGAAGAGGTACAGACGCACTGGAAGGCAGTTTGATGTTCTCCATAAAATTAAGATAGTCTCATAACGTGTTTATTTTAATCTCAATTCCAATCGCATCTGAGAAGAGACATTGTGCAATCTTTATTCTTTTGTATTTGCTAAACTACCCAAGCATGGTAATTCTTGGTCCTTGTAATCTGGAGAAGAATGTAATACGCTGCTGTTGGGCGAAGTAATTTCTGTATGTTCTGTGTCGGTTGTGTAGCCTTACTCATTCACATCTTCTCAGTCTTCATTGCAAATGCTGTTGTGTTCCTCCACTGTGAGTGGACTCATCTGTTTCTCCTGGCTTGTCTATCAGTTTTTGTCATAGGTATTCTCTCTCTCTCTCTCTCTCTCTCTCTCTTTCTCTCTCTTTCTCTCTCTCTGTGGTGTAGGGTGTGCCTGTGCAGTAGTTCAGCACGCACAGTGGTGTACTGCAGCACAGAGACAGCTTGCAGGAGCCAGCTGTCTCAGCCTACCGTGTGCACCCGTGGGATCCAGGGATGCAGCTGCACGTTACGCGGTGCCTTTACTGCTGAGTGACCTCACTCATCTTTAGATTATAACTTAAAGAATATTTGAAGCATGGTTCTTCTAGGCAACATAGAGTTGAATCTTATTCCCTGACTCGGTCCCAGTCTCTCTCTATCTTACCGTGTTTAAACCATTAATATTAAAATGATTCATATCTACCACATTTGCTACTGTTATCTAGTCACTGACTTTCTTCTTTACTCTAGTTTACCCCCCCATTCTTTATTGAGCTGTGAGGGTTATTGATTGATTTATTGATTGGTGGCAATTGTTATTTTATTTTCCTGAGACAGAGTTTCAGATCGTAGCTCCCCCTGGCCTCACACTCCTATGTTGAGACTACCAGCATGCCCTCATGATTGGTTCTTCTATGGCTATTAGTTGACCGTTTTCCAGGATTCATTTTTCTTAGCAATGAAGTATACGCTCTTTCCCTCTGTTTGGTGTCTTCAGCAGAGCTCGCAGTGTAGCAGGCTTGCGTCTATCTGCGTTTGTCTTCCAGGAGCACAATGCTGGGTGTTAGGTGGTGAAAGGACGTTAGGATAGCAAAACGGTACTGGCTCTTCTCCCATGTTTCCTGAAGCAGTATTGTCTCATTATTTGTAACAAATTATTTTGGTGAGATCAGTTGGAAATAACCTCTTGTTTCTTTCCGTGTTGAGGGTTCCACTCAGAGCCTTGCTCAGGCCGGCAAGTGTGTGGTCACGGACGTACACCCCAACCCTTCTTTGTTCTTGTTGTTGTTTGATCTGTTTGTTTGTTTGTTTTAATGCTTTTCGTTTCTGTATGGAGGTTCGAGTTTCCGATCTATTTATCATCCCTCTGCTTCAGTCGGAGAAATAACCACTCAAAGGCCCAACTGTTAAAGGTTTGATTCACAAAGTGGCACTATTGATACGGAGGAGACTCTAATAAACAGAGACTAAGGCGAGATCTCAGGATCACCCGAGATACGCTCTCACAGGGAATTCTGTGACCTGGGTTCTTTGTCTTTATGTTTCGCTTGCTCCGGGTGTCTAGACATGATCTACCGGTGGAAGCAACTGCAGTGCACAGACCTTGAACAATGTGATGTCAGGTGGGGTGGTGGGAAGTGTTCTGTAGTTCTGTATTTTAGTTCCTGTGATTTGGCGATCATGAACTTAACTCACACAACTATCATTTTTTCATACATAGGCAGGATGACTGGATGACTGATGCTGACTATTCCTCTCCGCTAGCTGATCACATTCAAAAATAAGAATATCAAGGAAAAAGAAAGAGTTATCTAGGCACTGGGAACATAGTTTCTTGTGAAGATTAGATTTAGGAAAAATATTGCATGTATTTCAAAATGGTTCTACTTTGGCCCCCTATGCAGAGGCACTTAGGGAAGTTTTTGCAGCATTCACTGTGAAAACCAGGAGTTTCTGGAGGCAAACCTCACAGTCCTGTGATGGGCTCCTTGAAGATCTTACCTCAGTCCTGTCCGTCAGATCAAACCCCAACTACTTTAACTCTGTTGAAGCTTTCCTAGCCTGACACTGATTCCTGAAGCGGTTTATATTTGAGGGCGTCTGCTCTGGTATACTGTGTTCTCTCAATTTGGAGAGCAGTGGTTTTCCTATAACTATACTTTTCTAGTAGAAGCCAAAAGCATATTTGATTGTTTTAGCTCATAAAGTTCTGCATTTTTAGGATTGAGTGATGAGATCTAAGTTTTTACATGCCAAGCCAGAAGCCAAAATTCTCAGTTTTTAAGAACAAGTTCTTCTGTCTGTCAAAATTGCATAAAATCTCAGATTACATTTTAACTACAAAAAAAAAAAACCCACTAAAGATGTTTTCTTTTTACTTTACAACTTTTTCTGTTTTAGTTTTATATATACTATTATGTGTTTCTTGATTTTCATATGAATTCAACAAATTTATTTTTGTAATATGTTTTTAAATGAAATAGAATTACATCACTTTCAGGGGACCTTCCCCCCCTCCAACTTCTCACATATAGCCCTCCCTCAAACCTCTCCCATATGACTCCAATTCTCCAATTCTCTTTGTTTTATTATTATTGTTACATGCATACTCATGCATATGTCTGTGTGTGTGAGTGTGTGTATGTGTGTGTGTGTATGTGTGTGTATGTCTGTGTGTCTGTGTATGTATGTGTGTGTCTGTGTATGTGTGTGTCTGTGTGTGTGTATGTGTGTGTGTGTGTGTATGTGTGTGTCTGTGTATGTCTGTGTGTGTATGTGTGTGTGTTTGTATATGTGTGTGTCTGTGTGTGTGTGTGTGTGTGAGTAAGTGTGTGTGTGTATAATGGATTGCTGAGTCCCCTTTTGTTGGTGGTGTGTATGTGGTTTTAAGACCGACCACTCTGCCTTGGGCAATCAATGAGGAACTCTCCTTCTCACAGCAGCCAAAGTGCTTGGAACAGTGTATGATGTGTGCAGGACACTCTGTGTTAATTCTCATTAACAAAACAATAGAGTTATCATAGTTTATCTGGTAAGAAATCAATGATAAATTATATATTGTTCTTGGACCTAGAAAGATACTTACTATTTAGAAAATATTTATTATGCATTAGGCACTATAGGCTGTGCAAGGTGTATAAACAATTTTGATGTAAACTGATTATTTTAAAAGAGGTACACAGTCTCCTCAGAGTAATTGAGGGGGCATTAATTAATTGTGACGAAAGAGACAGAGATAATTCCACAGAGAGAAAAGCACCTACATTTTGATAGTAGAGATATCCGGTGACTTGCATGGAAAGAGTGAGGATAAGACAAGAGGTGCCATCCAAGACAGTGGCAAAGCCACAAGAGGCTGTGGCTGGAAGTGTCTGCACCTTAAGTGGATAGTGAGCAGACAGGCTGTCTGTACTGCAGAGTGCAGAAGGCGAAAGGGAAACCAGAGTGGAAGAATCAGCTGAAGACACACTATGAAGAGCTTTCAATGCTTTGCAAATGAAGTTTATATTTGGTAACATATACAGAGTCTGCATGCTTGGATCATCCCAGTACCAGAGGGTGGAAGGAAGGAAGGAAGGAAGGAAGGAAGGAAGGAAGGAAGGAAGGAAGGAAAGAAGGAAGGAAGGAAGCAAGCAAGGAAGGAAGGCAGGAAGGAAGGAAGGAAGGAGGGAAGGAGGGAAGAAGGGAAGGAAGGGAAGGAAGGAGAAACAATATTTATACTTATATAAAACAATGTAGTGTTAAATGAGAATACCTCCGTGGACTTTGGAAGGCACTGGAAACATACCATTAGCCAAGATACAGTACCTCTTCCCATAGACTTTTCATCCCAGCATCAAGTGGCAGACAATATAGAAACAAAAACATGTACCAATGCCAATGACTTCCAATCCATCCCCCCAAATGTAGATGACGATGAGTTTATATGCTTACATGTTAATCTAGAAAATAAGAATCGAGAGGTAGATATAAGAAACGTGGGAGAGAATAATGACCTTTAGGTTATGGTGGCTCAAGAGACCGTTAGTTAAAAATGAGATGTGAACCAACTTGACAGATTAGGACTGCCATGTGGACGTCTGGTGAGGATGGTATGTGTGCCCAATAGAGTCAAAGAGCAGCCAGAAGCCAGAAATAAAGTCACCAGAGGAACGAGCAGTATAGAGGAAGACAAAGGAGTGGGGTGGAGGAAAGGGGGACTTAGGAGACATTTTTAGAATTGGATTTTAATTAAAACAGAGAATGGCATGACCTGGTTTCTTGCTTTAGAGTCAGTAAACACTGAGACAGTAAACACATCTCATGAGGCGAGAACTATATTCGAGAGGTTAGGTAGACTGCTGCTGAGCCGGTTGTAGAGCCAGAAAGGATAAGGAGAAGTGTCCTGTGACGACTATAACTTGTACCTGGACTGCCTGACGGGGTCACTTGGGTCTGGGTGCTGGAGAAAAGGCAAGGCTCTCTCTCTTCTCTCTGCTCTGTCTCCTACCTCTGACTATCCAAGCTCAGGCTCACTGTGATAGTTCAAAGCACTAACCCTCTCTAGTGCAGCTCCCTGGAGGCTGTCCATGGAAGAACCGGATCCCCTTCACAACCTGAAGATCAGCTTTTACTGTTTTACTGCAAGTCAATGATTGGAAGCAGGCTCCAATGCAAAGAACAAAGTGGCAGTTGGGGAATTTGCAAATGAAGGTATACTGGAGAAACCTTACTTCTGTTCTATCAAGGCAAACGAAGTCTGGTGGAAAGGTTGTGGTCCACATCATCCCCTAGGTCAACACTGAGCGTGCAGTTTTCCTCTTTGATGAGAAGACAACAGTTGGCTGGTCATACGTCTGCTTCTGTTTTCTGCTCACCAGCTTCATCTGTCATGAAGGATCAGACCTCCAGAAGCTTACACTTTAGCATGACTTCATCCACAGCCAGGGTGTTATACATCACGATCTGAATGGTACTCTTCATTTCACCTGCTGCTTCCCATATATTCACAAGCTACTTGGCCTGATTGACATGTCAGCATTTAGCTAATACTTTGGCTGTCGTAACTCAAGTTACTTCAGTCTCTTTTTCAAAGAGAGCTGAACCCAAGACTAGTGGCGCCCTTTCCCAAACTCCGATCTTCACCCAGGAATAAGCTTTTGGGTTTTTGTTCCTTTGTTTCATTCCTGTATACTTGTTCGAGTATTCAGTAGCTTTGGGACAAGAAAGTATTACAATCTGATTGTCTGGTTATATATAGAGAGAAAGATTGGCAGGAAGGCTGTAAATCCGGTTGATTCTATCAAATCATCCCACTATCCACATTCTATGCTAAGTAAACATCTTTATACTGGGCTTTTGATTTAGAATTTCAGCTTCTGATGAAGCTTCAGTAATTTTCGCATGCTCTCTTTGAATTAGGAATAGGCATACTTTTTTTTCACTGTACTTATGAATGCTAATTTTTTTCTTTCAGTTTTTCAAGTTATTAAATGGGTTCATATAGATACTAGACACCCATGAAATATTTCATTTAAAAATTGTATCTTATTGTCATTGAGATATATACCTTCCTTCTCTCTCCTCCCTCCCCGCTTTCCTTTCTGTCTTTCCAGTTTACTTTCCCTAGCACCTTGCCTTACCTTGGTTTTTCGTAGCAAATAGTTACAGATTCTGCAAAACAGAAAAACTCACAGGGGTAATTGGTATCTGGAAAACGCCAGGTGAGTTCTTGCCTCCTAGGAAACCGTGGCTCTTGGGGTGGCTGCAGCCCTTTGTGGTTTTCATGAAGAATTGCTGCTGAGGCGATTCATCTGTATGCACCACTAAAAATATTTTTACCATTGATTTTCCTCCGGCATTGATCTACCACCTGACGCCATCAATAATGAGGTTTGTCGGCTGATTTCTTAGCCTGTCTGGAATTTTTCTTTCTTTCTTTCTTTCTTTTTTTTTTTTTTTCGCTGCTGGAAGAAGAGCTCTTACTGAAACAGGAAGAATTTTCTAACCTGAACCTGGGAGTTTGCAGCCTACCCTGAGTCTTCCTCTAGGCCTGCTCTTCTTTTTGTCTTTCTTGTCATTTTGTTACTTGATAGAAAAATCTTCCATGTTTTAGCCTCCTGAGAATTGTGATTTTTTTTTAAGTTGGTATGCATTAGAATGTAAATTAAATGAGACAATTATCTGTGGTAAACTGCTTTCCTTATGCTGGAAGAATGCTTTTTCTTTGCTTCTGATAAAAGCCTGAAGTTATCAAAAAAGCTGATTCAACTAAGTCCTCAGTGAAAAGCCAGTTCTGTAAACCCTTCCATGCTCACTCACTGAAGGTACCCCACATTTGGGTCTCAAGGGAGAATTCTCCGGAACACACGCCTATTCCACTTCGGCAGAGTGCTTCCCTTTGGAAAGCAAGGCCACAGAGTAGCAGCAGAGAGGCGGAAGTCGGCATCCCCACACAGCTAGTAAAGTAAGATGGAAACGCACAGAGCCTTCTGTCAAGACCCTGGTCCTGGACACAGTCATAAACCATAATTTGGTGAGGCACGTTCCGGGACATGTGTATTCATTACTACTCATGAACTTAACCAAGTATTGCTCACTCTACATAGGACAGATGGAAACAGCCATCTTTTTCTTTTTTTTTTTCCTGGATTCAGAATCTAGAATTATGAGAGGCCAGGGGAAAAAAAAATCTCACTGATGATCAAGACAGAATTATTAAAGAAACAATATAAGAAACCAATGAATCAACGTATATCTGTTTTTTTTTTTTTTTTTACTTCTATAAGCTTTGAGGGACTCACAAACAACTTCTATCAAAGATGTAGTATATTTATAAAGCACTACTAAATATTTCTCCCTTTCATTTAAGAAATATACATAGCCTTCTATCTTAATTACACAGATTATGTAATTTCTGAAGGTTTCCGTTTGGTTCGTTCATTTGCTTATAAACGTTTATTTGAAGTTAGGAAATCTGTAACACTCAGGTAACATCGTAGCATGTATTCTTCCTGCCTAACATGAATAATAAATATCTCACCGTATGTTGTGAGCACACAGCTGGACAGCTGTATTCTGTGGCCCTGATACATTCAAAAGTAAGGTTGGTTAGCGATATTTAATGGAAAAAATGAAATAAAAAGACAGAACAGTAGGAAGTTTATTGTAGAGATGAGGGAGAGCAGAGACAGGGGCAGAGACATCTGGGGGAGCCCAGTCTGAACATGACCCTGAGCCAGGCCACATGAAAAAAGAGAGAGGGTATTTGGGGGAGAGGAGAACCTGGAATCGGAGGCCAAAAGAAGAGGCAGGGTAACCAAAATGGTTGGACTATGTAGGGAAGAGCCACTGGGGGAAGGAAGGGCAGCCCAGGCCCTGGACTGGAGTTCCGGAGTAGGATGCGGGGTATGCCAGCCAGGATGACCCTTTCAGGAAGGGACTGAGGGATACTGGGAGAACCTGGCAGCCAGGTTTGCTTTGATATGTTAAATAAACACCTCCACCTCTGTTAGCAGTTTGTCCTGGATTTGAGACCTGAAGGATGTGACATTCAAGTTTAAGTCTTAATACAGACTGTTGAACTGCTTTCCAGCCTCACCTGTGCCCTGCTTCCCTTTTGCTTCCCAGTATTTCTTGTCACCTTCTCGAGGTTGGTCACTAGTGTGACCCTGTGCTCAGCGGTCCTTTCCTATAAAGAGCTAATGTTTTCACTGATCTGGGAATCTAGCTACATTATTTACCCCCGGCTTCAGGCACTGTTTTAATATTAGGGCTTAAAAACCTGATCCACATTCTCTTCCTGTTGAAGAATCTACTGGATGAATGTGTGTGTGTGTGTGTGTGTGTGTGTGTGTGTGTGTGTGAGTGTGTGTGTGTGTGAGTGTATGTGTGTGTGGGGGGTGTGGTGTATACAGGTGCATTTGATAATAATCTCTTTGAGAGATCTCAGTTTAATTCTTGTTGAATTTTTGCCCCACATCATAAGTGCTTCTACAGGAAAACCTGTCTTGGATTTTCTAAATTGTGCATATATTCAGAATTTTTTGAATCACACCCCCTATTTACTGTCCCCCTGTATTGTGTTACTTTATTCTGCCTAGATGTCAGGCAGCTGTTCAGATAGAGCAAGTGCCAGCAATTCCATATAGTGGACGGACACAGGAGCTGGTTGGCTTGCCAAGGCATTCATTTTCTCTTAAGGAAATATGGAAATATGAAAGTGCTTCTCCACCCGGTACATTTGGAAAGGTCTGGGCTACCCAGCTTCAGTTGCAGCAAACATCTAGTTTTCTTGATCAGCAAGCTTCCAAACCAGGAAGGAACTTGGACGAGCCTGTCCTTTCAGGGACAGTCAAAGAGGATGCCCTGCCCTACCGAAGTCCCGTGGGTTCATTGGCTAAAGATGGCTAAGCAGTGGTTTGAAAGAGAAACATTTCAGAGGGAGGGAAGGTACAGTAGGAAAACGGTGAAGATTTTCTTCTTATTCTTTAGCACAATGGGTAAATTGACAGAAAAGTCCTTGAAAGGAAAAGCATCCTTAACGTTGAATATTTTGGATATGATCACTATCTTTTTCCCATTACTAAATTCACACAATTTTAGGAAAAATAAAGAATAAGGTTAAATGTATACAAACCATTAGTAAAAACTCCTTTTTTCCCCCTGTAAGATTGTTGGTTTAATTATATACAATTATCAATATCAAGGGGTTAGTATTACATGGTGTCAGAGGTCAAATAATTTTAATAATGTCATTAATGGGAGATCTTGAGTCTGTTTCAGTAAAATAAGAGATAGGAGCATTGAAGTGATCAATGACATGAAATCCTGAGTGCAGCAAGGCTGTAGAATGTGAGAGTTTACAACATCTTTGCAGGAGCTGATTGCTAAAGCTGCAGGGACTTTGCAAACCAGCTGTTCCTTAGGGTGTGTAAAGAAATCTACAGTTAAGCTGTATTAAATAAACGTGGCAAATGCTGAGCTGAGTAGGCACTGCTTTGTTTTGACTCTCCAGATTTGACTATTGATTATGCCTCTTGTGTCTCGGAAGGTATGCATGGATTTATTTGACAGAAATGCCACATTAAAATGTTCCAAATTAAAACCACTGTTAGATTCCATCTCAGCCCCACTAGAATGGCCATCATCAGGAATACAAATGACACAGATGCTGGTGGAGGGAAAGGGAATCTCTCACATTCTGTGCGAGTATAAACTAGACTGGGAATCTCGTACACTCTGTGCGAGGATAAACTACTGCACCACCCTGGAAATCACTCTGGAGACTTTCCTCCAGAAACAAGAACTAAGAATACCATGTGACCTAGTTATGCCACTTCTTGGAGCATGCCCAATAGACTTTCCATCCTGCAGCAGAGAGACTTTCATATCCATATTCACTGATTCACTCTTGACAATAGTAAGGAAATTAAATCAAGCTGGATATCTGTCAACAGATGAATCCATAGCTGCATATGCACAATAGAGTATTACTCAACTATAAAAAATATAAAACCGTGAATTTGGGGAGAGGAATTATGGGATCCTGCCCTCTGGATGTGACAAGGCTATTGAACCCATGACTTACAGCAATTGTGGTTATCTATCCAAAATCTGCATATAAGACGAAGCCTGCCAAAATGCCAGCATAGGGGAGATGCATAATCTCTAGGTTCTGCCCTTTACAATGAGCCATGGATCGTTGCTGGGGAAACTGTTCATTTTGAAGAATGTTGGCTAAGAATGGCCCCACACCTATGGACTTATGGTATCACTCACTGGTCATGGTGGGTTGTCAAAAGCTAAGAAGCCATGAACCTGAGAGGGGGTGTGCTGGGGGAATGATATGAGAGGAAATGGAGGGGGGCAAAAGGGAGGTAGGTACGATGATAGTTCATTGTAAGCATGTATGAAATGCTCAAGATTAAAAAAAAAAACCCTTTCCATGTTAATGTGTCCTTTGATATTGCCATTGTTCTGGCTTTGTGTATGCAGCCATTTTTAAGAAGACTTTCTGGTATTCTAGCTCTAACATTCTTTCTGTCCTTCTTCCATGATGCTTCCCGAGCCAACAATGCAGGGTTGAAATGTAGATGCATCCATTGGAACTGGATTCCTCATGAACTATTGATATTAATGCATGTGTTCATCTGTGTTTTTTCTGTGTTCCTCAGACCAAAGAACTATAGTCAGCTAGTGACTGTGAGAAGGAGAATTTGGCTCTCCCAGGGATGAGCCCTTATTGAATGTCTGATGCAGAATGGCCAACTTTGAAATCATTTGTATACCACCAACAAAAACAGACTCAGCAGGTCTTGTGTGTGTGTGTGTGTGTGTGTGTGTGTGTGTTATATATACTCCTATCTTAGGGGCAAAACTATCCAATAAAAACTAAGTTAATGTAATGGTTTAGGAGCTGGAGCAGAGAGCTACCTTGAGTTTGATTGAATGCCTATGGAGTTTTGTACCCAAGAGAGATTTTTCAGGGCAGGGAAGGTGCCAAAGCGAAATAAAGCATTTACATGCCATAGACAGGTTTTAGGCTTACTCCTTGGTAATACACGCAAAACAAACAAACACCAAAATTATGTGAATCCTTTGCAAGGCATATACAGGTGGTATTCTACACCTGCCCTCGTCACCCTTTGGCATGAGCTGCTTTGAATACAAATAACGTATTGAAATATAGAAGGAAAAATTAATGTAAATATTTTTAATACTTTTCCAAATAGATCTAGTTTAACATTCTACAGAATTTCTCATAAAATCACTGGACAGTTATGTTAAGGGTTGAGGACAGTTGCTGATGCTTGCTCTGCAGAGTTACTTTTTCTAGCTCACTGGTTCCTGGCTCCTCAGGCACTCCACAGAGCCTTATTTCTCTCTTTTGCATGATAAAAGAGCAGCCACGGGAAGGTTTCTGCTTTGCTTTTTCTAGTTCAGCTGTATTTTCAAGCTACTGTTGCTTTTCCTCCTCTCCTTCCTACGACACTCTGGATGTCATCCGGTTCATTCCTTAGAAACAGTACCGTGATGAGCTCTATAAAGAATTTGATCTCAATTTTGCCTTTTAAAATGCAAATAGCCTATATACTAATGTTAAAAATCAGGATTGCATTTTCTCATAGCTGTTTCATGTGGATCTCTTTGTGGGTGCTCATCTCCGGATGGCAGCTAAGCCTTGGCCAGCAGGGCAGCTCCAGGGAAGAAGAGGTCAGATCAGAGGAGGTCCCGGAATGTCTCAGGTTGGAGGGCTGAGAGCTATGGGAAACAGAAATCCTGGGAGAGCTTTGTCAGTGGAACATTTCAGTTTGTTGAAGCCAGGGTGGTTAAATTTATAGGAAAAAAGGCAGGGGAGGGTCCTTGGCACCCAGGGACGGGGGCCATTGGTTAAGACCGGGATCCTGGAGTAGCCCCATTTGCATGTGGGGCTCATTGTCTCAGGGCCAAACTCCTGCAGAGGACTGTGTTCCATATGGTGTGGGAAAAGAGGAAGACACCTTATCAGAAAATGGGCTCAGCCGTAGGCCTTCCAGCTACAGCAGTCAGACAAGCACCAACCAGGTCACATTCCTTGCCCAGTGACCTGCTGTGAAGCAAGCAGCATTTAGAGTTTAGCTGGGTTTTGCCAGGGCTAAGGAAAGGGGGAGCAGCCAAATGCCTTCCACTGTCAGGGTGAGAATTCTGGGGTTCAGAGCATGCTTCGCCCCACTGTGAGCTCTAGGGCAGCCCCACATTTTCATCCATTTTTCTGCCAGTGTTTTAAAAGTAGGCATTAAACTTACTTTAAACATGTGCTGTCCAAACTGCAGCTGACGTCACTGAACACGTGTTTTTACCAATAAAATTTCCCTAACTCTGCTAACCAAATATGCTACTATCAAAATCTCTGATACTACCTTAGAGAGAAAAATTTCCAGGACTGTAACATTAGGTTTTTCCTTTTCCACATCTCCCCATCCATTACAAATGAATATGTCCACGGTTTTAGCAAGGGTCAATGTCTGAACACAGGGAATTGATCTGGATAGGTCAACGGTAGAGCAGTGACACTCATCCATCAAATCTCGTTAGCTGAAAGCATTTCATACACAGAATTGTGTAAACGTGGGGTAGAAGGCAGGAACAGAAAGAGAAGGGAGAGATGGTTACTAGGAAGCCATGCTGGCGCTAGCCTTTAGTTCCAAGAGCTTAGGAGACAAAGTCAGGCCCGACACTTTGATTTCAAGGCCAGCCAGGGTAACATAGTGAGACCTTTGAAGGGGGTTCAGGGGAGAGAGTGGGAGGGAAGAGGGGGGGAGAGAGGGAGATGATGTGGATGGGAGAGGGGAGAAGGGTGGCAGGGAGAGAAGAAGATAATCTCTTTAATGCCCACAAACACACACACAATGTCACTCTCTCTACTAAAATTATATTTATTTATTTATTCCCTACCTGAGTTAAGCATTTGCGGTTTGTCATGATTGTCTCATAATTTTTCACACTGATCGCTTTAATCGTTTGTAATGTGTATTTGTGATGGTGAGCACTTTGGTAAGCTATCAGAAAATAGAAAGTCGTAAATCCTGGGGCTGGAGAGAGGAGCACATGCTGCTCTTGAAGATGACCTGGGTTTGGTTCCTGGTGCCCTGCGGCATCTAAAGACCATGGGTTACTTCAGTTCCAAGGTTCCCAGCACTCTCTGTGAGCACCAGGCATGAGTGGCATGTACTTACATATGTGCAGGCAAAGCACTCACACATACAAGGTAAAAATAAAGAAATCTTTAAAAAGCTAGAAGTAGCAGTTTTAGTGTATGATGAGTCAGAGGGGGTGGTCAGGCCAACCTGGGCTTCTCTAGAGGTTCAAGTACAGGGGGGGCGGGAAATGATTAGAGAAGACGGGTGGACATGGCATTCCAAAGCATCACATTTGGGGATCCTCAGCCATGAGCTTCAACTTAGGATTCGCCATATCCTGCTATCTTTGGAGAGACATATAACATTTCTGTATCTCAGAAGTAAAAATGCTGATTTCTGTCTTAATTTGGGGGAGGATTTTAGGAGGCGTTCTATTAAAAAGCTTGGGAGTGCTTGTGGCGTTGAGCAGATACTCAGTAGATATGGGTCTCCAGGTCTCTACCAGATGAAGACCATTGGCCTTGCGATCATCTATCTCTATCTTGTTTCCGTTTTTATTACTCGGGGTTAAACCTGACTACACCTTTGTAAGTGTGAGGTAAGCATCTACTCTGAGGCCTGTCCCTGGCCCACCTTTTGCATTTTATTTTCAGCGAGGGTCTCCATTGTGATCCTCCTGCCTCCGTCCCCCGAGTGGCTAAAATCACAAGTGTATATACCACCAAGCCCAGAATACCACCATCTGTCAGTATGGTGACAGGTTAGATTTCCAATATATTGTCAAGCTTCACTGTCATGAAATTGGAGCAGTAGCATTTAAATTTGAGACTGCTTAAAGCACATGTGTGATTGGAAATGTCCACACAGAAAACAGTAAACTGTGGCGGAAAAGGGAAAATACGAACTGAGTCTTCTCATATTCAGGGTCTAAGAGTGGAATTGCTAATGCTTTTTGTTTGTTTGTTTGTTTGAAGAATCTTCAGCTTTATCTTTTCCTTTGGGGGGAAAAACATTCTATTAGTCTCAGCAAATGATTAAACTATAGGTTTTTATTTTTGAATCTTAGATTATTTTCGAAATTGTAAAATGGTTTGCTGGCTCAATATTATCACTTTTAAACTTAATAACTTGAAAACCTAATAACTGTTACTGATCTTACTAAAATATCTTACTTTCCTGCCTACTATTATTGTTTTCTGCAAGATTAAAATCTTAATGGGGCACAATAAAATATATTCCTTTCTCTCACGTCAATGGCCTGCGTAGACAGTCGCCACATGCTGCGGGTCAGCCTGTGACATCATCAGAATGCCGTAGTGTATAAATTCTCTCTGTTCTTCTCTATCCGTCACTTATTCCTTCCATATTGTAAATTGTTACTAAGATTTACAATGTAATTTGTGACAAAGTTAATAGTTGTTGAAAAATCCAGACAAAATATAAACTTTTCATTAAAGCGAATCTTCAGTGAAAGTTTGGGTTTTGAATTATTTTGTTCATGAAATTAAAACTAATAGCATACTTTCTGGGAAAATCCCTTGAATTCTGTCTATCACTGAACTGACTAGATGTATTTTCTTTTTCTGATTTGTCATAAGAGCTGCTAATAACATGGACCCGTTGTGAACTTATTCACAATATGTAATATGTCTTTCTTATATGTCGTCAAATAGATGGCTGGCCCCAAATGGAAATTTTTAAATAGAAAAAAATGCGGATTTTCCCCAAGTAAAACCAACAAGAAGGAAAAAGCAATTGACTAAACTCTCTTTTAAACTTGTGATGAACTCATATCATAGCTTTGACTAAAAACTATTAATTCGTATTTAGAAAGTCGAAGCTGCCTTTACAAACAAACAAACCCAGTCTTTTACAAGAGTTCCTAATCCCATCCTAGTGCTGGTTGGAGGACATTTGATGCAAATTAATCAGTAAACATCTAGCCAGCAGCCACCTGAGGAGAAGGAGGTGGAGAGACTTAGAAGCTGGTCAGCAGGGAGACGGCTGAGGGGAGATGACTGTCGAGGGTTCTTTATACATACCTTGGCACCACACTGTGATATGAATTTTTCTATCATCCTTGCAGGCAAGAAGAGGGAAAAAAGCAGGACAAATTGGAAAGAGAAATGAGGTTTCTCCATGCACTTGAGCTGTATTTATTTATTTTTCTTTTTATTCATTTTATCGAACTTTGATATAGTGGTAAGATCAGATTAATTAATGATTAATAACAAAAAAGAGCTCGGGTGTAAAGGAGGTGACCTGATACTACTTAAGTATCCATGTTTAAATTATATGTATCATGTATCCTGCCTGTTTCCATAAGCTGCTCCAAGAGAAAGGTTTGAACAGGGAACTTTTTCAATCAGGAGCAAGACCTACAATATTTTTCAAGAATTAAAAATAAATAAGTCACCATTTTAAATTTTAGGTTAAAGTTCAAAATACCACGAAGAGTAGAGTATAATTGCTTCCTTAAATTCGAGTGAAATCTGGAACGCTGCTTAGGTTGCTGAGGGACTGTAGTCTGTAGAAGCCAAATGCCAATCTCCATGGAGCTGAACAAGTGTCAGTCACTGCAACAGTCAGGGACACAGAGTCCTCATTCTTAAACTCTATAGGCAACTGCTGAAGAAAACTAAAACATGAAACACAGTGTATACTGTTTTGCTGCCATTGAAATAAACGTCTATGAAAACATTCAAGCAGAAACATCTTACAAAAAGTATAAAGAAAATAAATTACAAAAATAACCCCATGTTTGTTAGTTGTTGTACATTAACTTACTAAAATTGTCTCTAAAAAAGAAAGTAATTCATATGATCTGATCATATTAATTCTTTTTATATAGGATTTTAACTTTTCTACAAGGAAATTAAGTTTCATATATCTTAGTTTAAAATTTCCACATTCACATACTATATCATGTATTTCAGTTTAATTCTAAGTTAAAAGTCATGAATTCGGCAGGAGGGTGGTGGTGCACACCTTTACTCCTAGCCCTCGGCAGGCAGAGGCAGGTGTATGTATGTGAGTTCCAGGACAATCAGAGTTACAACAAAGTAACACTCTCGAAAAACAACAACAACAAATAGACATGAATTCTCTAAATTTGCAGTACAATACTTAATAAGATGAAAGATGGAGAGAGTATTTATTTTCTCTTATATGAAATAATGGGTTTTTTTTGATATGTTATGGAAGCTTATTTTTAGTTGTGTTTAAAATAATTGTTTTTGTACTATGTTGGGAAAAGGGATGCATAGGTGTTGGCATTTTGTCTGCAGCTGTTGAATTTCTGTGGGGGATGTTTGATTGCTAATGATTTGCACGTGCTATCAGTAGAACATCTGAGGAGTTCTGAAATACCTGAGCTCAGACACTCAGAGTCCCACTGTCAAGTACGGCGCGTGCCATGATGGTGGTTCCGTCTGCAGAGGTCTGGCAGGGCTTCCACTTATGAAAATGCTTCTTTGTCCCCTTGCTGAGCTGCCACAGCAATGTATTATTACATTGATAGGTTTGATTTTAGCTCCATTTTATATTCCATGACACTAATGTGTACAGAATATTATTTTTCTTCTATTCTTGTCCCAGAGAGGTCAGGACATATCAAGATATAGAGCACAACAGGCCATTAGTAGGCCCTGAATGTCAGAGAGAGAAGTGTCGCAGACCTTGAGTAGAATTATATTTGTTTTCACAAATTAAACAAATATTCAAAACAATTAGTAAATAGGGAACAATTTTGGAATACTATGTTAGGGAGGAATTTTACATCAAGCATGTGGGGAGCTGTTGTGTGATCCAGGACAGGCTCCATTGAGGGAAGGGGTGAGCTACAGGGAAAGTTGAGGACTGAATAGTGTTTGAAGGCATCTAGAGAGCCCAGGAGCTTTCATTCATTTTTAAATAAACTTAATTATTTAAAATTATTATTATTTAAAACTTTATTATTTATTTATTATTGAAGTAAACTTTATTATTTAAAAATTTGTAAATAAATAGAAACAACGCATCAAAATTAACCATACCCAAAGTCCATAGAACTTAATGAACACATAGCTGGAATTGGAATTCAGAGCCGCAGTTTCGGAGCTTCATATTAAACTTTAACTTTCAGTATTGAATACATTTTTCCATTTATTCCATACACTTTTACAAAGGTTTGACTTTCTAAAGTTTCTATTTACTTGGAGTGGGTGCATACACGTGCCATGGCATGGTTGTGTGTGTATGCGTGCAGGCATGTGCCTTAGCATGAGGTCTGTGTGTGGGTATCTGTTTGGATCCTTCTACTATGGTTTGCTTATAGGTGCGTATGGCATATTTGTAGGAACACATGTGCAATGATATGCTTGTGTGTGAAGGTGTGCTATAACATGATTGTGTGGGGTGAGGGGGGGCTGGTGTGTACATGTGCCAAGACATGCTTGTGGAGGTCACAGGATGTCACACGAAATCGGATGATCAAACTTGGGTCATCAGTATTGCTGGTAGGTAGGTACCATTACGAGATAGGCCATGTAGCTGGCCCCATTTCACATACATTCTTCAATTAAGTGTTGAGTAAGTAACTTGTATCAACTTTACCACTGTAGGTTTTTCAAACTATAGTAATCATATTAAGATTTGTTGTGTTAGTATAACAAATACTTATACAAAAAGAACATTATATAAGAAAAATTATGTAATGATGTCCTTTTTGAATTGTAAGTGTAGCAAGATATAGTGCAAAAAGGCTATCTACACAAGTACAGAAGTGTGTAACCAAAGGTATTTGATTTCCAAAATTAAACCTTTAATGAATGATCATTTCCTAAATTGATTGTTTTTCTAATTAAACAGGGTAATTACTACTATTTCCTGATACCTATTTGAAAAGATATAGAATACTGAGTTAGTGTTATTATTGCTGCATTAAAAAATCATGACCAAAGAAACTTCAGGAGGACAGGATTTATTTGGCTTAAACTTTCATATCATAGAACATCACTGAAGGAAGTCAGGACAGAAACTCAAAGAGAGCAGGGACCTGGAGGCAGAAGCTGACACAGAGGCCATGGAGGGGGCTGCTCACTGGCCAGCTCCTCCTGTTTTGCTCAGTCTGCTTTCTTACAGAGCCCAGGACCACCAGTTCAGGGACAACACCACCCACAATGGGCTGGGCTTCTCTCATGAATAGTTACTTTTGAGAATGCGCTACAGGCTTTCCTCAGATGATCTTATACGGGATTTTCTTCCTCAGGTCACTTTAGCTTATGTCAAGTTGACATAGAACTATCCGGCATACTGACAAAATGTGCTATCTAACACAAATGTCAACTTGAAGGGCTGGAGGGCTGGCTCAGTGGTTAAGAATGCTTTCGACTTCCACAGGACCCAAGTTCAATTCCCATCGCCCATTTCGGCTTCTCACCGCTGCTATGGTTTTAGTTCCAGGGATCTGACACTCTTTGCTGGCTACTGAGGATACATAGAAACATACATACATGTGCATACACATACATAGGCACACACATAGACATACATTTAAAAGATACACTATTTTGAAATGTCAATGAAAATATTGAACTAAATATTTTAGTATCACTGTTAATTTCTTGAAAATATAATGAGTACACATGTAAACTATAAGGATGCCATTGACTTCATATATTCCTTTTAAATAAATGGAGGTTACCTTATTGCCAAATATTCTCTTATGTTTAATCAGATGAAAGAAGCTTCACTTGAGTGAAGCTTATAATTTGATATTAAAATTTGTTAATGGAGTTGCCCACTTGTAGGCTTATAACAACCATATAAAATCCATCTTAATTTCACGCACACCTCTGTCCAGTGCTGGTCTGCAGCACAGGTGTGTCACGACTTTCCCCAGCCTGGGCTCCTCTGAAGTGTCCCCCAAGGTCAGTGACGTCACACAGCAGTGAGTGACATGAGACAGGTGCTTGGCCTTCAGGTTTGACGATCAAGTCTGCGAGCCGCTTGCACTCCAATTTCTGTTACGTTAGTTCTCTGAACTCCTCACTGCTGTCCTGATTCCATGACTGTGTGGTTAATGTCTGTGGCATCTTGAAACCAAGCCATGTGACTGAACCTTATTCTGACTACTTCTGTGAGGGTACCTTTATGTGATATCAGTACCAGGCTGATGAAAGTAGATGACCCTCCCTGATACAGGTGGCCGCTCTAACCGCCTTGAGCAGAGCAGAATGGCTAGCCTCCTCTCAGGCCTGCCTGCCCTCAGCTGGGACACAATTTTATTTCTCTGTTCAGACTTGGAAAGAAGCAGCGTTTACTTGGATCTTGATGCTGTTGGCATCACGAGTAGAACTGACTCTGCTGGATCTTCTGGCTCTCAGGCCTAGGCCCCGGGCAGGAAGAGCAGCATGAGCTCCCTGGGCCTGGCTTGTGGACTGAAGATCATGAGATTCACCGGATTCCCGCTCACAGAAGGCAGTTCCTTATATGAAACCCCTTCATATGTGTGTATAAGGACAAATCAGAGTTCTCACTTTTTCTCTGGACTTGTGGTATTCTCCTCATTCCTCTCTAGTTTCTCACTCTTCTTCTGTACCATCCAAACAGCTGCCGACATCGTATGTCTTCATGGTAGACCTCTTCAAGGCCTTCCTGTGCTCCAAGAATTTCCTTGGCTTCTCATCCCCTTCGGGATAAAACGCTGCCGCTGACATAGAGCACCTCAGTGATTTAGAGTAGATGTGCTGAGTCCAGGTTCTTCTAAAAGAATGGAAAGAGCATCAGCTTCTGGAACCAGATCTCCTTAGACACCTCTCTCCTCCTTCCTTTCTCCCACTCTGCTTCTCAGCCTTCCCCTCTTCTAATCTAGCTCCTACTCTTGGTACTTGGTTCATGAAGCATTTCCACGTGGAGACCTTTCTGTTTCTTCTCACTCCTCCTGTGTGATATCTCTTTTTGCAACATAGGGCACGAGTTAATTTTCACATCTGTATTTTCAGGCAAAACGACAAACTCCTCTAGACAAACTTCTTTGTATTTTCAAACAAAATGACAAATAATTACATCAAATAATTTCACTGATTGCCAAAACACAGAACGTAGACCGGTCCCGAAGCCCTGGTCAACATCGCCACCTACATCAAACACTCTCACCTTTCTAAGCAAATTCTTCGACACTTAACATAGAAAAGCCATTTCCGAAGCTCATTTAACTCTGAATGGAATTATCCGTTTTGGTAATTTACAGTTACCGTGTCCGATCCACCTGTTCTACGCCTCCAGCAGCTCACAGTTTCACACTCTGGCTCTCTGGCCTCAGATTGGTTTCAGCTGATAGTAGGTGCGAAGACAAGGCTGGAGGGAGAAGTGGTGGGAGGTTGCAGTCTCATTCCGTAGCTCCTTCTTTGTCAAGCCTTGAATTGCCAAGTAAATCCCTTCTCCTCCCAAGGCTCTCTGTGGCTCTCTTCAAAGGGTGATATTGTTTATTCCCCTTGAGCTTTGGAACAGAAGTGGCCACAACTCCTCCTTATTATCCTGAGGGCAGTCGACCTCCTATTTCTGTTTTTTTGTAGATTTGTCCACACTTTCTTTTTAAATGTATTTTCCTTGAGAGTAATTCTTATACAATATATTCTGATTCAGTTACCCCTCTCCCAACTCATCGTTTCTTAAGAATCATTTTCTTAAGCTTTTCTCAACTATCCTGTTAGACAGAACTAACAGATCCCTGCTAAGACTATAATGGATGCTATGGAGATTTTTTCCCCCACAACTGCTGTAATTTATGTTACGAATCCGACTTGATATTACAATAACTGCACAATTTAGATCTTAGCCTGGGATTAATCAAATGCATGATTCATGCCAGTAAAGTTACAGCGGGCAACCATATCATGAGAGACCTAGCACTATTTTAAGATAATTAAAAGCATCTTGCAGCTTTAAAGTGCTTTTAAGTTTCAAAGATAGATTAATTTAAGTGAGGATAGAAACTGCCAACTGTCTGAGAGACCCTGATGTCAGTTAGGATATGGAAGGTAAGAAGGGGAGTTAAATTCATTACCTCATAAAAATCTTACTGGGGAAACAATAGAAACTTGGAAAAGTGGGAAATGCCTCATCAATTTTGTTACAATTTAAAAGTTAAGAGTACATTTTAAGCACTAAACACTGCCCTTGAGTTGTTCTATGTCTCTGTGTCTTCCTTCCAAGAAATCCCTGGTGTACCTAGAGTGGCCCAATACATGATATAGTTGGTCATATCCTGATAGTCTGTTCTATGCCCATTTGAATAAATATAAACACGATATATACAGTATTAACAGAAAAAAATGGATGACTTTATGAGAAAATACTTTTGATGAAAGAAATATCTGTACAAACAAACAGTCTTAGAAGTGGTCATATTTTAGAGGCCAAAGCATTGCATTAACTGAAGGTAAAAGGATGCCTCTCAGAATTTATTGTAGAGGAATATTTACTCATTTAACCAAGCAACATGGCTGCTCTGGGAAAAGATCACATTGAAAGGCCTGAGTGATAGCCTGGAAGGGATCAAATCCAAGGGTCTATATGAAGGGACCACTTTTAGGGGTCTATATGAAGGAATCATATTTACACCCCCGTGTGGTCCAGATGGGATGTAGAATGAATGTTAGTCCCAGTATTCAGAAGGCAGTGGTGGTATATGCCTTTAATCCCAGCACTTGGGAGACAGGAAGCAGAGCTTGTAGACAGGAAGCAGAATTCAGAAGGAATCAGTGTCAGGATAGGAAGCAATGTCTGAGATGAGTCCGAATGAAGGGCAGGCAAAGTGACAATCAGAGTTGGCAGAGTGAGTCAGAGTGAGTACATGCCCAACTCTCATGACAGAAAAGCAGGCAGGCTCAGAGAGAGACACAGAGGATAAAACACAGAGACGAGAGGCACAGAGGTAGAAGCTGACACAGGGCAGCCTGAGGCAGAGACACAGAGGCAACTTGGCAGAAGAAGTCAGCTTCAGACAGGAAGACTGAGTCAGTTTGAAGCCAAGCAGAACAGTGCAGTCAGAGAAACAGCCAGTGGACTTAGAAGATCAGTTTGAACCAGCACCTTGGAGAAACTTTGAACCAGAACAGTGAGTGAGATGAACCAGAAGAGTTAGTTGAATTTAACCAGCTCTGATTCACAAGGAGCTAATCAGAGTAGCTCAGTCAGCAAGAAGTCTCAGGGGCTTAAATATTCTAGATTGTATAGTGGCTGAGGCTGAAGCCTTCCAGGTTTAGATTTAAGTTTAGAGCGTATGGAGGCCAAAATGCTCCAGGGCTCCAGAACTAGGACTGAAGATTGAATTAGTCAAAGAATAAACTGTGTTTTCTCCTGAACCGATAGCTACACCTTATACACTGGAAAGCCACATTAGAGAGTCATAGTTTCCACATGCTTATTGAAGAAACAGCAGAGTTACTTAAAGTATCTTCAGTTTCATGTCATGTATGTAGAATGTACTAGAATGTTTCTGAAAGTATTCTTTACAGATGATACTTTTACTTCATTACACCTTGTATACATTTGGTAGGACACTAAAAAGATACTCTTTTAAAGTATGTCATTTAAACTTGAGAAAAGGACAAAAGTTGTCAGTCTCTGGAATTGTTGATGTTTGCAGCACGTACATTATAATCTGGTTATTTATCTGAAATACAGTAATTGAGATGGCAGAACCCAAAGAAGATTTAAAACATAATCTCCACCCTTCTGTATGTCTAGTAGAGAATTAGTGTCTTCAAATGTCTCACATGAATGTTGAAGTTTACTTACTGAATTTCCTGACCGGTTCCATTCATGCCGAAGGAAAAATTGCTGGACTTATAAGTATGCCCACAATGACAGTTTCTTCAAGTATTTGAGTGCAGTCCTCTTTCAATTTAGACAGCCTGCTCATTAGCTAAGTAATGAATTCATTGTAATTATTGATGATTCTGTGTCTTGTAATTATCCAAACTGCAAATTTATCCAAAACAATGACGAAGCACGAATCAGACTTCCAGGGGTGTTTTGGGTCAGTTGAATAGCTGTGGGCGATGTACTTACTGGTATCTCCTGCCACCTTAACATATGCACAGAAAACATGGATGCCTTCAGAATTGATGCCTAGCTAATTTCTGAGTGATTATAGGTTCTGTTATCAATGAGTACATCTTTTTCCTCAAAAGACATATAAAAATTACATTTTATGCTATGAAAATACAGCCTAATTATATGTCATATCATGTATGACTCCTGCCTGCTGACAGCTTGCCCTCTGCGTGAGGTCTATTGATGATTTTCCCATTAGTGGGATTGCATCTGCAGTCTCCTTACAGCCTAACCTTGTCCAGCTAACCCTAACCACCTATTGATGGGCTGATACATTACTTAATCCAGTATCATTTCACAGTACACAGAATTTTATATAATAGGTAAAGGATATAAATAAACACGTAAATTTCTCTTCTAATATTAGGGAATGGAGTGTGCATGTGTTGCTATAGTGATATAGTATCAGTTGACTTCAGATTGTCTTCTGGAATCTAACTCACAGCTGTTGAGCTGGAGTCATGTCTGGAGAACCGTGGCGTACGCTGGATGATCTTTGATTCTTTTTCAAGTGGAATTCACTCTTCTCTGATGTTTTATCTTCAAGAGTTTCTCGATAGGACCACAAGTGCAAATGCCTCCCGGCTCATAGCGAGTTTCTACAAGCCCCAGTGTCTGGCCAACTCTCTTTAGGTTGTTTTCATCATTCCCTGCATTCCAGATAAGGAACAATAGAATGTTATGTCTGTATGAGGGAAAAAAATCTCTTCAGCTGTGAAATGCTCTCTAGAAATTGTAAAAGACTATTTAACAGTATTTTTTCAAAGTAATTGGTGGTTTTCAAAGTATTGCATCCTTGCTGAGAATTATTATGATAGTATCTGTTTTACTATAGTCCATAGTTATAGAACAACTTGGAACGGAGTGCAGGGCATTTTTATTAAAGGGGCCAGATAGTAATATATTGGGCATGAGAGCCAGACATACAGTATTTGCAGTGGCTGCTGTATTTGCCTCTATGACCACAGACAGTGAAATAGAATAGTTGTGACCGTGTCTGATAAACTTTTATTTATAAACACATAGAGCAACTGTACTTGGTTCACAAGCTATCACTTACAAACTCTGGTCTAGGTGATGATGTCTGGTTCTTGGATGTTGGATTCACGATCCTTTTCTCAGGAAGTGTACCAATGAAACCACTGATAGACGGCGATATTCATTACTTAAACTGCAACTTGACAACTCTTAAATATGAAGTTGGGGTTTCAGTGATGAAAAATTTTACTGACTTGTTTCTTATTGTTTTATTTGTGTAGCTTCTTTATAATTTTAGATAAAAATATGATCACTGCACAAATAAGTGTGGCTAGCTTAGAAAGATAAGAATGTAATTCTTGTAGTGAAATACAGAGAGGTGGATATATTTTATTTAGTAGTATTTCGTTCATGGCGTGTTTTATGATGTAGGAAATATGCGGGATTCAACTGATTCCTCTTTTGGCCAGAAAATGAAGTTTAAAAGATATGCACTGAAATGTATGATATCATATTATATAAAGTCATTGCTACACCAAGCAACATAGTAGACTCCATGGTGCGGTACAGATACAGATGGAAGTTTTAGAGTATACAAAATGATTAAACACCTTTTGAAAACCAGGTGGACTACAATTCCAGTGAGTCTAAGGTTATTCCGAAATGCTGCCACCTTCTAGCTAAGTGTTTTCTTCGCAATTACACTTATGTAGAAAATAGGGGAGGGGCGTCAAATGGACCAGTTAAGGGGGAAAGTTATAAACCTTATTCCACATGTAATATTGCATCATATATTAGTTTCAAGTCTAAAATGACCTCAGACAAATCTGTGTTTATTTTGTCATTATTCCTCACATGAAAAATGTATTTTAACTAGGAAATACCACCTAAAAACTTCTAATCTTTAAAAAGTCACGTATCTGTTTTTGGTAGAGCTACTCTTGCGTGTACATCCCACCAAACTGTCCCCAGGAAGCAAATTATGTCTATTATAAAATTCAATTTTTTAATAAAATTATCATTGTAAGACTTTAAAAATAATCAAGTTTTAATATAATAGTTCTTAAGATAATTTATGATTGCATCACAGAATGATGAGTTAGCGTACGTGTTTAGGTTATAATCGTGGCAAACACTAGCCAATAAAAAGGTTTGCCATTTGGGAAGCCTTATGGATGAAAAATGTCTTAACACTGGTAGCTGGTTATCCGCCAAAAGAATTAAGCTTTTCCTTTACTTGTACCTTAAGAATTTGAACACACAATACTGAATGACTACATCCTACTATTTTTAATTTTCCCTGAGCAAAAAATTGCTTGGTTTGGTGAATTGCTTCAGATGTAATGTGCATGCATGCATGTGTGTGTTTAAGAAAAGGAGTCATTGTTCTATTTGTTTTTTAACATGATACATCAGGCAAATGGAGATGGTAGGAAGTGAAGATCTATTGATAGGTGTGTCTTATTTAATCAAATGTAAGGTATTTGCTGTGGTAAATTATAAATATCTAAAATTTCCATTGTCATACATAACAAAATGAGGGTGGTAATTTTAAATAGAAAGTTATACTTTTTTTTCTGTTAAAATTTAAGTAACCAGAATTTTATAAGGGATCTGCACGGGGCTGGTTCTGGTGAGTTTCTTCATTCACCTTGTTTTCGCCACTTCTGATGCATTTGTGTGTGTGTGTGTGTGAGAGAGAGAGAGAGAGAGAGAGAGAGAGAGAGTGGGAGAGAGAGAGAGAGAGAGAGAGAGGGAGAGAGAGAGAGAGAGAGAGAGAAAGAGAGAGAGAGGGAGGGAGAGAGAGAGAGAGAGAGGGCTCAGTACTTGCTCTATTCACCTTCTCGTTCCCCCATCTGCCCATCTGCTCATCTGCCTAACTGGGTTCTGCTCACAGCCTTTTTAAAAAAAAATAATGATTACATAGCACACGTATTTTTATATGAATAAGTATAGTAAACCAGTCCAAGCTAAGTACAATGCTTCCTCCAGGGATAACACCTTGATTGCTTTTTTAGGTCTGTAATTGTCAAGGTCATTCACATGCTCAGTACTATTAAAATAATGCCATCCGTACAGCAGCAGCCAGTGGGGCTTTCAGTCCATACATGGAAACTATTATGGAACACCCTCATTTAAAAACCCTACATACTTAGATGAAATTGGTGGTTGGATATGCACGTTTATTTATTTTTCTCATTTTCTCAGTTCATTTAATATATCATTTTTAAATGTTTCTGTTTTGTAATTCTTAAGCATATTTCTTCTTTAAAGGTTCATAACCTAGCCATTGCTACCACTTCAAATTGCATTTTGTTTGAAATAATAATTTATTATTCAAAATAATAGTTGATACGTATGTATAGCTCCTGCATCTCAAAGTATTAACCTTTCACTGAATTGATTAAAAGCATATAATATGACTTTGAAGTATTTTGAAAACCTGGCTATAGAAAATCAATCGAATTATTTGTGTTGTTTGGTAATGTTGCTTCATTTTTCAAAGACCAAGATTATCCTGTGAACCCTGCCAATGAATACAGTTAGTGGAAACTGTAAGCTTCACAGAGGAATCATTAATAAGAAAGAATCAGAAACAAAGGAAAATAAGTGGGTTAATTATGGCAAATAAGATTTAAACATCCGTTTAGGCTATCGGGGAAATGCAATGGGGAATTTCCGAGATAATAATTTCTAAACCACATTAACAAACCCACACAAGGAGAGAATTCTGTTTCAGAGAAGATGATAAGGAGCTATAATATATTATTTTTATTTAAAAGCTATGGATAGTAAATAGTTTACAGTTTCTTCTTGTTAAAGACGGTGTAATGTCTCACCCAAAGCCTCTTACTGTAGCAGGTGCTGCAGGATCCAGCCAGACAGATGTCATTACAACATAAAGAACACTATATCGCCAAGATTATTAAAGACAAAATATGTGGTCCTTTAGTTGCGACAGTTCTCCATTTAAAATTTGCACATCGTATGATATTTTTCTTCTATTTTCACTTTTTAAATTCCAAGCAATATCTGTAGCCATGGTATCAAGATCAAAGATTTTTACCTTTTACAATTCCTACTCCTTAGTTACATTTGTTATTTTCGTGGTCAATTATTAGATTGATTTTTCTTTTCAGTGTTCCATAGACATATTAATATTTCATGGACATGCCTCTAATCTATTTATTTTTTTGTTATGCTATAAAACTATGACAGGTCTTTAATTAGTTCTACCAATGCCTATTTATATTATTTGTATCTTTTCTCTTAGAATATTTTGGTAATCTCCCTTGTCAACAAGTTTCTCTTTACTAGGGAGAAAGCCCTCACACCCTAATTCGTTTCAGCCTTCCTTGGGCCTGCATACCTAACCTATAACTATCCAATTCACACTAGAAGACTGTGTAGTCCACCGAACTTGACATGGTTCCTACATATTTCTGTTTTCCTTTCATTTTTCATAGTATATTTTCTAAATAAATCTACCTAAATTGTAATCACGATGCAAAACAAATTGAAGAAATAAATACTAAGTGCCTGTCGTGAGTTTATATTTAGCTAAGAAACATAATTGCAAACTAATGACGACAATAATAGTAATAATTGTGTCAAGTACATGTTCTGTAGTCTCTATACTTTGTGGGGTGGTGAGAACTTACAGCTTCTAAGGAAAATTTTGTTTCCTTTGATCAACATTTGTCTAACTCTACCTGCCTCCTCAACCCTGGAAACCTCCATTCTGTTTTGAATTTCTACGTGTTTAAATTAAATTCCATCCCTTGGTGAATGAGATCATGTAACATTTGTCTTTCTCTGTCCGATTAATCATAGTTAACATCCTCTGGGCCCATCTATGTTGTCACAGATTGCTATTTTTATGGAAAAAATAATATTTCTTTATATGTATGTTATACAAATATCTCACTGTGTGTAAAATATAACACATGACATGTATATTATGTCACACCCTTAACCATCTATTATCAGAAGAGAATCTTAGGCCTTGGCTATTATGAGTAGCATCATCGTGAGCATCTTGTGCCGGTGTCACTGTGACGTTCTGATTCCACGCCCGTTCTGTGGGATTGCTGGATGATACCCTAACCCTGGTTCCGTCCTCTGAGGAGCGGTCAATAAGGCTGCGTCAGCTAGCTTCTGCCAGCAGTGTGCTGGAGTCTCCTCTTCGTGCCGTGTCAAACAGCTGTTATTTTTCGTAGTCATCATTCTGACAGGTATGGTGGGATCTCTGAATCTGGTTTTAACTTGCATTTCTTGTTTATTAGAAATATATACATGAACCATTTTTAATGTGCCTGGTGTTTGTTTGTCTTTTGAGAAAAAAATTAAATAATTCTTTGCCTGTTTTGTAGTCGGGTTAGTCCTTACTAACCTGGATTGTTTAAAGGCCTTATGTATGTTGCCCCTTATTCGATATGCGATTTTCAAATATCTTATTTCATTGCACGGGTTGCCTTTGTCTTCTTGTTTTCTCTGCTGTGAAGAAACTTCACATTTCAGTCCTATTGGTTCGTTTTTGCCATTGTTACCTGTGCTTCTTAGTTCTTATGAAAATGTTTCCTAAACCAATGCCAGGCACTTGTCTTCTCTTGCTGTAACATGAAAACTTCAGAGCATGTATTTACTTAGGTGTAAAGACTGTCCTCAGTTTCATATGTAACATGGGAGAGGGATCTAGTCTCACCGGTTAACGTGTGGATATTTAGTTGTCCCTAAGTATTAAGAAGAGTCTTTCCCTCCACTTCGTGTTCATGGCGTCTTTATAAAATAACTGAGTGACTAGAAACATGTGAATTTATTTCTGCTCTTTTATTTTCCTTAGTCTACCTAGCTCTTTCGAGACCAGCACCATTTTTCTGATGACCACGGCTTTGAAGTACATTTTGTTGTCAGTCACTCTGATGCCTCCAGCTTATCTGTATTTTAGTTTTGTCTTAAAATTTTTTTTAAGTATTCAGGGCATGAATTTGAGAATTTTTATTTCTATGGAAAACGTTGCTGAAATTTTGATGGAGTATGTATTGAATCTGCAAATCTCTAGATAATGTGGATGTTTTAACATTGATAATTATTCTAATTTATAATCACAAAATACCATTATTTCTTTGTCTTCTTTAATTTCACACCTCTCTACTGCAATTAATTGGCCTTGGATATCATTCCACCTCTTAGTATTTTAACCACAGACTTATGTTTAAGTAGATTAACACTCCGGGCAGCTTCTTGTATCTATTGGTTTCTAACCAACTGTGGGTTCCTGGAGAGATTCATCCCACTTATATAGCTTGTACCTAGAGTGTTGGCCCAGACTGGACACTAAGAATTGTCCAGGAAAATAGGAGCCTCACGTAAAGGAACTATATAGACTATATGCTCATGGCACAGTGATGCTTTATTATTTACTTTAGCATTTCTGTGACCATAATACCTAATATAAACTTAAGAGGAGGAGTGTATACTTTCCTCATGGTTTCACAGGGTGTTGGTCCAGGAAGGAGTAGAGGCCTAGTGGAACAGCTCTAGTTGGGGGAGTATGGCAAAGGCTGTTCATTTCACAATAGACAAAAGGAAGCAGAGAACTACGCCAAGCCAGGGCCTTGTTGCTTATACAGAGCTGCCTTGTTGGAGGTCTTGCTTGCACTAGCCAATATCTCCAGCAAGGACTCCTCTCCTAAAGCTGTGCCTTCGCTCCACAGCTTCACAGGACAACACCTTCAGCTGAGGTCAGCTCTCAAAACAGGAGACTGGGAGGCATTTTAAATTCAAACCCCAACAGGTGTCATTGATAGGACAAACTTCTTCAGGAAAATGGTTAATTCAATTGAGTCAGAAAAGGCATTGTAGGTCAAATAACTCTTTAAATCTACCAAAATCATAAAATTCTTTTTGAATAATTTTCTCAAGGTTTGAGTCTAGCAGTTTCTGTACCACCAACGTTCCGCCTAAAGCCTTATTGATTACATTGTAATACTGCCAATACTTTTTATGCTTTCCAGAGCTCTCTTAGCAATGCCTTTAGTTGGGTAACAAGCATAAGCAGATCTCCCAATGTTCGTCTGGAGTAATGTTCAGCCACAGGTTGGTGTACATATGCGTTTGTATTTCCAACCCAGCAAACAGATCTCATGCTTCTTATTTTAAACACCATTAGTGATGAGTGAATGGTTAAGAATAAATTCTTACAAGGTCGAGAGGCAGAGGCAGGCAGATCTCTGTGAGTTCGAGGCCAACCTGGTCTACAGAGTGAGTTCCAGCACAGATAGAGTTACAACAGAGAAACCCTGTCTCAAATCTAAAAAACAAAACAAAGCAACAAGAACAACAAAAAAAAAAAAAGAAAAGAAAAATAAAGAATAAATTCTCTTGATATTTAGACATTTAAGAGAGTTGGTACTATCGGTTTAGAGTAATTCTGATCTTGCTTCTTTGTTAAACACTATAAACATTATGTACATTTTATTCTTAAGATTATTTTAATACCTAAATTTATTTCTAAGTTATTTCTCATTTTATCTCTATGTACTAACTTAAAAGCAGAAAAAGTTATAGGACTTTGATCATCTTCTAGTCAAGTTTTCCTTTATATTATATTATCAAATATCTTAAACAATGTTAGCCCATCCTAAGGAAAAATGTGTTATACCAGAACATTTACAATTACCAGGAATTTACAGGTTTATACTAAACAAGAATAAACAGCAAGGGGCAAAGCTTATTTCACAGGAATTCTAAGCTACTGCTTTCTCTCCTTAAAAAAAAACTCTCTGAAAACATGTATCACACTAACAATTTTTTAATTAATTTGGTGCTTTATACAGAGTAGTTTCTAATGAAAGCTAGTGGCTGTGTTTGCCATGGTACCCAGAAGGATGCTTCTATTTTGCCAAAAAATGTTCTGCCACTAATGTGAAGCATGTTGACAAACTGCTGTTTATATGTTGTCCCTGTGAAGCCAAGTCAATTGTTTCTCTGTGGGAATCTGGCGCTGCACCAGGCGCTGTCTGTGTCACTGCAGACAGACACGCTTAGGAAAGGGAAGGAAAGGCACAAACCTCATTTATTTTACTTTGCCCTCTATTTAATCAATGTTTCAAGAGCATATGAAAATTACTGGTGACCAGACAATCTCATAAGATGTAATTCTGAAGAATTAGACAAATGTTTGAATTTGAGGTTTTCTTCAATTGCTAATTAAGAGGTAACTGTAAATGATGATTATGTGTACATTTCAGCTTACAAATTCTACCTTGTATTTTTTTATTATTATTGAAAATTAACTAAGTTTAGCTATGTAAGTCTTATTTATTGCCTAAATTGTTGATCATCCCTGGGGACAATTTTGCCTTTTAGGAGACATTTGATAATGTCTGGAGAAATGCTGTCTTTCACAGTTGAGGAAAATGCATGCTATGCAGCGGTCCCGTTTGTAAAGGAGACACCTCCACAGGTGACCACAGAGGCTGGTCAAGCCCCGCCTGTCAGAAGTGTCACGACTGGGAAATTACCACATGTTTGAAATGGTTATAGGTGTAAATGAAGGCCTTAAGACTGGTCAAATCATTAACACATAGAGTCGAGTGATTTCGATGGGGATTTAAAGAGGCAATAAGCTAATGAATTATAATTTGTAACCGGCATAGTTGCAGAAGCAAACCCAAGTCAAAAGAAGGGAAAATTGTTACCAACTATCATGACAGCAGAAAGAAACAAAGGAAAAACCAGTACAAGCAAAAACCATAACTAATATGAGCTGAAAATTATCTTATATTACTGATCAAAATGCATAAGACCTGGATTTAAAAGGCAAAATAAAAGGTTTTGTGTGTGTGTGTGTGTGTGTGTGTGTGTGTGTGTGTGTGTGTGTGTGAGAGAGAGAGAGAGAGAGAGAGAGAGAGAGAGAGAGAGAGAGAGAAAATACATAGGATACTCATAAAGTAGTTCAAATATGTTGAAAACAGTATCATACATACCCTGGTCAGATAATGTTGCTTCTATGTAATTAATATTGGTTAATACAGGACTTCAGGCTAAAATATTATTAGATCTAAAAGAAGCATTGCACATCATTCAAAATAAAAAGTCACATAGATTATATAAAAATATCTTATCCTGGACAATCAAATAACCTTGAAATGGACACTGGGGTTCTGGAAGACGAACAAGGAGAGAGGGACAAATCAGCCCGCATTACCGACCAAATGTTTTAAAACATTACAGATCAATTTCCAAACCCACAGAATGTATAACTCTAGGAACAATCTCTAACGTAGGCAGTGTGGATGGAGGACATTCCTGCATCACTGCGGGCCCTGAAATGAATGTGCCACCCTGTTGGTTCAGACAATAAGGCAGACCTGAGAGGTATATGATGAAGAAGCTGTACCTTTGAGTGGATTTTCCTATAAAATAAAACTATTCTAAAGATAGTCTATTTTTAAAAAAGGAAACTTCAATAAGATCCCACGTCTGAAACGGTATCAGGGATTTAAAGTATAAAATGTGTCTTGGAATGTGTAATTTATCATAGATATTAAATCATGTCAACACACTGGTTTAATATAAATGGGTGTTTTCATCATAACACAAGCCCAGTGTTCTATAGTCAGTGTTCATACTCAAGTATTGTCTATAGAGACCAACCACCAGAAGTGACATCCAATAGTGCTCCAGTTATCTTCGTCTTCCATTAATGCGACAGACTTTGCTCATTATCCCAGTGAATGTAGGGAAAGAGTTTTCATTGGTGAGAACAAGGGCTTGCTAATTAGCATTAGATTATCTACTTGTTTTCACTGATGAGCCTAGTAGTGGTTGAAATAGAGGGATAGGCTAAACAGTGTATACAGGATGATCCTAGTCATGAGCAAGACACAAAAACCAGTATTAATGCCCTCCCCACCCCTGAGGACCTCGCCCATGAACAGCCGATAAGGTGAGCTGAACTGTGCAATGCCCTGTGATCAATTATCTATTTGTAACATCCAAAATAACACAGGGTGAAATGTCAGTTTTACATAATATTTGGTATTAGACATGATTGCTGATATTCATGTGTGAATGGAATAATTCAATTACAGGTACCAAGATCTATAAAAAGAACACAGATCAAGTATAGCCAAGCGTTGGAAATAATTTACAAAAAAAGATACATGATAAAATGCATTCATCTTAAACTCAACAAATACTAGTGTTTTGAATGTATGCATGCATTCTTTATAAATCCACAATAAAATATTTGCGAAGGTGTGACCACTAAGAGCATCAAAAAGGAATTCTCAACAGACTTGAGGGACTTGACCTCTAAATAGCCATGGTTTCCTGTAGAAATACAATCATAGAAAGGCTCAAAACAAATCAAAACATTTCCTTGTTAAAATTAACTCATGAGTTGAAAGGAAAATAACACAAGTCGTGGCATTATATATAAAATCAAACAGAAAATCCCTGTCCATCAAAACTTGCAACTTAAGTGGCATAGAAATATTCACATGTAGATATAGACAATACAACTCTTAAAATACTAAATCGGTACAGATGTATTTCATAATAGTATTTCATCCTCATTAGGGTAAAATAAGAATTGGGGAGAAAAATTAGAGACTTTCAACTTTATTATTTTATTCGTTATGAAATGTATAACTCAAAAAGCAATTCAAATGAAGGACTAATTATATTTTTAAATGACTGTTTTAAAGGGGTATGTCATGTATTTCTTTTGTGTTTTTTTTTTAAATTTCAAAATGCCCAATAGTAAAATGAATTAATGTGTCATTTCAAGATGTATATCACTTTCACCTAGATATTTTGCTGTAGCAGGAGACATCTAAATTTATATCGAATTCTTCCTGAAAAAAATTAAGATCATCAAAGATTTTATGACGCAAATATGAGTAAAATATTTTGATTCCTGGGGGTTCAAGGAGGATGAGATTCAGTCTTCAAGAAGAAAGCCTTGACTAGAGGACTTCAGCCTCCGAGACCGAACTGAGCTGCTTCTCAATCACCTCCTCTGCTCATACCTGCTCCTTCAAGCCTGCTTCTGTTTCTCACTTCTCACACTGAATCTGCCATCTCTCTCTGCTTACTCTCCTCTTCTTGTTTGCTTCCACCTCTGTTTCTACCATGCTCCATCCCTGCTTCTATCGACTGCCCCTTTTATATCCCAAGAGATGGATCTAAAAGTGCATGCCATTGCTTCCTTCCAAGTTGGGCTTAAAGGCCTGTGCTATGTTGTCTTTAGATACAAAGTCTTACTTTGCATTAAGGAAGAGAATTCTATAATTCATTTCCCAATGCCAGATCATCAACCTTGCTGCCTCTAGGTAGTTCAGACTGAGAGACACCTGGTGTTCCTCCTATCTCCCATGTGAGTCACTAGGGAGGAACCACAGAATCCCCATTCATTTAGCATTAGCACAGAGGACAGGATTAGCCTGGCTAACATTGTTTCTACCCTGAGCAGCCATGCTGCCGATCAGAGATCAAATGTCTATCACACAGGCCCTTGAAGGTGGTCCTCTCCCAGAGCAGCCATGCTGCCGGATCAATTGTCAAGTTTTCCTCTCCAAATGTGATTCCTCTAAAATAAGACTCCTGTCTTGGAGTGGGATTTACTTGAATCAGGAAGTGTAGAAATAGCTTTTGTTTGTTTATCAGCTGAGCAGTCTAGGCAAATGTTCAGATTTTGTCTACACATGTAGTGTTTGGCATCTTTCTTTAACAATGGATTATTTTAAATGATAATAGAAGCAAATCCTAGGTAAGATTTATTGATATTTGCTATAGGCAAAGCGGCATTCTGATTCACATATGTTAGTGATTCTTCAATCATCATGAGCTGTTTAAGTGTTTTGTGTGTGCAGGGTAAATAAATGCACAACTGAAGCAAGGTATGCTGCTTCCCACAGATGTTTCTGGACTCCGCATGAGCTCTGCTCCTCAGAAGTATAATGAGCTATGTGAAAAATCGTTCATCTAAGTAAAGCTGTCCTTAAAGTTAGGTGCAAATGATGATACAAATCTCTGAGGGAAATAAAGCTAATTTCACTTATTTCAAAGTAATAAAGATAAATTGTTAAACAAAATGTTTTCTGCTCATTTGTTCTTTTTTAAATATAAGAAATTTGGGACCAGTGAGCTGCCTTAGCAGGTAAAGGTGTCTGTGGTCAAGCTGTTGGACCCGAGGTGGGTTCTCCAGAGGTTCCCAGTCGGAGTGGGGTACCTGCTCCTGCAGGCTGTCCTCCAGCTTCACAGGAGCACCTGGTCCTGAGCAAAGGAAAACTACACACGGAAGTAACCGATACACCAATAAGTAAATCAGTGTAAGCGAAAAATAAGTTGGGTGGTATTACATCGTAACTAGTTATAAAATTGTGAATATTAAAGTAAATAAATTACTATTTCTAGCTTGTAAAATGCAAAAACAGAAAAGATATTGCTTGAGGCAATATAATAGATATAAATAAATATGCCTTGTCTGTTTTTAAAGCTTTCTAATTCAGTGTGTGCGTGTGTGCGTGTGTGCGTGTGTGTGTGCATGTGTGTGCGTGTGTGTGTGTGTGCGTGTGCGTGTGTGTGCGTGTGTGTGTGCGTGTGTGCGTGTGTGTGCATGTGCATGTGCATGTGCGCATGTGTATGTGTGCGTGTGTGTGTGCATGTGTGTGTGCGTGCGTGTGTGCGTCTGTGTGCGTGTGCATGTGCGTGTGCGCATGTGTATGTGTGCGTGTATGTGTGCGCATGTGTGTGTGTGCGTGTATGTGTATGTGTGTGTGTGTGTGTGTGTGTGTGTGTGTGCAGGGACTGCATATGTCAGAGTATCTCTGTAGAGTCAGAGTTTCTGAGGTCAGAGGCAATCTGCAGGAATTGGTTCTCTCTTTCTGCTATGTCAGTTTGGGAGGTGGAGCTGGGGTATAAGTCTTGGCAGAATAGTACTTTTCTTCCTGTCTCTAGGATAAAATGCCCTGAGTGGGGAGAACAATTTCAGGAAGAAAGGGTCCGTTCTGGCTTGTAGTCTTTCCCAGGGATAGAGACCCATGCAGAGGAGGCATGCTGGTAGAAGTCCGGGTCAGTTCTTCATATTGCTTGCTCAGTCCAGAGGTAGAGAGCCACCAGAAGGAAAATTCGCCTGACAAGCTTCAAAGTCCATCCCATTGCCATACTTTTCCCACAGTTCCACCTCCTCGGGTCTCTGTGGTCTTCCCAGACCTTGCTGCCAACTGGGGACCACATGTTCAAACCCAGGAGCCTTTGGGTGGGCGGTTCATATTCAAACAAGAACAGCTAGAAAGCCCTCTTCTTCATAAGCCGTTTCAAGAGCCCCTATAACGCATAGCCTTTTCTAACTGAATTTTCCTGTATTTAGCTTTCAGTGTATTTATTCAATAAAACTGTAATAGCAGCACAAGACAGTGTCATAAGCCGATTGGATAGATTCGTCTTTTTTTATACTTTGTTTAACAGATGCTTCCAGCATTCACTAAGTTGCTTTCACAGTTAACCACTGACGTTTAATATCAGCACTGTCCCAGAGCAAGAGGCTGAAGCACAGGCTGTAAAAAGCCATCTTTGGTCTCCACTCCAGGCTCCGATTTGATGACAAATTGGAAACAGCGCCGAGTGTTACCTCAGTTCTTAAAAGCAAGCAAAGCCCAAACAAAACAAGATAACAGTTGCTTATTTAACTTGAAAAAACCTACGTTAGCCGTAGAAGATACCCAAAGCCAAGAATGTGTGAGGGCTTCAGAAAAGCGATGGTTATTCCACAGTTTTTGTGTCAGAGATGCATGTTATTCAGTGAGAATTAACTTTGCAAGCAGTAATCCATTCACCTACGCTGCTTATGAGACTATTATAATGCTGTAAGAACTTCCTAATGATGTCTTTTAAATAAAATTAATTATTTGTAATTACTTTATAAATATTCAGTTTCTCCACTCTATTCCAGGGACATCAATTTTTCACTATCAACTATAATTTTAATCCACTCTATTTTTCCCTTAAAATATTCTCTAGAATTTGATTTTAAAGTAGTTTCTCCTGGTATATTTCCCTTCATACTCTTATTTATCCTTTATACATATTTATTATTTTCACTCCCTTAATTATAATTGCCATATGAATTTATATAACTGGAATATAGATTTTCATATAAATTAAGACTATAGAAACTCAGTATTATTTCTTATTTGAAAGGCAAAATTCAAAGAGGCAAATGTAGGTTGCAAGAACATAGACTGTTACTCCGGAATAATCTTAATATTTAACTTTATATTGAACACAATTATTTCTCTTATGATTTTAAGATTATGGAGCCGATCGGCTCAGTTCATTAAAATGTCGCGCTGTAGTTGTGTTGTATCCTCTGGGCGCAGGCCACTCTGACCAAACGCCCTTGAAATTGCTGCTACACTCCCAGGGTGCAATAGGTGGTGGGAGACTGGAAAGAAAAGCAAGGGGAGAAAGAAATGGTTACAAGGTCTCATTCTCTTCCAACCACTTTCCTAAAGTACGCAGAGCCTTTCACACTCAGCTCCCGGACCTTGTGTGACGCAATATCAAGAAAGTGCTTGAAGAGGCACGTCAGTGGAAATCCAAGCATAGGGTCAGACATCAGAAGGGGCTACATGGTCTGTGGAAGGAGGACCACTTGGCTGGTGGAGAATATCTGACAGCATTATAGGAAGAGATCAGAAAACTGCCAATGGAAGAAGTTTCTGGATATTTTCTGTTTGACGTTTTAATAAATACGAACGTCCCTTTTAATGTTGTTTGAGACATCTTTAAACATTGAAATTCCTGTTCAATTATTCTTATGGGTTTAGATTCAATGTTTATTAGTTACTGGTGAAATAATACTTCAGTGACCAATATAATCTTTAATACCACCTGAACAGTCATGATTCCAATGTCATGTGAAAAAGACACAAACAACTAGATATATTAACACTGCTGTATAAAGAAAGCCTCTCATACCCATGGGTATGGTTAAAAGTTGAAATGTGGAATCTATTCTGGCCAAACGAATAGATCAATCTTAAATAGACATAGGCTGACGTACTAGTTAGCATTAATCATCAACTTGAAACAGCCTGGCACCATCAGAAGGAATGTCTTAATTGAAAGGTTCCCTAGATCAGATAGGGCACTTATAAAGGAGAATTGTCTTGGTTATTCACTGATGGAGAAGGGGCGAGTCCACTGTGGGCAGTAGCCCTGGGCAGGTGGTCCTATACTATACACAAAACCTAGCTAAACATGAACTGGTGAGTGAGACAGAGAGTGAGCTGAAAAGAAGAGTTTTCCATGGTTTCTACTCTAGGTTCCTGCCCTGACTTCCCTCAGTGGTGGATTGAGACCTGGAAGTATAAGCCAAAGATTTCCCTCTCCAAGTTGTATTAGTTAAGGGTGTCTAGTTACATTAACAGAAAGGAGACTACCAGAGTAAGTAAAAAACCGAACTGCCTACAGAAAGAGTTAGGTTGTCTAACTCATGTGTAGGTTGTCTTCTTGGGTCCTAGATAGCATGTGATGATTGTGATTTACTTATGGGCATAAGGCTGTGCTGGTCATATTGTTGTATGTGGTTATTATAAATGTCTGTAGTTATTGTATCTTTGAATGTGGTTATAATATTTAATGTTTATTTGGCGAAAGCTATAATCGTATCTACTTCTTTTTTTTTTAATGTTAGCAAAGTTAGAATAAGTATCTCTGAGATCACATGGAGAAAGACAAACTTGTTTCAGTGGAAGTTAATAATAAAGTTACCTGAGAAACATTTTTGAGCCAAATTTTATTTATTCTGTGTTCAAAATAGCTACTATGTAGAGACATGTGATTAAGAGCTGGCTATGTATTTGCAAAGTTGTTCCAGGGCTGGTAGTTTACTTTAGATTAATTCTTGGTCATTTTTCCTTTCAAATAAAAATGTCAGATGTCATATTATTAGACAAGAAAATGAGAGATCAGCTTAGAGAGGGCTGTTATAAACACTGTTATTTATAGAGATAAGTAATAGGGAAGTTTCAATGAAACCTTTACAAACTCTGTTAGTTCCAAGCTCTATTAGAGGCAACATGATTTTGATTGGGGGAAGCCCACAAATGATCATCTAAAGGCCAAATTGCATTTTCACAATGATCCATTCAATAATTCACCCATCAGGACTGTCAAGTATCTAATTGCACAATTTGCAGACAAACCTACAGTGCGCAAAAATAAAGGCCTGTGCTTTGTTTCATATGATCTCCAGTTCACAAGGTAGTAGCTGTAATAGTTAAGGTCTAACTTTTGTTCACAAAATCACTACTATGCATTATCATTAACAGATGTAGCGCTTCCATCAGCTTTGGTAACTGAATACCAAGTCTGTAACAGAAGAGTCGAATGCAGTGCTCTCCATGGCTAACAAGTTATTTTTATTCAAATTGTGGAGACTTACAGGTTTTAGTCTGTAGAGCGGTAGATTGATTCGAATTCGTGTTTATCAGACTTCCACGTATAAAATCGTCATCTTCACCTTTTGGCCACCAGTCAACTGGACTAATATCATCCGGGTGACCTTGGTCATTACCGCTTACAGGGGAACCAGAGCTTCTGCCCAACTGTCAACCTGGATAAATTGTGGACACTGGTCAGTGAGCAGACACAGGTTGATGCTGCAAAATAACAAGACTGGAAGTGCTCCCATGTTGATTTTGTGGGACCAGGCTACCGTGAAGCCGGGAAAGGGAAGGCTCCCTGTGCAGCCTGTCATCTGGAAGACCCAGTTCCTCAACAGAAGGGCTGAAAAGAAAATGGAGGGCCTGGAGCTGCCTGTGTCCTGGTAGCTTGAAGCCACCCAGTGAGGCTCTTTAAATGCTAACATTTTCAACAAAACAAAACAAACAAAAAAAGAGAGCAGCAACAACAACAAACTACCTCTTCCTTAACTGGAAATGGAGACATTGTTTTAGGTTTTCCTGGACCTCAAATATATAGTTTTTAATTTAGTGGCAATTTATCTGAAGAAAACCAGGATCTGTAATACTGTATCAGATGAGCACGTTTGGTTTTCTAAGATATTGAATTACATTTTTTTCACGTGCTAACCCAGTGTCCCGATAACACTCTTGAAAGGGTTTTGAATTCTATTAAACCTACCCATCAGTAAGTATTTAGATATTAAGTGAAACATGAAAACCTGGTCACAGTGGACCTTTCAACAATAATATGTCATATTATAAGCTTCTATTCAAACTACTGATCATGGTATACTTCAAGGGCCCTGAGGCACTTGGAGGTTGAAGACTGAGTTTCAGGGATTTCATTGGCAAAGCTTTACCAGAAAGAACAAGTCAGGTGTAGATACCCTTGTTGGATTGTCTGGGTTCACTACAGACTTGATGTTGCTACGTGCTGTTTCTGCATTGTCTACATTTTCACCTCTTTGAGAATTCTTACTTTTTCTGTTTCTCAGTCATGATACTCAATGATTATCTAACAGATTCGAGTAGTTCTTTACTGTTAAGTTGTCATTTGGCAAATCTCAATCTCATGGAAAGTTAGTGTTGTAATAATTTCAGAGGATATTTATGACCACATTTTGAAGTTTATCCCCTAGTATTAGAGAACGTCGCTGTTATTATTATGTGTCCCTGTGTCTCTGAGGTCCGTGGTCAACACTGGGTAGCTTTTCTCAATTACTTCTTGCCTTCATTTTTTGAGTCTGGTGTTCTCAATAAACCTGTAGTTCTTCAATTTTGCTATTTTGTCTGGCCAGTGAGCCTCTGGAGGTTGGGATCCGTATTCAGGTTTGCGTGCTTTTGAGGTAGGCACTGTCTTAACTGAATCATAGTCCCAGCCTTTAGGAACTATTTTCCTCAAAAATCTTTAACATGGAATCCATGTTTTTCCTAATTCATAAATCAGGTTATCTTATTTTTTAAAGATTTATATTTATTTAATATGTATGGGTATTTTGCTTGCACATATGTATGTTTACCCATGTGTGCCTGGTACTGGCAAAGGTCAGCAAAGAGCTTCAGATCCTCTGGAACTGGAGTTACAGGAGGTTGTGAGATAACCAACGTGGATGCTGAGAACGGAAACGAATTTGGGCCAACCGCAAGAAGAACAGAAAGTGCTCTTAACCAGAGTCATTTCCCTAAGCTCAAATTATCCTAATTTTAAAGTCAGATTCAGCATTCTCCTTCACACTGCAGAACTTCAATGAACGTGGGTTCTAAAGATATTTCATCAGCCTCAGTGATCTTACAGCTAAAGACGTTTAGGCATACAACTCAGAATGAAAGAATAAAAATCAAATCAAATCAAAACAACAACAAAAAAAAACCTTTGACATAGAGTTTCATGTTTTTGTACTGTTGATGATGGTCTTTTACTTAAATTGTCCTGGAGATGCCTGCATTTGTGAAAGCCTGTGGGATTCTTAATTGTTGGTTCAACAGAAGAGCCATGAGACCTAAGATTTTAAGGCAAGTTTTTCACGGCACCATCAGATGGATTTCCTCAGATCAAGTGCAGCCTCCTGTCTCCACTGACTTCACAGTCTTGTTGACGACTGTATAGAAGCTAAATGTAAAGCCATTTAGCATTCGCCTTTTATTGAGAGTTTAGTTACTGCTATCATTCTCTTACTTTGAATTAGCTTGGTCTGACTCTTCGTGCTCTAAGCATTTGTAAACACATGAATCACCTGTCCCCTTCTCAGAAGCGCAGACTGGCTCTTGGAATCCAGATGTCAGAAAAATACACTATCAGTAGAGATGACTCCCCTAAAGTCATTCTGGGGGTCACGAGAGTCTAATTTCCACTCATCTGACTCCGGAGACTAGGAAAACACACTTGACAGCAGAGTCTTACACTTAATTTTAATTTTCATATTTCCGTTGGGCAACAACTTTTCGCGTCTTCTCAACCTAGAACAAAGTTCTTTTGAGCAGTGTGTCTAATCAGCTCCTACTGTTTTCCTCTCAAGCGGTATTTCTACAGCTGAAGCAGTCAGGCATGTTGTCCTGCCACCACAGCTCCCCTATGTCAAGACTTTTCCTAACGGTCCTGCTGTTGGGCAGACACTCGGCAGCAGTGGCTGGTTTTATTTTCCTCCCTTACACGTTTTTTCGTCTGCCTCTCTCTACTACAATGAGCAACTGTGGTGAGCGACCTTATCCACTTAACTCACTTTCTTCTGGCACCTGCGGGGCAAAACTCATTAGATACTGGTTGAGTGAGCCGTCTACTAGGCACTACGCATGCGCTCTCACCGGTCAGGGGAAGGATAGCACTCTCCTGCACACCTCAGTGCCTCTGGCGAAGAAAGGACCCATCTTACAAGTCACTGATTTCTTGATCTTCTTCTCATACAAGTTTCAGTATAAATAAGCTGAAGATGATCACATTCATGTGCTTACAATACTCAGTTATATCACTGAGATAAAAGTGAAAGCTAGTATTATTTTAAAAATATGCATGGTTTATGTTTCAAAGTCCTTGGCTACTGCAGTGTCATAGACAGCCTCAAAATAACGGGCTTAAAAATATACCTTCATTTGTGCTTATTTTGGATTAGGTTGATTGGTTTGGGTTGGGCTTGTCTGTATGGTTCACTTTTTTAAAAAGATTTTATTATATTTATTTATATGAATGACCTATCTGCATATACAGCCGCACGCCGGAAGAGGGCGCCTGATCCCATTTTAGATGGTTGTGAGTCACTCTGTGGTTTCTGGGAATGGAACTCAAGACCTCTGGAGGAGCAGTGTGCTTAACTGCTGAGCCATCTCTCCAGCGCCTGTGGCTTCTCTTTATTCTGTAGATCTGGATAAACTTTGCTCATCGATAGGGGTCAAACCCATTTTTACTATAGTCTTATTTCTAGGGACCACGTTGAGGGTTCCAGCTAACTCAGGATGTCTGTGCAGGCGGAGCATTAATATCTACTTCAGACTAAAATCTGACTGAAATTTTTTTACTACGAACACATTTTTTTGTACACGAATGTAGCTTACATGGCCAAATCCCAAGTTAAAGTGGGGAACATATTTCATCTCCAGTATCAGAGACTGTGAAGTCATTTAGGAAATAGAACGGAGGAAGCTGCCAAGGACTGGTACTGATATTTAATCAGTGAAACCAGTAGGTAGTATCTTGTGGAAAATTGGGGCGCTATGAGAGAACTGTTAAGATATGGACAGAAAAGTTAAATCTGTTTATGACAAGGAGAAAAGAGTGCTACCACATACAGGTAATGTAATAAAATACCAAGATTAAGAATATTCAGCATAGGTTTTACACCATGATATTAAAATATCAATGAAAAGTTTAGGTCACAGTAAGAATTTTTCTCAAATGATTGATATACTGGATAAATGCTATGTATATACACAAGAGGTTGTCTATTTTCCAAAATTCTTGGAACTTCAAATGTTTGGGATTTAAGAGATTTTGTATATATATAATACATATATATAGTATATTGGTGAAAAACATCATAGTAAGTATTGATTATTAATTATCAATATTATTTATTATTAATCATTGATGTTAATTACTAATCAACTTATGCATTGACATACAATATAGAGAGAAAATATAAAATGTTTTATGTATTATATATTAATAATATATATTCTAAAATACAAAAATCTGAAATCCATATAATGTATAATATATACTATATACAAATTAGAATATATATATATATATATATATATATATATATATATATTCCAATGAGATATAGGGACAGAACTAAAGCACAGAATTCACTTATTTTATATACACATCATACCTTTAACTTGACATTAACACAGACAATGGTCTTGCTATAACAGTGTTTTGACTGTGACCCGTCATATAATGTCAGGTGTGGAATTTTCTACTCATGGTGACCATAAAATGACAGCACTAATAGAGATGCTATCTCGGAACAGGACAATCTCACAAAGCCCTTCCTCTACACAAAGAACCATGTATAACCAAGGACTGCTGAGAGAGAGAGAGAATTAGTCATGCACAAGTATGAGCTCCCTGACTGGTTACCTAACTACAGGTGATCAGCCCTGAAATCATGTGCATACCAGCACCACTAAACAGACTCAACGGGTTAGATTCATATGGGCATGCATTGATTCATATTTGTGAGAGTAGCAAAGAAAATGTGCCTATGAATTTGAGAGGGAGTAAGGGGGCTACATGGAAGGTGTTGGAGGGAGGAAAGGGTAGAAATTATGCAATTATATTTATATATTTGGAAGAAAAACAAGATTCTTGGATAATTGGAAGAAGTTCAAAGCTTTTTTTTTTCTTTTCTTTTCTTTTTTTTTTTTTTTTTTGAGACAGGGTTTCTGTGTTGTAACTCTAGCTGTTCTGGAACTCACTCTGTAGACCAGGCTGGCTTTGAACTCAGAGATCCGCTTGCCTCTGCCTCCACAGTACTAGGATTAAAGGCGTACATGTGCCACCACTGCCTTAAATCTGAACATTTTTCTTTCTTTGCTTGCATTAAATTAGTTATTATGTGTTCGCAGGTGTGCTTAGGAAACTGTCTACAGTAATAAGGACACACTGATTTAGTTTCTGTCGGCTCAGTGTATTCACACACCAGAGGACAGCGACGCTGACTGCAAGGTGCTACGAGTTAATCAAAGTGAAATCTTCATGTTTCCTATTAAGTGACAATTATTTTAAAATCACTTACTGCATTTGTTTGTTTGTTGGAGGTAATTTTATTACACTTCTGAATTGGTAGAGTCATCTCTTAATTAGTAATAACATTGTGTAAAGAAAGACAAAAATATTCTTCTCATTTCCTGATCTTTTCCAACACTGGTAATTGGCTTCACTTCAGGGATTAGCAACATTTAAAAGGTTAGAATATATATTGTTTTTTAATATTCTGGAATTGCCTTTTATTGTGTGACCAAAAGTGTTGGTCAAAAACATGCTGACTACAAGGCTGTGTGACCAATGAAAGAGTGACAAACAGACTGTATAAAACAGCAAATATGATATAAGATATATGATATATATAACATAAGATATCATATTAATATTTGTGTTAGTTGAGAATTTCCATGTATTTTCATCATGTCCATGCCCTCCCCAGGTCCTCCTGGATTCACTACTATAACAGTCTGCTACAATCCTTTACCCTCAATTTAGGGAAGGAGAAAGGAAGGATAGAAATCTTCACTGCTTTTGCAAGCAGCCTTGATACAGAATGAGAGAAAGTTAGAAATCTTCACAGCCTCTTTTAGGCTGTTCTAAGCTTGGAGAGGACTAGCTGACAGTGAGTCAGACTAGTGTCTCAGCTCATGGTCTGTAAACTCAATCTCTCCAACCTTTGTGCTTTTAGAAATTAACACATTAACGAAGACAACCCAACCAAGGAACCACCAACCAACACCCATCCCCAGTCAGGGCTTCAAACCTTTTATGCCCTAGGCCAAAAAGTCCCATAAACCCATGTGGCACACAATCTCCGAAACAAGCGACAGGTGCCAGAACAACTTCACCTAGCCAAATTATAGCCACCTGCATCAAGCATTCCAAACCCAACTGGTAAACAACTCTACCACAGCTGGGGTGGGCACACATTCCTATACTGGCATATTATTTGCAACAAAGTTAATAAAACAGTTCAAAGCTCACTGTCTGTGTTGTACACTGTGTTTCACCTTTTTAAGTGTTTATTTTGTTTTGGCTTAAACAATTTTATACAATATATATTGATCATGTTTTTTCTCCTCCCCTAACTTCGATATCTCAGCTTCTCCACCCACCCAACTCCAAGTTCTCTCCCTCACATTCTTTCAAACTAGCAAAACAAATAAAAACGAAGATAAAAACACTGATAAGACACAAAATATCAACAAAAAAAAAACACAAAAACCTCCCTCCCCCAAACAAAACAACAACAGCTACAAAACATGGAGCCTATTTAGGATTGACCAGCTCTTCCTGAGCATGGCGTGGGGCCTGGACTTTGGTTGGTATACCTGGTAATATTCTCTTGGAAAGAACTGATTTTCCATTTCCCAGAAGGTATTGGTTGAAAATAACTTTTGGGCAGGGGTGGGATTTTGTGCCTGCTTCCCCTTCTCAGGGCTGGTAAAACATCCTCAAGTTTAACAGCTGTCACTCCACCAGAACCAAATAACACAAACACATTTCTGCTTATAAATTTCTATTGTGGATGAGATAGTCTTCTCTCATAGCCTGCTTTTCTCTTCAATTTCTGTAATAGAAGTTTGACCGATAGCCTCACTTCTTTGTTAGGTCCAGGAAGAATTGGTGGTTTCTCAGTATATTGAGTTTTGCACTTAGACCTTGCACGCTGGCCTAGAAACCAGGAAATCTAATAGTATGGTGGGGTTTTAAATGATAGTGTATTTTTTTAAACAGGAAATAGTTGAAAATGGAATATTATTATTTTATAAATAACATTAGATCGATTTTTCCAGCAATGGTACAGTTGAACAGGCCAAATAACTTGTGATTGAAAAGCTGAGTTTTATTATGTGACTTTTTAGGAATTAGTTCTATAAAATCTAAACCTCTTTATTAGGTTTAATAATTTTAATCAATTCCAACAACTATTGAAACTGTCAGTGGACTTTAAAAGGGTACCCATTTATTATAAATCAAATAAAAATAAATGTTATAATAATAATAACAAGAATAATAATAATACCAGAAAGCCTCTCCTTCTGTTGTTGGTTTTCTTTCCAAACTTAGCTTCATCATGAATCTTCATCAGTCTTGAATTAATAGGCAGTTGCTTCTCAAAGCTCAGAATTGCACCTTTTCTGATGGCTGGTAGCATGAGACACACATCGGTATGGAACTGAAAGCTAGAGACACAATGTGTTGGGGGCATTTTATATACTTTGATACATTATCATGAAAACATTCTAAAAACATCGCCTTATTATTACAGAAATCCTGTGCTAAATACATCCTTAAATATCACCTCCCACATCTTTCAGATTTCACCTCAAGTTATCAGGGCAAATATAAGTACAATTTGTTTCAAAGATTTTGACAATATTAGTTGGTTTTTTTTTTTTTATTAATCCTCACTGTAAAGACTGTTTACCACGTTCCAGAAATAAAACACTGCTGTGATGTCCATAGCGATTCTCTGAGAATTCCTATAAGCACAGAATTTCTATCATTGAGAAGAATCTAAAGAACCACTGACTGAAGAACCAACTAAAATGGTTCCCTGAGGAGTTAGATTATCGTGGGCTCAAGTCCAGATTTTTCTTCCTTCCAAATCGTGTCATTATAAACAAGCAATATTAAGTCTCATAGCCACAAATTCCTCCCTTGGAAGACGAGGATAATTCCAAACTTAAAAGACTGTTTATTCAAGGCATGGCAAAACACACGTGTTCAGTCAAGTGTCTGGAATAAAGTAAGGACTCCTAAACATGCTCACTGCTGTAGCTGCATTTGTTATTTTCAATTCATTAATCTATTAAAATATTTCAAATATTCATTAGGAACTATATTAGTCTGGGTTCTCTAAAGAAACAGAACTAATAGAACATAGATATATCTATCTACCTATTTTTCTCTCTCTCCATATACATACACACACACACACACACACACACACACACACACACACACACACATATATATATATATAATTTATATCTATCTATATAGATAGTAAAGGGGATTTACTACTGTGGCATATCCACTGTGTCAGACACTCCAACAACAGCTGTCTCTGCACAGAAAGGGCAAGAATCCAGTAGTTGTTCTGTCAATGAGGCTGGATCTTGGCAGTTCCAATGTGGGGGTGGAATCCCAGGGAATCCCTAAAGAGACACTGGCCTTTGATTTATGCTGGAGTCCTGAAGAACTAGGCTCTAATATCACAGAAGGAATGCCTCAACAGCAGGGTATCCGAATTTGTCAGGGGGAATAAGAGCAAGCGGGCAAAAAGCAAAAGCTTTCCTCCGTGTCCTTCGATGGGGACTGTCTCTAAAAGGAGTGGCCCGGATTTAGTGGGTCTTTCCACCTCAAACGATCCAATCAGGAAAGTCCCTCACAGTAGTGCCAGCCAGCAACTTTGTTTTAGTCGATTCCAGATGAAACAAGTTGATAACCTAGGTGGGTCATCACATGTTCCTCCCATTTCATATTCACCGTGTTAATCGCTCCTCATCGTCTTGTCCCAGTGCAGGGTAGAGGAACACTATTTTGTCCTTTATATAAAGCAACCAACCAACAAACAAATCTAACAACAACAAAAGCTGGGCAATCTGGCTCAGTGGGTGTAAGACTCTGTCTCCCAGCCTGACAGACAGCCTGAGCTGGGTCCCTGAAACATACCTGGAGAGAACAGATTCCCACGAAGTTCAAGCTCCATACATATGCCTTGGCATGTGCAGGTGCATATGTACACATGTACAACAAACACACAAAAGGTTAAAATTTCAAATGTCTCTGGTCTTAAAACAGTATTTCTTAAGGACATGCCCTGCATACTGCTAAATTTAAGAATATGTCAGTTTATTTTTTATAATGAATTGCTAAGGGTTTACTAAATTCAATTTTGCTGTTGTTATGTCCTTTAGAGACTGGGTTTCATATACCACCTAGGTAGACCTGCTTCCCTCAGTCTTGGGAGGGGTGGGACTTCAGTTGTGGGGTACTAAGTCATATAAGCAACATTGTTGTTAACCTTCTTTTACACCAATTAAAATGCACCATTTTTATTTGGTAGGAAAAGTGTGTGCTCTGAACTCTGGCTGTGTGGTTTCCCTCCGTGCTGCTGACTCTTTACCCATAGAATTGGATTGTTCTGCAGCCTTTCTCTGGGTGTTACTTTCTTCTATTTTTCCAGATGCCATAACGATTTCTGAGAATCACTGAGCCCTAAATAACATAACATTGCCTATTTTAGCACCTACTCCTTAATCAGTGCTCAGTAAATGATCAACAAATAAAAGTTGCCCTTTTTAGTGAAATTACTTAAAATAAGGCATTTTAATTAACAGAGATGGAATTTCTCCTATACTTTAAATTTTCCATTAGAGCCTTATTTAAACTGTCCATAATTTTTAAATATTTTTTTTATTTTGCTAAGGAATTTGCCTATTGGAAGAACAGAATACTATATAACCTTAGAGGTTTGGGGAGAAGATGAAGACAGGTTGGAAATATTTAAGAAAAAAAATTTAATGGCAATCAGGTGTTAAAAGTTTAATTAGAAAATCCATCCCTTATACATGGGCTAATGCAGACTATGGCAAGCTGCTTAATTTTCAATTCTCAGGCTATTTTACATTGTCAACATTCTATTTAGTAATCTTGGGGGAAATAGCATCAAAAGCAGACAAAGAAAAATGTTTCACTTTCCTGCAGCTGACTCCCTGATTGCCTGACGTTTAGTTACATTTGGGCATCTGTCTCCGGAACTCCCATTGTCTGCAACCATATGCAAACTGAAGTGTGCTTTGGGGTATAGACATGAGGCCAGAATTGGCACTCAGACTCACCATCCAACAGCAGCGGGAGAAGCTGGACAAGTCTAGGATACTTCATACAGTTCATTTAATGAACTGTTACTTTATTATTTTGTAAAGCTTCTGTAATGCACATTTATGATATAAAAAGTGCTCTGCATACTGCTTCCTCAGAAGAGGACCTCATTTAGATTAACCTGTGACTTCAACAGCAGGTGGTAGAATGAACCAACTGCTTCAATTACTGCTTTTGCACATGACTTTCATGTGTTGCTAAGATTATCAGAGGAACCTGATTACATCCCCTTAGACACTATTGTTGGCACGATGATTAAGCTGTTATTTTTTTTTTTTTTAAGACTGGGAAACTAAAAGGCTTTTTGGCATGAGGCAAAAGCACTGTGTTTAGAGATCAGTAAGATACTGTGTATCATTGCCCTGTAGCTTATCTCCACATATACAGCTCCCTGGTGGATCCCTATGATAAACATTATTGGAACAATTAGCTGCTGCTGACACAGAATCCAGACACAATAGCCATGGCCAGCAGCACAGAGCCAAAAATTATGGAGCCAGAAGCCGTAAAAAGCAACACCAAGCTAGTCTCCCCATTCAGCTGCTGTCATAAAACCCTCCCAGTGCTATGTTTGCATAGCTGGCTTCACCGATATGGCACTGCTCACACAAAGGAAGGAGCTGCCGCGCTTGCCTTTGTTTAGCCGAAATTACAAGTCATTGAATTAGTATGTCATCTTTATTGTGCTGTCGTGCAGCGGAGGTGAGCTAGGCTCCGTAATGGATGGGAGAGCTTGATGGCCTGGAAGACGGGCTCACAGATGGTTGTCGATAGAAAGAGGTTTCCTCCTTGAAAAAAAAAAAAAAGAGCAAGCAAGAAATGGGGGAGAAAAGCAAAAAAAAACCCTGCTTGGGATGTGTTGGCTCTGATCTGCGATATAACGTCAAGATGTCTGCACAAGTCTCCTGCTGAAGAACTTCGAGAGTCTGGAGTGCAGGACAAAAGCAACAGTGTGACCCTGACTGAGGAATGGGTTTATTAAACGTATAGCAGCCGCTCACATCCTCCGGCTGCTGATACCGTGGTTATTCTCAGGAAATTTCTCACAGCATTTCTAATAATTGCAGATGATTAGAAAGGTAATGCGAAAAGGACCAACTATCCAAAAGTTAAAACTGAGTGTTTCGAATATTACAAGAAATACCTAATTCTGTGCTAGTGCTATCAAATCTGTTTCATAGAGATTCTAGACTATGACTGAGAGCTTAGAGGTCATAGAAGACATATGTTGCACTCATGTTTGTATCTGATTATTGAGCCATTTTAGGTCTTATTTTTTTAGAATCAATGCTATGCAGAACTGAATCTCATTTCTTAAAAATAAAATATTGTATTTCCTTTGTCATAGTTATTAAAAAGGCTGATCCAGTCTAACAGAGATTATTTTTAATCCAACCACTGAACAGAAGGAACACCCTTTGCCTGTATTTTATTTCTGGTGGGAATCTTCTCAACGAACAGCAGGGCAATGCTCGCATCAAGGAGCAAACTTGTTATACTTACGAGTTCACAGAAGTTTCAATGCAATAATATTTATTGTGAGTCTTTCTCTTCGTGCACAAGAAAAGCAAGAAAAATCAATGGCGTGAGATAGCTGTATAGTTGTATGAGAACTTTTCATAGGCCAGCATACGTGCGACTGTATTTTACGACACATTTTGTCAGAGCTGCAGTGATGACTCAGCAGTTAGAAGCACTTTCTGCTCCTGCCCAGAGCCAGGTTCTAGGCTCATTCCCAACACTTACATGGTGGCTCACAACCACCTTAACTCCACTTCCGGGGGGTCCAATGTCTTGACGGGAAGTACATCCTTGTGGTTCAGAGACATACATGCAGTCGAAACACTCTACACATAAATTCATTAAAATGCTTAAAACACATTTGGACACATGTAAAACAATTAGGAGACATAAAATGCAGGGGTGTAGAATGCTAGAAATTAGCTCTGTTCATGAACGTCCTCAAGGGTAAAAGGAAGTACTTCTGTGTTTGTTTGTTTCTTTGTTTCCCCAGCTTTCTGGATCTTTCCAAAGCAGCCCTTCAGAAAGAACGGTATCAAGTGGGAACAGAAGTGGGTGTTTAGTTCAGGGTCCTCCAGTTAGCTGTTTATCCATCAACATCGTTACATTTTGCTTCCATTTTATGATCATATTTATTTGAAGATGATGATGATGACTTGCAATTCATTAGGAAAAACAGCATGAAGCAAGATCCCGTTGGTGATTTGAACCCATGGATGGAAGGAAAACATGGATTTATAGTTGATCAGACTTAGTTTGAGGCCTCACTATGATAACTGTTAGCAGAATGTTCTTGAGCCAGTTTTCTGTGAGCTTGATGTTTTCATTAACAAATATAAGGGAGAATGAATGGTTCAGTTGTGTGGATAATAAACAGCATCACTTGATCACTTGACCGAGGCTTGGGTGATCTTTCAAGGCTTCAGGGTTACAAATTCCATTTTACTTTTCCGGTCTTTCCAGTATCATCAATGTAAAGGATAGAGCCAACAGGTCCAGATTCTGCAATAGGACCTAGAAGTTTGACTACAGAAGAACAGAAGATGAAGTAGAACTTACAGAATGATCTTCCAGCTAGGTGTTGTAGTTCACTTACCAAAACTAAGTAAGAAGGCTTTCCAAAGCCAGTCTGAGCAGATCTATGTCCAGTGAGCAGACTCTAGGCCATGGGTAGCATGGTCCTAGTTACTGGTAGAAAATACATGAATGGTAATTAGAGTTACCATCACTTGAGAATTAGTGTCCCTAAGTCTGTTGCATTTACTCTGGATGAGGGACTAGTGACTATTGTACTCAGTGTTGAACTGAATTAACATAAAACTGTACATGACCAAGATAGATTTATGTGTGAATTGGTGTTGAGAGAAGACAGGTTCGAAAGAGACAAAGGACTCTGAGAAGCAAGGAGGAGACGAGGTGTCTAGAGAAGGCCGGAGAATGATGAGGCAGGTTACTGCTTTCAGGTTTTGCCGTACTAAAAAGGGAGAACTACTCACTGTTTGCACAGTGCTACCTGTACGCATGTTTTCAGGGTTGACTTTTTTGGGCATCGGACAATGAATCAGTGTGCTCTTCTCACGGGGAATTCCACCTCTCCTTTTCCCAGCTTTTCTCAGTTGCCTGTAAGTCTTTGTGTATGACTGGGGTCTCAGGGGCTTCGCTCCTACAAGTTTGGCTTGTTCATTGGTGTCTTTCTTGCTTAGCTCACATTCGGGTACCCCCTAGAGGTAGAAGACGTCATACACTTCAGAAACAGGATACAGAGATTTCTGAGCTGAAAGTGCCCTAAACGACCCCTCCCTGAGAACTATCTTTCAAGGCACCAGAAGGCACCGTGCAAGCTTCCAAAAGAGGGAGGCCCGTGAACCACATCGACAATCAGCATGGCACAATAATCCTACATTAGTTACAGTTTCTACTGCTGTAAAGAGACACCACGACCGCAGCAACTCTTACAAAGGAAAACATTTCATTAGGGGTTGGCTTATAGGTTCAGAGGTTTAGTCTGTTGTTGTCATGGCAGGAAACATGGCGACATGCAAGCAGATGTGGTGCTAGAGAAGTCTCTTGAGTTCCACATCTGGATTGACAGACAACAGGAAAAACAGAGATACTGGGTCTTCCTAGAGCATTTGAAATCTCAAAGCCCACCCTCAGTGACACACTTTTTCCAATGAGATCCTAACTAAGAAACCCTAACTAAGACATAGGCTCTGTCAGCATAATTCCTAACGACAACCTATAATCATCAGTCCTTATGGATACAGATAAGTGAGCATTTGAACCCCTGAGCACTTGAAACTTCAAAGCCCCCTCCCAGTAACACACTTCCTCCAACAATATCATACCTACTCCAACAAGGCCATACCCCCGAAGAATGCCATTCCCTCTGAGCCTAAGGTAGCCATTTTTACTCAAACTACCGCAGACTCTAAGGATACCGTAGTGGCACACATACCCTGGAGGTAACCAAAAGCTCTCTAACGGTACTTAAAACCTGCTCAACGGGAAGGATTCCATGCCTGGTACTGGAAACATAGATAACTACCTAGTGTTAGTGAAGTCATGGTTATTGGAGGTTAACCTACAACCACTAATTTAGTATGTTATGTTACTAGGCTGTGATGGTTTGAATGAACATGGCCCCCACAGGCTCACAAAAAGTGGCATTATTTGATGTGCCTTGTTGGAGAACGTGTGACACTGGAGGACGTTTTGGAGTTTCAGAAGCTCAAGCCAGACCCAGTGTCACTCTCTCTTCCTGCTACCTGTTAACCTGGATGTAGAACTCTCAGCTTCTCCAGCACCATGTCTGCCTGCTTGCCACCATGCTTCCCACAATGATGATAATGAACTAAACCACTGAGCCTGTAAGCCAGCCCCAATGAAATGTTTCCTTTATAAGGGTTGCAATAGAAACCCTAGGAAACCCTAATGAAGACATAGGCTATGTCAGCATAATTCCTAACAACAACCTACAATCATTTGTCCTTACATACACAGATAAGTGTAGTCTTCAATGCCACCCACTTTCTAGAAATTCATGCATACCCACACATGTAGTTTAGACAACATCTCTTCTTCCAATTCTCTCATACTGCCATGTGTTCCCTGTGCGACTTTCACCTGCCAGCATTTCCTCATCAATACTATACTATACCTAGTATCGATACCTGGAGATTATCTTCTCCATTTCTCCACAAGATTTGCCCTCATTCAAGTGTAAGCTTTTCACGAGCCAGGTATGATTTGCTTATCATTATGTTATCAAAATGCATAACTGTAAATTCTCATCAATACTCAATAATTATTACTTTGATTTGGAGTATTATTAAACCTCAATGTTTGCCTTAGTAAATGCTTTCTGAAATACAGTGGTCAATAATAATGAATAGATGTAAGAAGTCTCAAATAGCTGAATTATGGACTGTGAGTTCTGAAAACTATGAAACCAGTGAAGTTTTATGATCCTGAACTGTTTGTTGAGACTCACATCCGTAACGTTGTCCTTTAGATTCTATTTCGTGACCTCAGATAGTTGTCCCTACGAAGGGATTTTACAGTGTCAGGGAGATGGATTTCAAAACTAGCAGGTGATTTTTCAGTAGACATATGTTCAGCTATAATTCTTGAGTTATAGAAGCAGCCTCACATTTTACAATGAGAGCAATTGACAAAATAGTTCATGGCATTGACAACAAGAAAACGTAAGTTGTTTAATTGAGAGCAAATGAAACAAAGACTAAATCTCTATCGGGAAGTGCAGCCCAAATGTACTTTTGTTTAAAATGCTGGACTCCAACCTCATGAACTTCCTGTGGACGGGGGAGAAGGGGCAAAGGTGTAGAAAACAACTGAGAGGGCCTTATTCACCCTCTGACTTCACACTCAGATAAACTTGCAAATGCACTTGGTTTATTTTGTATAAATAAGCAAGAATGCTGGAAGAAGCTGAATATCTTCATAAAACAAAACATTATGATACCAGAAACCCTTAGGAATAGCACTAATGCTTTTAAATGAAGGTTTTATTTGTCTCTGAGCTGCAAAAAGGAGTCACTAATGAGATGTCATTTAAATTCTAACACCTGTTTAATGGCAGTTTTTCTCTATCCCCAAAGAGTAGCTGTTTATGAATGTTTGCAGCTTTCCAAGTGTATCTACAAGAATTGTTTTTCATAAACAATGTGTGCCTCGTCTTTACACGCTCCAGCTGCATCACGGTGCACGGCGGAAACGGTTAGCTGCCGCACTCTTTTATTAGCCGGGTTTCTAAGACGATATTTGTTTCAGACACTGAAAGTGAAAATTTTGTAATTCATACAGTAAATATTTGCAAAAAAAAACCCCAAACCAAACAACTTCATGCTTTACAGATATGCGAGTGCACAGTGAAACAAGGCAAATGTGATTTCTAGCTGTATTCTTGCTGAGACTGAACACACCAATGTAGAAAATGTTCCTCCACCCTTCTTGCTCTAAGATCAGGGTGTCATACCTGAGCATGCATGCAAAGAGATTTCTAGGAGTTGCAGAATGGAAATGCTTCTTTTCCCCTCCGACAGGTAAGTGACGGAGATGTCGGAACGAGACTATTATAATCCTTCTCTGTTATTTTTAAGATTTTCACATATAAAAAATTTACTTGTTAAGAAAAGTAAAAAGAAAAAAAATACAAAAAAAACAATAGGACCCAGCAATAATTTTTGAAATGTTCCTGTGTGGTCTCTCTAGAAAGTAATCAGAAGAAACAACAGATGTTCTACTGCCAAATATAAAAAAAAAATATTTACTGTTAGAAGTGTTTTCCTTTAGGGTCAATCCTCTCTTTTTGTGGTCTCACTATTTCGTACAGGCTGCTTCCTTGACTGATGCCCCTTATCAAAGCTTCTGACAACTCAGTACAAATAAGATACAAACGCATTCAAATGAACCTCCTCCATTTTGAGAAATTCAAGTGTAACTTCTTTGACGTAGGATTTTTTTTCTGAAAATGGGAATAGGAAATCTCCCAGGTGACAGCTTCTAAGAAGGCTGCAGGACCCTGGTTTTAAGAATACACACCTTGTGCCTGATAGGCCCATAGTTTTGTTCCCTTTGCCCTCTGGATATAAGACAAAGCAATTCTTGTTTGCAAGGAAAGCAGGGTCTTGTCCCAGGAAAAGGTGAGACGGGTCCCGTGGAGGAAATCTCCAGAGCTCAGGATTTAAACTGGGTTCACTAAGCTTACTGAAAAGAGAATGGCTAAGTCATGAAATACTCCATGTGCAGACCTGGACAATCCCATCAAACCTGCGTGTTCTGCACGTTAAAAAAAAAAAGAAGAAGGAGAAGAAGAAAATTGTTACAGCTGTGATTGAGTTTTCCATTATGCTGAAAACTATTCTCCATTTCTTCCTCATGATTGTTATTTCTTAGTGCCAAATCTGTTCCTTTTGCCACTGAAGATTCTGAGACTCTAGCCATTTAAGGTATTCTTTTGAATGAGCAGAACAAATGGATCTTCCCTGTTCAGTGTTTAAAAATTCTCTCCCTCTTCCCTCTCTTCCTCTCTTTCTGCCTCTGTATAAGCATACACATATACATAAACATGTGTTGAAGAAGTGAAAAGTATCCTGAGTTCCGGGCTTATACAATTTTTATTTATAGGTGGAATCTCACTGTTTAATCTGCGTTCTAATTACTCATAGGATTTATTCACAATTGCTTGACATACACTTCATGCTGAGCCTGGGGAAATAAGCATATTCTTTTTTTTTCTTCCTTTGCAGCTCTTTCCTTGACTTATGAAATATCCATTCTGTATGGAGAGATGAATCAGCAATCCATATAATATCTATTCATCATACATATTTCACAAGGAAGATATTGTGGTGACTGCAAAGTTCTTACAGCAATAATATGGAAATTTGGAACTTGATGTGGAGTGTCAGAGAGCCTCTTACTATTATTTACCTTATCAGCCTCTGCTTTCTGAAATCAATGGAAGGGCATCGAGTTCAGCTAATCCATATTTCTGAGTATGAAATTGAATTTATAGTCTGTAGTATGTTGACTACCGCTCGCATTTAAGGCATAATTGATTTTTATTGAAAAGCCAGCAGGCACATCAAAAATTTCCACAAACCACAAGGATGTTAAATTTTACCCTGTTTAGATAATAGTGTGGCTTTATTTATCCTTTAAAATGAAGCTTTTATATTTATATCAGCAAACGCCATGGAAGTGTGACCGATACCTTGTGAAACTGTAAATCCATGGTTCTGTAAAACTGCGCTGCACAGGAAGAGCAGCTTTATATTTGCAAAGGTAAATGTCTATGGCTGCTTTGTTTTAAGGATAAATGGATAAACGGAATAATAAATCTAGCACCATATCATGTCACATGGCAATGTTCTTTCCTCCGAAACAATGGCTTGCAGCAGTTTGTTTTCTTCCCCTACGATTTTTTTTCTGTATTGGGCTTTATCTTCTGCTTTACATGTTACATAGTTTGTTTCTAGAGTCTCTGTGCGCGTGAAATGTCATTCCTACAAAAGTCTCTCCTTTCTCTTTCTAAGAGAAAGTCTAAGTTTCTTCTTTTCTCTTTCTAAGCTCAATAGTCGAGCCTGTGTTTTACTCAGATCCTCCACCCACATAATAAGCCCATGCGTGTTTAGCATCAATATGTTTAAAAGTTAGAATGAAAGTGTTTGTGAACACCTTTGTCACTGAACATGTGAGCTCGACATCGGAGTTGTGTGGACTTAAACGTTGGCTTGGCCTGTCCTTATTGAAACGTAAAGAAGTAAAGTGAAATGGCACAGGTGTGACTTTCCTTCAGCCCTCCCGAACTAAAGCAGTGTTTCCATGGAGGAAGCAGGGTACATTGTGTAGAGATTTGGGAAATGCATACGGTATGTTAGGCTTTCAGAGGAAGTAGATTGTGTCCAGGAATACCACTGACTTGGCATGGCCAAGGGAAGCTAGAAGGAAGGTCTTGCAGGAAAGCCCAACTCCTTGAGCAAGCGATTAACTGCATCATATTTGTAGGGCTTTTGAGCATCTTTGTGAGACAGACATGCATGTAGTTGAAATACCTGTTTATCATCTATCTAAATGTATGACCCATTTCCATTTTAGACCTAAGATTTTTTTTTTAATTTCATATTGTTGTTTTTAGTTATGTGGTGTGTGTGTGTGTGTGTGTGTGTGTGTGTAGGTCTGTGGATGTTTGAATGTAGGTGCCCACAGATTCCAGAAGAGGATGTGGGATACCCTGGAGCTGGAGTTGCAGGTGGTTGTGAACAGCCCAATGTGGGTTCTGGGAATCAAATTTGAGTCCTCTGTAGCAACAGCACATGCTCTTAACTGCCGAGTCATCGCCCCAGCCCTATCGTTACAAACTTTTTAATGTGTCCTAAATTTTCTCGGAATCAAACTAACATGTAAATTGAGAAAAATTATCTTGAACTTTATCAATTATTTATTGGTCACCAATGGCAACTGTATACAGTACTGTTGCATCAAGATAATGATTCAGTTTAATTGGTAGCTGGTGCTTCTAACAAGCCTAGATTGATTCTCGCATATGGACTTCACGTCTTCCTTATATAGAAGGGCTCATGTGCTCACATTTTAAAGTACGTACTATTTTGCTATGGCTGCTTCATGTTTATATCACTTTAATTTTAAAGTTGGGACAGAAGCATGATATTGAGTTTTTTAAGTGATAGTCTCAACATGGCTCTAGTATCTATGAATTTCATTTCACAGTAGTGAGTGAATTGCAAAATTCTTGTGAAAGGTAGGCACCAGATCTGTTAAGGTTGAAAACAACCACCTTACAGTGTCAAGGCATGAATGCATTGAAAATTTGAATGGTAAATTTAGAGATTATTTTGATAGAACAATTATTTCCAATAAGAAAATAGTCTCCGGGGGCTTTAAATATGTACCAATAAGCACTTAGTGCCTATATCCGTCTGTGAATTTATGAAGAGTGTTCAAAACAATTTATCATATGCACTGAAATGAAAAGATGAAACCTAAAGAGATTACACATTACTCTCTCAGGAGTAAACCTGGCGGGGAAAAGCAGTATAACTTTCACAAAAGCAGGGAGTTTCAAAGGAATGTTTGACAGGCATGGGGACAAATCTCGCTCCTAAGTAAGAGGACTTGTGCTTGGCTCTGTCACTTGCCACTTTGAAAATCTACCCACAAACTGTCCACAGATTTCATGACCATCTTTCCCTCAATGCTTTTCCAGAATGTTCCCCCACATACACACCATTTGCCCTTGCTTTAGCACGTGACGTTCTTTAATATTTTTATGAGGGTGGTGTGTATGATGGCATTGTGGTGGTCTCATGATTGGCCCAATATTGCCTATATGTTCTCATTTTCACTTACTGCTTTGTTGTAGGGCATTTTTATATCTCTTGTAAGAATTAAATATATAAAAAGTGCCTCGTTGAAATGAAGAGAAAGCAGAGCTCATTTATGTCATTGCTGTTTCTTACTATTACGTTATAAAAAGTAACACTAAATGTAAACAGTAAACTAAATGTAAATAAAATGCATTGCTCTTTAATTTGGGATATGCATTTTTAATTAAATCACTCTACTTATAAGAATTCAAGAGTTTTCTAAGGTGCTTTCAAATGAGTTTTAGTTCTAAAGCCTGGATCCCTTGTGCAGTGTGACTTGATCTGGGAGTCTCGTGGCATTTGTGCTTGCTGGAGCAAGGGCAGGGCAGAGTCTGTAGATCGCTGTGATGCAGTGCTCTCTGCCAATTAGTCCTCCTGTCCTAGACATGTGTTTTAAAAGGAGGAGTTCCAAGCAAAAGACATTGCAGGGTGGGATTTGTTTTTGTCACTCAAAAATATTGATGAAGTCAGAAACTTACAGGGTTGGAAGTACTTTCTGGAGAACTAGCAATACTCATGGGACACCCATCTCTCTGTTCGACTTTAAGCACAGAACTAGATTGTCCTTCCACGGTACCCACCAGCTGGATGAAGAGGAAAACCCAAGCTGATGTGCCAGATGGTTTATCTATATCATATCCAACATCTGCGTATTTTTTTAAAACAGTTTGATGATTGGCTGAGTTTTCATATTACATCTGCATAGTTTTGGCACTTCTTTGATTACACATATTGTGCATGTATTTGCATGCTTGCGTGTTGAAGAAAAGAAAGTTACTAGTGACTCCGGCAAAACTTGCCAGAATAAAAAGGAGCCACAAGCTTTGTGTGTAATCACATGTCTCTGAACTTCCAAGTCTGAAATCAAGGCCTGGATGCTAAAGTTCAAATCTGAACATTTCTGAGAGACGGTGAAAAACTCTGAAAGATGCGACAGCTTCCTACGGTACCAACTCAAACATCAGCAGACATGAGCTATGAGCCTCTGGAAGCCAATTGGAAGCTACCTGGATAAAATCAAAACACCATGGTCATTTCACTAATGTTGACAAAGAAAAACAATGTCAAGATAATATGTTTACAAGAATTATTTCTTAGGAAAGAATTTAATTCAACATGGAGATCTGAACCCTCACATAAAATGGCAGGTCTCTTTGGAATGATTATCTGAGAATGCCAAGCCAGCAGGTACGTATATGTGGTATCCATTTAACGAGGTGCAGAGATTTACACTTTAGATGGCCTTTTGAACTTCTAAGGCACTTCGCAGTCATGGCCCTGTTTTATATAAAACCCTCCCCAAACCCAGGGCTTCTTGGGGTTTATTGAGTGCAATACCCATTTTGTAAGCAGTGAAGAAAATGAAACAGGGACCTGTGTAGTCAAACCTACTATGCTTTGTACTGTAAACACATAGTATGCCTTTTTCTAAATTCTCAGATGCTGCTTTAACTCTAGTGAGTTGTGTTTGACTATTGCTTCAGCTGAACTGTATTTATATGTAAGCCTACATCTCTAGTCAACTCCTTGAATAGTTTCTGAGCTGATATTTCTTATATATTAAAAATGAGACTATCTACCCCATAGGCTTTTTATTTAAAAAATCGAGATTTTTGTATGCTAATACCAACAAACTACCCAATACTTAGCACAACGATGATGCCCAGAGCACAGTGTGGACGGTGTTGGACGTGCTACCCATTCAAAGGCAGAGTGATCACAGACAGTGATCACAGGATTGGGATGCCCCCGAAGCGGGGACCCAGGTCCCATTCATCTCAGTTTCACACGGCATTCTAATATCTAATTTAATCATCATTATAGTATTAATTATTTACAAGAGCAATAATTTCCATAGCTTTTCCTCTTATGAGATTAATCCCAAAATGGCACATCTTTACTTACATAGTAATTTCTCATATCATTCCATCTCAGTCTCAAAGAATTGCTTCAACATAGTAGAGCAGTGAGCAGCAATAGAAAACTGAGGCTGAGCTGTGGGTGAGCAAGAGAGAGAGGACTTGCTGGGTCCAAGTCTCCACTTCCTCTGTTGTAATGTGTTTCATCAGTGACCACGCCCTTCCTAGACGGACGAGGAGTCTAGCCTTCACTCTGACACAAATGCACTTTATGCAAAGTGATTTAACTAAAAATACTTTCTGTGAGCTCTCTTTATTTGGAGCATTCTGGAATGGGCCTAACACAAACCTTCTCCATCAGGAGTTTTCTGTCTCACAGAGACTTTTGGGCAAGTCCCTGAATACACAATAAATTCTAGTAAGTTCAAGTAAAATTAAGTTGTGTTTGGGGGTCATGACAAAATGTAGAATCCCAGCAAAGGGCACCTGTAAGTCCTCACAGAGACAGCACCATTGAAAGGCCTCATGGCGAGGGCAGGTTTTGGTAAGCCCAGATACACAGAATCCTAGGTTGGGTGGGCACAATGTGACTTCAAAGAGCAGCCCTACCTTCTGGGGGCACGTGGGCACATTTAAAAAAATATAGCCATAGTTGATACTGAAATCATGCATCTAATTCATCTAAACTGTCTAAATTTCTGTAAAGAGAGTGAACTTTAGGCTATGTCGATGCAATAGTTTTGAAATACTTAGCTATGACTTAAAATAATTATTTAAAAGTCAGTTTCCACAGGAAGACTGTTAATAAATTAAATTTATCATGTTGCATGAATGTGTAAGATACATTGTGTATAAACTGAAGATCCTTGAGAAAAAAAGAAAGAAAGAAAGCCTTCTTCCATCTAAGACTCTATATGGCTGATTGGCTGACTAGAACTTCTTGATTGTAGATACTTGGAATGCTGCAGTTCCAAAGCCAAATTATCTTAATTACCTTAATAGCCATCCATTGTGTGTGTGTGTGTGTGTGTGTGTGTGTGTGTGTGTTCTAATATCCTTGTCAGTCTCTCATGAAACTTTTGGGGATGGATTGACAGATGTCATCAGCCAGCATCTGAAACTTGTAGTTGATAGTTCTGCTAGATAATAATTAGCCATGTGCTAATCAAAAGAATAATTTTATAGACACACAAATTTGGAAGTTACTAATAAAATCATAGAGGTTGTTTTGCCAGGGCTGTTCACAAACTTCTTTATAATGTCCATTATTTATTTCCAAGGTAGGAAGTATACAGTACTGCTCTCTCTCTCTCTCTTTCTCTCTCTCTCTCTCTCTATATATATACATATATATATTCATATATACATACACACATATATACATGTATATATATGCATATATATATATATACATATATATATATATATATGATACTTGGTTCTTAGTTCTTAGTTCTCTAGTACAATTGTGATCAGCCTTGCTTCTCAGTCCTAAAGAATCCATATAGAGTAGAGCTAATATACCTCAACGCCTAAAGACCACGTGAACCAGAAACATTTGAAAGCTGTGAGCTGGGGTTCTAGCTAAATGTTGCTACTATTTGTAGTTACAGTAGCTATTATCTTGATTTATCAAAAAAGAAATCTGGTGTTTCTTGAGATGGGCTGTAATTCTCCTTGACTAACGGACACTTTCGAGGAGGAAGGCACAGAGCAGGGACACAAGAGGGGTTAACAGACTAGACAGCAGATTGGGAAGGCCATCAGCCCCGGACTCTTAGCAGGGTGGTAGTTGTCAGGACCAGAATTCCAATGTACTCTTCCAAAAGAACTTGGAATTACCTGCACAGAAGAGAGCAGTTTTCAGGAGCCTTAAGTAAGATATGACACTTGTCAAAGGAAAATAAGAAATGGTTCCAGATGGCTGAGATTGCGAGAAGGAGGTGGAGAGGTCAGAGGAGGCAATGTGTGGAGAGAAAGAGAGAGGAGAGAAGTACTGAAAATCCTTAGGGACTTGGACACATAACTTAAACTTCATCTGAATAACAATGAAAACCCCAGAAATAAAGTCCAGAAATAAGAAATGCTAAGTTCTTTATCATGCAGAGCTAACCTGTTAGAGATATCATTCACAAACCGCTAGAAGGTGTTGACAGGATAGGCATGTGCTATAAAATGAAGTGTTTAAAAGAGAAGGGATCCAGGCCTGATACATACACCTACCCTGGTCGCTTCCCTTTTGTTGGCTATACCTTCCTGCAGCTGAGTGCACTGAGAGTTCCCTCTGCTGTCTACCAGATGCTGATTGCCCAGCAGCTCACACATGGAGAAGAGCGCTGAAATGAGGCACAGGGGTTTCCAGAAAGCCCTCTTTAGACTTGGAAGCATGACAAGATTTCAATCTATTGAAAAATCAAAACTTATACACTATCAGAAATTAAAAAAACATAGTTAGTTCCATCTAAGCTTGATTTCTTTAGCTGCTAAAACAAAACTGGGCTCGTGGACGACTATGCCTACAATGCATTTGGAAGTGAAAAGCACTGAGGGTGCTCGGTTCCATGACAGCATCAACAGCCCGCACCTTCACAGAGTCCACGTGCGTGTGCTGGGCCAGGTCCCTGCGGTAGGACATTAGCTACAGTTTTGCTTGCTTGTTGTTTAAGTCTCTATTATGTTATATCCGTCTCTACTGTGGGGTTTTAGTTAGGGCAGGATAGTTCTGCGGTTCACAATCTGCTCATTTAGTCTGAGTTTGTTGTCGTTGTTTGTTTTTTGTTTTGTTTTGAACTCACTCATGTAGCCCAGGAATGTCAATAACCTCCATTGTAAAGATTGGGTAGACTACAAATCAGAAAACCCTCCTGCTCCTGTTGAATTTATATTCCAGTTATGAACAAGGTACATACAGTATGTCAGCCATGATAAATGTTATGGCGCTAGAAGTCCTTGGGAGCACAGCGTGAAGGTTCTTGAACCCACAGAAATCAGGAAAACCAGGAATGTTAATCGTGCAGTCGTCTCCTCAAAGGGGAATATCCCTGTTCTTCCACACAGAAGGCTTGGAATTGGAGGTGATTGAGAGCCTGGTGATCTGTGTTATATATTGGGCCAGGTCATTCCAAGCTCCTACAACTAGGATGGAATGTAGCTAGTAATATAAATGACCCTTATAGCCATGGGCCCCTCCAAACGCTCAGAAGCAGCACTAGGGCTGGCTAACAGCTCAGATGACCCCTACACTATCTGTATGGCCGAGACCAGTTCAGATCCTTCCCTAGGCCCTTAAGCTAATACACATAGCCTATCTCTAGAAAATATTGTCTTGGAAGAAATGAGTTGAGCGTTGATGTAAGTAGGCTTTCTTGTGCATTAGGGCTTGTATTACACCAGGAGAACTTTTTCCCAAATTGTACTGTGCTTAAAATACGCTGGCACTGAACCACCTGGCAGCAGCCTCTTCAGGAGTCTGGATCTGGGTGAAGTGAATCTGAACAGAGTTTTCATTATCATCTTTTCATGGTTCTCTTCCCTGCCTGACACCTTCAAAGATGCTCTCAAGAAGTCCGTACTGTTATCATCCTTTGGTCTTAATCATTGGCAGTTGTTGTGGATAGCCTAACTGTGCTCCATTTATTGCTAATTCTGCATGTGTGTTGATGCCTTCCCCTTTGAAAAAATATGAAGGCAGGTTACCTTACAGTCAGTCTGATGTATGTTCCTACTGTGGTGCACTTCAGGACTCTTCTAAGAGAGAGATAAGTGTGCAGGGAACACGTACAGAGAATCTGTAAAGCCAGCATCATTGCAGGTTTTATGGGGTCACATGCTATTCCAGTCATCAGGAGGGAATTGATCAGAAGCATTTAAAGGAAGGAGAGGTACCAGTGGTGTAGCTTAGGCGTTGTTACGAAAAGGATAATGGTGATAGGAATAAGTATCTGCGTGACCTAAGATTGATGGTGCCCAGAGCAATTTTCATCAACAGAGCAGCTTAGAGTCAGCTGGGAAGTTTGTCCTGGCAGAAATAAGCCCCCAGGTGTGGGGCAGCCGGTCTCGCTTTCACATGGATCCTTGTGGGTTCCGCAACTGCTTCAGGAAGGTAGCTGTCTCTGCTGAAGAAGCAGGGGCACTGCTTGTTCTAGGTAGCCACAGTGGATAAGCAACAGGAAAGATAATCTGAGACCTGTCTGATGTTTGGCGCATCAGGGAGCGGTCCCGACCCCAGAACCCTTGATGAGAATGAACGAGTCTCAGGGCTCTTAACTTCTTTGACTTCTCCAGCGAGGACTCAGACAGCACTCTGGTCACCTAATTTCCTAGGGGGAAAGGATCACATCAGGTCCCCAGAGAACCTGGGACAAGCCTCACTCAAGACCTGTGGCTCCTCCCAGAATTCTTCCCTGGACCCCTACTCTAAGCCTCTCCAGCCAGGGGCTGGACTTTGCTTCCCTTCCCCCAGCTTCTGATTCCTACACAACTCAGCCATTTTGGCTATGCCCTCTTTTGGTTCCCATGCTGTCTCTTGGCCTCTTGGCTCACTCTTGCCCTCTTGGTCTTTGACCCCTCTCTTGGTCCACTTGCTCTGCCCTCTTCTCTTCCTCTCTCCCTCTTTCTCTCATGGCTTGGTCTGTTCTGCTGGCCATATTCAGTTTGGATCCTCTCAAATGCCTCCCACTCTTCTCTCCCTCATATTTACCCTTATCCCCAACTATACCTAGGAGTGGTCATATCCTTGTTTCCATTCAGATCACAGGACAGAATGGATTCAAACTTTCAAAAAGGGTAAATGCAGTAACGACTGGCCAACCAGTCATTTTCTCTTCATAGTAATGGATGTGTTTAGAAGTTACTGCTAAACTTAACATGGCTACTTGGTGTGTAATAATTTCAAGCGAAATTATATATAAACACTTTAATTGTTTTAGCATTTTGAAATAGAGCCTGGCTGTGCAGCCCAGGCTGGCATGGGACTCCATGGCCTGGAATGTGATGACTCCTGAGTTCTGTGATTTCAGGTGTGGACACCATGCTGGTCGTAAGCCTTTTAAGCTTTAAAGCCTACCTTCAGCAATGACATTGGCCTCACGTGATATGTTTTACAAGTGTTACCTTTTATACAACCAATATCACCATTGTGTAGACACTGAGATGGTGATTCGTGGAGGGGAGATGAAGGTAAAATATGAGTGAATATTTTGGACTATTCTGAGGCCTGCATTTGAGCATTCTCTGTAGTCAAACCTACACCACTCTCATACCCAAAAGCATGTAAAGTGCCCGTGCTTGAATTGTGCCTGGTGACAGATGCCTTTCATTTGAGCACTCCAGAGGCAGAGGCATAGGCAGAGGCAGGTGGATGTCTATGAGTTCAAGGTCAACCTGAGCTACATATTGAATTCCCAGTTAGTGAGGACTATATAGTGAGACCCTGTCTAAATAAATAAATAAATAAATAAATAAATAAATTCCTTATTAGCAATTTTCAATGTTTTAATATAGTATGAAGGTTTTTTTGAAAGCTTTCTTCAGCAATGGAACTAATTCTTATCTGTCCACTCCGTTCATGCAGATCAATGACTTTTCTTTTTTAGACATGCTACAGGCTTGTTTGCTACTGTAGACATAAAGCCAGTATGAAAACTATGCTTTTGCCATTTTATAAAAATGACTATAATTCAAAACATTTTTCACTAAAAGATCCCCTAAAAACTATACATTCTTTGTCCCTATATCATGATGATAAGTATTAAGACAGGAAAAATACTCACATTTGTATCAGTTACTTTTCTGTTGCTCTGACAAAACACTACGACTAAGATGACCTGTAAAAGAAAGGGTTTAACTGGCCTTACCATTCCAGATTTCAGAGTCCATTACAGCAGAGCTGAGGCAGGGCAGCTGTAACAGTTGAGCACTCACAGCTCAAACTGCAAGCAGAAAGCAGAGAGAGCCAATGGGGAATGTGAATGGCTTTTGAGATCTCAAAGCTGTCCCCAGTGGCAGGCCTCTTCCAGCAAGGACACACCTCCTAATCCTTCCCAAAGAGTTCCACCAAGTGGGGACCAAGCATTCAACGATGCTATGGGGACTATTTTCATTGAAACCACCATCACATTGTTCTAAGAGCTTCATTTAGTAACTAGAGTGTGATTAAGAGTCAGGGTACAGAAGGGATGCATGAGCCTGTTCTGAATCTTGTTTGGCTCTCTCTGCAGTCCCTCATGAGTTCTTGCTGCTACTCACAGGCCACAGTGGAAGAATTCCAAAGCCAAGCTTATGCACTGTGGACGGTCCTCCCGGCCTAGCGCTAGCCGCTGATCTAAAGCCTATAGGACTGTAGACGGCTTTGAACGTATGGTAGTGCCATCCGGTTCCCACTGCATAGCAGTGCTTGCTTTGGGTGGTTGTGAGAGCTAAGATCCTTCCTTCTTCTCTGAACTAATTTGCTGGTATCTTGTGACTACATACTCAGTGCCAGGCACTTTCCTGAGTATGAAGAAAAAGAGTGAGAAACAGTCATTGTACACATCCTTAGGATATGTGGTACTAAGTAAGAGAGAGAGACACACACACACACAAAATGTAATAAAGTTCACAAATCAAAGAATGCGCTGGGCAAACACCTGAGTCTTAAAATGCCCCGCGGAAACTCACAGCGTTAGATTGTTGATTCCCTAGGTAGAAGGGTTGCATCTGTCCTGATCATCTTTGTTCCCTGGCCTGAAATAGTGAGGCCTACTAATAACGTTCATTGAGTGACTAGAAGAATTTTGAAAAGAGTGTAACTATCTTAAGGAATAACTCCTTAAAATACTTGAGACACAAGTTAAGGTCGCCAAGAGTCTTGGTCGTTTTCAGCACTGAAGCCAAGTGCTTGCGAAATAGAGAAAGGCGTTGTCAAAAATCGAGACGTCGGGAGGAAGTTTGTCTCTATCTTGCTCCTTATGAAGAAAAAGAAATGTCTTTTTTGAACATGAACCCGTGATTACAGTCAGTGTGCTAGGAATTTATCATTAAGATAAATAGATCCAGGCCAGAACATCGGGCAAGGGGTATGTTTCTCTCCAGGGATAGTTTCCTCAAGGTAGTCCACGCGGAGGAACACACACAGCGCCTACCCACCTCACTCCTTGTAGGTACTGGGTAAGCTCTTCCTCCTCCCAAGGATGAGTTCAAAGACTGGACAGGAAGAGAGAAAAGAGTCATAATAACTGGGAGAATCATACACGAGGAGTGTAATAAGAAGCACGCTTAAATAATTAGTGATGTAGAATACAATTCAAGCTCCATAAAATTTCACTGCAGGCTAGAAAGTTTTTGAAGATTATGATTAAATACGTGTAAGCACCGATAGACACGCAGCCGCCGATCAAGAGGAACAGTGCAGTGCATACAACTCTGGCCTCTTATGTGTGTGGGTATGTATGTACGTATGCACGTAGTACGTATGTTGACAGCAGTTGTCCATTCACGTGTTATATGTTCTTTCCCCGAAACTTAAGTTTAGTTGCTTTATTTAATGCGCATTTAACTTCATCACTATTTTACGGTGTACTCCCAACGCCCTATCTTCAGTGTGCTCTAAAAACACAAGGGAAAACAAATCTTCAAGCAGAGACCTGTGATCGATTGTACGCTTCAATAAAGGCACTGCAGATTGAGACAAATGCACCTGGCGCGTGGGTTTCAGTCACTGTGTCGTCACACAACTGAATAAGCACACATGCACAATGCAGTGCTTACCTGAGTGCAGCAGGAACGTTTATTTCAGTGATTGCATCACTGCGTATTCAGGCGAACGCGCTAGTTTTACTTTCGTGAAGCTCAAGTTCGGAGCGTACTTACAAGTTTCAAGTCTTTCGCTGACTTGGGTAGATCGCGGCTGCCCATGTATTGCAAGCGACTGAAAGGTAGTGTATTTTATTTCACAAGACCTGATTTTTGTGGATTTATAGAATCTTGAATCATCATTAGTGCCTTGAGGAAAAAACGAAAACAAAATCTAAACTTTTTTTTTTTTTAACTTATAAAATGTCTGGTTGGCCCCGGTGAAGATGAAACAAGACATTTACCCTTTTTTTTTTTTTTTGGTTGTTTGTTTCTTGAGCTGCTTTCCTATAGCATCTTGTGTGGAAACTGTACTTCCAGCTTCCAGACATCGAGCATTACGCTCACCCCACTTTAGGACTGATTGCATAGCTCGGGTCAAATTTACCGTCACCTCCGGCACGTAGATGTGCGAGCCAAAGCTGGGCTATTAGTACTAAAGACCTAAGCGGAGCTTGCTAGATTCCTTCATGCCGCCTTCATGCTCTATTTCCATAGAAGCTATCTCTCAGAATTGCTGCCATAAACAGATTTCTGTGCCATTTCTATTAGTAGCATCTCGAATGCGAGATGGAAGAAAGCAAAAGCCATGCAGCGGAGCTTGGCTTGCGGTGCCCCACTCCCTGACAGCTGTTCCTTTTCCGTCCGCGATGGGTCAGTGGGGTCGGAGGCTCACAAGTAGGTACTCAAAAGCAAGTTGCCCAAATAACACGGTTTTAACATTTAGTCCTTTCCCTGAATATATTGAGTTGGTTTTAGTTATTTTTAATACATTTATGTTTTAAAAAAAAAATCTATGTTACACACTGAAGTTTATTGTCGGAGATAATTATTGGATAGAAACTTCTACCAATGGAATTACTCCGATTTGAACCCCTGAACTTTTCAGAGTGAATTCTGCAAATCTATTTTCAAATAGTTACTCAGAGAGAAACTATATTTGCTAAATAAGTTCAGAAAATATATGTGGTGATAGTGTGAACTAATTTTGAAGATGTGATCACGCTGTGTGTGGCACTTGTGATGGCTCTGATCACATTAACTGTTTGAGATCTTTATTTTTTACAGATGAAGAGAGAAAATCTAAAGTCTAAAACCTTTCAGTTACATGTCATCAAATTTACAGATACAGTGTATTCATCAAATCCTATTTATAGTTAACCTCATAAAGTTCATACAATTTGGTTTTTATAAAAGATCAACTTGTTATGAAACATTATGCATCTAAGGTCTTTAACATCCCGTAGAACATACATTAGTAAATTTTAAATGATGACGAACTCAAAAAGAAATTCTAGCCAGGTGGTGGTGGCACACGCCTTTAATCCCAGCACTCAGGAGGCAGAGGCAGGTGGATCTCTGTGAGCTTGAGGCCATCCTGGTCTACAGAGTGAATTCCAGGACAGCCAGAGCTACAACAGAGAAAGCCTGTCTCAAAAAACCAAAAAGAGAAAAGAAAGGAAAAGACATTATAGTTTATTTTATATTATTTTATATAAGACCAAATTTTATATAAGATTTTATATTATATTTAATAATGTTATCTATGCCCAAACATAGAACAAAATCAATTATTAAGTTTAATCAGTTTGGTAAACTGATAAGCCGTTTTGATGTCAAATCAGCCAGGGAGATTGCATGATGATAGCTTTTAAAAATATTTACTTAAATATTTACCTTATCATAGCAGGCCAGTGCTTGTTAGTGCAACATGGCTGAGAAGTGAAGTGAATGGTCTGTTCCTGATCTCTCATGACTAACTTTAGTTCCTGCTGGATCGAGTGCAGTGTTGGTTTACCCTCTAAATATTTTGATTATATTTTTTTTGCTAGTGCTTCTTGCATTTTATAAGATTTTCTTTGTTAAATAAGTTTGTGTTGTCGTGCGGCTTGTGTTTGTAAATTGAGCACATAATTTTGTTCAGAATAGCTGTATCTGAAATAATTTGAGCAAACTTACTCATGGCAAAGCAAGACATCTTAAGAGTTAGTGAAAAACAAACTGTTTTTTATTCTTTCAAACAATATATGAGTGTGAATTCTTTGTCTGCTTCCATATCTGTGCACCCCACAGTGCATGGCTGATGACTGTTGGACCCGGAAAGCAGTTACAGTTGACTGTGAGCTGCTTTGCAGGTGCTAAATATCAAACCTGAGTGCCCAGGAAGAGGAGTCAATGCTCCTTAACCCTGTGCCATCTGTCCTGCCCCAATGCTTTTGTTCTTAAATTCTCTGAAGTGGTTTTTTTTTGTTTGTTTGTTTGTTTATATTTTCCAAAAGACAGATAGTGTATATGATGAAAAAAATAAAAAACAAAACAAAACAAAAACAAATAATAACAACAACAACCAAAAAAAAATGCTGCTTTTGCCTATTTTGTATCAGCTAGAGAAAGGCAATATTCACAGCATACCCAGTTAATCAGCAGCAGTTAAAGGTGGGGAAATATACACCTCTCTTTTCTTTGATCTGATACAGGGCTGTCTGGTCAGCCACGGAGTAAAAACAGGATCACAGATTTTAGGAACTGAAATGGGGCTTCAGCTTGATTGTTCTGAGGTGTTGTTTGTTTCCAGGCTATCCGTCTCTGCTTAGCTGCTGCTTAAGATGTTGGCGAGACGGCGAAAGCCTAATAGTAAATAAGTGCTTCCGTAAACGCAAACAGATGAGTGCTTCCCCAGCAGAGAACAAGGGGAAACCAGCCTTTCCTTTGCAGATAGTCCCTGGGTGGTTAAAACTGTGAATTTTCTCCCTCACACAGATGGGTTTCCACCAAGTATGACAGGATGAGTTGTACTGGCAGGATTAATGAGCATTATCATGTTAATGGCTACTTAGGTGAGGTCTGAGCAAGTCACAGCCCAGGCAGAGCTACGGGGGTTTACTGATTGGGCTCATGCTACTCTTCCTTTTCCTAATCATTACCTTACCATGTTTAACCTTTTTAGTCCTTCAAAAGATCCATGGACTCCTGTCTTGTGCAGTCTGAGGGCATCTATGGATTGGGCAGCTTGTACTCTGTCCTCTGGCATACACTGTACACAGCCCAGCTCGATGTGTCCTTCCGTTCCCATTGTGCTTTCAGCTTCCTCGTGATCCAGAAGTCTACTTTGCTGCAATCGCTTCTGAAATCTGACATATTGATCAAGAGTTTAGCCTCAGTAACTACAGCACATTTATCAAGTGTTTTTGACTGTGTCAGGTCACACTCGATAGCGGGACAATCTTATAACCAACTGGCACAGCATGTGTAGCTCTCGTGAGCGTGGTCGGTTTGCCACCCCTGCCCGGAACGTCTCTGGCTACGTCATCATAGCTAAGGCAGCAGCACTACATAGGATTTTGTTCAGAATCTCTGTGTACATTAGACGCGATGGAGATAATCACCAAAAGGGAAAAAGCGAGAAACAAGAGCCTCATTGATAGTCTATAATGGCTTGTGTTTTAAAATTAAGACAAAAATCAATAAGTACTAATGTCAGACTTGTAAGCCCTTTTGAAATTGTCTAAAAATGGCTGAGTATTTCCCTATTGATTTTAACTCAGCAAACTCCTCTATAAATAACTGTTTCAATGCTATAAAATATGTTAGTTAAACATATACACACCTGTCATTTAATAGATAGCATTACAGAAAACAGTTTCCCCAAATGTTCTGCTACGTCATTCAGGCGAGGAGTATGTGATAAGAGAAAAATCTGTTGATTTCATTTTTTTTCCATCTGTTGATTTCATTTAATAACTAAATCGCTTGTCAGTGGGTCATACCTCTAAATAGATGACCCGCTCCTTATGTCAGAGAGTGAATTTCTTGAGTGCCACGTTTTAATTCCAGTCTACCATGTATATGCCAAACCTATAAACCAAAGCAACAGCTTTCTAGAGGAGGTGTTCAATACCACAGCATGAGCATCCAACAGAAGGGCATTTCTTGGCAGTGAATTGCTGCTTATACTGGAGGAAGGGGAGGAGAAAGAGAGAGGGGGGAGGGGAGAGAGAGAGAGAGAAGTACAAAGAGGAGTGAAAGAAAGAGAAAAAGAGAGACAGAATGTCCTTCTGAAGAGAAGCTAGGACTGTGACTCAAGCGGACAGAAAACATCTTTTCCAGAAAAAAAAGATGTTTCAGGAACACACACACAGTTTTCATTTAATAGTCATTGCTTTTAGTCTCCAATAGCTATAAATAAAAACCAAAGCATCAAGCCAATCCGATACTAAATCCTCAGCGTTCTGCATTGCTGGGAATGCTTCTTGTATCAATGGTACAAGTTAGATATTATCACTGGGTGACGAGTAAACTCTCCTCAGGAGAGATACAGCAGGCTGAGAGGATAGAAAGGATGTGGGAATGTGAAATGAAGGCTAACTATGGAAGTATCCTGGCTCCTGTGGCTTCAAGGATGGAGTGTCTTAAGTAAGCACAACCCAAGACACACAGAAAGGCAGCAAAGCCAAGGGAAGACAGAAGAAGCGACTCCTTAGCCAGCCGGATGTAGCCTGTCTCGCTACATGAGAGTCAAGATTTTCAGCTCAATAAAAAAAAGTTGCTGTAAAAAGACAACATTTGTTTCATATAGAGATGCCTCAAATGAGGCTATAAAATAATACTGAACCATATTTAAGGCCTAAGTGCACGTGGACTTCTCCCCTTCTAAGGTGTAACCCACAATGTTTTGGGAACCTTATAAGAAAGCCCGCTTACACTAAAATACATGTTGCAGCCTCTGGCGCAGCACGTGTAGCCAGTGACTTCATCCGATTAGATTTTATTAGACTTCAATCCCATCCAAAACACCTCTGAATCCAACTGATCACCTCCTTTAAGGAATAAGGAGAGAATAGAGGTAAGCCAGTATGCAGGGGTTTGGTGACCCTTTGTGATCAATGGATTTGCATCTTGTGCATGAACCACAAATATGATCGCTGAGACACAAAGCCCCAACTCTCATCTGAGAAACGCGCGCATGCTTAGGTATGTGCTGTCCTCTCTCAGTGTGAAGCGTTTCTAGCAACCTTTGCGCTCACATGCTTGTTAAATGCCTCTTAATAAACTCTCAATCTCGTACTGGCCAGTCCTGAAATGCTTTTCTGCAGCTACGTAAGATTGCCAGTCTGACGTGGGCAGAGCTCTTTTGCTTCCTGGAGCTGTGTCTGGCTGGGGCAGCACTGCGGATGACAAACCGATGCATACATTTTAAGGTCTAACACCTGTCACTCAGTTTGATCCCACTTTTGAAATCTGTTGATGTCAAAATGTATTTGCATGGATAGAAAGTAGCCTAACCATCCAGTGTTGCTTTTATTGCTTTTTCAAATTTGTTTACATTTTGTTGTCCTCTTTTGTATCGGCTCCTGCCTTTATTGAACATGAAGAAGGTTTACATAACCGAAAGAAGATGTTTGTGTAGACCAGTTTCATGAACACCTCCATGAATCAATCCATACAAGTAAGTCAGTCTGAGAATTCTTTAGTGAAAACAAGAACGCATCCATCATGTAACCCCCGAAACTGTGATGGATCACATTCCAGCAATGGTCAGTGAGAGCCAACTTTCGAATGTGCTTTCTGTGACCCAGCATGGGGACCACTCAGGCCTTCTTTCCAATATCTGAAATCACTTTTCAAAAAGAAGAAAAAAATGTGAAAACATCATAAAGACAATAGAAAAATCTTTCCCACTTATCAGAACAATAATTAATTAAGGCCCATTATCTTCCTTCTGCTATAACTTTCCACTTTAACCCACATTTAATAAAAAATGATGCTCTGGTTTGTCATGAATTGAACGAGCATAAACAGGGTATAATAAACAAATTAGCTCTCAAAGATTCTACTGCGGTTATCGTGAGCTTTTACCAAAATTCTATGGAAACAGTCATTTTCGCCTATTTGTGTATCTTTAAGGCAATCCTAGGCACTGATGGGATTGAAACATAGTTTTGATATTATTTTTATATTCAATGAATTTAATCTTTTGAAAGATTGCATATGCCTCAAAATATACACATGGTTTCCTGCCGTGCGGATGCAATACTTTTCACCATGTGAATAAAGAGCAAGAAGTTTGTTTTGCTCCCTCCCAGCTTCTCATCTGTGCTTCAGAGGCTTTTCAGCCTTAGTTCAAACAGCCATGGTAGGTTCTTTTTCCTTTATTCAATTTTTTTCTATGTTTTAAGAAATAAACTCTATCCTCACAAATTTAAGTGCTCAACTACTGAGCTGTCTCCGCAGCTTAGTAATAATAAACAATAAAACCATTATATATGAGGTATAATGTATAAGTATTATGTACATATTTTCTAATTTTAAAAAAATTTTTGAGCATGTTCTACAATGTGTTTCATCTACTGATCTTCTCCCAGGTCCACCCCATTCCCTACCCGCCCAGGTTCATATCCTATTGATTTATATATTTTGCTTTACGTCCATCAAGTACAATTTGTGTTGCCCATTATTCTTGGATGTGTGGTCTATTTCCGGAGCTTGGTGGACTGACCAGGGGCAACACCCTAAAGAAAACAGACTCTCCCTCACCCCTCAGCCATTATCGGCCATCAGTAGCCTTGGCTTAGAGTTGGACTTCCCCTGACCTTTGCTGTCCGCGCTGTGAGTTCATTTGGTTTGAGCTTGCACAGGTCCTGTGCTTATTATTCCAACTGCTGTTGGAATGTGTGACATTTGCGCTGCTGTTTCCCCAAGACAGGACTTCCGTCCACTCATCCAGCACCTCTGGCTGCTACAGTCTTTTCTCCTTCTCTTCCACCATGATCCCCGAGCCTTGAGAAGAGGGCGTGGGATACAGATTGTGGTGATTGGAGCGAATAATTCCTCATATTCTTGAGAATAAAAATAAGATAAATAATTAAAAATAAAATATTTAAAAAGTCATTAAAATGGAGTCACCCTTCAATGGGGCAACAAAATCTCTACTAGATCACGTGGAAGCAAACAAGAAGACCACTGGTCAGGAACAGGAACTGCTTTTGACGTTGTCAGCTGTGATGACTTGAATGGCAAAGCCTCTATAGACTGACATGTTTGAATACTTGGTCCTCAGTTAGTAGGACTGTCTGGGAAGGATTGTGCCGTGTGGCCTTGTTGGAGGAGTGTGTCACTGAGGGTGGACCTGGAGGTCTCAAAATCTCATGCTCCATCCTCAGTTAACTCTTTTTGCCTGTGGTTATTGTCTCAAGATGTGAGCTCTCAGCTAACTGCTCCAGGACCGTGCCTAGTAACCTGCAGACCTATTTCCATGCTCCCTACCGTGACGGTCATAGACTCACCCTCTGAAACTGTAAACCCCCAATAAATTCCTTCTTCTATAAGTTGCCTTGTTCATAGTGCCTCCCCAGCAATAGAAAAGTAACAGGATCATTGGCCACCGTGGTCACATATATTATAGGCTATTGCCAATGCTATTGACTACCTTCTAGAACTTGATAGTAAGATCCTACTGATGAAAACATACGTACTTGAGTCGTAGATTGTGGAGATATGAAGCTGGTCCTGATTGGAAGTATAATTATATGTGTGTTTGTGTTGTGAAAACTGTATTTCTCAAAGATTAACTTCAAACCACCAAGTATACCAAGTTACATAGTATCCATATTGAGCTGGTTACTCTTTCACACAGAGGTATAAGGTAAAGGAAGGGCAGGGAGGAGTTCTGCCATCATTGTATCCATGCTGCCCTAGCCTCAGAGAAGTATCTGTGCTTCCCATGACCTTTCTCAAGGAGTGCTGAAGCAGAAAGCACTTGAGGACATGCTGTTCTGGGGTCTTGCTCTGTCTCAGCCCTGCTCTCTTCTACAGGCGACATTTGAGGCACAGTGGTGATCCCTGTACTCTGCAACAGCTTTTCATACGAGGAGGATGAAGGTCTTTGGGTAAAATTCTTGAGCAGATGGAATCTTCAGCCCGCAGATAGCGTCGCCCACTTTCGTCATCTGAAGCCTGACGGTGCCCCCTTTACCAAGGAAAAGGAAGGAAAAGAAAAGCTTACTCTGCAAAAGCTCTGCACAGGAAAATGTGTGAACTGGAAAAGTGTTTGAAAGGATGCACCCATTATGTTTTCTGGAATCAGACATTCTGCAAAAAAGACGTCTTCTGCGTGCCCTGACTGTACAGAGGGGCCTTGAAACTGACCTGTGCTTTCTTCAGGCCCTTTCCAAAGAACTGCTGAAGCAGCCTGAGGATACACTATTCCAAAAGCATTCTCCTAATCCATGTCCTGAATGCACTGGCTACCATCAGCAGTAGCTAGAGATAGCTGCTGGTAGTGTCGGGGTTAAAGCTCTCCCTCCCCTGTGCTTACTTTCCTCTCTGGCGTAGAGGGTTATTTGTGTAATTTGAAGAATGTCTGTTTCCACCCTGAAAAGTTAGAAACTCTAACCTGTGCTCAGATCTTACCCAGAGAGGGCAGGTAGAAGGGTTTGGGCGTGATTGTTAGATGACATCTGAGAAAGCAGATTTGAAGTTTAAAGGAACACACCTTCAGCCAATTCATTTCAAATGCCTGAGTCGCCAAAGCCCTTTCTCTGCTCCTTCTGCCGTTATGATGGATATCCACACAGGAACTTGTGTCAACAGCTCCCTCCACGGACCATTCATTAGCGTTGCAATGTCACAGTGTCAGAAGCTTGGTACCATCTGGATTTTAATTTTGTTTTTAGGGGAGGAGTTGTGTTTTAGTTTGTCTGTCTGCTTTTAGATCTAGAAACTTTTTTTTTTTTTTTGGCCTCCGTGCACCACTTTTCTTCTCTTGGAATCTGTTCTTGAGCTATTCAGTGCCGCCTGTACTCTGCAGAGCTGGGCTGTCCACCGGCCTGGCTCCCTGATCTCTGCTAGCTGAGGGTGTCTGCATTATGTCTTTAACACTCAGCTTCTTGTGTCCCTTCCTATTAATTCATTTTCTCTAGATTTTGTTTTTAATACAGAAGACTTACAATAATGTGTATGTGTCTGTCTTCAATCTTCAGTTTTGCCGGTTGTAGGACAGACGTCTGGGACCAGAGTTGAGTAGTTCCTATGAAAAGTCTGCTGCCTTTATTGGTGTAAAAACTTAAGGCTGCCCATGAGTGTAATACTGTCTGATGGCAAAGTGTGGACATGCCTCCTGCACTGAGACTTTCACAGAATGGTTTCAAGATTGTTTTCATTCGTTTCCTGTTGAGAAAAGCCGCAGGGAAATGTCAAAGTAGTACTCAATGACATGTTATACTAGATTTAAGAAAAGGGCAATTTTTAATTTTTTATTGTTGGTACAATTGCCTGTGTGTGTTTTTCTTTATTCTCTCTTTATCTTGTGTAGTTTTCTTTCTTTCTCCTGGAAGAAGCCCTTTGATGTTAAATCTTCTCTTGCTCTGTGATTTAGAAGGGAAAGATTGCTTATCTGTTTGGAGTCTCTCATCAGATTTTCCCTAAGCCTCAGGATCTTCCCTCATTTCTTTTGTCCCAACACGTGAATCTGAAAGGGAGAGTCTCTGCAGGAGGTGAGGGAGGGGAGAGGAGACTGGGATGAGACAGGGAAGCCTGAGGGAAAGTACTGAAAGTCTGACAAACTCCAGAATTTCCCTCAGCTCTATTTCCCTCTGTTTCTCCATTTCCCTCAGCTCTAACCCCTAACATGGGGAAGAGTCAATCCTGACTGTCATATTAGCCAAAGGAGAATTTCAGTAATAAAATTATGTCCATGCCCAATCCGGGGAAAGTTTACATGTTGCCACAAAGACATACTTTATTCTTATCTCATTATTAAACTGTCTCAGGAATTCATTTGAAATAGAGTTATCACAACTGAGAACTAACAAACTTTTAGTGGACGATAGTGAAATTTTTATACAAAATAGATCTCTTCCATGACAGATTGTTATTAGCCTGGAATTCCCGGTGACAGGTCAGGTTGTGTGAAACTAAGACACAATCTAACAGCCTTTATGGTTTCATGTGTACAACTTTATTATTGTCTTTTTATTGTGTTCATAATCTAGCAATAATGCAGAAGAGGTGTGTGGTTTATCAGGGATGACCAGTGGTATATAGCATCTTGTTTAGAGAAAGTCAGTCCTCTTGTCTTATTGAGAATATATAGTTTAACGAGACACTTGCCATCATTTTCTTAACAGGGGTAATAAACAGAACAATTCTGCATAAAAGCTCATATCAGCTTCTTCCATGCCTCTTCTTTCAGAAGGCAGCCTTAGGGTTTAAGCAATTTACTGGTCTGACCCGCATCCTTTCTCTGCAGTCTGTGGTTCTTTTGTTTAACATTAGTATGTGGGCAAACAGCACTCTGAGCTGTGCAGAGCTTATCAGCCAGTGTTCAGTCGACTGGAACCCCATTCCATGTATCTGAGCGGGGCCACATTTAATACTTCACAGTGGGAGCATCTGCAGTTTTCAAAAATGACTTGGTTATCAGATAAACTCTGTCCTTATTTCTGACAGATGTGGTAGATGGTGGGTCTTCAGTATCATACCTCTCTGATACAAGTCATGTATAAAATACGGTCTGCTGGGAGACAGAGCAATGAGACCCACTATCCAAAGCCATGGCAACCTTATGTAACCACTATCCCTTTGCACTCTGGATTTACTTGCAGTACATGGGGGGAGGCGGGAAGCTCTTGGTTTCTCTTTTGAACTGAACGGGTAATTCTCATGTTATGAAAGTGTTAAATAGAGACGAAAGGTATTTTCAATGTTAGCTTAATGCTGTAGGACTCATTGGTAAACACTGGAAGGTGCTTCGGTGCCACGGTTTGATAAAAGCCAGGAGCCTGAGGGGCTGATGGAAATATTGATCATCTTGTACCCAATGGTACTGGTATGCTGGGAAATCAGAAGAATGTGCTTAGGAGACTTATCTGCCATTAACCTAAAATAATGCTAATAGAGTCTGTTAACTCAAAGGATCGTTTCTTAGGATTATTATTAGAATTTCATGAAGTCATTTTAACATATTGAGAAAGTACGAACTCATCCAATTGTTAAACACAAACTGTAATTTTGAGATTGTATACTCTGGGTGTACAGTGTTGGGAAACTATTTGGAAACTACATACGCTTTTCTTGACCTACGCGCATCTAATATATAAGCTAATTATTTCTTGCAGCTAGAACGTTTACTAATATGTGTCTTTTTCAAAAGAATGCTTTAAATGAATGCTGTGAGTGTGAGTCCTCGGAATTTATTCCCAAGAGAAGTTCCATGAGAGTAGAATAGTCTGCACCCTGCCTCGAAATCTCAGAAATTCTGAAGCAGCAGTGGAGTGATACTCGTGAAATAGGCAATGTAAAGGAGCGTCTGCAGTGTGGCCGGGGCTGACTTCCACTGGAGAGTCTCCTCCTCCATGCAGTTCACGTTCCTGGGCTTCTCTTAGAATTTAGCACATATGTTACGTTTTTGCTCCTACCTATAATTACTCCTTATATTAAAGCATTTTTCTCTCTAATTATTTCACTACGAGTAGCCCTCTTCACCTCTCAGCTCTCTGTTAATTAAATAATTTTAAATGTGTCTTTGCTATGAATTGTGAAGTGTTGCCATGACCATATGATAAAATAATTATTTGGGAGAGCAATTTAAATTCATATCTTAAACCCAGGGAGTGTCGGATACACAGTAAGACAGCACGTGGTACGTCGTCACATGTTACCAGGAGACACACCTCTGTGTCAGTTCATGGAAGAGATAATGTTATTTCGATGGACAGTATGGTCAGTTGAATATGCAAATCAGTGATTCTCGAGAAGAGAATGTGTCTTTTTCATTTCTTTCCCATTTTCCTATAGGATTCGATGATCTACTTTACAGATGGCTAAATGCATCCGAGTAGTATCCTTAAACAGGCAAGCCTGCTATTTTTTTTTTTTAACTTCAGTCTTTCAAACTTCCCCTCCCCCTTTCTCTTCTTCATATTCTTTTCTTTGCATCTAAAGCCAGCCGAAACAGCAGGTGAAAAGGGCAGTCTTGGATGAGCCATCCAAGAAGCAGCCATTAAGAAATATATTCAATCTCAGGCTAGAAGACATTCGTGTGTCTCCCTAGTCTCACTAATGTGTGTTAGCCAACTGTTCATGCAGAAATTGTAACTGTTAATGAGGGTTAAAAGGAAATTTTAAATTAGGTGTCATCTTTCCACTAAGGTACCTCAACTGTTATATCCTGTCTACTTTTTTTTTCCTTCTTATCTCTTGATCTTAACACAGCCTACTTCTAAAATTAACAATGATAATATTTTGAAACGAAACACACCCACCCAATCCATGCCCGTGTGTTTCCTGGGTCTAACATTTCTGATTGCTCACTGTTTTTCCTAACACTGAACATTGCGTGTCACACGCCTTGCATGGCTACAGACTCTGCCCTTTCTCACCTGCTGATTTGGTTGGCTTTAGATGCAAAGAGAAGAATATGAGAAAGAGAAAGGAGGGGGGGTTTGGAAGACTGAAGCTGAAAAAGAAAAAAAAAGGCAAATGTTTTTAGCGCCTTCATCCAGACATGTGTCCCCTTACTCTGTGACATGGCTGCTCCAATGTTGCCATGGTGAGGATTTCTAATCATCCCTACACATGACAGGCTCCTATTTGTCTGCGCTCCCTTGGGTGTAAATTTCTAGGCTTAAAAAAAAATCCATGTGAGCGTATCATCCGCCGTGCAGATGTTTCGCTCCTTTAGAATATCAGGCAGCTGCTTGTGCCACCGTAGACAGCTAATTGGAGTCTGCATGGTAGGAACAGAGGCGCAATTATGGCATAAATACACATCCTCTGGTGAATCATTGTATCTCTATTAACAGAAAATTTTAAACAGTGCTCAGAGTGTAATTAGTGTAGTTGATAAAGTTGTAAAACATGTAAATAAGGGAAATAGCAGGTACGTGGCCAATCCACTATCCAGCACCAGGGGATGCAGATTATTGCCTATTTAGAAATAATTAGCAAGGCTGCATTAGCAAAGCCTGTGTCCAACAGAAGCAAGGCAAACATTTATTCTGGTAACAGCTCTTTCTGTGCTAGCCATGAAAATCTACTAATATTGGTAATTTAGCCCTCATTACCAGAGGATAAAGCATGAAAAGAGCTCAGACATGAAATATGACAAGTAATATTAATTTTTATTCCAGAGGAAAGGATGCTTCCCTGGGCTGCATGCTGATTTCTCTGCAGGGTCTCAGCAGTGCGTGCAGAGGAGGCAGTGGGTATCTGGTAGTTGAGAATTCAGGATATGGAGCTGACTCCCTGCTGGAAGTGTACCCTGGGGTGACTATGACAGTGGCTGATGAAGCATGCCACTGTTAGTGCCCAGCCAAACCTCAGGTCACAGTTCAAAACAAGCACTCAGCCATTAAACTTCAGTCCTTATGGACCTGTGAGGGTTTATGTCCCCATTCCGGCTCTCTCCCGCCCTCCTGGCTCCTTTTCTCCTTATTCTGACATTTTTCTTTTTTCTCCCTGGCAATGATTTTGCAGAGCTACACCGGCAATCAGATTGATTTTTGTGCTTGTGCCGCCCTCTGCAAATGCTTCTGATAATGAGCCTTGGCTGTTGTTGGAGGGGAGCTTGTGGGAGGGCTGGATTCAGCTGGGCTCCAGCTCTGTCCTGTGCTCAGGGTAAGAAATGATCCTCCGACTCACACGCATTGAAGACGGTGGCACTGAAGAATATCACCCCGAGGCCAGGAATTGTGAAGAGCAAGAATTTGGAGCTTGTTTTACAAATACACTTCCTAATGAAGAGAAATGTAGAAGCACCGATAGTTTCTGGCCCCTCAATTCGTTTTCCAGGCAGTAGGATAAAACAGCGGTCTGTCTGGGGAAGGGCCGCCTCTCTTGCATTCATCTCAGCTTGTTCGCGTGTTCTTTGTTTTAGTCTGGAATTAAGACGGAGTCCTGTGTAACAAGCATGCTTTGTGTTGTTTCTAGGCTTTAGCGGTCCCTTGTTACCTCTCTTGAAAACAGGTTTAAATGTTTCCAGGTACACACATGGGGAGTTGCTTTCCTCAATTTTCTAAATTGAGTTTTACCAAACTCTATTTGAGTTTTTTTTTTCCCCTAAATTGAGTTTTAGCAATAATAATAATAGTAATAATAATATTCAAATTCAGTCTGGAATTCATAGAACATCCAGAATATCACTTATGCCTTGCGTATCTTGTATATTTTAGAACTTTTAAAAAACGAAGATGGCATATTCATAAACACATCGAAACCAGCATATGGTCTACCCGTATTGAAAATATTAAAATTATAACTCTACATTCTAACTTAGGATGCGATGGAGACTCAATACCAGTTCCTATCCAGGCACACGAAGGAACAGGGGTGGTGTCTCCTTGCTCCAGCATCAGCTGCTATTCTGATAATCCTGAGGAGTCTAACTGAGCTTGGCTTTACACTGGGATGTAGGTTCTGTACACCACAGTGACTGAGGAAACCAGGAATGCCGCTTCATTTTACGCCACATCTGAATGCTGGTCAGTATCTGCAGCACGGTTACATGCAGTGCAGAGGTGTACATTTACATGTTGTATCTGTCCTGCCAATCCAGAACTGGGCTGTATTAATTTCTGAATTTCAAGGGCATATTTCTTTTTTGTTTTCTTTCTTGCTTTTATTAAAGTTCTCCCACCTCTGGATCAAATGTGTACATATCCATATTATGTCTGTCTATATTCAGCAACCGAGCTACAGCCAGTGCTGAGTTGTAAGGATCTGTTTCCTTTCTTTTCTTTAAGTGGTCCCACTTTAGAGCCATCTTTCTTTAATTTAGCATCGCCCTGCCCGTAGTGAGTTGAAATGATCACCTCAATTTCCTTCAGATGACCTTTCTACAAGTTCATGGTTTAAGAAGGTCTCTCAGCCTCTGTTTCTTTAACTATGAAATTGAAACTCTCTCCTTGTTTACGACGGTTTAGGATGAGAATCCTTCGACATATCGCATTGTGAAATCCTCTGCAGACTGTGAATATGGGCACCAATTAGTGCTCCTGTGATCCTGTCCATGACTGTTTACATGTTTTACTCACTGGACAGAGATATGAACACATCGATTTAACTCCGCGATCACACTTGGACATTTGCCTTGGTTTTAAGACAAAGCACAAATACCGTTACAGCATGTCACTAAATTGATCTCTGACTGTGCCTATACACTGCTAAGTCTGCTGATTCACAAATGTGATCTCAGTCAACCAGCCAGATGTTTGTTGTATGGGATGCCAAAATTGCCACTTTATCTGATTTTATTCGAGAAACTTACTGTATGCATAGAGATTATATAAACACAAAATTAATCCTTAATTGCTCTTATTTTAAATTCGTATACATATTCTATGAATCCCATGTACCTTGCTAAGTGCACATGAATGCTTTCATATTATGCACAGTGCACAGCCTTCTGAGAAGCTGCCTAGAGCAAAGTCGTGCTCAAGTTGGGAGTTTTCTCATAAGAAGAGGCTGAAGGACTCCCTTTCTTCCTTGGGAAATCTCTAGGAAATCAAAGTAATAATAATTGCAAAGGGCCTCATTCTGGTATTCTTCTCTGTCGGCTTCTGGTGTGTATCAAATGGTTACTATGTGGAAATGGGATACAGCTTCTCTCAACTCTAGCCCATGTCCACCACCTTCACTAAACTGGTACTAAAACAGCAACTGATACCAAGATCTCTGCAAGGTCAGGGTGCACTTAGAGGAAACAGGAAGCGAAATGGTCCTTAATTCAAGTGAACCGCTGTTACCTTTATTCACGTAATCCTTCCCTCCTCCCTCATTGTCCTCACCTGAAATGGGAGAAAATAGGTCCCACCAAGAGGATCTGCAGAATCAGGTTAAATTCAAGTACAAGAATCAGCTGATGGGAGCAGGGTGTGCAAGGTGCCAAGGCCTGACATAGTTTACATCGATTTACCTTTGGCTCCCACTGAAACAGTGCTTGCTGTGGAGATCTTGCAGCCACATATTCCAAAGACACTATTTTAAACTTAGTTGGAAAGATAATTTTATATATTTCTTACATGCAAAATCGTATGTGTAGATAGTAAATTCTACATGCCAAGTATTTAGGCCAGTTTTGTTATTTCTCTGGTGCTCTCAGAAGAAACCAGTAACTCATAATTTTGCCATGGCTGACAGGTACCCCACATAGCGCTTCAGAATCTCTTGGGTATTACTCATCCACTAGAAAAGAAACAAATTATAATCTGTCTGTATTACTAGCTCTCTCGCTCTCTTTCTCTCTCCCCCTCTCTGTCTTTCTCTGTCTGTCTGTCTGTCTTCCTTTTTATATTTCTTTCTTTCCCTTTTAAATTACAGACACAGAGTGCTCATTGTAAATCTTTCAGGCTGGAGAACAATATTGCACACAGATCAGGCAGACAGCCCATAGGGTGGAATGGAAAGGCACAGCTGACATCTGCATGAATGCGTAGGTATTCCACGGGTACTGGAATGGTTTTTGCTCGGTCTAAAGTAATTCGTTAATGGTCAAAAAAGCTAGCTACTCATCCTTTAGTGTAGAAAATGGCTGACTTGTTCACTCTAAGAATTTCTTATTAAATTGTTTATTAATAAAAAAAGTCTTTCTTTTTCTATTGTATTTCTTATAATATAGATCACAAGGGTAGAGGAATAGGACTGCATGATAGCTAGTAAAGGATCAATCTAAGGGTCTATATGAAGAGATCAAATCCAAAGGCCTATATAAAGGAATCACATCCAGAGGTCCATATGCAGGGATCATATTCAGAGGCCTGTGTGGTCTGGATGGAATGTAGAAAGATGTTAAGAGTGTTAGTACACACCTTTAATCCAAGTATTCAGAAGGCAGTGATAGTAGAGGTCTTTAATTCCAGCACCTAGGAGACAGAAAGCAGAACTCAGAAGGAGTCAGCGTCAGACAGGAAGTGACATCTGAGACGAGTCGGAGGAAGAGCAGGCAAAGTGACAAATCAGAGGAAGAGTTAGCTGACTGAGTCAGAGTGAGGACATGCCCAACTCTAACAATAGAAAAGCAGGCTCTCAGCTCAGAGAGGTGGTCTGAAGCAAGTAGTCTGAGGCAGAGGATAAAAGACATGGGGGATAAGACACAGAAGCAGTCTGTGGAGTCTGAGGAACCTGGCAGAAGTCAGGATCAGATGGAAAGAGTGAGTCAGTTTGAAGCCAAGCACAGCAGTTCAGTCAGAGAAGTTGTGGGCATCAGTCAGAGTCAGCCAGAGTCAGAAACTGTTAGTCGGCTTAGAAAGTCACTTTGAACCAGCAGCTTGGAGAAGAGCTTGAGTCAGAACAGTGAGTGAGTTGATCAGGACAGCTCTGAGTTCAGAAGGAGCTGGTCAGAGTGATTCAGTCAGCAGTAAGTCTAGGAGGCTGAAATGTTCTAGGCTGTGTGGAGGCTGAAACTTTCCAGTTCTAGGCTTAAAACTAGATTATATGGAGACCTAAATGCTCCAAGGCTCCAGGACTAGGACTAGGGATTGAATTAGTAAAAGAATAAGTCTTGTACCCTGAATCTACGTCTACAATGAGCAAACAGATCTTTGATTGAAAAAATATATATAGATAGATTTTAAAATCTCTATATATGATATATATTTATTTATATGTATTTAATCTATGTTTTATATAAATACATATTTTAATATATATTTTAATTTTAATTATATAATTAATTATTTTATTGTAGGTATTGTATATAAATATATATAATATATTATGTATTTATAAATATATATTATATATGATTATTATATAATAATATATTATATATCATATATTATATATGATAATCAATTATATATATATATTATATAAATATATATATATATTTTATAACACATATATATAAAATATATATAAATATATATTATATATATAATGTGTTATCATATATTTTATATATAATTGATTATATAACTATGATTAATTAAATATAATATATTTAATTAATTTAATATACAGTTAAATATTTTAAATATATATGTGTGTGTATATATATAGATAGATATAGATATAGATATAAAATAGCTGATAGTCTAAATGAACTCCTTTTAAATTATTTCTCTGTACTTGTACTTGCAAAATAGTATTGATTAGGACTCAGAGAAAAATAGAAAGAACCAGCAGTGTGGTGAGTATCAGTTTTCTTAGTATTAATGAGTAGTGCAGGTCCCTCCTTTGAATCTTAACTTTTGCAATCACATTAGGCTCTCCTGCCCACTGCTCTCTGTCCTTCTACGACCGAGTAAACAGAGAAACAGCACAGACTAAGATGGGAAAAATGCTTCCTAAGAAACTAAGCAAACTGATTGACCAAGAAGCTTCTACAAATCACACTCCTTTATGGAGCAGATTCTTTCTGATTAAGTTTTTCTTTAAAGAATAATTAGATTCCCCTTGCAATCTCCCGGATTCTTAAACCAATCAGACATAATGAAAATCTCTTCGTTTGTTTGATTTTGCTTTTTGAGACAGGGTTTCTCTGTTGTAGCTCTGGCTGTCCTGGAACTCACTCTGTAGACCAGGCTGGACTCGAACTCACAGAGATCCACCTGCCTCTGCTTCCAGAATGCTGGGATTAAAGGAGTGTGCCCCAGCCTCCTGGCCATCTTTGTATCTTACACATGTATGGACAAATATGTAATGTGAAAAAACAAAGAGCATACTTGAGTCATGGAAGCCAGGGACACGTGCGGAGGTGTCTGTGGTCATCTCCGGTGTCTGTCACATCTTCATGCAGATACTTTGTTCACTACAGATATTTTTTTTTTCTCCAAAAGTGAAAGCCTGCCCTAATAAAGAGAAATTGAGCATTCCTTGCGTTAATTGACTTTGGTGTCAAATAAACGGTCCAGGCCCTTGATATAACTAGTACCCAGGAAGGCACAGGCAAAAACATTTTGTTAAAAATCACCAAGTCATAGATTAACTGAGTTCTTATTTTCCGACTAGGCGCTTCTCAAAGAGAAGTAACAAAGCAGACAGAGCTCTTCATAAAGTAATCTTGAAACATATACACAAACAGCAACAGTGGACTCAGAGCATTGTATTTACATATACATACATGTAACATATATATATATATATATAAATGTCTGTGCGTGGCGTGTGTGTGGATGTGTGCGGGGGGAGGGAGAGAGAGAATAATAATCAAAGGGAAGGAGGTTATCAACCTGAGAGCTGGGAGACATGACAGGGTGCTTGAGTGTGGCCGCAGGGAGGGAAAGCAGAGGAAAGTGATGTCATTTTATTTCAATTAGAAACTTATTAAATAATACAAAAAAGAATCATTTCTTCAGTCTTCCTAGGCATCTCATGTAGGTGTCCTGCTGAACAGTGATTGTCTGAAACTACCGGCTTCCTGTGTAGTCCTGAACAAGCCCAGACACGGCCATACACAGCCCAACCCTTCCTCCCTGCTAGCTGTTACTTTGCACTACCCTGAAGGCATCATCCCTTTGACAAAAATCACTGTTTTCTTTCACTGCAGCTTTTTGCAGATGGCCTTGTTTAACTGAATGAATGCTTCATGAAGTCTTTGGGGTTATTTGAAAGGTCTAGACTAAAAGTTACAGTCCAACTAAAAGTTAAAGTCCAATTAGAACACCGTTCCTTTATATAATTTATTTTGGTAAATATCAATATTTATATTTTTACTCTCTTACTTCTATTTTAACTTAATTAGTGAGATAGGGGTGTAAAGAATAAGACTTGAGAATAACAGGAATTAATATTAATGAACGCTTATCCAGAAACGTAAAATATAAGCATTTAAAATTAACAGACTTGTAGCCTGACTTGATGCAGAAAATAATGAAGCAGTGTGAGTCACTAGATAGTAGATGACCAGGTTTAAAACCAAAGAAGTAGAAAGGAAGAAAAATGAGAAGCAGATGGGCTGGTCAAGATCCTTTTTTATAACATATATATATATATAATTCTGGTCAAGATTTTTATTATATATTTTCAGCGCTGAATTCATTGACACATTTGGAGTACAGATATTGCTGTTTAATCAGAATGCTTTGTAAGATGTATTTGTAAGAACTCCAGAGTATAACAAATCTTTGTTTTATAGCATTGATATAGTTGAATTATTTATTCTTTACTATGATTCTCTTTATGATAATTTGTGTGTGGGTGTCAAATGAGTGAATAATCATACAGACACCTTTGTGCCATCTTATTTGGTTCAAAGACTTTCCTGTCTTAGTTTTCTCACTAGTTTATATCTTTGGAGTACATGGAACTTACTTGTTTCTGCACAATGGGAGATCTATTACAACAAATACATAGGACCAAAAAAAGTAGAGTCCAGCTTCCATTCGTGTGTTCTAAGTTCATCCCATGAAAACACCTAGGATGCATTATTTCTTGCCTTATTGCATAGTTTCCCATTAACAACAAAAAGGTCCTTGGAAATACCGTAAAACTGAGAATTTGGTTTTGGTCCTAGAACCATATTCTACTAATGCTTTTCACCCTCAGTTTATTCTTAGTAATCGCTAACCACTTACACTTTTATCTACCAAAAGGAAAAGTTCCACAGTCTCTGTCTAAAAGGAAGAAGAGAAAGGGGAAAATTTTTCAAATCCAAGACTAATATATTTTTTTTACATAGTTGCTCATAAAACAATAAGAAGCAAGCTTGTCCAGAGGATGCTCACTTTAAATTAGCTGCAACTGTGCAAATTAAAATAGTTCAATAAGTAACCTGGGCTGGGCTTGCTATAGCATGTAGCTAATTGATATGTTATGGTTTGAAGAATCCCTTTTTATATTAAATGTATATATAATGCATAGTTTATGGATGATTTTGCAAAGCGATTTTTAAAAAAGCCAGAGATAGTTGCAGCTTAAAGTTAAATCTGGAAAGTAAGCTTTAAAAAGATCATCAGTTTGTGCCAACTTTTATCAATACAAACCAAGCCATATAAAACTAGTAATTTTCTCCCCTTTTAAAAAAATGATGCATTATGGATTAAAAATCACATTTAATTTTACTAGATGTTAACAGCACAAGGTTGTGACTCCAGCTCAGTGTTGCCATCTGAAAATTAAGATGGTACTAGAAATCACCCTTGATGATTGTTCCTCGGGATAGAGCGAATGAGGTAGTTGTTACGTTGTTCTTAATGGGAATTATATTAACGCTACTATCAAACGGCAGTTGAAGCTCCTGCTTTTAGAGTACTGTGCTCACCCTGGAATACTGGTCAAAACCAGTCCAGATCCAACAACCACATTAGCCCTTTTCTTGGTTTGTTTTACTTAAGACAATGTACTTTTTTTTTCAGTTCTAATGATGGAACCTGGAGATTTACATGTGCTGGGCACGTGCTCTGTCACTGAGTTACACGCAGTCCAGCCTGTTTCCAACTGCTGTTTAAATGTATTAAACAATGTTTATAAATGTTCGGAATGTGGGGTGATAATACTGCTTACCACATATGTCTGGACGTCAAAGCACGACTTGTAAGAGATGGTTCTTCTAACAACTAGGTTCTGGGGAAGAAGTGAGGTTCTCAGGCTTGGTGGCAAAAGAATTTTCCCACTGAGAAACCTTGCTGGGCACCAGACCCGCATTTTGAAGACAATTCACTGAAAAAGTTAATTTAGATCTGTTTGGTCTCAAACTCACAAACTGCTGGCTGAGATACCTATCTAACATGCAAAGTGAACCCAGCCACGAGGTTCTCCTAGCATCCCTCTGCCTTTACCTGTTGTGAAGTCCTCCTGGTTTGCATACCCTCCTCCTACTGGGAACTCTCCAGTCTAGGGGACTGGTACCACTCCTAAACCAGCATCATCCCTCACTACATTCTAGATGTTTGTCCTTGTACTCACAGAGAAGTGAAGCTCTGGCCCCTCATCCAGCAAACCTCTGTTTATAAAGACCAGTACAAAAAACTCAACTCTTCAAGACGTGGGGTTTTAGAGCTCCACATCTGAAAATATTTATACAAGTAATATCATATGGGCTGCGTGGGTTGTTTTCTATATATTAAGGAAAATATATACACATACACACACACAACAAACACACACGAACAGCACACACACACCAACGATTAAAGAAGAAGCCATGAATTTGAATGAGAGCTAGAGGAGGTACGTGGGAGCATTGAGAAGCAAGATAGGCAAGGGGGAAATGATGCACTTATAATATCAAAGCAAAAATTATTCAAAAACTAATCTAGCTCTATTTTAATATATGTGATTTTAACCCACTTCCATTTATAAGCAATTTATAATACAACCTAAACTTATACATAAAATGATACAATTAGTATATACTATGCTTTGTAATTATATTCTACTTTCAGAGGAAACATTCATCAGTTTGGAAGTAACACATATTGAAGATTTTAAAGTATGTGCTTTCATTTCCAGACAATGGGAAAGGATAGCATCATTTATAATTTGTAGTATTCGGATGTTGTTAGGAAACACACCCACCAATGTCTGTATCTTGGAGAAGAGTTGTGACAAACAGCTCGAGCAAGCCTTTGCAAACTATTCAGCTGTTTTCAAAATATCGGTCTTTTGAAGGAGGATCTATTATTAGCTCTGCATCTCTGAACAAGGAGAGAGAGTCTCCAAGAATTTCAGCAGCCAGGCCAAGTTTCCCAAGCTCGTGAGAGACGCATCAGTCTGACTCTTGGGCTGAGATGCCGGCAGGCCTGGTGAGTGAGCATGAGCTATCTAAGTTCCTCTACTGTGGTTCATAGCATGTGCAAAGCACAGGCAGAAGGCTAGCCTGACATCTTGAATGGTTTGTGTTTTTGATACCAACTGATGTGACACAGTTATAGGAATACACACCCTAACACTCATGGGGTGGGGGAGACAACGGGGCCCGAATGACACTGAAGACACATGATCGATCTCGCAATATTAAAAAGTCAGTAAAGAGGGCAACGATAACTGTACAGGGATGAAAGAGGAATGTGTTTAACAAGGCCGAGGGTAACTGTCCAAACCGAGCAGAGTTTGCACTATTTTAAATTATCAACACACAAAGAAATTACTCAAATCTGAGTAACCTGGCACGGCCCTTTAATGGCTTAAAATTTAAATAAAATGTTATTTTTACCTACCATGTTTCTCATTTTAAAAGAGTGCAGGGAGAAGGAAAGGAGACTCACTTTTTCCTCTGGACTTCATTCAGTGTTTAGACACCACAACACATCGGGTGGGAATGACTCAGCAGTTTTGGGGAGGAGCGGTTATATATCCTGTGATTTAATTTTATAAAATATTCCCAAGCTAACATATCATAACTCCTGTGGTTACCTTTACAATGAAATATAACAATATAGAAACTGGTATCCTTACCACAAGCAACAGTTTAATTTACAAATCCATCATTTACTCAATACAAAGTAACTGCTAAGACACACTGACCCAATCACATCCCCATGCTGAAGGACAAACCCAGCGTTGCTGTATCTGAGTTGTATCTGAGTGTCTGAGTTGGCTGTTGCGTAGAGAGAGCGATGGAGACGGGAAGATCTTTCTTCAAGCCGTAGCTCTGCAGTAATGCACTTCTTCCATCTTTGTTAGGGGCTGCACACTGCCAAGTGTCTGGTCTTCCGTGTGTATTTTGTTATTCTGAAGTCCATGGATTTTATTTGAACGAGCAATCTTCAGTTTCACTGATAGGCAGAGGAACTCATTTCTTTTTGTCTGTTGTCTTTTCTCCCCTGTGGGAGAAACCATGGGCTCTTCCTCTGGGATTCCCCACAATCCAATGGGTGTTCTGGAGACATCTGTTTACTGAATGAAGAGTATAAAACGGAAAAAAAAATCAGGATCTGCTATTTTGGGAATTAAAAGATTTTAAACCCCTTGCTTAAATTAAAAACTACAAATGAGGGGAAATGCACTTTTAATGGTCTTTGTATTTGATACTTAAAAGGAAACAGGACCTTTGAAAAGTGAGAAGTCAAAGATAACTCAAAATTTAAATGATAAGTACTTACATGATGAAATAATTGCTAATAATGTACATATTATTCTCTATGTCTGCTCCCAATGCAGAAAAAACAGAGTCAGTGAGGTTGAGTCTGATTTATTTTTAAAGATCAGAAAAAGCCAACTCATTGAGTAAGTCATTGTAATGACGGGGCCATTCGCAATAACACAAGCCTTTACCACATTTCTATTTAAACTTTTGTATTTATGATACAATGATGAAAAACACTACTTACCATTTACCAGTAACTAACTAAAAACCAGATCTCTCCTCTTTAGTCTTTGTTATCTGACAAAATCATGTTTCTCAAAAGTCCTCCTCTTCCCCCTCATCTTTGTCTTCTTCTTCATCATCTTCCTCTTGTTGGTATACGTACTTTCTCCTCTTCTGTAATAGGGGATCGCTGACTTGATTCATCAATGAAACGTAGAAAATTTAAATATCTTTAGTTATAAGAAACAGGGTGTAGCTTATCAGAAAGCAACAACAACGAAAAGACCTAAAATGACATAAGGGGGTACCAGCATTTCACAGGATAGTACTGAGAGAGGTCAAGACCAAGACTAAAAAGCATCCTAATGATTAGGAGCTCTTCGACTCACGTGTTACAGGAATTGATGCAAAACCACACAGCTAGATATTCTGTGTCCAGCCGCCGATTGTATTAGTGACATTATCAAAGCTTATACAACCAGGGAGTTTATAGAGACAAGAGTGTGTTCTTATGATGAGAAAAAAAGAAAAATTAGGATGTACGCACACCACACACACTGACACACACCCATTTAGGAAACGTGGATTTCCACTGATAGCACATAGTTCTGAGCTTGACTTTTAAAAGTCATTTGTCTGTATGAAATAACTTATTTTGATTTCTTAAAATAGGATCATTTAGTTTTGAGAGCTTTTGTTCTTCAATTCTATCAATCTATGGTCATATAGACAAGAAACCTAAGGCAAATTCTAGAACTCTGGGTTTTAAAACATAATCAGAAACTGTATTAAATAAATCATTAAACTGTCTTAAAAGAGTATATCATAACTAGTAATAGTCTATTGATATTGCAATTGTGTCAGTGTCACTAAAATTCTCCTTGCATTACTTGCACTACCCAATCTTATAAATTTGCTTAACAAATGATAAGCAGACAAGAATGCAACTCCAAAATTTCTGAATAGGAAAAACTACTGAAAAATGTCTATTATATTGGATACAGCTAATAACACATCTGTAAATGCCCAGAGTATTACTTGGTTAATCACAAAATCCAAGTTTACTGTCAAATATGTGGCACGATATAATTTGTTAGTTTATATTATGTGTCTTTCATAAGTTCCACTTCAAAGACAAGATTCTATGCCAATCCAAGTATACCCATTAACAAATGCACTGAGGCTCAAAGGTGCTAAAGCACACTTTATTCTCCAGTCGGAGACATTGTCATCTTGACCCCTGTATACTGCCGCTGAGCACAGAGGATTTACTTTGAAGCTTTCATTTAAGGGCTTGAGTTATTATCCTTTGCTAGACCTTTGTCCACGGAGTATTTATCATGTTGCCCCGTAAAACTAACGTGTGAGAAAAGTGAGAAAAGGAAGTCATAGATTTGTGATTTATAAAGACAGGAATGGTATAAATCAGACTTTAAAATCCACTTCTAGGTACCTCTTATATAATCCATTTATAATCACAAGACACCCCCAACAATGTTTACACATTTTGAAATGTAAACATTAATGAAAATTAGAAGTTCTTCATGATCTATGATTTCTTGGATCTATTACCACACATTGTTTATATTTATTACTGGAAAGGAAGGGTGCACTGTGTTATTTTTAAAGGTACAGAAAGAAATAGTTTTCAAGCTGTTCTGTTAATGAACTGGAAATAGTAACCCTGTCAAATCTAATATAAAAATAGTGTTATAGGCCCATGGCATCTATTTATTACTAGAGAACAAAAGCCTTCATCCATTTCCTTTAGAGAATGACATTTTTGTAATTCTCTGCCCATTTCATTTGTTCCAGGGCCTTTGTGGGGTGACAAATATCCCACTAAAATGGCTACTGATACTTGATAGGATAATGTGCAGCCCCTTAGGACAAGGGCAAAGGCAGCAAACTTATCATCCTTTAGTTTAGCTTAGCATGGGTCAGTAACGGCACCAGAGGTGACAGAAGACGTTAAAGTGTGGGAAGCAAGCGCTGAATCGGTAGGAGGGGAGTTTTTATAGTTTATCCTTTCTTTTGCCAAGAAGCTGTGGAGACAGCTTGAATCACATTGTTGATCTGGTTCACTGCACACCACACTAACTGTTTCTGGAAAAGAAGAGCAAGGGAGAGAGAAACCCAACACTTACGGGTCATTCTCCTCAGCAGCATGGGGTGTTGCAGCATGTCCTGTAGGAGGAGGAAACGCATATTTAATATTTTAGCTTCAAGTTCGTATTTTCGGAATGCATTATCCCGCAGGAAGATCTCTGGTGAATAACCAGCAGGACATCTCCAGACTATCAACCTGATCATTTGTAGAGAAAACAGCATTAGCAGGGCTGTCTTTCATTGGGAAATTTTCTCAGTACTATTTTCTGGGTTATAGTATACTAATAGGACTCTACTTAAAACTTTCACTAAAATATGTTCCCCAAATATAGTACTTTGAGTTTATCATTAACACTTGTCCATAAGGACAATTGACTTGCATTAAACCTGAATATTCATATTTAACTCCTGAGAAATTAAATTAGTAGAGAACTCTCCTTTAGAATCTCTTTTTTTAAAAGAAAGGATGTGTACCAGCTGGCATATTACCCCTGATCCCATTAAAAGATCACGTGAGGAAATTCTTCTAAACACTTCTCAGCTCAAACAAACGAAAAAGGCAAAGAAAAAGCATCAGTTCCTCATTAGGCAGGTATCTCTCGACGTGGCTGTCACTGCACACGGTGACACGCACAGCAGTACGATGGTTATATTGTGATGTCTGTGGAAGCACATCTGGTAAAACGATTTCCGTTTTGTAGTATTAGGAAAACACTTTTTATGTTCCATGTGATCTGAATTAATTCACTTAAAGATGTCAATGACGTAGTGCAAATATTCCTCAAGGACTGATAAGACAAAGAGCTAAAAACTGCGACCTAGCCTCACAAGACTCCAACTCAACCCAAGGGCTTCACAGCTTGGTGAACACTTACCACCGTGACGGCCCCATTAGAGTCAGGAGGGCATCACTGAAACATTTGTTTTTCTTCTTTAAGCTGGGGAAAGGTCTACTTCCATAGTTTTTTCAGTATTATAATTACAATGGAGAATGACAAGAACTACAAGTTATATGTACGAAAGGAACTTTTTTAATTGTGTGACATATTTTGCAGTTTGATATAATTATAAGGTGCGTTTTAATATGTGGAGCATTTTCCGGCAGACTCCTTTTATTTCAAGCATATGTGGAAAATTACATAATGCCAAATTGCAAGAAGATGAAGACAAACTGATACCTACTTTGAAATAAGCATGTTAAAATAGTTCACGTACTTTGTCTCTGAAGACCTGGTCGTGTGTTCCTAATAGTGCTATTCCTGGCTAAAATTTATACAGTACTTTCCCGATTGAGCCGGAAATTGTTCCCTCTTCAGAGAGAGGTTCATGTTTATCTCCAATGCAGAGGAACTTGTTTTAGTTTTGAAGGTAAATTGAACAAGTGATTGCCTTCATATATCATGTGATTCCTACGTGTTTATGGCTGTAACTTTTCTACTTAACACATTTTATTCGTCCCCATGCCTGTCACTGGTTTAAGCAATCTGTGGGTAATTGATTTCTTCTGTAAAACAGATAACATTTGCTTAAAGCTCTTCCGATAGCTTTACAGCCCCTGCATTAGGAGAAGCACTTCCATCACCGCTGGCATTCTTATAAAATATAATTATTATATATCTATCAGAGACTAAAATAAAAGAGGAGTAGGAAAAGGCGGTGCGAATGCCCAGCCTCCGTGCTCCGGGCAGCTGTTCTGCTGGTGCCCGGGCAGCTGTTCCTGCCGGTGCCCAGTGAGCCACTGGTGACTCTCGTCTACTGCCCGGGGCACACGGCCTGAGTTTCACTGTTTATTTGAACAAACCGTAGTCTCTTCAAATGCTAACCTCAGCTCCGAGTATTAGACTCCCTACTAGAAAATAAAATATCTTTCCTTTGACCAATGACTACTTTCCAACGAAGACTCCATTTTCACTCCTGTGTTCAGCAAGGTAAATATGTAAAAAGTTCCCAAACAATTTTAGGGTACACATAAATTAAGTACAAATAACTTCATACTGTCAGATTGTTTTCCCTTGTTTTCATTTTGCTGTCTCTCAAGACCCAAAGCAACTGCCACTTTAGACTCTAGCATGCCTCTTACCCTAAGATTAAAGTAGCCCTGTTGAAGCCTTCCTAGTGGCATGGTCCCTAACACAAGGTAGCCAACTTAACTGAGTCTTGCACTTTTTCCAGTATGCACATATTTATCAGACAAGAGTTCAGAGAGAAGGGGTATCATAATTATGTGTTGAAGGAAGTGTGGACAATCATCTGTTCACCCCAAATAAGCCACCAACAACAGAGCAAAGAAAGAAGTCTATTGAAGGCTAATTTAACTATCCAGCAAGTTTGTCGGGGTTACATGCCGGGTAAGAGTTCATTCTAGGAATGGGGGCCTCTGCGGCAATCGCATCACCAACAGCCCATCCAGGGTGGGTGAGGACGCATTAAAACTGGTGTCAGGAGCTCCCTGCACAGTTCTGCAGAGAGCTGTGACTATGGGAGAGACTCCTCTCCCTAGCAACTATTACTGGCTACTAACCTTGGGGGGCAGTGGGAGGAGTCTTTGTGGATATTTTTACTTTCAGAAGTTTTCTGAGACTTTTAAAAAATCTGCTTATTTTCTGGGCCTTCCTTATGTTTCTTTGACTTCTTTGAGTCTCATTGTCTTCTCATTTCTGAGGAAACAGCTACACAGCACTACATAAGGTCAAGGATATATATATATATATATGTATATAAATTTATATATATATATATATATATGTATATAAATTTATATATATATATATATATATTTATCTTTCCTAATGACTCCTGGCTAAAATAGCAAATATTTTTCAAATCTCAGACACCAGTTCATTGCAAAATTATATTGTCAGCTGAGTGTATTGACAAAGAGGAGAGAAAGACACCAATATGATTCACTTTGACCAATGGAATGTCGGTCTTGTAGACTTAGGCACAGTATATATACTTTACTATCACCTATAATATTTAGGAGAGGCATAGAAAAAGAGGGGCAAGTAGCCAGTCAATCAGATTAGCAAAGGACAAACGTTTGAGCTTTCCTATAATAATTAAAGCTACTTAATGCTTTCAGTTTCAGGTGAATGTCCTGAGTAATGGGCAGAAAGTCAGTTTCTCATTTTCCCCCTATTTTCCTAATAGAATTATTCATTTATAATTCATGCATTTAAGATTGCTTCATGCTTAGTCTGTAAGTTTTATGCAAAGATTTGTAATTCTGAAAGAGTCAACGTCTATACGGGACCCTCTTGATGAGTAATTTTCATATCTGTCTTATTTTTAGCCTTTCTCCTTAAGTTTCTTCATTCAAATGTAAGTTAGGAAGAGGACCCCCACCTCCCCTGCCTGTGGTGACAAGTCTGCCCTCGAGACTGTTGTTCAGGAGCTTTCCTGCTCTCTACTAAGCTCCACTGCCTGCTTGGTGGTGAGATCGTCCTTGCACAGCCCACTTCCGCTGCCTCAGTTCTCCACTCTGCCGCCCACTCCCTCTGTCCTGCGTGCTGCAGGCAGCCCTAGAACTCCTTAACCGCACAGGGCTCCACTGCCTTGTTTTACCCCAACATGGGCTTTCTGTAAAGCCTCACGTTTCCCAGGGCATCATACCACACGGTGATCAGAGAGCGCTGACTGGGTCCCGGCCTTCCTCCTCTACTTACGGGTACCTGAACGATTTACAACCACAACCGTCTACTGTTCGTCTTTACGTGACTTGGTGATAATGTCCTTGCACCAGCTTTCATTTATCGCTGCATCCCTGAGAATACCTTACCAAGCTGCTGTCATCGGGTATTTTAAACTCAACAGTGATTCTCAGCCTTCCTAATGCTGCGACCCTTTAATACAGCTCATGTTGTGGTGACCTCCCAACCATAAAATTATTTTTGTTGCTACAGTATAGCTGTAATTCTGCTACTGTTGTGGATTATAATGTAAATATCTGATATGCAGATGGTCTTAGGTGACCCCGTTAAAGGGTTGTTCAACCCCGCAAGACCCCCAAAAGGTTTGTGACCCCCAGGTTGAGAACCACTGTCTTAGTGGGTGGCGTTTCTGCCTGTGCAGTTCTTCTGAGTCAGCTCCCATTGTTGAATGGTGTGTCAGGTGGTACCTAATAAGCACATTTAAATTATCATAACAGTATACACTTTCTAACCCTAGGGGAAACCACTATCCAGTGTCATGATGACATTTGTAGAAAATGAAATGTTAATTAAAGACTTAAGTGAGATCATCCTTTGCTCCCTATCCCTTCGAAAATTCAAATCATTTACAAGTTTTAATATTTACTTTCTAGTTACATGTGTTACATGTATCATACATGGCATGCATTCAGTGTACATGAATGTAAATGAAGTTACATTCTCTGTTTTTTTTTTTAATTTAAAATTACGTGACAGGCCCTTCAAATATGTAGATGATGGTGGAGGGAATGTCAATCTTCAAAATATTTCCTTTTCTGCAACCTTTTGAAATGGTTTAAACTGCTGCACAGGATTTGTGTCATATCTTTGAGCTGAAATGCTCCAGAGATATATCTTACACTTTAACTTGATTCTGTAGGAAAATCCCAGGAAAAGCTCCAGGCAGGAGATGCTTTTCGGGAAATCACTGAGGAACGGATATTATCCAGGTCCCTAGTTCTAAATCACTCTGCAATCATTAACTTGTCTTTCGTGTATCAATAATACTTTAAGTCTGACTCATTCTAAAGTCTGTGCGAGATATCGTATGGAAGTGGAAGATTCTGTAGTCCTCATGTTTCTGAAATGTCTGGGCAGTAAGTACTAAGAACATTGCTCCATTTGAGTGAAAGGGCGCAGTGTGATGAGAGCAGAGTTTCCCATAATGCTTTCTTGTTGAGAAACAGGTCTAAGGTCAAATATAACTATAATGTCCTTCATAATCTCTGTGTGTTCCTCAGAAAATTCTTCTGCATGACCCCTGAGTTAAATTTCATCCCCCCCCTCCATTCTATCTAATAATATTGGAACATGTAACCCTAGTCTTAACTGACATTTCCTCTATGTGGCAGTAGTGCAGAGATATCTATGTTTAATAATCTGAAATGATAAAAAAAGAAAGCTCTATAAAGTTAAAAACAGCATGTGAAATGTCTACATGCTTATTTCTTGCTACTTTTTAAAAGTCTTTGGACTTCAGTCTTTTGGACTTTAGTCTTTGGGAACCCATCTAAAGACTTAGACCTGCTTTTTAAGACTCGTGCCCTGATGGTGTGAAATGACATCATATTTGGGCAGGAAAGACTTAGAAGTATGACGCAGCCTGCATCAGAACAGGCCTGAGCCCCTGCGAGTGCGGCATCGTAACCCTACAATAATGAGGCCACTTCCTCTGCTCGTGATGTTGGGCTTTTGGTCAGGGCTGCCGTTTAACACGGGTTCCAGGGGTTGTCAGGCTGAGTGCTTTAAGCTGTGACCTGCCGGAGAGGAAGTCCTGAGCATGGGAGAGTCAAGTGTGCTGGACCTTGGGCAGCAGGCAGGTGCCAGGTAGGTCACAGCCACTGGGCAGCAAGGAGAACCCCTGCAACCGTGGTGTGTGTGAGTCAGAAGGCATTACCTCATTTCACTCTCTTCCTTTCTTCCTTTTGCCCTGACACTTTTGTGTCCTCTTAAAAATAAAAAAGTAAAAAATTGCTTTTTTAAATTTTATTTTAAATCTGTAGTCTTAGAGCCTGAACCAGCGAATAGTAAGTAAATGATTCTGTGCTGTGTGCATGGAAAGGGATATGTAAGCAAGAAGGTTTGGAAGCTGCAGTAATTATAGACAAATATGGACATTTCTGACTACTTGGTCAATAGGCACATACTCAAATAACACAAAGACATTTCAACATTACATTGAGATATCTGCAGAAACATTGCAATATAAGAAAGAAAAAAAATCACGTATCTAATGCTTTTTCTCTATTATCACAATGCTAACATGCTGGATAGCTTTATGTCAGATCAACACAGCTAGAATCACTTGGGAAGAGGAAATCTCAGTTGAGAAAACACCCCTGCCCGATCGGCCAATGGGAAAGCTTGTGGGAGGAACATTTTCTTGGTTACTGATGGATGTGGGAGGGCCCAGCTCACTGAGTCTGTGTAATTCTAGGATGTGGTCCTGGAAGAAAGCAGGCCGAGTGAGCCAGTAGCAGCATTCCGCCACAGCTTCTGCTTTAATCTCTGCCTCCAATTCTTGCCTTGAGTCCCTGCCACGCCCCTTTTGATAATGGATGCGTAAATTTGAAACAAACTCTTTCTTCTCCAAATTGCTTTTGCAAATATTATTTTATCACAGCTATAGAAACTCTAATAATAGCAATGTATTTCACGTTGTTTGCAACCAGTCGGGGCTATTCCAATAATACCGAAAATAGTTCAGTCTGCTAATTCAGATGCATTTTTCTCAGGAGAAGATGAAACATGGAAAAGGAAAGAATTAATAGAGAATTATACACCCTAATAGATTAAGATGTCTCTGTAACAGTACCCCTTAGAGGATTCTTAATCAGTTTACAGAAGGATCCTCACAGAGGACACTGAGGTTTGGGGGCCAAAGAGCCTGGGTGCTCCCTGGACTCCGTTAGCCCCCAGGGTCTCATCACAATCCCTGAGCTGTTTAAGACTGAGGTTGTTACACCTGGAGAGGAAGTCTGAATCACTTCAGATGGTGGCTTACGGGTGTAGGAATAGGAACAGAACGAATGCTACCAGGCAAAACCTCTCGACAAGAGGCAGAGCTCGAGGTGGAAAAGTTACACATGGAGCAATTGGCCAAAGCTCTCTCTCCTTGTGCGTTGTCTAAGCCATTGTCCTATTGCCGAGAAGAGACACCGCGACCAAGGCGACTCTTATAAAAGACCGGATTTAACTGGAGGCTTGCTTACAGTTTCAGAGGTTTAGTCCATTATCAGCATGGCGGGAAGCATGGCGGCAGGTAAGCCTGGTGCTGTAGAAGTATCTAAGAGCTATATCCTAACCCATAGGCAGAGACCTAGAGCCAGAGCCAGAGCCAGAGCCAGAGCCAGAGCCAGAGCCAGAGCCAGAGCCAGAGCTAGCTAGCTAGGTAGCTAGGTATATGATAGATGCTAGATAGACAGGACACTGGGCCTGCTCTGGGCTTCTGTGACAACACTTCCTCCAAAAGGCTTCACCTGTGAAAGGCTTGCTGATTATTTTCTTTTGTGTTTTCCAGACGGGATCTTTTTATATGACCCAGGCTGGCCTTAATTTACAACCCATCTGCCACAATTTCTCAAATAGCTGGACTTACATTTGGCCCTGATAAATTTTCTTTCTTCTTTCCACGTCTAATCTGCAACCTGAAAGTGAAAGTTAGCAAACCCCAAGAAAGACCTTTGTTGCTTGAAAGTCATTCTTGCGTGAAAACTGTTAAGAGAAGTGAAACTTCTGTTAATCCTGCAACTCTAAAACAGAGGATTTATGTTTGGACTTAGGATATAGCTCTACACGCATATATGGACATTGTGATGTGTAGACAGAATATATGTAGTGGCGTATTTAGAATGATATATGTATATGTTTTGTGAGTATTAATGTTACTAAGTCCACCTCATTTGATCTGATAAGCTATTTCCATAAATTAAAATAACCTTGATGGAAATATGAAAATATATTTGTGTAATAGGTGAGGGATTTTTAAAACTAAGACATTTGATACTCTATATTGTTTTGTTGATAATGATTAAATTTATAAAAGAAAAAGGCACACAGCATTTTAACAGCAGATGAAGTAATCCCAAAATTGTTAAAGAGCAAGTTCTGTCCTCCCAACACCTTCTGCAAAAGTAAAAGAACTTAGATATGTCCTTTTTCTTGGACTTTCCCTTGGGATGCGATCTGCACAGGGGATGAGTTGAGACGGTTCCAGCAGCATTTGTCTATCGCGTAGATGGACCTTCCCCTCGGATCTTAAGTAGAACTGTAAAAAGATAAGTGCAGACGCGTGGGAACTGTGCAGGAAAGTTATGCTTCATAAAGGAAAACACACTTTCTCCTTTCCTTGTGTCTTCTGCTTCCCTTGATGAAGATCTGAGGAAGAATGCTGTCCAGCACTTTACCTTTCCCGACAGTAAAATCTTAGCCTTGGAAATGGTCTCCAGTAATTTAACTCAAAACAAATGTTACACACTTCGAATCGTCAATGTTAAAAATAATGCTGGTTTTTTATACTTATAAAATTTTTGCTTTCAGTGTTCTTTCTGCTGCTCTTGTGTTAAGATTTTTCTGATTCAGAACTTCAAGTGTTTAGTGTAATTTGTAATAGCGACAGCTTGATGTTTACCTTTGGCTTCTTATGTAGGAAGAAAATAAGGAAATGTAAATAAAATGATGACCTGATCAAAGGACTTTCAAGACTGTTGGTGCTCTACAGTCTTACCTAAGCACCCAGGGTAATCATTTTCACAGTTGAAGACGGATCTAAGGGTTTCGTACAGCCATGAGCTCTCAGCCTCTGGACAGCTCAGTCCGTGTGTGACCATTCAAAACCCTTAAGAAAGAAGGAAGTCAGACAGGAAGCCAGTGGGAGGAAGCCCTTGCAAGGTAGATGTGGGAATGCGAGGGGTTGGGTAACACCAAGGACTTCATGGACTGGTCGGCTTTGCCACGTGTCGACATGGAGTATGAATTCGTCCTCCTTCACGCACCTCTGTCTTTGGGTTGCAGCACCCAACGGCCCGAATATTAACCTGATTCCATATGTAGGTTGTAAATATTTCATCGACAAGCAAAACTACTAAAACTGCTTACTGATAATAGTCATCCATAGGGCAAACAATTGCACAGGTGACAGCATCACTACTTGGTCTTCCTAAGAGGCCTTGTTGTATCTCCCAACCATAGCACACACTCTTGTGCTTTGCAGTCTTTTACTAGGTCACTACACTTCCCAGGTCATGTAAAGTGAGAGACTCGGCAGTATTGATACAACTTAAATCTAAATGCTATATAAAGATATCTCAGAGACTCTCAAAAAGCAGGTAATAAAACAGGATAAAATATTTAAGGATTATTAGAAGACACATCTCTGTGAAAGCAAATAGTAAGGGAGCCAGGTAAACTGGATATCTAATACCCCTTCCCCACCCCTATCTCTATAAATATTCATTCTATATTCTACAGAATATATTCTACAGAATGAATATATATATAGAATATGCATATATATTCCATAAGTTCTGTTACTGTATAGAACTATGACTAATACAACTACCCATATGATGCCCTCCTCACCTGCTGCGTGGGGCTCAAGTCAGTTCAATCCTGACACTTTGTTTCATTTGCACAGATCTATCTTTGTACCAAGTGTCTAGGACCCACCGGAAGTAGACCCCAAGATGATTTATATATTTAACACTAAAAATTACCATTTTTTTTTCTAGGAAAAAAAGGTATGAGTGAGCTGGAAACTGGGAGCATCTTCAGGCATCTTACATTACATCACAATGTACGTGACTGTCAGAGAGAAAAATGCCTTGGACAGGAAGGACGAGGAAGGTTTCAGCCAGGGGTCAGTACTTCTGCAAGACAAAAGTGGACGTCAGAATACCCATCTTCCTGAAGGAGATCATCACATGGTGTTCCTGCCATGCTCCATCACTGGTTGGGAGTATCGTTGGGACAGTGTCAACGCCACGGGAGATTTTACAGCACAGTAGCTGTGGTTCACGTCAGCTCCATTCTCCGTGGAGACAGATCCACGGTAAACACTCTGAAGGCTTTACATAGATGAGTTCCTCCTTCTAAAGCTTCCCTATACTCTGCCTTTCTGTTTTCATTATAATTTATGAGAGTAAATACTGTTTTCTCATGCCCTTTTCTTTCTTTCTTTTTTGTTTTTGAAATATCATCAGAGAATGATGCATAGTAGGTATTTAAACATCTATTGGATAGAATAATTCATTTATTTAGCTCAATATTTGAGTTGTACTATATTTCCAATATGTGAAATTTATCATATTTCCTCCTATTTTATTCTTATGATATATTATCTTCCTTCATATGCATTAGCCAAAATAATGTCTCCGGAAAAAATTCTTTAAAAAAAATGTGAAGAAGAGTCATAATGGCCAAAGATTACTAAGAACCTTAAATCGTCTGTGGATGTGAAAGTCGTAGATATATACGGATCACAAATAGTTACTGTTGTCCTAAAATGTCTTGTCCCAAACACATGCTTGAATTTGTTGTACCATGCAACAAATGTTTGCAACATTTCAGATATTGTTCTAGTGTTACAGAATTATATGGGGTTATAAGTAAAATTGGATTGCTAACTGTTTCTGGCAGGCTTCACTAAGTAGTAAGCACAAAAAGACAGCTCACTATTAGAATTCCACTCCACACAGAATTCTGCTTTATGACACATGTGTCAGTTATCTTCCTGGCCTGCCCGCACGCTCAAGGCCTTGGTTTTTCAAAGGACTGTGAACTTTCTGTCAGTAGTGTATCAGGGCACGACAGTTTCTCTCAGCAATAGTAAACAAGCTTTTACCAAGTGTGTGCTACAGTATAGAGTTGAATAGAAAGAAAATTAGTCTGGCAGTGTGGGTTGCGAGACGCATGGAGCAGGGACCATATGGGAACACAGCAAGGGAACACAGCAAGACCTGTGTTCAGGACTTGAGATCCAAACGAAGGAAAAACCGAAACAATTTTAGTTCTCACTACTGGAGTTTCAAAAAAATGTCCACCAAAGGCTAGCAAGAGGCTGCAGAGTAGGGGTTTAGTGCTTTATTTAAAGCGTATGAATTTTGTGCAATAAATACTCATTTTAGTCTCCCAATTGTTTTAAAAAGAGTATTATAAAATTTTTTTCATCTTAAAATGAAAACAGGCAAATGTGCTTTTGAATTATAACTCTATGTGTCAATTATTTAAGACTGAATGCACTTTAAAAATATTTGTCCTGGATAATATTTATTGTTATTTCAACAAACACAAAGAAGTTACCTTTGACGAAGCTTTTTGTTCAAATTCCATACTTCATAATCTTGTTTTTAATTATTAAAAAGACCACTATATATTTTTATTTAAAAATGTTTTCATACAATGTATTCTGACCAAGGTTTCCCCTTCTCCGACTCCTCCCAGATCCTCCCTCCTCTCTAGCCCAACCACACACCCTTTGTTAGAAAATAAACAAACAAAAAACAACCTAGGATTAAAAAGCAAGCGACTAAAGTAGAAACAGACGAGATACACAGACACACATTATAAACACAACCCATAAAAACACAAAATCAGAAAACATAACATACAATCAAAAGATCACCAAAACAAAGAAAACGACTCCACAAAGCAATATGATACAGAAACTACAAAGATGCCATTGAGTTTCTTTCGAGCTGGGGATCAGGCCTTCCTTAAGTGTGGTTTGTATACCCAACGAGACTCCATTGGAGACAACTAATTTTTCCTTAGCGAGTGATGCCAATTGCAGGTAGCTTCTAGGTGCTTACGATTTTATCTATTGATCTATACTAATTTGTCACAACTGTAATTATAACAAATGTTTTGTTTGGCTGGTCCTGTTACATGCCAATAATTCTGGTACTTTGGAGGCTGGGATTTCAAATTCAAGGCATTTTGAGTTCCAGACTGACAGTCATGTAACATTATTTCCAGCAAAACAGCATTTACAACGCCACAGTTGGAAAAAACTTAACCCAGGAGTCAGGGTCTCCAAAGCAGACACAAGGAAAAACAGTCACAGAATGGCATCTTAGAACAAGGTTAGGCCTCAGATCTCTGTGTTAACTAAGTCAGGGAAGAAGGGCTTTTGGTCCGCCATCCATTGGTACGAAGTTGTGCAAGGGAAACAGAATGGACAGCTGCAAAAGGCAGGCAGGTGCCATTTGGCGCCAGGCATAGGGGTACGGATCATCAGAGAAGAAGAAAATTGCAAGGGGACGTTTGAGAATCAGAAAATGTCCTGTATTTTACTAGATTAATGATTGCATCCATGTAAACATGTGACAAAAATTGATGAAAATTCAAACTTAAAATGGGTACATGCAAATTATATACATTAAGAAATATCCAACAGGCATCCTGTAAGACCAGCTTTTGATTATTAGCAAAAAACAAAATAAGACAAAACAAAACAACAACAAAACCCTCTTCCTGTTTTTCTTGAGAATACAGCATTTTAAGAACCTGAAATAATACAGACAATCCACGTAGTCCAGCTGCTTCCATTCCAGAGAGGTGTGTCTAGAGAAGCTGCCTGGTGACCTGTCATACACAGTTCAATCAAATTCTTACAGGTCAGCTGGCTCGGGTTCTAGTCCTGCTAGTTTACCGAAGATCTAGATATATATTAATGATAGTCAAATTAATAAATGTTTGTTTTTTTGTGGAAGGCAGTACAAGAGAAAAGTGCATCCATCATTCAACCACCTAAAGGCAAATTGTATTTTGGCATATTCCTCTATTTTAATGCATTTTTGCATATCTCAGATAATATGGTAAGTGCTATTTTATAAGTACATTTCCACTCAATATTAAATCATTAGCATTTTCCCGTCATTAAACATTCCATAAACATCATTTTAATAACCAGATAATAACTCATCGTATGCCTGTACCATAATTAACTAACACTCCTTTAATGGCGTTTAATTATTCTTCTAAAGAGCAGACACATTTCCTGGCACATTGCAAGTTTTTCCAGGTTTTTTTTTTTTTTTTCCCAGTGAACAAATGTGCCATAAACAATATTATGGGGAATATTCTTATGTCCAAACCTTTGTATTTTGTGAGAAACTTAAACATTTTCAGAACTCAAATTTCTGTGCCAGATACATGGAAAATACTGACGATACTTATTTAACTTGGAAGAGGCTTTCTCTTTAGAAGAAAAGACATAAATGTTGTCGATGTGGTTGACCAATGTTAACAAAGGCATTTCAAAATATTTGAACATGGTCTGGGGTTCACACATGTTTAATTACTTCTTGTATAGTGTACACAAATAATTAGCTAAAAGTAAAATATTAGGCAGTTTCTTTTTTTCACACATAACCTAACCTGATGGTAGTCCTCTGAGACCACTGTGGCTCAGATTGCTTTGAACCCTCTAAATTTTCTCTAAATCTAATTTCTTTATTTAAGATGCTTATACTGGCTACTTTTATGTCAACTTGGCAAAGCTAGAGTCATCAGAGAGGAGGGAGCCTTGATTGAGAAAGCCTTGATGAGATAAGGCTGTAGGCAAGCCTATAAGGCATTTTCTTAATTAGTGATTCATGGGGGGTGGAGGAGGGAAGCCCAATGTGGGCAGTGCCATCCCTGGGATGGCAGTCTTGGGTTCTATAATAAAGCAGGCTGCTCAAGCCAGTAAACAGCTCTCCTCTGTGGCCTGGCATCAGCTCCTGCTGCCAGCGTCTTGCCATGTTGGAGCTCCTGTCTTGACTTCCTCTGATGATTAACCATGACGGTGGAAGCATAAGCCAAATAACTCTTTCACTCTCTAAGTTGCTCTGGTCATGGCATCTCATCACAGCAATAACAACCCTAACTGGGCAGAAGTTGGCATCAGGATAGTGGGTATCGCTGTGAAAAACCTTACCACGTTTTGGGAAAGGTCTTGTAACTTGGGCTAGACTTTGCGTGTTGAGAGCTCAGTGGGCTGTTGTGTCAGAGCTTTGAAGATAAGAATGTTGAGAGCAGTGCAAATGAGGGAGGCCTGGCCTGTGAGGTTTCAGAGGGAAGCAGAGACTCTACCAGGCTCTTTGTGTGAAGAATCTGTGGTGTCTGGTCAGCTGGAATTGAAGAATCGGCTGTGATTAACAGGACACGAGAACCACTAAATTGAAACCTTTTCTTGGAAAACTGAAGCTGGTCAGCTGGAGCTAAGAACTTAGCAAAGATTAAGATAAGAACAAAGTGTTTCTAGAGACTCAGGATGCAGAAGCTATGTTCTAGAGGCATTAAGGTTTTGCCTCTTCATTGGTAGTTGAACTTGGTAATGTGGAAGAGTTAGCCAGGTGTTACTGGTTTTGAAGGCATCAAGGAATCATGGAGATCAGCTGAAGCCTGACACTGAGAGAGATCAGGAGAGGCCAGCGGTGAAGGTGCAGCCTCAGTAGCAGCTGGAGGTTCAGGATAGAAGGGGTCACGCAGAGAAGTTGAGGCTTGGCACCGTGAAGAGAGTCTATGAGACGCTACTGGTGAACACGCAGCCTGGTTGCAGCAGAGGACTCCAGCGTTTTGGAGATGCCAGTTCCATGGAATCACCACCAAGAATAGCAGGAGAGTGGAACCTGCCTGATCTTAGAAGCCAAAGTGTGTGTTCTGAAGAAGGCAGAGCCATAGAGGTAACCTAAGTCTTTTGGAGGAGCCAGATGATTGAGTAGATCCCAGATACTGGACATTGTGTTATTTATACGGTTGCAAGTTTGGTTTTCCTTGGTTCAGATTGTGACTGTGCCATGGTTCTTCCCTCTTAAAGAAAGTATTTAATGAAATTTTTATTTTTACAGGGCTGACGGCTGAAAGACTTTGAACTTTTAAAAGATTTTATATTTTAAAGAGATGTTTTTTTAAATGGAACTTTCAATGTGTTCCAATTTGTAAGGATTGTAGGACTTTGAAAGTTATATTTTATGTTGTGATATTAATTTTAACTTGCTATGTTGGAATAAGTGAGAAAGGAAAGATTCTAATTGAAAATTGATAAGTGTGTGTGTGTGAAACTGACAAGGGGTCAGTTGTACTGGTTAGTTTTATGTCAACTTGACACAAGCTAGAGTCATCAGAGAAGATGGAGCTCTGATTGAGAAGATGCCTCTATAAGATTGGGCTGTAGGAAAGTCTATAGGAAGTTTTCTTAATTGCAATTGATGGGGGAAGGGGAAAGCCTATTTTGGGTAGTACCATCCCTTAGCTGGTGGTCCTGGGTTCTTTAAGAAAGCAGGCTGAACAAGCCAATGGAAGCAAGCCAGGAAGAACCACTCCTCTGTGACCTCTCAATTACCTCCTGCCTCTGGGTTCCTGCCCTGTGTGAGTTCCTCCTGTTCTGATTTTCTTTGATAATAAACTATGATGTAGAAGCATAATCCAAACACACCCTTTCTTGACCAAGTTGCTTTGGTCATGGTGTTTCATCCCAGCAATAGTAACTCTAATTAGTGCAGCCCTTTGAGTGTAGCTTCTAGAACTCTGTTTTGTCATTTCTGTCATTTTACCGATTTTCATCTAGTTACGTGTTTTTAGAAAGTCACTCTAACCCTTACAAATAGCAACATAAATAGCAAATAACGCAAACGCACAGGTTTCACGTGGTCTCTCTGTGGAATGCTCTGTTGTATTTCCTCAGTGCTGCACTCGTTGGGAGCCATCAAGCTCTTCTTTTGTTTGCATGTGTTTCTCTGTCAAGTTTTCTGGTTGCGAAGGAGCAGACCTTGGGGCAGGTGACTGTGGAGCCAGCCTGGGTCCAGACTGGAGAACTTCATGGCTCTGGCCTCTGTTTCAGACTGACCCGGCACAGATCTGGGACTGTATAATGTGAGGAGAAATTATCTTCAACACTTCTTTTTATCCAGAGTCTTAAAGAAGTTGTTTTATGTAGATGTATCCTGATGTTTATTTATTTATTATTTTTATTTTATTGTATTTATTTATACATGACTGAGATATTATATACTCTGTCCTCAAAGCTGACCTTGATTTTGTTGCAATGTTCCTGCCCCAACATACAAGTCCTGAGAGTACAGGCATCTGCTACCATTCCCAGTTTTTGATTTATTTTTAAACTGCCACTTTCTTGAGAGCAAAGTCCATTTTTAAGTGCTAACTGCAGATTTAGTTATGTAGTTCTTTTTGTTTAACTCACATTCAAGTCTTACGTCCATATCTGCCTAACCAGGTAAACAATCTAATACATAGCCCTATGCTTTAGCCATCTACTGCTTCAAATCCATGTGCCATATGCACAGTAAGGCTGGGTTTTACAAAACATAAATAAAACTACCAGGCAGATTCAAATGAGCAAAAAAAATAATAAAGCCAGTATCTCATATTTCATCTATATTAAGTCTTGGGAAGAGGCATTTATTATTTTATTCTCTGTGAATAAAGTTCAATAACTGTTTTATTAGATTTTGGATTTTTATACAGATTTTTAAAACCTATGAGAGGTAAAAGCACAACTAGATTACAGTTTCTTTCCAGGCTATCTACTAAATCTGGAGTTAAAAATTCCTAATGCTCTTATAGCAGTGTTCAGCTTTGTCACAAAATCACATTGATAACTTGAGACAATTGATAAAGCTGTGATAATTTGAAACCAAGTTAGGGATGTTAGGACTAATCAATACAGCTCTTCAATTCTATAGACGAATATATGTTCATCTCCAATGATGTGGAAGATAATATAAAATGGACAGCCCAAAAGTTCAGCAAAATCCCCTGGCAACTGCCCATTTTCTTGACTCCATTGCTACGCTCTTCTGGGGGCACACCAGGGCTACTGTCCGAGTCAGGGTCAAGGGTTCTGGGAGAACAGTTGTTGCTCAGACCATCTTACTTGACAGTCCCGGGCACTGAGGGCGCTGACCCAGCAGAAGGAAACTGGGCCAGCAACAGCAGCAAGCTGTACACTTGACATTCTTTGGCCTCTTCTGCACACTCATTTATGTTTGATTCACAGTGACTTCACTTTCAGTGCCATAAGGAATCCATGTGTCTCTGGAAACCTCCGGGACTCAAGGTAAAAGCCACCTGTAAAATTTTGACTTCAGAGACATGGAAGAGGCTTGCTTTGGCCTGTGTTTGGCGATTTGTTGACAATTCTTACTTTTATCCTGAATATAAATAAAAACTACACAGATACCTGAAACAAGTTCAAAACTCTATGATAATTGTTATGAATAAGGAACATGTGTTTTATTTTCTCAAATTATTTCTTCTTCTCTTTCTCATTTCTGGTTCTCCAATTCTTCTTTCCTCCTACCCTTAAACTCTTTCTGATTGGGCTTCTCACACACATACACAAAGAGACATGAACATACATACAAACACACATGGAGACATACACACATATGCGAACACACACAGATACACATACGGACAGAGACACACACATACACAGACACGTAGATAGAAATACATGTACATACGTACAAACACACAGACACACACACAAAAACACACATAAATACCCATACAGAGACACACACATACACAATCACATAGAGAGATATACATGTACACACATACAAACACACAGGCACATAGACACATGCATACACATTATACAGGCACACACACACACATAACATTTCTTTGAGTGCAGTTTTATAGAACTTTTTGTGTTTTTATTTTAAGAGTATATTTTAAGAAATGAAATTTGGGTACATTTGGAGACATTCCATGAAATATACCTTCAACTTTTCTTTCTATTTTATGACTAGCATACAAAATTATATTTTCTTGATTCACATATATTTAAGTTCCTTTTAATATAGCAATGCACTTTAAAGATGCCACTTGGAAGCATTGTGACATTATATGATATTGTAAAATTTAGAAAATGTAAGGATTTCACTAAAAACCACTAATAGTTTATAACATATAGTTTATCATAGTTTAATAATAGTTATATAATATTATCTATAATATACATAACATGTAATATATGTAATATATTATACACAATATATTATATAACATATTGCAATATATTATATATGATAATTGTATTTTATTTTATAGATTATATATTATATATAATAATATTTATATGATATGTATTATATACATATACATATTATGTATTATATATACAATGCATATATTATATACATCATATATATTATCCATCATATATTTATATATATTGCATACATTATATATTAAACATATATTATATGTTATATCTACTTAATATAATATATAATATAATATATAACAATATAATAGTTTATAACTTTTGTTTTATATTTTTGATGCTCCTAATACTGCGGCAAATTTTAATGAGGACATATGGTATTTACTATGTGCTGTTCAAAACCAGTGCACATGAAAGGAATAGATTAACAACATGCAAAGTGTAGTAAAATATCAGTATGTTCTATGATCGAATGCTAGTGCTGCAAGCAGCTACTAGTCCATTTTACCAACCGAAGAAGAGAAGTCTTTCTGATAAATGGAATAGACAAATTTGTTTCACATCCATCAGAATCAGACTTGGAAAGCTGGGGGAGATATTAAAGCAATAATGTTATTTGCTGTATATGCTTATAAGGAAATATGCAGATCTGTTTTTAACCCTGACTCATATTTGCTCAGACCAAATGCATAGATCATTTTCTATAATATTCATTTTACTTTTGCATTTCACATTTATTTTTATGTTTTTTTTTCAGGCTCAACTTGGATACGGAATTAAGAATTTACAGCTGGAGCACGGCAAGAAACCATATCTTCACTGATGCCAACTACTTGTAATTGGTAAGCAGGGCAGATAATGTTTGATAAATATTTTTTTCTGCAACAATCGGTGATGTCCATATTTTACTTGTTACTTTGTGACATAACCTGACGAAAATTCATTAGCCTAAGTCATGATTGTTTTGACCAAAGAGTGCCTTTCTTAAGATTGACTTGTATAAATTGCTTTATATTTTAGCAACCTGTAGGGTACTTAATTTACAAATATATGTAGTCTATTGTATTTAAAATATTTATAGAAATACTTGAGAATGACTAAAACCTTACCCCTTCAAACATCTTAAATTTGTCGTCTATACACTTCACTTATTTTCCTGAGTAAATGGCGTATTTAATATGCAAATAATAGTAGAATAATAATTCTAATTTATTTTTAAATGGGGTTATATTGATAAATCATTTTGAAATACCATCAGTATATTGCTGTCTTCTACTCAAACCATTGCAGAAATTATGACAAAATAATGGTCGATTGAAGTTTAAAAAAATAGCAAAGATGGTGGAGAAATGACTCCAAGGAATCAGGAAACAGAGGCATGGTGTGAAGGAAGAGAGAAGAGGAAAAAAGATTATAAAATGTAAGCTACTACTAAGTGTATTCTTGGTCCCACAGCAATCATTTTAAAGTTATGCACAGTTGTTTCCGTGACTACTGCCCTCTGCTTAACAGCAGCAACTAACATTCCTGATGTAAAAGCTGCCGTAATAAATATTTTGTTGTTAAAAAAAATGGCTATTTTATGTAAAAACAATCAATATGTTAAAATTTAGGACTGAGCATGCACCTCACTGCTAACATACTTGATTAACATGCAGGAAGCCCTGACTTCTGTCACAAAGTGAAACGCTTAAAGAGAAAGAGACCCAGCGTGTTTAAGCAGCACCCCTAACAGGGTCATCTCTATGTTAGGGTCACTGTAGGTCACTGTTCTGTTTCTGTGAGTAGTTTGTTCATCTGAAAAGGTCTTCTGAATATTAAGCTGGTTACATTCCTTTTCAAAGCTGACATTGTTCTGTGGTCATTTTAATCAAACATTTAAATATATTTAATAGCAAGTATGTGAGCTGGAATTCATCCAGTCCTTCTTGGCCCTTAGGTATTTGGGTCATTCATAGTGTGCGATGCTTCTAATGATGGTACAGTGATTTTCGTTATTCATATTTATTTGCTTTAACATGTCATTACATTAAATACATTTTGAAAATGCCTAACTGTGAATATAACACTGATATCCAAAGGCTGGAGAGAGAGCACATTGGTTATGAACATTTGTTGTTGTTTCAGAGGAACCAGGTTCCATTCTCAGCATGCATACAGTGGCTCATAACTGTCTGCGTCTCCAGTAACAAGGCTCCCACATCCTCCTCTGGCCTCTGCTGAAACGACACACGTAGAGCACATGCGTAAAATAAAAACGACGATAAAGTTTTGAGACAATGATAGTGAGAAGGTTAATTTTAATTAAAATCTACCAACAAGTTGTGGATTACACTTAATTTTAGTCCCTAACACACAAACACGTACACAGAAATAAAGAATGACAAGCAGAATAAGATGTGATATAGAACTTGGCAGTTTGAGGTAGCAAAGGGCCGGAGAAGGTGGTAAAGGAAGAAAGCTCTTGGTGGGAAGAAAAGATAGAAGCATGGGAGGAGGAGAAATGACTCCTACAAGGTGGTTTTACTACAAATTTTGCTTTTATTTGTACTTCATGATTTTAAGTACAGTTGAAAGTTTTCACGTGTGAATTAAGCATTTATCTTCTTCTCATGACATAATAGCTTCATTAAAGTACTAATATTTTTCTTGATTAACATGTGTGCTAATACTTTAAATCCCTCTCCTTTTTTTAAAACTGGTAGCAGTTTTCAAAATACTGCTTAGCTATTAAATATTGATGATCTTTGGTTTTCTGAATTTTGATCCTAAAGAAACCCTTAGAGTTTCCATGATAATGTATTTATTTGTACCCTTTCTTGAAGCGTTTCATCTAGAGTGTAGAAAGAATATACCTGTACTTTTTCAGTCATGTGACACATTAATTCTGTGAAATACTTTCTATTATAATATGAGGAATTAGTTATAATTTAACAATCCAAACAAGTAACTTCAATAGGTAAAATGTGTAATCATGTTTACCATATTTCCCTCGATATACATGAGAAATGAATGTATACTCTAAATTTAAGAAACCTATCTATTTTCCATTAGAATTCTCTTGACCACCTTTAATTTAAGAAACACTTGATATCTTATATAACATTACTGTTGAAGTTAAGTAAATCTTGTATCTTTATCCAAATCATATCATTAGGATCATAGTAATACAGTAATACTTCTCTAAGTTATTTATCAAAAATCATGCTTTGACTAAAGTTGTTTTGAGGTATTTTATTATTTTGTTGTCAATTCTATTCTATTTTGCATAATTTTATTACTGATTATTAAATTTGTTGGACAAGAGACTAAAAGGGGAACAGAGTACTGTGTTATGAGCTTAGAATGTTTTTATTCCAAGGTATTGATTAACTATAGAAAATTGCAGATTTCAGTAAAATGGTATATTATCCAAAATTGTTATACATAAGGTTAAGAAAAAGGTACCAGATAACATATACACTCACTGAAGCAGATATGTACTGCTTCTGTGCAAAGTGCTGAAGATCTCTGTCTAGTAAGATGAACAACAGAGCTTAAGATAAATATGGCTGGCTCATTAAAACCTATAATTCACCGTTATATTCAAATGTATAAATTAATTGGCATTATGTAGTACTAGTAATGCTGTAGGGCTCTAGAAACATAAGAGATATTCCATAAGGGATATTTTAATACACTTATTGAATTGAAAGTATATCAGGATCTCAAAAACACCCTAGCAGTCGATGTTTGAGGCAGCGGTGGGAAGAGAAATAGACTTAGGAAGGAAAATGGTCCCAATATTCGCTGTTCATGAGAAGGAAGAGAGCAGAATGGGGAATGTGAAATTATTCCTCTAATCTGGTCTTACAACAGGGAAAAGTCTGGGAGGAAGGGAAAGTTAATCTGCAAAGAACAAGAGCTTTCTCATCTCCTTTCTCATCAGGATATAGCAAGGGTACCTGATATGCAAGTAGAGAAAAGAGCTCAATGATAGGAAAAAGGTAAGCTATAATTGGCTCTGAAATTCAAAGAGTAAGTAGAATAAAAAAATTTTTTAACCCAGTGAAATAAAGAAAATTGAATGTATAAGAAATTCACAGTTAAATTAGAAGTAAGGCAAGTTAACCTTAACTAACGAAATGGACCTATTTTTTCCTTCTCAAAATACAGAGGCTATTGAGTTGGGTTAATATGTGTAAGACAAATTTTAAAATAAACTTATGGTACTGAATTCAATAGTATCTAAGCACCAAAAGATGAGCCAAGGAATGGAGGTCAAAAATAAAGATAAAAGATGCCCGAAGTAATATCAGGCCTGGCAAATCGGTATTAGATGATCAATGATGACAAATGTCAACTGATAAAATTCATGACTTTAAAATGTGCCATATGTCTGCAATTAACAGGCAAAAAAGAATCTGAATCCATTTTTAGAGGGAGCAAGGAGATGAAGGAGGTGAGCAAGGAACTCAATAACACTGGGCAGCCCCCCTTCTGCTGCTGCTTTCTCTACAACCCACCTCCAGGCTGCAACCTGTTGAACAGTAAACATCCAAATGCTCTCCAAGACACTACAGGTATATGGACGAACAAAGTGACAAGGACTACTCAGGATTTTAAATGCGAACTCAGTAAAAGGAGAAACACTAAAGAGAGCTCAAGCTGAAATGAGGATGGAATTGAAAAGCTCAGTAACCCAACTAGACGATTCAAAGAAGATTGAGCAGTAGAAGATAGAATATCAGGATTCAAAGATAAGATAGAGAAATTAGACAACAAAACAAAAATTAAAAAAAAATTAAATAACTGGAAAGGAACATCCAGGAAATCTGGGACACCATGAAAATAAAAAATAAAATAAAACAAAACAAAACAAAACAAAATAAAATAAAATGATGGGAATAGATGGGGAGAAAAGCCCTGGGTCTCAGACAGAGTAAATCAGATCTTCATTAAGATCATAGAGGAGAACTTCCTCAAACTAATAAAAAAAAAAAAGGAGGGAAAAGTCAAGTCACATATGAAGGAAAACTCATCAGAATATCAGCTGATTTCTTAATGAAAGCTTTGAAAACCAGAAGAACCTGAAACAATGCACCCTAATTCCTAAAGGACAACTGTCAACACAAAGCACTCTACCTGCTGAAGTTATCTGCCATAGGGTAATATAGAAGTAAACCTTTCTGTTATACTAACAGCCTAAAAAAATCCATGCCCACTATAACAACCATAAGAAGAGTAATAGAAGCAATATTTTGAACTGAAGAGAGAATAAGCACAGCCAAGTGACTCTAGAGAGAAAGCAAAGTTATAACCAACAAAATACAAAACACTATTAGGAACATAAAACAACAAAAATACAACAAAATGACAGAATTCAACACACACTTTTCAATAGTAACTTTAAATATTAATGACCTCAACTATCAAGACATTGGTTGGCAAATGTATTCAGAAACAAAATTCACATTTCTGCTATTTACAGTAAACATCTTAGATTTACAGACAGGCATCAGCATGAGTGAAAACGTAGAAAGGAGCAGGCCAGGCAAATCAGATCAAGAAGCAAGCCAGCATTGCCATCTTAATATCTGAAAGACATCAAACTGAAACTAATTTGAAGAGACAGAAAAAAAAACTTCATTCTAATCAAGTAAACAACTAATCAAGAAAATATTGCAATAACATGTATTTGATACGTTTATATTTCAAACTCTGGTGCATCAAATTTCATAAAAAGCATACTTTTGTAATTTTAGACACAAATTAACACCAACCCAATAATAGTAGGTGATTTCAGCAACCCACTTTCTTCAGTAAATAGGTCATCTGCACCAAAGCTAAACAGAGAAATCTAAAATTAACTAATACCATACATAAAATGGACCTAACAGCTATCTGTCATCTATTTCACCACCAAATATACATTCATGGGTATATGGGAGTCTCTCTAAAATAGACCACATATTGGGACACAAAACAAATTTAAGAAATTTTTAAAAGTTGAAATAATTCCATGTATTCTATATGACCGCTGTGAAATTAAAGGTAAAACTTCGCAGCAAATAAAATCTCCAGTAAGTCCATAAACTCATGGATGTTAAACAACTAATTAATAAATAGTATGAGTCAAAGAAGAAATAAAAATAAGAGGAAGACGAAAGTCCTGAAACTAGAGAAAAATGAAAAACACAACACAAGAAAACCTCTGGAACAGACTAAATCCATTTCTAAGAGTAAAACTTAGAGCCTCAGTGCTTATATTAAAAATTATCAGAAAGAGCACAAATAAAGGCCTTGCAGATGCAACTCAAGAATGAAAAAAAAAACACAAATACGGTAAATCTAGTAAATAAAATTTAGTAAATTTTAATAAAGATAAAAGTAGAAAATATTTTTAAAAAAATCAAGAAAACAATATAAAGAATCAATGAAACTAAGGGCTAGTTTTTTTGTTTGTTTGCTTGGTTTTTTTAAAAAGAAATAAATAAATAAACAAGTTCTCAAGAGACCTTTGCCCAACTAACCAACAGAAAAAACAGCATGACCCAAGTTAACACAATCAGGAGCAAACAAGGAAACATTATAGCAGATACTAAAGAAAACCAGAATATTATAAAGAATATGTTCGAAACCTATACTGAATTAAGTTGGAGGCAAAAAGGGCGGGGGACATTAACTTCTTGATTCATTCAAAATACCAAAGTTAAACCAAAAGAGCGAGACCCTAATGGATCCATAGTAAATGGGCAGATTGAGACAGTAAATAGATGGATTTATAGCAGAAACCCATCAGGATTTAAAAGTTAAAAAGAAAGAAGGAAAGGACTAGAGAGAGAAATAAATGAGAAGGGACCCTTCTCAAATCGTTCTGTGAAACCAGTGTGACTCTAAAACCAAACCAGGTAAAGATATAACAAGATAAAGAGAAATCCACAGAACAATATGAACAATGATATAGATGTAAAAATTTCTCAATAAAATGCTAAAAAACTGAACACAGACACGTATCACAAATACCAAACATCACTATCTAGTTAGCTTTGTCCCAGAAACGCAGGGGTTATTCAACATACAAAAGTCAGCAAATATATTAAACCATATACATGGAAATAAAGACAAACAACACATGATCATCTCAGTGGTTGCAGAAAAAGCATTTGACAAATACAACATGATAAAATACAAGCAGAAAAAGAGGTCAAACTATCCCTCTTTTCAAACGATATGTTGTTCTATGTAAGGGATTCTAATGACATCACTAGAAAAGTTCTGGAAGCCATTCAACAATAAACAAAGTGGTAGGATACAAAAGTCAACCCGCAAATGGGAGGACATTTTCTATAGCCCAAGAGCATGCTGAGAAAGAGATCTTAGAAATACTTCCATTCATAATTAGCCTCAAAGACAATAAAAGTTCTTGTATTAAACGTAACCAAAGAGGTTAAAGGCCTCTATGAAGAATCATCAAAGAGCATGAGAAAGACACTACAGTATGAAAATGCACCCTGTGTTCATGGATTGTTCATTAGTACTCTGAAAATGGCCTTCCCACCAAAAACATCTCAGATAACCCACAGCACCTTTCAGAGACATAGGAAAAATCCAAAATTCATATGGGACCAGAAGAGACCTATATAGCCAAGGCAATCCTGAACTAAAATAAGATTTCTGAAGAGATCTAATGTCCATATTTAAATATATATTATAGAGCTATAGAAATGAAGAAAATATGGTATAAGCATGAAAATGGCCATATGGATCAATGAAATAAAATAGAAGACCCAAACATGAGTGCATGCAGCTACAGACATCTGATATTCACCAATGAGGCAAAAAACATACACTAAAACAAAACAGAACAAAACAAAATGAGACACTATTTTCAACAAATGATGCTGGGAGAACTATCTATGTGCAGGAGAAAGAAATTAGACACTTTTTTTTTTTACTCTGTACAAAACTGAAGTCCAAGTGGATCAAGAGCTCAATTAGAATCCACAAATGGCGAGAAGAAAGCACAGAGAGTACCTAAGAAGTTTCAGATGTAGGAAAATAATTTCTGAATAGGACTCCATTCGCTCAAGAATTAAGGCCATGAGTTGACACGTGGAACCTTAAACTAAAAATCTCTATAAAGCTAAAGAGCAGAGTAACAATAAACACAAGGGAACAAGTTTCTCTGTAGTAAAATACAGAGACTTGGAGTATATGCTCAAAGGAGGTGTACCCTAATCTTGTGTTAGATTTATTTCTGGTTTTCTGAGTAATCTCCATCCTGAATGTAGCTGGGTGGTCCCGGTTTTCACAATTGCCAGCACTGCATAAGTCTTTCCCTTTCTCCACATCCACGCTAGCATCTGCAGTCATTTTTTTATATTAATCATTCTGAGTGCTATAAGATGGAATCTCAAAGTAACTTTAATTTGCATTTCCTTTGTGGATAAAGATACCGAACTTTTGTCATACTGTTTCTCTGCCATTTATATTTCATCTACCGAGAATTCTCTGTATCTACGGATATGTCCTACTTTTTAAAAGTCATCCAACAATCTTTTTTGAAAGACATATGTGCTTTTTATTCTTTTAATTGAAATGTAATTATGTCCTTATCCCTTTCCTGTTACTTCCTCCCATCTTGTAACTCTCCCCCTCCCCCTTGTTCTCGCTCAAATTTATGGCCAGCTTATTCAGTGAAATTGTAGCAAATAATTTCCCAAGCCTAGAGAAAGCAATCAACATCTAAATACAAGCATTCAGTCCCCAAGTAGACATGACAGAACAACCTCTCCGTGAAAAACAGTCAAGATAACACTAATTCAAAGCCAAGGAAATACAAAAACCTCTAAAGGAAAAACACCACCCTACATTCAAAGACAAATATCAGAATAGCACCGGATACTTCATAAGGACTCTTAAAATGCATGGAAACTTTGAAGGATACATTTCAAATCCTGAAAGTAAATATTTTCCAACTAAAATCACTACTCCTAGTGATGTTCTCTCTCAAAATTAATCAAGAGATAAAGACATTTAAAGACAATGGAATTCTTTTTCTTTTCTTTTTCTTTCTTTTTTCTTTCATTCTTTGTTGTTTTGTTTTTCAAGACAGGGTATCTCTGTTGCAACTTTGGTTGTCCTAGAACTCACTCTGTAGACCAGGCTGGCCTTGAACTCACAGTGATCTACCTGCCTCTGCCTCCAGAGCACCACTGGGATTAAAAGTGTACACCACCACTGCCCATCTGATTTTTTTTTTTTTTTTTGGCTTTAAGACTGTAACTGCAAATTTAAGGAAAATAATGAATTTGTAAATCATTATATTAAATGATATAACTTAGGCTCAGAAAATCAAATACCATATGCTCTTCCTCATATGTGGATCTTAGATTTTAATGTTATGATATAATATAAATGTATATATATATCTACACGCACATATATATATGTGCGTGTAGATATATATATGTTTGCATATACATATATAGGTATTTATGTATATGAACTTGGGATAGGCATGAAACCAGAAAATGGAGTCCACAAGGGAAACACATGTGGAAAAAGCGGGAAGGGACTAGAACACATGTGACCAGAATGTAGAAAAGAGGCTGATGGGGGCCGGAGACCACAGGAGTCCAGGAGCAGATGAGTAGGGGGAAGGCTGACACAAATAAACTACGTTTGAAGATTCCATGGCACTTTGTATGTTAATTAAAAATTAAAGAATACTGTTTAAAGTGGGAAGCAGAAGCCTTTGAATGATTGACTAAATCAAATTTAGTTTTTCTTAAATACACTTAATTAAAATTTATTACTGGACTGGAGAAGTGGCTCAGTGGCTGAGAGTACTAGTTCTTGAAGAAGATCCAGGTTTGCTTCCCAGCATCTGCATGGCACCTAACAACCGTCTTTATCTCCCATTCCAGAGGACCCAACTCCTACTTCTGACCTCTGTGGGCACCAGGCACACGCATGTGATACACATTTTCCTGTTGCACATCTGCGATCTCACTACTGAACCGGTATATCCCCCAATAATTTTGTCTGTCAGTGAGTGAACAGAACACGGCATGCATATGGGCTCGTGAAAGCTGCGTAGCTATTAATGAATCAGAGCTCATTCTGGCTTTCGTGCGAGGGCTTCTCACTTTTGCAGCTCTTCCTCTGGTGATTCCTTATTCCCCGTGCTATGCTTAGCCACGTTGGAGCCTGAAGCAAAATGATATACGAGCAACACTAATCCAGTCCTTATTTAAAATTTTGATATTTTGCTCACCATGGGTTTATTTGCATAAATTTTAATTTAAAAATCTGATTAAAATATTATGTACCCTGATTACTGGATTTTTGCTCCTCCTTATATTTTTGTGATCATGAAAGGACCTCATTTACTTTACTCTCATCTCGGCTCTGATTACCCCTCTCAGACTGCATGTACCTCTAGTCTTATAATATCCAAACTACTCTGTACTCAAAATTAGAGCAGTGTGATGAATTAGTCAAATCTCCACACCTAAACACTACCTGGGGCGATTCCTACCTTCATGTTTGGAGATAGAAAGGGGCCTGCCACCCTTTGTATTTTAGTTATTGGAATAACGGGATGTTTTTCCAATTTAAGGAAATGTTAATTTTTAAATACGATGTGGTTTCGTATTATCTGAACACTTAAAATGTAATCACCCCACATCTTCAGCCAGTGACTATACACAAAGGAACAAAATTGGATCTGGATTAGATCTACTAGTTTCAACTGATGAAAATATGTATTCACAGTTTCTGTAGCTCTGATGCAACATTCTCCATAGTGTGTTTTTAAAAGGGGAGTGAGCCTGGGTTCTGAAGAAAGGTAATTGTGAAATATGTTGAAAAGATTTGAAGAACACTAACACTTCTCAGAGCCTTTAATGTTCTAATGTTCCTCAGACATTATAAAAGTGATGATAGCATGTTGTACTTCTTAACATTCATGATGATTGTACACTGTTCCTCAAAACGTGTGTGTGTGTGTGTGTGTACGCGCGCACACCTGTGTGTGTGTCTGTATGCAGTTGGGCTTTTGCACAGACTGTCAAAAAATAATTGTTTCAAAGATAATCTTTGGAGTGTGCATCTCTAACAGACTAGTGAAGCTTGGATTTTGCTTTATTGAAAATGTTCTTGAGGTGGCACATAATTCAGTCTTTAATTATACTACTTTGCTCTTCAGTAATTGCTCAATAACCTCCAAGCCTAGCTAAGACTACTCTTGTGGATGACAGAAATACTGAAAATTAATCAATTATTTGTTCAAGTGCTAATTTATAAGAATAGATTTTCTTTTACTGGTCAACAAATACACATTTACCAGTAGATTTATATTTTGTAATTAACTCTTGGTCAGCTGTTATTCACTTAATGAAGAGGTCATATTTGGCATAGATGCACAGTCATCTCTGTTGGCTCTGATACCTATGACATAGTTAATTCAAATAAAATTTGAAAACTGAAGACTTCTTCCTTGCCATAAGCTCTATATTTCCCCACATACAACATACTATTTCATCTGACCATTGCAGAAACAGAAAATTCTCCAATTCTTCAAATATTCCTTAACCACACTCACTCATAGAAATAACCTTTTTTGGACCTCATTCCCAATTGCTAATTTGATAAAACACCCATGGTTTGAATAACATATGGATTCTAAACCTGGCATTCATAGGGATGGATTTTAAATTGTAGATAGATTGAAGCAGAGTGTGCTAATAGTGCTTTCTGTCATAGAAAAAGGTTGAACCCCGATGACAATTTTCATCATTGTCCTAAACTCCATTTTCATGTTTTAGGTGTGGACGCTTTTGATAATTTGTCAAGTATGTGAAGATACATCTTTCAAAATTACAAACGAAGCATGCACGGTCAGCATGGTTATGTTGCGGAGTGAGTTCTCAGATCTGAGCATATCCCATGTGCAGGTTCATCCATTGTTTCAGCTGCTTGCTTGAGCTAGTTTGATTAGAAAGGGATTCATTTACCCTCAGTGGCTTCTTTAGCAGAATTACTTCAGGAGTTTGGGTTTCTCAAACTGAAAAAGGTGATTGTTGTTTATAAAATATTGTGATGGCGCAGTCTGTAGCAACTAAAAACATTCCAGTGTTAGCTGCAAGGCATGAGGAGACAGTGACACAGCTCATTTCCCCAGCTCCGCTCTCTTTGCTGCCGTGTAAAACACTCATTTCCAAGCACGCCACAGCTTAGAACTGTCGTGATCCCCATTAATATAAAATCATTGACCCCTGCTCCCGCTGGTGCGACTAAATTACATTCTGCTGCTCAGCGGCAGCCGCACATGGGGACAGTGCTTTTAGTCATCGCCAGGTGCCTTGATGCCAGCACAGCCTCTCCTAAGCCCAGGGTTCGCCTTTAATGAGGATTAGGCACCTTCAAAGATCTAGGAGGACCCACTCCCAGGGTGGAAGCCTTTCTAATGGCATCTGTGCTTCTGGGAGGCAGTAATTTAGTGTCTCACAGGAGACTGGAGAGAGATTCATTCCTTGCCTATAAGAAATTGTGAGAATGTGTGGTTTTGTGATTTATATTCTCTCTCCCTCCCTCCCTCTCTCTGTCTCTCTCTCTCTCTTCCTCCACCAGAACGAATTCAAGAGCATTATGCTCACAAGCACGTTTTTATTAAATGTAGAACTTGAGTGTGGTTAAAAAGCGTTCTAAATTGTGGTGGTGGGGGGTGGAATTACTCTTTTATATCATTTTTGTTATGTGCTATTAACAGGCGTGAATCCACTCAAAGTGCTAGACACTAAATTTACCTTTTTATTTCAGGTGGTGAAATTTCTTTATAAAACTTTCGAGCTCCCACTTTGAACGTGGTGTCTTCTGGCTTGTAGGGTCCAACTTTCTGTCAGCCTCTGAACCTGGAGTCCTGTCCTGCTGTGCAGTACATGTGCCCTCCAAGGTAAGGATTCCAGGCTGGGAGTCTCTCTATAGTGGGTTTGGAATTCCCAGGAATGCTGCCTGTATAGCTAGCGTAATCACTCTTGTCTAGACAGGTAGTGTGATATAGAAAGTACATGTAGAAAAACCCACAGAAACTGTAGGGAACCAGACATAAATTCTCCCTTTTGCACATTGCATTAGAAATTAATTATGTAATTGAAATATATATATATATATATATGTATGCCATTAAAACCAGTGTGATTATATGAATGAATGTGCATATGTTTACATCCTTATATGTAATATGCTCAGATAAGTTGTGTGTACAGCACACTGTTAACCAAACTTTGGAAAATGTATTATCAATATGAAATCTATACATTGAAGTTTCATTCGTTAAAAAAAAAAAAAAAAAGGGATGTCTTTGTCTGCTGGGGAATGAAACCGTTACACCCAGTAAAAGTGGTGTGTTTAATTCAGAAAAATTTGAAGTCTTGGTACTCACTTGATTTTACTTTTTTGTCATCTTTTCAGTAGTGCAGCCCAATGACAGTAGACATCAACACTTACATTTCAGTTTTCACAACAAAACTGTGTCATCCCTTGGGTGACATGACCAGAAAACAGTCAGCAGTGTGGAGTGGGACAGAGCTTAATCAATACTGTGCTGGTCGTACGGGCTGGGGTTGGTGACTGTCTGAATTTTCTAGTCTATGATTCCTATCAGAAAAAAAGAAATTAAGTTTTATGGCCGTGGGGAGTATCCACAGAGAGTTCTTAGTAAATGGAAAGAGGTTAAATGGACTACACTATTTAATTACAAAATGTGTAAGTGCTGTGTGTTGATAAAATTCATTTTCAATAAAACTCACAAAAGTCGATGGCATAACAAATGGGAAATTTCTTACACCAGCATTCAGATCTGCACTGTATAAATAATAAAATATAAGTGGTGTAAATAAAAATGATCTTCCACTATATTTCACTAAAGAATTTTTTTTAATTCTAATATTGTATTTTTCCCTAAAGTTTAATTGGGTTTCATGAAATTCAATGTCTGGATGATCAATGTGCATCTGAAGGCTGATGCCCAGAGAGCTTTCTTTCCAGAAGGGTGTCCTAACCCCAGTCACACGTCTGCTAATTTGGCCTTTCTCTTAATCTCTGAAGAACTTGCAGAACAGGAGTGAAACTATGTGCATGCTAATGGCTGCTCTCCACAAGCTCCCCTCTCCCCAAGAGTGTCTGGTGTGCAAAGCTGAGCTGGAACAAAGATACACTAATTATTCCCCATTAATTTGTCTGCTTGAATGGTCCTAAATACCAGAGTGATTAATTAGCGGGAGGCAGACGGGGCAGGATGTCACACCCTTCTCTGCATTTAAGTGTCATGAGGTTGTGCTCAAGTGTTGACAACAGCATATCTTTAATTTTCTCCAAGAAGGAAAGTTTAGTCAGTACAATTAATTTGAGCTTGGTTGGCTTGCAGGGCTAAATGTGACATGTGGGACGGTATTTCTGCTGCATGGGCGCTTTGGGTTTTGCCCCCTTAGAGTAGAGTAAAACTTTTTTTGGAAACTGAGTTATTGAGTAGTTATTTTTATAATTGTTTCAATTTCACCTAATTGCTTTTGTGCATTTTGCAGCAAAAACACACATCATAAAATAACTAGAAAATATTATTCATAATAGGCTGGGGGTGGATTCAGGCAGTGGATGGCTTTACAATTTGATTTCAGTTTAATAAAATACAATACTATCCCCAGGACTAAAATGTACACCAACGTCTTCAAGAATGATTTGAAATGACTTAAGGTATCAGCCAATTGTTTAAAAAACATACATTTAAAACGTTGCTCAATTTTTTTTCAACATTTTTGAGACAGACTTTGGTGATGAGATTTTTCAAGTCTAATAAATAGTACCTCATTAATTTTCTAACTGGCAACATAGTATCAGCCAGTTGTAAAGAAGAATAACGACATAAAAGGTGGTATTTAAGATTTTCATTAGACACCTTTATCTATAATTTTGTCAACGTTTTCTTAGAAAAATTAGCTGAATTTAAAAATGACTATACACTGCTGAGAGAAATGGAAGACATGAAGCGCGGTTGTTCCTATATTTCCCCATTATAAAGACGGAACTATAAGCACAGATAAGAAGAGGAACGCGATCCTATGTGTGTGTGTATTTACACATATATGCAAATACACAGTAGTGGATTTCATTTGTTACTTTACAGTTCCTTGCCGTTACTGAAAATTTTAATTAATTCATTTTGCTATAGGCACGCTGCTCTTTTAAAATCAGACTGTGCCGCAAAAGCCTCACATGGCTGTTCTCTTGATTCTTTCACAGACTCCCTCCAGCTCTATACAAACCCCAAGCCTCCTCAGCAGCAGGGGTGTGAGCCCGGAGGGAGGGAAGCTCTCACCCCTGTGTGTCCCGGTGTCCTTGTCATGCTTGTCAGTGTTTCCCATGAACCATCACTCCCACTGTGCCCACCGGCAGCCTGTTCCCTGACCTCCAGAGCATTGTTCTCTCCTTCCCCACCGTCCACGGTTCTATCCCGGTTTTGTTCAATGTTTCCCACAGTGTGGGTGATGTAAGACACGGTCACTCCGACAAGTTAGGATGATGAAGCGGATTTGCTGGAGTCACCCATGTGAAGACTCCCCACTAGAATACTCTCATTTCTTACTGCATCTTCTCGCCTGCATCCCTGTCTGGAGCTCCAGTTTCTCCACAGCTTTTTACAGTGTACGCTTTACTGAAGCAGCATGCATAACGTGGCAAAGACCCCAGGAGGGGAATCTAGCTCCCGCTACCACGTGCTGCCCCCATCCCCCAAAATAAAGACACCACTTAAACTTGAGCCTCATCTGCAAAGTCGAATTGGGAATACTTGTTCTATTCAAACCCATGGTTTAGCAGTTTGTTACTGTAGATAAAATAAAGGTAATTGTATTTCCCTTTTACTTTGTAGATTACCAAGTATTTTCCATATTCACAGAAGCATAAGAATATATTAAAATATTTTACTGTGAAACGTTTTGTTAATTTCTCCTGTCCAAGAATTAAATCTAGAAGTTGTAATAATGTTGAATCTCTTCATACCAGAGGAAGAATTTCTCTCACTGAAATACCTCACTTGAGTACTGAGACAAGTTTAAGATGCTGGGGATATAATGAAACACTACAAACCTGTAGTAGTGAGAGCTGACCACTACTCTGCCGCTCCCTTCTTGCCCTTTCTGTGTCTGCTGCTTCCCTGATCTTCCCAGTTTCTCTCCTCTCGAATCTTGCCTGGATTTCATGCCCCGTTTTTCCTGTGAACACAGCAGGGAGATTACGATCTGCTCATTTTCAATTTTGTAGTAGTTTTGTAGTTTGAAGTTGTCCCGCTTCCTGAAAGCGAAAACGTGCTGAGATATTCGAGCTCCACGAGAAAGCCCCAGGTGGATGTTTCCATCACCTGGTTAATCCTGGCATCCCATGACCTTCCAAGTCCAGCCCAACCAAACCTTCAGATGACGCAAGCTTTTCAGTTTTTATTTTTTTACACTCCTATGAAAAGCTTCTGTGTAAAACTACTCAGGATAAGAATATTGTTTTAAGTCACTACGAATTATTTTTCTCTATAGATAAACTAGAGGAATAATAATAAAACAAACCATAAGAATATTTAAAATTTTTTTTGCCTCCACACTGACAAATCAAGACAACTTCCATTTCAACATCACGGAACAGTTTAGGGAAGAAATGTCTTGTGCACATCTTTACTTATCTTTAATTATCCTCCCTCTCTCCGTCACTTTACTACCATGAGCTACGGGTTTTCTTTGTGTATAGATCGAAAGGTGTTTACAGGTTTCACTCGTTAGTGTGTGTTGCTTTTGAAATGCTCACTCCCATCATCAAGTTACACTTAAGGAAACTGAGTATGAGATTGCCACTTAAAAATAACATTTTGTTTTCCTTTTCTTAAAAATGTATGGGTTTGTACATATTAATTGAGTCCAGCGGACATTTCATACATTGTGCAGCAGGCTCTCCTCAAACCCAACTTCCAATTTTACTCCTCTTTCTCATCTACACCTTTTCCAACCTTCGTACATCGACACTGAAGTCAAATTCTTATCTTCCACAAACGAAGGAGGATCTCTACAATTTGTCTTGTTTCATTTGGTATCAGTACTCTGGTTCTATCCATTTTATGGTTGGCATGTTCCATACTTCCTTACTGTAGAACAATGAGCATATGTAGCACATTTCCTTAAACATTCATCTGTTGACAAACACCTAGTCTCTTAGAATATCCTGGCTATTCTTAGTAGGCTATTCTTACAGTGAATATGAACATACAAAATATCACTTTGTAATGTTTATTTATTTTCATATATATAATTTACATCCACTTACACTCTTACAAATAGTATCTAAGAATTTGTTTATTCGAACATTTTTGTCAGAATTCACTTTTTTTATCAAAAGATAATAATTATTCTAATATGGGTGTTATGCCATTATACTTATGATTTATATTGCTTTGCTGTCTAAAGCCAGGATTTATCATTCTAACAGCGTTTTGTGTAACAAAGAATACATTCAATAGAAGAGATAACCTATGGAATATAGAAAACCATTTGCCAAAATTCCTCTGACAAAGGATTTGTATATAGAAAATATAAGAAATAAAAAATAATTAGCCACCACAACAAAATCCTATACATAATTGTGAATTTTTCTAATCAAATTCTCGGGAGGCTAATGATGGAGAATTATAATTTTGAGGCCTACCGGTACCTATGATCCTGACCGAAATAAAAAGTAATTAATCAAGTTTAAAATGGACAAATAATCCGAAGCGACACTTCTTATAAGACGAAACACAAATGGTCCATCAAATTGACATTTTTTAAATGAACCTATTCAATTCACTTTAAGATCTGCAGTGAGATACCACGCATTGTGATGCTTCGTTCTTACCTCTAAATTACACTGCTTGCTACGTATACAACAGTGCAGGGGGTTTTCAGGGTGGTCCGTGTCTGTAAATCCAGAGCGTGGGAGGGGAGAATCCTGTGACTGATTGGCCAGTAGTAGCACAGTAACACCGAGTCCATCAGCAATCCCTAACCTGTTCCTATAGTTGTGGTACTGTTCTTAGTTTTAAAAGGTCACAGTGTCTGTGCCATTTTATCTGCCGTGCCGGAATTTTCACAGAAGCCAGACCTTTCTGGTAAGAGAAAGATGAAAGCAAAACGGAATTTACAAGTTTGGTTTCTTCAAAAAATGTGCACTTTTCTTTCTGCATATTTCCTTTGGTCTGCTTTGACAGTGGCATCTGTTCCATCCTCCTTCCCTTAAAAATCACTCTCGTGAAACGAAAGTTACAAAACTCAAAGAGTAGGCATGGCTTGTCAAAACAACCCGTGTACTTTGTAAACAGAAGCAATATCGAGTGGGGGGTGTCTATTATTTAGAAACCTGACAGCTTGTAATATCTAAAGCTACGGTGCACGTCTGCTTAATTCTCTTTAATGAGCCTTTGGCATTTAAACCCAGGGAAAAGAACATGGTGGGAAGGGAGGAAAGGGAAAGCTCAGTGGAATTCACTTCAGGCTGGGAGAACTGGTGAGTCATGCACTTAGTAATAATTGTTCCCAAGAACAATCAGATGGGCCGCTTAGGCTCTAACTGGCATTCAGGAGTTAGTCTTTCTCTGCAAAGTATTAGCATCATTTTGTTGTAAAGGAGAGGGAAGCCTGAAGCAAGAAAGATTCCTGAAGTTCCAACAGAGTGTGCTGTGGTTTGGATGCATGTTATTCCTCCGAATGCTTGTATTTTGCAAGCTTGGTCTGTAAGTGGTCTTGGGAGATGGGAACACCAAGAGGTGAATTCCAGTGGAGGGCACTTGGTGGGGGCGTGGGATAAGAAGGTGAGACTATGTGCTCTGTCTCCGGTTTCCTGCTTTTGGATGAGACGCCTTTCACTATGTGCACAACTGTGACAACATCTACTCTTAGCCAAATCCCCAAACCTGTACCAGTGGGTTTAGATTTGGATTTTGACTGTCCAGAAATGCAAGATAAACAAACCATTCTTCAGTGAGTGTCCGCCATTTCTTTATAGTCATAGAAATTGCCCTAAAATATAGGAAAGTCATAGAAGTCATTTATTTCCATCTGCCAACTGAAAGAACTTCAGGAACACTGTCCGAGTGTCTACTGTTACGATAGTAGGAGTGTTTGTGAACTTAGAATCGCGTGTAGCTTCAAAGCGTGAGGGTTTATCTTTAGGAGGAGACACTCTTGGAAATAGTTCAAGTTCCAGAACCATGAAGCTGTACTGAAATCTCCCACGAGTCTTAAGAACATAGCCCTTAGCCACTGACCTTTAGGGAATGGGCACGAGAGTCCTGTCTTTTCATATCAGACACCAGGCTGTGTTTCCTCCCAGAAATTCACAAGCCTGACCACATTTGAATCCTACAAGTGTTTGCTTTGGCTAAATCTGAGATTCCCAAGCCTATTAGACCTTAAAAACAGCTTTAAGATAGCATTTAATGCCCTCCACTTTGATAAATAGGGATTAAACTAGATGATGAAATAGTCATGTTCATAAAAATTAAGGAAAAGACAACTTCCTTTGTTTGGGGGCTTTTTTTAACCTTTTCAAATTGCTGCAATATTTTCTATAATTTTAACAGGATTTTTTTCCTCTCCCATTGCTTACTATATGCTTCTAATTTATGTATAGCTTCTGGTAAGGTGTGAAAGTTATGAAACACCTTAAAATTATATGCTTTTTTGGGGGGAGGGGTTCTTGCACACCTGAAATGCTCTTTTTTTTTCCCCAAGAAATATCTACATTGCACATATCTGATATTGCCTATTCTAAGAATTTGCCAAGTTTAATAAATACACTTGCCGCCAGGTAAACCATCACTATTGGAGCCACAGAGACTGAAGTGGCGGACACAGAGCCTGCATGGGTCTGTGAACGGTCCCCTACCTTATCTTATGGTTGTCTGGCTTGATGTTCTCGAACACCTAAAGGTTGGAGGGGGAGGGTCACGAGCGAGACCTTATCAGGCGGGAAGAAGCCTCGGAGGTGGTATTGGTTCCACAAAGGATTTCTGTTCTATGCTTATCTCACACATTCACTCACACAGTCACACCAACACCTCTCCCAGTCCGGCCTCAGACGCAGGCAAGCCTCGCGATCTGTCCGGCAGCGCTGTGTGGTCCGCAGCCGTCCTCCTCTTTCAGTTCAGCAGTATTCGAGCACTGGTCTGGTGTTCAGCAACGAGTCTTCAGTTAGCATAGGCAACCTTGGTTGGTCACCAGAGCGGCAGCATCTCCGGAGCTTCTTGAGAACGGCATGCCAATTTGGGCCAGACTAGGATTTTTAAGCTAAATTCAGCCGATCACACTATGGGCATGCCGGCATGATCAATTTTATCAGTACTGTCCAGATGTGCACACAGGCACTGGGGTATCTCAGGGCATGTCCAGTGCCCACTTTCTGGACTTTAATATTGCTTACCTACATTGGCTCTTCAATATTATTTGTCATCACATTTTACATGATTATGCTGCTACATTATTCTTATCTACTACATTCTATTATGTTATTCTTATTCACTACATTCTATTACATTTATTCTTATTCACTACAGGTAGTCACTAACCCTGTTACCCACCCATGGGACCCCCTTTCCCCCGCTGGGCTGCCTAGTCTAGGCTTGATGTGGGCCTCATGCCGGCCTTGTTCTGTCATGCTATGCCCTATTCCATTGGTAACCTAGGGAAGACTTCTCATTTCTGAAGGGAAGTGGGTTGTGTAAGAGATGGGGAGGAGAGAAGGGGGGCGGTGGGATAAGGGCAGGGAGGGGAGGCTGAGGTCAGGATGTATTTTCTTTGAAAGAAAAAAAATTAAAATTAAAAAATGATAACAGGTGTTACCTCCAGTTTGCATATTCAAAACATCAGAACCCAACTAATTGCCGCTTCCACACAAAAACCCAACCTGTTCTTGTCTTTGGTAAATTAAGGACAAAAATTATTGCTGGGCAGTTCCTGCACATGCTTTTAATATCAACACTCAGGAGGCAGAGGCAAATGGATCTCTGTGAGTTCGTGACCAGCCTGGTCTACAGAGTGAGTTCCTAGTCAGCCAGAGTTACAGCAGAGAAACAGAGAAACCCTGTCTCAAAAAACCAAAAAAAAAAAAAAAAAACCAAAACAAAACAAGCAAGCAAACAAAAAGCGTATTTGTTTTGTCTCTGAGACACCTACATCACTGTTTAATATGAAATAATTTAGAAAGTAGTTATGGCAGATAAATACCCCCCCCCAATATGTTGAACAGACTGTTCATCTTTTAAGCATCAAAACCCTGTTACATTTACAGCGATGTTTCTGGTAGTCCTGTGCTTCTTGTGCACTCAATGGAATTGTCTTGCTGGCTTTCTCTTGTTTCTTGTTCTTGTTCCTGCTCATATGCACCTCTGAATATTCAGCTTTGGAGTTAAAAAGTTAGATTTCAAAGGCAATGAGTTTGAAAGCGGGTGTTGTATTAGCTGCAGTCATCAACACATGAGCCCTGCGTCACACGGGGCAAAAGTTCTTTGGTGCCGATGGGCCCTGGTGTTCCAGACGAAGAGCCAAATGGAAATGTTCAATAAAAGATGTGTGAGTCTGCACAACAGAACAGTCCTTACATTTTACATCAGGCTCCATCAGGGTCACGGGAGGTGTTTTATTAGCACAGTCAACAATAATATCGTGATTTTTATTAGGAGAAAAAGATAGTGAGAGACTACTAATTATTTTTCAGCCTGAGGGGCATTTTTTTTTTCTTGAAATGATTGTTAATTTGATCGTTGTCGTGCAGTTCACAGATTTACATGAACTTATTTCACTGTGACACATGGTTAAGAAGCAGAGTAAGATTGTTGCTTTATTAATGGTTTTCAGTAAATGTATTCAAAAAGTGCTAACTGTCTGGGTGTGCGGCTGATATTGATAGCACTCAGAAGGTTGAATCCTTTTGGAAGTAGCTAGCCTGAAGCTCTTTTTCACGTGGTGTTTTCTTTGTTCCTGCAGTGAGACGTTAAGCCTACAAGAATGAAATAAAATCCCAGTGAAATAAGAATGGTGTTGTCTCAAATATTAGCAAAGTAGATTTTCTAGAAATGTTTCCTTTCTTGTCCTGCCCTCTCCCAAGATGGAGAAAGCTCAACGATATGAGCAAGCCAGTGTTGTTTCCAGAACAATTGTGTTGGCATAGTCAACAAAATTGTGACAAATGTGTTTGCTGTTAAGCGTAGTACAATAAGATTAGCCTATAAACATACTAAAAGTTCTTGTGTTTATATTTCAAGGCTAGCTTACAGAAAACTATGGTTTTCTTTGCAATCACATGTGTTCTGCTTAGCTGGAAGGAGAATGTTTAGCTCTTGGTGTCCGGGTTCACTTTTGTTTTATCCCTAATGTTTTAGAACTGTCATGAATCTGATATAAAGTTCGCAGTGTCTCCTGCCTCATACATGAGAACACCCGCAAAGACGTGTTTTTAATGATGGAGAAGTCATCACAAAGGGGAAAGTTTAACACAAAGGAAATCTGGACCCAGCGCTGTGTCCTTCAATTTCCTCTGATTTGTTGTAATAACTGAATGCACTTGGAAAACAGGCGAACAAATCTTGATTTGGATATAGAGAATTCGGATTTTTTTTTCTTATTTTTAAAGAATTATTTCTTTTCTTTTATTAAATTGTAATTACTTCATTTCCACTTCCTGTTCCTCTCTCCAAACCCTCCCATATACCCTTCTTTGATCTTTCTCAAACTATTCCCTCATTTTTTTATTAACTGTTGGCACATAAATATAAATATGTATATTCGTTTGTAAGTACATAAATACACCCCACTCAGTCTATGTAATGTTACCTGTATGTATATTGTCAGAAACTATAGGCAACTAGATAATTCTCAGTGGAGAAATAGTCTTTTCCAAGGGAGAGCACATCAACTGGTTACCTAATACCAAGTGAAATTTGTTTTCTTATCATAAGAATATTAGAAAGAAAATATGAATTTAAGATGATGTTTAAGTGTATCGGTAGGAAAGTGACTTATAAATTATAATGTATATCAATATTGTAAGCTACAATTACTGAAAGAATTGAAAATACCTAAGTTGTGCTTGAAGAAAAGTTAATATATATTATAAACTTTAAAATGAACTACAGAGCATAATAACTGGGTATAGGTAAGCCTGGCAAAAGGATACTCTTCCTATTTGAAAGGATACATATCCATTGTTAAATCTGCTTTATACTTCTCTGATTAGTCCTTAGTAATGAAATGGGATTTGATAAGTAATTAATCAGAACTTGAACTTAATCTCGCTACAAAGAGGGAAATGCACTATAGAATTCAGATATTATAATAAAATTTATATTTGAATTGACTTATATGGAAAGAATGAGGTTTGTTTCCCAAATGTTTATGTGCTTGGGTTGATATGTATATTAAAAATATATTTGTTATAGGATATATTTGTATGAATTCATTTTTGTGTATCTCTTATCCATAATTAATAGACTGCTCTGGAAAGCAAGTTTAAATATTGTTCGGAATGTTTGAGGTTTCTCATTCTAAACTTAAAAACATACATATATATATATTTGGGGGCCTGGAGAGATTTTGAATATCATTTACTCCATTTGTCATATTGTCAACAGGACTTGAAAATTTGTGTTGGCTTTATCATTGTCCTTTCCTGCACACGACTACCCAAAATCTCATAAGCTGTGTTATAGAAATTCTGATGAGAAATTTTGTCAAGACATAAATAACCCACCCATACTTGTAGCCAATAATAGTCTCCTTGAAAAGGCAAATCCCAGGAGTCCAGATCTGCTGGAGTCTTTATGCTAAGCAATGGACCAAGGACAATTCTTGGTATAATTATACTGGTATCTGGAAGGAATTCTGACTTGTGCTATCTTGAAATGGCTTGTTGTTTTTAGCAGCCACACGATGATATCTTGCTTAAGAATCAGCTAGAGATTTCAGTGAAAATACATTGGCAGCCTGATTTCTGCATTGTAGACATGCTGATTTGGTGAACATGGAGAAGGTGACATAAATTACTATTTTTAGGGCCCATGTTATGAATAATTAGAGAATATATCCCTTTTATAATCAGGAATATCTGTTCCTATGAATCCTGACTTTTGAAAAACACCAACTACAACCCTGGAAAAAGACAATTATTGGCCGAGTTTGTAAATGATGCTGAAAATTTAGAAAAAAAGCAATAAAAACCAGCAATAAAGCTTTATACGAGGAAGAATCCTCACACTCAATAACTCTGCATTTTCTTAACTTTTATTTAAGCCTACACTTGAGATAACTTACTTTCCTGACTGTTATGGACACTCCAGTTTAAACACACATTTAAATATTCAAAGCTACCCTCCAAATTTTAGAAAGAATATGCAGTGTTTATCTTACTGGTTCCAGGTAACCTCAATTAAAATGATTATTTTTCTAGATCCATCCATTTACCAGTGAATTTAACTTTTCATTACAACTGAATAATATTCCCTTATGTTTATGTCCCATGTCTTCATCATTCATCCATAAGTTGATGAATATCTAGTGTGTTTACATTTATTGGCTAGTATAGAAAGAGCAGTAATGAATATAGATGTACAAGTATCTCCATAGTAGGACATAGAGTTATAGGCGTAGATTTAGTGTTGATTTTTTTCTTATTATTTTCATGGGTTTATGGCAAAAGAATAAACTTTTCTCTTTGGCAATTCAAGCCTGATCCTAGAGGGCTTCAGCCTCTGTACAATCTAATCTTAAGCCTAGACCTAGAAACCTTCAGCCTCCATACAATCTAAGCTGCAAGCCTAAACTTAGAGTGACTAGTTGTCTTCTGGACTACTTCTTTTTACTCTGATCTGTATTGTGAACTCTGAACTGTAAACATAAACATAAACCATCTGCTTCTGACTCTCTGCTTTCTCTCTGCTTATTCTGGACTGACTCAGCTCTTCTCAGCATAACCTTCCGTCTGTGAGCTAATTGTCTAACTCTCCAACTTCCTTACTAAACTGACTCTCCTATTGAATTGAACTGTCTGTGAGCTGAGAGTCTCTTTTATATCCTGAGAGTTTAATGTGTCCTCACTCTGACTCAATCTCAGACTTCACTCTGATTCTCTCTCAGAGGTTGGGATTAAAGCCATCACTGCCATTGCCTTCAGAACATTTCATCTGGATCACACAGACCTCTGGATATGATTCCATCATACAGTCCTTTGGATGTGATCCCTTTCTAGCTAACACATAGGCCTTTCAATGTGGTCCTTTGCTAGAGCAGCCATGCTACTGGATTAAAAGATAAATGTTCCTCTACATAGAATCATTTGTGAATATGCCCAGGAATGGGGTAACTGTGTAATATGGTAGATATAGTTCTAGCTTTTTAAGGAGCTTCCAAACTTATTCCCACAGTGGCTGAGCCAGTTTCCACAGCCCCAACAGTGAATATGTGTTCCCTTCTTCCTATATCCACACTGGCATTTATAATGACGTACTTAAATCAGATATTGTACAGTTATATGCTCTGTCCTTCTGGATGTAGCCCCCTAAAATCTTCATGTGAAAGTGCAAATGAAGGGTCCTTATTGCCTTTGCAGCCTTCTGCAGCCAGAACTCAGAGAAGACCCTGGGTTCCCCAGCTGTGAAGCCCACCTCTAAGGGCAACAAGTCAAGTGGGCTGGCAGACTCTGTGGGGTGGTAGGCTCTATTCATTTGTGTAAATAAGGCCTTTGTGAGTAGGACAGAGCTTCTGAATCAATAAATTACCTGGATGCCACCTGTTCTGGGCCAGTCTAGGGTAGAGTCATCCCCACTGCAGTGGCTCAGGCTTACACACCATGAATGTCTCTTGTGCCTGATTGAACCCAAATGAGATATTAAGATTTCCATCGACAGGCATTTATTGTCATAGATGTTTGTGTAAATTTGAGTACCAATAGAAGTCAGGAAATGAGTTAAGGTGAGCGAAGCAAAACAAAACACAGGTAGTCTGAAGGGAGAAAGGAAGATAATGTAACAAGAAGGTTAAATAGGGTGGGGGTTGTTGGGAGGGCAGGTCAGATGGGGTATGTGGGGAGTAATGATTAATACGAATGCCGGCTAAAATTGCCATGTGGAAATCATACCTGCTGAAGCTTCCTAACATATATACATATGCACATATAAAAACGAGCTTAAGGGGAATTACCCTATACTGTGGGGAGCAATGTCTCTCCTAGACACCACAGACTAACAAATAACAAGTACTGTGCCAGGTATCGGTTACCTCATTTTGAGTAGGTGAGCGAGGTCTCTTCCTGCTGTTGGACATGACAGGCTATTGCTTTGGCTCTCGGCTACCCTCTAAAACTTGACAATAAGACCTTCATACTTGAGTCATAGAACATGGAGAAATCAATCTTGTACTGACCTGAAAACTATATCCCTGCTATCTTTCAGAGTATCGGAACATTCTCTTGCAAGCTACAAGGGAGAAACCTCAGCAGAAGTCTTATCTGTCTATGAACACGGGCAGTTACAATCTAGCAAGAAATGCCTATGGGATGCTATTGGCATAACCAACCACTTTCTGGTTGGATTTAAGGTTAACATTACATAAAATGTTTTTTTTATTTTGACTTACACTTTATTATTACAATTGTTCTTGAATGAAATCTATAAATATTAACCGCTGTCACTGTGAGCATATGCTTTCCTCTTTAACAATTTTCATTTCCCCATAAGGCTTGTAAGAACTAAAATATAATCCCTTTCTGGGATTGAGTAGTAGGGTACTTTCATTTTAAATATGCAGAAGATAAGCAAGCAATAGTAGTTAAGGGCAGAAGTTATGCTTTAGTGCTGAAAAATTTGCCAAGCCTATACATGACCCTAAATTTACACCCCTAGAAAGGAGGAAATGAGAGGAAAAGAGATAAGGAGGGGGCTAGGGAAGGGGATAAGAAGGATGGGAGAAAGAAGTAAACCACTTTTAGTTAGTCCTGAGCTCAAAAGTGCTGTTCATTATCATGACACAAAGAGCAGAAACATGTTTGTTAGAATTCCAAAACTTGACTGCATTTAGTGTGCTGACAGCAAACATTTTGATTAAAATATTTTCTCTGAGAAATGCAGGCAAAGTTCGGCACCACACAGTAGGAAAATTTCCACCGTACTCATTGGATTTTCATCTAGTCTTTAATTCAAATGTTTTTTGCACATGGCCAAGAAGTTGTAAGGACATCTTATGTATATTGCTCAGGAGAGAAAGCAATAAACAATGAAAGCAGAAAGAGGTGGTTTGTCCCTGCTGCAGAGGGGAGGACGGAATGCAGAGGTGCTGACAGCCTTATCAGGGAGTCAAAGTATTCTCGAAAGTGTATAATAGTACTTCTACGGCTTCTTACATACTAAGAATCAGCCTCTCATTTGTCTGTCTCTCCTTTACCTTGTGAAATCGTGGTGTCAGAGATTATTGATCACATGCCAATACTGTGGGTGGAGAGCAGCAGATAGTAGAAACAGCTCTGCTTCCTTTGTGTGGCCGGACCATGGCAAGTGTGAGTGGCATTATTATAGGTGAGCAATATACTTTTAAATGGGAAACATCTTTTAATGAGTCTGACAAAGATTGAAGACACACTTTCATCATTGTAGACTAGAGCTCAAGCTTTACAACGCTCCAGTTACGTTAAAGCAAAAATAGTTTGTGTTCATTTGTAAAGGTGTAAACATTAGGTGTGATTCGCACCTACGTAAGTACATTGATACATTTTGTCTTGAATTGTTTCAAATTTGAGACTACTATTTGTAAGAAATCTAGTATGACTACCTTGTGTGTCAGGCAATTATGAAAATATTTTCAATTGCTATAACAATCAAAAAATGTTTCCTTATATTTTCATTACGATTTTGGTAGAACAATGAAATTGTCTGCCCAGTACAATGTGGGAACTCTAGCCTGTTTTGAATGATTGAATAATGGTCTCTTCGTATTAATTCATTTCCTTTTAACAAACTTTATTTAAATATAATTGATTACTTCTATAATGCAAAAAGTCAGAGAAGGATGCTTATAATAAATTTGCTGGCTAATGTGACATTTGATCATTTTACACACTTAATGATCACAATGACCTGTGTGTACACATCTGTTGTTACACACTCTGCTTCTTCAGTATGAAAATAGACTCTGGAGAGAAACAATTCACTTGAGACAAGAAGGAAATCCAGTTCAGCATGCTGAACCAGCTAGCGCTGTTTCAGACTTCTAGAGTCTGACACCAACTGGTTTATTACAACCATGTTTAATCACAGTACAATTTTGGAAAAAAAGTTGCCTGATGGCAGTTAACTCAGTCCTCTGTGCATAATACAGCTTAAGACATGTTTACGTTGAATGTCTTTACAAAGTATGTATGGTTTCTTCCATATAGATGTAGTTCTGCTGACCCAGATACAATGCTTAAGATAACGGTTTAGGGAGAATAACTGCGGTACACGCAATGACTGTGGGGATCAGGATTGGCCTGGCCCAAAGATAACATACAAGTTATTAGGCTGTTGTAAAATACAAGTGACATCTCTCATAAAGATGGGTTTTATGGACCTAGAAGCAATGCTCAAGATCTGTATGAGGGGATGTCTGGAATAAACAAGCAGAATAGTCTCAGGGATTCAGATGAGGCTTGGCCTTACAGACAGCAAAAGATCACCGAGTCATAAACTACATCCATTCCCAGTATTCCAGATGGAAGACAGGTAAACATCTCTATCCTTTGAAGAGGCAAACCTGCCTATTTAACTTTTTCTTGGTTTCCCTAGTGCTTATCTGTACATACAAGGACCTCTTCCCCTCTATATTATAAACAGGCAATATATATATATATATACTAAAAACTGTGGTAATACTGTTTTATAAACTGCAAAAATTCCATTTCAACTCTTTGGGCTGGAGTGCTGCATGATTCTGATGTTCTGATGTATTATGTGTTGCATGAGTTTTCCCTTGGGCTTCTAGAATTTTTTTCTGAAACTGTAGCATAGTAACTTCAATGGAAATGCCTAATACTTAATGGGTAGGGTTCTCCCATGCTTCCAGGTCTTTCAACCATAACCTTATATGGTTGAAATTGAGGACAGAATTTTCTTGAAGCATTTCTGTTTAATCATTTTGAATAATCTTGTCTACCAGAAGTCTCTGCATGAACATTTAATACAATTTTGATAACTCAACAAACATTTATTGATCATGCAATTTAACTCATTTTTTTTGGTTTTTCAAGACAAGCTTTCTCTGTTGTAACTCTGACTGTCCTGGAACTCACTCTATAGACCAGAAAGCCTCAAACTCACAGATATCCACCTGCCTCTATCTCCCAAGTACTGGGATTAAAGGCATGTACCAACAACACCCAGCGCAAATAACTAGAGTATATACTGAAATCTTATTCTAGATGAGTTGCATAATAGAATGGAATTTTAAAGTTCACTATTGTAATAAGAATTATGACTTAAAATGGATTATTGATTCACAGTTATTACAATGTGTGTTTAATTTATATCGTAGGAGCCTAAGGTATTGTGTGATAGTATAGCATTACTAGATACAATCATCTAAATATATTTCCTCGATAATGCCAATAGTGTTCATGAAATCCTAGTTCTGTATAGCAGATGGATAAAGGCTAAGGGTCCATTGAAGAAGACAGAGAAGGCAGAAGGAATGTAAGACCTAGAGGTTGGGAAGGACTGGGACAAAACAGTATCTTCTGGAAATGACAGGACCACTGCCCTAATGAATTTGCAGCAGATGTGCTTGCTGGCACAAGACCTGTACAAGCTCATGACAGCCAAAATTTCTGCATGGCATATTTGAGAAGCTGTTGAGAGTTGATGACTGTGGAGAGGAGGAGAATGGGTTTTCTCCAAGGGTGTGATCCCCTCATAGGTCGACCATGCTCCTGTGTCTGACCTAAAAGCGACTGAAACCACAAAGTGAACTCAGTGAGCTCATTAAATTAAAACAACAGGCACAAAATTGAGAAGAAGGTGACTCTAAGACGAGAGGAGTCGGAGGTTGATTATGATCAATAGTTGAAGAGATTTTGTTCTACAAGCACACAGTGCTCCTGGGCAAGAATTTTTTAAAGCTAATTACAAGAAAAATTGGCTCTTGCTATAGTTTGCAGATAGCATTTTCACATTATTCAATTTATTTCCCCTGACGTTAAGAGAAAATCTCAGTCAACATACTACCAGTAAAGTAGCCAGAGAGCAGACAAGTCATGTCCAAGCAGAAGGAAGAAACAATAACAGAGAGAATTAAGTGTACAACACTGCACCATAACAGCTACGCTGCGTCACAGAACTGTCTCTCTGGGGGTGGCAGCAAGAACACGGAGTGGTTTTAATACTTGGACTCAGGGAACAGTGTCTTCCACGGCAGTGAGAAGTCTCAGGTTGCCCTGGGAAATGCCTGAATCAATGATGGTTATTGCTGCTGAGCCTGGTAACCTGAATTTCCTCTGGATTCACATGGTGAAAATAGAGAATTGACTCCCACGAATTGTCTTCCAATCACCATGTGTGTGTTCTCTATGTGCATGTGTGTGTATACACACACACACACACGCACACGCACACGCACACATGTCAGAGGTAAGTGTGAGTTCTAACACTGTGAAATTATTAAGACTTTTATAATACATAAATCATGTCTAAATGAAAGTCTGAAATATAAAAACATACAATAAAAAGTAAAAATAAAAATATAAATGTGTATTCCTTTATGTCTGGTCAGCTATTCAGAGGGCATCAGACTCTTAACTGAATAACTCCTGGGGGAGAGGAATTAGAGTCATAAATTCTTTATGCCAATATTTAAAGTATTATAATTAATCCTGTACTCTGTTTTATTGTCTATCCCTCATAAATGTGAACACTGAGGTTCAGAAAGCCCGCAGGGTAAACCTAAGACTTCAACAGAATGGTGCGACTCCGGACTTACGGCTGTCCTCCTGTTCCTAAACGCTGGGACTGTGAGGAACTGGCGTGGAGGCAGTGAGAGGTGGGGGCGGGTGCAGAATTTTGGTAGACTGAGTTATTAGCAGAATTGTGGGTAACGGTTAGAAAGCTAGCACATGCCAGTTTCCTGTTCTTCTCTTAATTCCACCAACTGAAGTGACTGCTTTAAACATTCAGGATATTTATATTCTTACATGAAGGTGCAATAAATACCTTTTAAATAATTTACCTTTTCACTGCCACGCAACTGAAAAGGCAAAATTTACTTTTTGTCCTGTCTCTATGACGTCAGAGATAAACACTAAACACTTACACAAGCAAAGCCAGTGCACCATGGGATAAACTCAAGAGAGCAGATACTCCTATTGTGCACCAGTCTCAAATCAGTGAAAAACTTAGTGCTGTCTCTACATCTGCGAGTTTCCAAGGGAAACATGAACCTGGCATCGTAATGTTGGCGCTACTCTGGCCAACACTGGGTTGTAAATACCATGGGAATGGGCTGAATGCAACTTCATTGATCTTGGATTTGGCGTGTTTGCTCCCTTTACATACCCGATTCATATTGTGTTCCAATGAACAGTTTTTCAGAAAAGTCCCTCTTAAATTGTTTATTTTTACAAATGTGATTTTTTCTTCTAAATGATTTGCCTCTAATTTTTCCTTGGAAATTAATGTAGTGATATATCTGCAGACAGCACTATTTTATAACCAACTAACATACAAATGTTGTGTGTGCATGCTGTGTACTCTACACAGTTAAAAAAAATCAAACACTTGGCCAAACACAGAACTGGATTTTGATGTATTTAACTTAACTCACATTGAATACTGGCTTCTGTTCACATTCTTACATAGCTGTAGAAAATGTTGCACAATTCAGGACTTCTTTGTTCGTTTATTCAATAAACACCAAACATCGTGTATTACAAACAATTTCAATCACTGAAAAGTAAGCAAATGAACAAAGCAAATGTAGACCCAATTAAAACATATGTAAGAACTTGGAAATTCAGATTTAATTCAGGCATTATTTTATGCTTAGGTATTTTGGAAATTTTCAATGTATTTTTTTTTCCCTAATATCTCCTTCAAATGCAAACTCCAAGGAACAGATTGTTACATAACAAAGAGGTACGTACTCAATGTCCTTTGGATGTTGCTGGGGTTGAGAGGCAAATGGAGAGATGAAACTGATAAATTCCCCGGCATGATTAACTACTTGGTTTATTGTTGTATGTATGTGTGTGAGAGAGAGAGGTTGTGTGCTGTGTGTGTGCTGTATTCACATGTGTGTGCCGGTACTCATAAAGGTCACAAGAGTGCCTGAGTTCTGCTCTATTACTCTCTCTCCCACTGCCTTGAGATAGGGTCCCTCAGGAAGCCCCAGCAACTCTCCTATCCGAGTTACAGAGAGGCACAGCAATTCCCTACATTTTTAGGGTCCTTGGGATTGAATTCTGATCACTGGGCTTCTGTAGTAAGCACTCTTACCCGATGAACACTCTCTTAGCCCAAATATCACAAACGTGTTAAGAAAGCAAATTTTAACTAAAAGATATTAAGGTATTTTAACTTGAATAGTGTTTAAAATATGTTAATTCTATAGTTCCAAGGTAGTAGGGCGCAACTTCATTGAGTGAAGTTGACACGGTACTTTGTTCAGAAGTTAAGACAAAACCCGTTTCTACGCTAAAAGTAAGAATGGAAAGTCGAGTGGTTGTGACCACACCCTCCACGGGGCTGAGCGTCCTCGCTGATGTTGATGTGCTTAGAGAATCGCAAAGACCAGGAGTATGCATGTAGAAAATGAAAAGATTGTGAGCTTGTGTTTGCTTTAGCAGATCTTACGAACTCAGAAGTAAGGCTTTGTAGACACTGTTTGCTGTGATCTCTTGGGTATCCATAGTCCAGAGCACAGATAAAACTGTATGAAACTAACCTTTGCCCATAAGCAGATTAGAACCTGTGGTTTATAATATTTTACTTGGTAACAGGGAACAGGGGTTCAAATGTACAAAGTCATTAAAGCATTTGTCTTGATGGCTGGAGTTTCAGATCAGCAGTTTAGAGCACTTGCACAGTTCAGAGGACCTGGTTTCTTTCACCAACATCCCTACGCCAGCTTACCTGCCACCTATAACTCCAGTTCCAGGATATCTGACGCCCTCTCCTGGCCCCTAATGGACACTGCACGCATATGATGCAGATGCACACATGTACAGCGAGGAAATACATTCATATACATAAAATAAAAATAAACACACTTAAAACCAGAAACATTTGCTCCAGGTGGAAATGAGTTAATAATTTCTGTCATTAATTTATGATCCTCTCCCTTTCCAATTCCTACTGAGGATCAGAAGAGGGTGGCCATGTTTCTCTCCTGGAGTGCTCAGTGACCATCTGAACCGCGATGCAGACGATAAGGGTGAAGTCTTGAGGCCTTGAAACGTCCTGCAGTGTTAGTCGGGAGGATGCCTGGGACTTACGGATTCTCACAGACTGTACCCAGGCCGTTTCCAGAACTCTCCGTGATACCTGAGGTGAAAATTACAGCCATTGTAGGAGGCTGGCACACGTTCGGGCAATAGCGCCGACAACACCGCTCAGAAGCCCTTCTCACTCCCTTGGCTCCTCTGAAAGAAAATGACTGCATAGCTCCAAATGAACTATTACCCATTATGTGAATTTTTGTGAATTAAACTAATTTATCTTTTAAGAATTCATTTATTTCTTTCCTCTCTCTGAACAACTTATACAATGGAGCAGACCTACTATCTTTGTCAAATTATTAAAGCCTCGGGTTTCTAATTACTAGTTTGAACCTCGTAGCCCTTCTGGTAAAATGTAGACTGTACACTGAAAGAAAGAAGCATAATCAAAAGAAATAATAGATTATGCAATATATAAATAGGATTACCAGCAATGCTTTCTCATTTAAGCCAATATTTAATACAGTAGTTGTTGCTTTAGGTCCTAGATCCCATTTATTTTGTATTGTGGGGCAGGGTTTCCAATGCTACCAACAAGTAAAATAGTACAACCTCAGATGACACTTGTTCTTAACAAAATTAAAGCAACGAAGAAGAGAAATTTGCATGCATAAATAATTGAACGCTTTATGCAAAAGTAACAACTTTGCCCTGTACTAAATGCTATAATCGCACTCCCTTTGGGATGAAAGCTTTGCAAGGACACCCTTTACTCAAACTGACTCAGTTTTTATAACTCCACTTTCATGTAAGATTGGTCAAAATGCACTTTTGCTATCAGATTATACTTTTACTGTTTTATACCGTTTCCTATAATTTTAGAAACCACAGAGACCCAAGCAAACGTGAAGCACGGATTATTAAAACCCTGGAATCTGAGAGTGCAGTAGAGGTTCTCATAGAGGGGACCAGCTCTCAGAGCTGCGACGCTGCAGGCTGGTGGCGCCTTCCTTCCCAACCCCAGCTCTGTCTCTCCCTTCCTTTATAATGAGTCTTCAGCAAAATATTATGATAAGCAGAAATGTTTTATAGGTACATTTTACCATGATTAGAAAAGAATATGTAAAATAAGAAACTTAGTATTAAATAATTTTAGTTATTAAAAAGATAAGTCATTTTTCTTCATTAGAAGAAAGTAAACTAAATTTTGTTCCCTTAAAAAAAAAATGACACAGCTGTTACCATTCTCAGTTTTTATCGTATAAGCAGGATATGTATGATAAGCCTAATGAGTTTACCTTTTTATACTAAATGAGTGCTTTTTGCAACTTCCTGTGTTGTCTCTATTTATTTGCTTATCTCTTAACCTTACTCATGCCTTTTACTTTCCCCCAAACTCTGACGTCAGCTCCCCTTTGCATCCTCTTAATACTGTACATTTTGGAAGCAGCTTCAGCAGTTTTGACCACCAATCAGGATAATAAAAAACCTGACTATCCCTGTATTGCCTAGTAATAGTGATCAGCGAGAATATCTAAGGTTAAAACCACTCCTTAAAATATACATCCAGTCCTCGATATGAGAAAAAAAAACACACCTTAATTCCTAAAATATCAGTACGAATAAAGAAAAGCAACTTTGCAATTATTTACCTAGAAGTTACCACTTAAAATGAACACCGATGCCTGTGACATTTGGGCTGTCTAGACAAAGGTTGTTTACCCAAACTAAATCCATTAAAGGTGTGTCTCACACTGTTAGCTAAATCCTACTAAAAATATTCTTATTGAGTCCAGCCTGCCTTGGTGCCTAACACCATGGCATAAATTAAGGGTCAGGAGACGTCTCTTAACTCTTTCAGATCATTACAGTAGTATTCAAGAAGAGCAATGCACAGGACCATTAATTTAATCCTAATTTCAAACCAAACAATGTGAATGTTAAATGTATTTATTATTGAGAGGATTCATCGATGATCGAGAGATAAGATTCAGTATTTGAAAGCAAAACCACAAAAATGAGCACATATGAAAGGAAAGGAGAGAAGAATCTGGGCGTGAGAGACTGTTTGAAGACAGGAAGAAGTTTGGAGGCACAAAGAGCTTGCAGGGTTTCACCTGCAACATGCGCATGGGTGATAATCACACAAAACAGGGACAGGTGGTAACCTGCCTGTAAGGAAGAATAGACAGGACTCCACACCTACCTCATGACGTTACTGATTCTCTCAGCACACCCGTGTACAATATTTCAAAATCAGAGTCCAATTTGTGATCTTTTTAAAATTTCTGTGCTGTTATAGAAGTAACTTTTGTATCTGACGTTTCACATTTTATAGTTATTGCATGGCATATCTCAAGTCATCCCCGAGAAAGACTAAATCAGAGAGCTAGAAACTTTGTAACCACAGTTAGGGAAGGCCTACTCAGTCGTCTAAGACTGTAGGATGCATCAGAGTTATGGCCACTTAAATACTCTTTACCTGACAAAAAAATTGATGAACACACATGTGCGGGCACGTGCATACACACACACACACACACACACACACACACACACACACACAAACAAGAACCATAAAAAAAAAAGAAAAAAGTCAAGAAAAAAAAAAGAAAGAAAGAGCATGTTTCTGGAACCCCTTGCTGAATTCTTCTACCAATGTTTGCCTAGGTGTTCTTGCTGCACACATTGCTCCATTGATTAGGGACCTTTAAAAAGTGCAATTTCCTCCCATACTGTGAATCTCTGGGGTTGTTTCCTCAGATCACCACAGTCCCTCTGTTCCTCGCCTTACCCAAATGAGACCAAAAAGAACAACTTCTTGAAAAATATTTGGGTAGGGTGATTGTGATCGTTATTGGTTTGGTTTTCGGTTAACCTTTGTCTTTCGTTTGAGGAAGATTAAACCGATCCACCTGGAGTTTACTACTGTATGTTACTATAGTAACTTTACAGCCTCTTCGGCTGTGACAAAGGGGCTTCATCTCGTCCATTTCATGCTCCTGCGCCGACCTCCTCAGTCCCAGCATGTTATTCTGTCTGTCTTTGAGGGTATCTGTGGGAGCCACAGCTGCTGGGCTTTTGTGACAGAGAGCAGCCTGCGCTGTGTGAAGCCTTGGGTTCCGAGAGGTCTTCCATGCTGATGGCATTATTGAATTTCAGAGCAAAGACAAACAGCATTACGCTGCTTAAACAAATACTCATATTTTCCTGTATACCATATTTTTCTAGAAATACCGTAGGATCTGTTTTCTCTGAAAAAATATATAATTGCAATTTAATCACATTATAAATAAAAGCTTAGGAAATATAATGCAATTAAAGTTGAAAAACAAACACAACCAGGAAAAAAAAAAAAAACAGTCCAGGGAACGTAATAACTTTTGTATGAAGTCATTTAAATCAGACTTGTAATCATCGAATAAGCTGAGTCTTTTATTTCATATTTTACACGCATTTCAATTTTGTTAACTGAGTAAATTCTTAAATATTCTTAATATATATTGCTGACTAATATTATTCCCTTCAATAAAACTTACCTGTTTGTTATGACCCTCTGACCAAATTTGAGTTGCGATTTCTTATGAAAATTACGTTGACTCATTATTAGCAAAGGCAAAGAATCGTTATTTGCTAGGGTATAGTGGCACGATTTTAATCTATTCAGAAATTTTACATATGGATGTACTGAGAAAATATTTTGATATTTCTGTGTTTCACCTCCCCACATCTAGTTAGCCAAAGTACCTGACCAACTTGAAGCTTCAACATGGTCTCCAATGCCCAGTATTTAGTTTGATTCCTTTACTTTATTAAAGGTAACTTTGGTGAGATTCTTTTTAGCATTTCAGTTCTGTGTTTTTCCAGTTGTGTTAATTGCTGTGGCAGAATCTCAGTGAGTATTCAGAATGATGTTAGCTTGCTAAGCGTCTGGTCAGCAGGGTAGCTGAGTTCCAGTGCGGCTCTTGACACCTCTGCTGGGGTTATTGATACCTCACACACCCCAGCTGAGGCAGGTTGTATTGGTTGGGTTTCATATCCATAGCATAGCCTGTAGTTAGTGGAGAAAAAAAGCAGCAAACCTGTGATTGACAGCCCACACCTCCTGGGCCCTTCTTACTACCAGACACAACAGCTGCTACGCCCTGTGGAGCAGTGAACCAGCGCACACAGGAGAGAACTGTTCCTAGCATTGTCAGGGTGGATTTTCCTTAACCCTTTGCAGTTTCTCTCTGGAGACAAGTGTGAGATGTTGTCGCTTAGGGGGCAAGGGCCGATGTAGGGGCAGATTAGAATGCTTTGCTTTAAGAAAATTTACTTTAAAAAAAATACAGAGAATGACCAAGAAGAATGCCTAAAAATAACACTACGAGTCTGCTATCTGTCGTAAAATGGAGATTTATAGTGTTCTTTGCAAGGCTATCCAAATCAAGGACACTGAGCTTGCGCTGCTGGTAAGTGACTTTGGTTTTTACTCACGGGACATTTTGAAACAATGTTTCCATTGCAGCCTGACTTATTAAGTTCATTCCTTCAAGTTCAAAAGCAATTCTGGAGGTGGGATATTTGTTGAATTAAAAAAAAATTCCTCTATATGTCTTCACAAAGGTTTAGTTAAGGCAGAAGCGCTGTGAACTTTACTACCGTTACACGTTTGATGAATCGCTCCAGAAACCGGTTAAAAAAATGTGCCATGGCTGTGTAGTCACGAGAACACAAGAGGGAGAAAAAAATGTCCAGATCCTAGAATGCTGTCTTCTGCTCACTTGACGCACGCTTCACCACGGCTCACATCAGAGCGAAGAGAAGAGCAGAAGATGGCTTTGCCAGGGAAAAGCGCACCTGCTCGCACTTGCTATACTCATCTAGTTTTTGTTGGTTTACAAAAGATGAGTCTCCCGGGGAACAACGCACTAAGCCACTACCACCTCTGTGTGTCTTCCCCACAGCCTTGCCCACACAGGACGGGGAGCTGACAGGAGCAGACTGCCCACACCCCACCTGGCTCATTCTCCTGGCATTTGTAAAGGTGCTTCAGTCAGAAAATAAAGGCTCTTCTCAGACAAGGGTATCTCTAAAATTGGCAAAACATGACAGTTGGATTAAATGTATTTAATCAATAGATGACAATCTCTAATACAAAGATCTGAAATCCCAAATACTCCAAAATCAGAAACTGTCTAACTGTTGATATGATATCTTAAGTGGAAAATTCCTTATCTGACATCATGTGATAAGCTGCAGTTATAAGCTTGTCACACTGAAAATATATTCTAAAAATTATCTATATTAATGAAGGGTTTTTGATGAAATCAGACTTGGGTCCCCTCCTCAAGATGCCTCATTACAAGTATGCATATATTTCAAAATAAAAACATCTCAAATCTACAACTATTCTGGTCCCATGCATCTCCAATAAGGGGATACTCAATGCATACCAGATTATATAATTTAAGTTGGGGATGTAGCTCAGTGGTAGAGTTCCTGTTTGGCATTCATGAAGCCCTGGCTTCCATCCCGAGGATGTGTAACAACAGAACTATATAATTTGCTTCTGAAGGGGACAAGAGGAATATTTAATACTTTAATCCAGTATCATGGCTGCTCTAGGGTAGAAAGAATATTGGTAAGCACCTTTAATCCCAGTATACAGAAGGCAGTGGTAGCACAAGCCTTTAATCCCTAAGACAGAAACAGAATGTGGAAGCAGATTTCAGAAAGAGTCAGTGTCAGATAGAAAGTGACATCTGAGACGAGTCAGACTGAAGAGCAGGTAAAGTGACTAATGAGAGGAAGAGCTGGCAGAGTGAGTCAGAGTGAGGACACACCTAACTGCCCAACTCTCAGGGTAGAAAGGTGGGCTCTCAGCTCAGAGCAGAGTCACTTACAGAGAATCAGTTACAGCATGATGGTATGAAGCAGTAAGTTACAGACATAGGCAGGCTGGGGAAGATACACAAAGACACAGAGGCAGCTCGACAGAAGAAGTCAGTATGAGACAGGAAGAGTCAATCAATTTGAAGCCGAGCAGAACTGTTCAGTTGGAGGTAGTCAGAGAAACAGATAGAGTCTGCCACAGTCAAAATAGTTCTATCAGAAACAGTAACCCAACTCAGAAGACCAGTTTAAACTAGTCAGCTTGGAGAAGAATTTGAGCCAGATGAGCGAGTCTGTTGCACCAGAAGAGTCAGAATTCAGAAGGAGCTAGTCAGAATGGCTCAGTCAGCACTAAGACTCAGAGACTGATGAGATTGTATGGAGGTTTAAATGTTCTAGATTGTACGAAGGCTAAAGCTTTCCAGTTCTAGGCTTAATAGTAGATTATATGAAGGTCAAAATGATCCCGGGCTCCAGGCTAGAACTGGTGATTTAATTTGCCAAAGACTAAACTGCTTTGAACCTGAATCTATACATACATTTCCACTTATATCTGAGTACATACATTGTCTTTCCCTAGGTTTGTTTGGATTACCTTGCTCAGCATTTTTTTTTTTTTTTAGTTCCATCCATTTGCCTGCAAATTTCATTATGTCAGCTTTTTTAAAATATATATCACATTTTATTGATCCATTCTTCACTTGGGGGTATCTAGGTTGTTTCCATTTTTGGCTGGTGTGAATAAAGCCACTGTGGACATAGTTGAGCAGGTGTCCTTGTGGTAGGATGGATCATCCTTCAGGTATATGCCCAGGAATGGTATAGCTGGGTCTCCAGGTAGGCCAATTCCCAATGACAAATGAACTGAGAAAGGAATCTGGGAAATAACACCCTTCACAATAGGCACAAATTATAAAAATTTTTGGAGTAATTCTAATCAAGTGTTGTAGAAGTTTATTTTTAGGTATATATAAAATGTTTTATGTACTGTTGGGTGAAGGGTTAGTATAGGTTGTGGCATTTTGTGTTGTTTGCAGGTGTAGGATTTCTCTGTGTGTGTGTGGGGAGGGGGGTGATTGCTTATGATCTGCACCCGAGGAGCCCTGAAAGAATAAAAACACCTGAGCTCAGAGATTCAAGATTTCACTGTCTAGTTCAGCACTGGCCATGAAGGTGGTTCCCTGTGCTGAGCTCTAGAAGGGTTTGAGTCTGCGAAAATGCCTCTGTGCCTTCCTTGGTGAGCCCACACAGTGGTGTACAACTACAACCAAGCAAATGAAAGACTTGTATGACAAAAACTTTAAGTCCTTGAAGAAAGAAATTGAAGAAGAGCTCAGAAAATGGAAAGATATCCTATGCTCTTGGATTGGCAAGATTAACATTGTAAAAATAGGCATCTTACAAAAGCAGTCTATATATACAAAGCAATCCCTATCAAAATCCCAATACAATTCTTCACAGACCTTGAAAGGACAATACTCAACTTCATAAAGCAAACAAACAAAAATCAGGAAAACTATAATAATCTTGAAAAATCAAAGAACTTCCAGAAGTATCATCATCCCTGTTGTTAAGCTGTATTACAGAGCTATAGCAATCAAAGCCACATGGTATTAACATAAAACAGACATGTTGATCAATGGAACCGAATTGAAGATCCAGATATCAATCTGCACACTTATGGACACCTGATGATCTTCAATAAAGAAGGCAGAAATATGTCATAGAAAAAAGGAAAGCATCTTCCACAAGTGGTGCTGGTCTAATTGAATGTCCGCATGTAGAAGAATGCAAATTTATCATCCTGCACAAAGCCCAAGTCCAAGTGGATCAAAGACCTCAACATAAAACCAGATACACTGAACCCGATAGAGGAGAACATGGGAAAGAGCCTTGAGCACATTGGCACAGGAGACACCTTCCTGAACAGAACACTGATAGCACAGGCACTGAGATCAAGGATTACTAAATAGGACTACATGGAACTGAAAAGCTTCTGTAAAGCAAAGAATACCTTTAGTAGGACAAAATGGCTGCCTACAGAATGGGAAAAGGTTTTCACGAACTCCACTTCTGATAGAGGGATAATATCCAAAATATAAAAAGAACTCAAGAAACTAGACACCAACAAAACAAATAATCCAATTTAAACAAGGGGTACAGATCTAAAGAGAGAATTCTCAAAAGAGGGTTCTTAAATTGAAATTAACAACAACAAAAGTAATGTTACAGTGATCCAAGGAAACAGACTGTTTTATGACAAAAGTGGGCGATGTTGATTACAGCAGTGCATTTACTGAATTTATTGACATAAATAATGTTTTCAAGTTATGTGTAACAATTTGTGAGTTATGTCTGATTATTATGTAGCAAGTGTTTTTGATCTGGAGCATAACGTTTAATCTTGCGCATCATTAATTAGGCTCAGTATTGATTAATCTTCCCCCAGCCTTCTGTCATGCTAAACCATATAAATAATACTTATGTGCTTTTTAAATTTTGATTGTTTGGAGGCATTCTTAGTGAGGTCAGAGGGTGAATGCAGTTGGACATGTTTCACTTAACAGTTTGTAAGCTTTACATATGACTTAAAAATATGTAGACATGGTGGGGTGGAATGATGGCTCACAGTTAACAAGTGGTTACTGGTCTATCAGAGTGCCAGAGTTCGAATCCCAGGACCAACAATAGGTGACTCACAAAATGACTCTAACTTCAGCTCAAATGGATCTGAAGCCTGATACTGACCTTTGTGAGCAGCCTACCCAACACACACATGCACAAAAGTAAGTAATTTTTAAAAACTATTTAGATATGATGAGTTTGTCTCCCTGTGTATTGCCCTACAACCTAGAATGTCATAGAGCCATGTGTATGTAAGCATATATTTATATTTATATGAGAGCTTTGTCTGTTATCAGTTAGTATACTAGTGGTATGCTTCTCTATTCCATTAAATATTCAGTTAGCACACTTTCTAGTGGCAAATTGGCATAGAGATCCTACAGTCTGTTTCTTGAGTGCTGGGATTAAAGGTGTTCACCTGTAACATGCTTTGCAAAGTCGCTGTAGAATCATTATTCAATTTTATGTCACTCATAATTTTCCTTTCAAAAACTCTTATTGATGAGGGTGGTTCATTTAAAAAACCTCTAGCTTTTATAACGATATCTTGAATATGAGAATTTCTTCCTTATCTTTCTATGTATGAAATATCTGTATATGGAAGTTCTTTCCTGATCCTTTTATTAGCTATATTTATAAATTACATTCCTATATTGTCTTTTATGGATCAATTATCCTCTAAGTTTGGCTATTTTTTTCTGCAGTGTTTCATCTGTATTTGTGATTTTTTTTTCCATTGCAATAATTTATTCCTGCTCTAAACAGTGACCAAAACATAGTAGCTTAAAGCAGTATTTTTTTTTTCATTCTGTAGGTCCAGTTTGAGATAGATCTTACTGGAATGAAGTCACCATGTTGGCAGTCTGTGTCTCAGCCCTATCTAGCTTGGCTGTCATTCTTCTGCTTAAAATATTGGGCTGAGTCCTTTTCTACCTTCAATTCCTTGTTCCTCTGTTCTCTAATCCCATTTCTTAGGGACCTTTGTATTAATGTTGAGCCCACAGACATAATCTGGGATAATCTCCCTATTTTTACATCAGCTGATTGATAACCTTCTTCTACTTTAATCCCCTTTGCCATGTTGACAGGTGCTGAGAATTAGGAGAAGAACACCTGTTTCTTTAGCAGGGAGTGACTCTACCTCTTGAAATCACAAATGGACTGAAAATCATACAAGAAGTAGTGCGTGTCCAGCCAATGATACTGACCATGGTTAACCTCATTTGAAATCTCATCAGCTGCTTTTGTGATCTCAGGGTAATCTTTGTATCAAGTCAATACAAAGCTTTTGTTTTCATTATTTTTAGGTGCAAACTTGTATTTGTCTCAGTTTATTAAGTTTTCTGTATTTGAGGTGAGAGGAACAACTTCAACAGATGCTTAACTGTAAAAACTGTAAGAGCCACATTTAAAGTCAAATATAAACCAGATTACAATGACTCTGATAACTAGTGTATGTAGAAAACACTGTAAAAAATGATGAGGAAGTGTGTTTATAGACATGAAAAAGAACATAGTCTTAGTTCAAAATATTTCCCCAACAACAATATAAAACACTAAGTTGCTCTTTAAGATTTTCAAAATAAGTCACAAAGAAATAAAATTATATCTTTTCCACCACAATGGAAGATGCTCTTAAACTTTGAACTTTAGGTTGAAATAAAAACGTTTAAAAGTTTGCACAACTAGAAGAAAGAGAAGCAGTATTCACAGATCAGTGACCTCTAACTGTTAAGTTAAATAAACAAAACTACTTAAAAAATCACTAATTCTATGCATTCTATGCTCTAAAATGTGACAGTTTATTATTAATTTAATTTGTTAACATTTTATTTTTCACAGTAATTCTAATTGTACAAAAACAGTTTTGTGTTATTTTTAAAAAAGACTTTACAATATTTAGATTATGTTAAAAAGCAAAACATTGCTAAGACCTGAATGATGGAAAGTGTGATATCACTTCCCCAGAAGAGATTTAACAGACAGAATAATAAATAGCGTGCACAAACAGCAGAATAAAATCGGCATTGATTTTAGTTTCACATAGCACTGCAAATTCTGCAGAATAAACTCACATTCTCTGACTAAAAGAGCACATGTAAAAATTTAAACAAAATACTTACGGCGCCTTAAAATTATCCATTATGAAATCCTTAAAATCAAAAACACAATTCAAAGCTCTGCGACAGAAATAGATATAGAGCTTTTCAAATGCATGGAATAGTTTTAATCCTATCAGGATTAAAAGTCATAAATTGGAGTATTTTATTGGATAAAAATGAGAAAACTTTGAATCGTAGAAAACAGCTCAAACCAAACATAAATTTTAAATGTGATAAAAGACACCAAAATTTACAAACCTCCCTAAATAGTAAATTGGAAAATTAATAGTTTGCTTTATAATGAATTAGTATAAAAGAAATCGTTTGGATAGTATAAAACTTAAAATTTGTTATAAGAGAAATAATCAAATTTAAAACATGTTAAAAATTTTGAGTTATTGTATATTCATAATTAATTTAAAAATATATAGCAATCGGTGTTTTTGTTTATAGTATAAGTATCTTATCTTACTTTATATTTTACTTACATAGAAATCTTGTAAAAAGAGGTAAAGCTTCTAAATAAAGATCTCTATAACAATGCACTGAGTTTCTTCACTGAATTTTACTGTCATTTTCTTACTGTGACTTTTGTAGTGAACATGGAAGAGAGTCTTGATGATACCTTAAATTTTAAAAACTCACCCTCAGTATAAAACAATTAATTAAATGTAATCCAATACACACAGCACCAGACAGGAAAAAATAATTCACTGCTACTCAATTTCCAAACATATCTTCAAATATTTTGCCATTGAATACAACACAATGATATTGATGGATATTAAGAATATGTATATATTGTATAATTTGATAGCCACTTATTATTCATTCCTATCTTAAAAAAAAAAAAAACAAGCTAGCCACTACAGTAAAAATGATGTATGCTTCTGGAATATCTATTATACCATGCTGTCTACTTTAATCTACCAGCCTATCTTATTATTTAAGAAAAATTATTAAAGTAATTTAAAATAAAAGGATGCTTTATACATCACTGATAAGAATGTACATACATGCTGCTATTACGGAAGAGCATGGCATGTATTAAAGAAACATAAAATAGACATAGTATAAGACCAAATCGACTTCTATTCTGATCCTCAAAGGCAATAAAATCGTCACTCTGTAAAGACACCAGAGCTAGCGGATTCATTGCAGCGCTGCTCCCAACAGGCAAGACACCAAAACAACCTGAAACCATTGACACCTGGGGAAAAATCTGTGGCGCAGATCCAAGCAGAAGATTGCGCCCAAGGCGATCCCCCTCATTCTCTCTAACAGTGAGAGTGGGGGGGCCGCGTGCAGAGCGAAGTAAGTCAAACCCAAGGAAGAAACTATTGCATGATCTCATGTACGTGCCTCTAAACAGAAAGGAAACAGCAAACCAGTAAAACTTATTACAAAACAGAGGCGGGTTCCAAGGGTGGAGAGGGCAGAAGGGAGGGGAAGAGGACATGTAGAGCAAACAGCAAAGTAGAGGGGGCCGGTAGATATGCTGCCATATCTATACCACGTATGAGGACCACAGTTGCTAAAGCTATATTTTAGGTTTGCTAAATTAAGTACATTCTAGATGTTTGCTGCAAAACCCAGAGAGAGAGAGGCGGGGAGAGGGGGAGAAGGAGAGGGAGAGAGAGAGAAGGAGAGGGAGAGGAGGGGGAGGAGAGAGAGAGAGAGAAGAGACAGAGAGGGAGAGAGAGGGAGAGAGAGAAAGAGAGAGAGATTCCATGAGTATATGGGTGTGCTGATTACACTTTACTGCAGAAACGTTTGCTGTCTCTCTCCTACAAGAGCATGGTGTTCACTGTGAATATGCACGATAACATTTTTTTAAGCAGGTGTTCCCAAAGTGACCACTAGTTCCTGTTTAAGCTCAGAGTTCATATAAATGACAGGAAATGACATATGAATAAGAGGAGGGCAAAGAGAAAATGGGGTTGGGGTAAGAGGAACTGCTCCTATACCTGTGGCCTCTCAAACCTCAAAAACATCACCTAATAAATATGTTAGAAGTGGTTGAAACTGAAAATCGAAATTTCACCCAATTCAAATTACTACTCAATAAACGTTCTGTATCAAACAGAAAATGAAATTGAATGACAAAGAATCACGTAAACAGCAACCAAAATTATATCTGAAAACTAACTTAAATGGGAATTTATTTAATAAATAAGTTATTTAATGAAATAAAGAAAAGAAAGAAAAACAAACCTAAACAACAAGGACAACCAAAATCTCAATAAAACAAATAAAAACAAAATTAGTTAAAACAAGTAAAAATAGAAAGTCAAGTAAACAAATTACCTAATTAAAAATCAGCATAATAGTAACGAGTTCCCAAAAGATGAAAAGCACGTGACTGAGAAACTCTTAAAAAGTATTTAACATCCTTAGGCATCAGGGAAATTCAAATTAAAATCTTTTTTGAGATTTCTTCCTACAGGAGTCAGAATAGTCACTATCGATAAGACAAATGGCTGCCCATGCTGGTGCGGATGCAGGGAAGGAGAGGTTACTAGCTGCTGGAGAGAGCGGGAACTGTAGAGTCCCTACAGAGGTCAGCCTGGAGGTTTCTAATAAAGCTGGGAATGGATGGAGCCAGCTCTGCCACTCCCTGCAGGACTCTACACCTCACGACAGAAATACCTGCTCATCCGTGTTCGTTGCTCCTCTACTTACAATAGACAGGAATTGGAACGAGCCAGATGACCATCAGCTGAAGAACAGGTGATGAGAATGTACGGCATTGACCCCGTGGGATATTATTCTATTCGGCTCTTTAAAAAGTAAATGAAATTTGCAGGTAACTAGATGGGGCTAGAAACACATCCTGAGTGAGGTAACCCAGACCCCAAAAGACAAATATTGTATGTTTTCTGTTATTTGGGGGTGTGTTATCTTTTAGCTTTAGGTATGTGTTTCAATCTGAGTCACCAATTATTCAATCTGAATGAAGGCCAGTTAGTAAGGGAACAGGAGAGAGGAGAGAGATTTTCCTACAGAAAGGGAAGTAGAGAATAATGTTCTAAAGACATACATGGGACACCACCATAAGAACATGGAGACATCAAGCCAGTGCCCAGCTACACGTGGCTTCTTCCTACTGATTAGCCTTCACGGCATTGCAAGGTATTTTCCACACTCCTGGAAGAGGAAAAATAATCATAGAAAGAAAAAGAAAACCCTTAGATCTGTCACCAAACCTAAAATATTACTACCTCATGCCATTATTGAATTATTGGATGCATTAAATTTAAGTAAGAAAGATGGTCAAAGAAATTATAAAGGATGACATTACATATGAAATATTGATGTTTTTGCTTCTATATAAGTCAAAAATACCTCATTAGAAAGCTCAGCAGAGGAACACAGTGATCAATATTATCATCAGTGAAGTTTCCTATTGTTATAAACCAATGACTAGCTACGTATCTCCTTTTTTTCTATTTATATATTTTATTTAATTTTCCTATATCTTATCACTAAAACTAGTGATACTAGATGTCTGATTAAAATATGTGTGAACTACAGCATAAAATATATGCGATAGCTAAGAGACGAGAAAATTTCACCTCTGGACACAACAGAATAATAATGGAGTCAGGCATATGCTATCAATAAAAATGAATGCAAACAAAATAAATAATAAAACAATTTCAGATACTGAGTAAGATATCAGGAAATATATGAGGTGAGATGCACAGTTATTGGCCTTATGTCTCAATATAGCCTAGGTATCATTTGGCCCTCTGTGCATAAAAACACGAGAGTGGAGAAACGTACTATTTCCCTAAGATGGAGAGTTTTGAGGCATGTACACTGCCAGCATCTGCAGTGCTGGGTATAAGAAACCATTGCACCAGGTACAAATGGAGTTTCATATATCTGTGAGGATCGATCACATGCTCATCGCAGAGCAACGATGAAAGATCAATGAGCCTTTACAAGGTCTGCTGTAGAGAATGTGCTGGACACCTGAGAGATGAACTGATGTTAGAGACTTCTCCGTGACTTCCAAAGTATCTAGGGAGGAGATGCTGATAAGAAAGAGAGGAGGCCTTAATTGACAACCTAAAGAGGCCTCTATTTAGAAAAGTACCTCCATGCCTAACGTTAAGTCTCACTGTCCGAATGGCCTGAAATCACTAAAAGACAAGCTGCTACAAAATCAAGCTGATCCCCAGGAACACAAGTGAGTCCCAAATGAAAGTGCACCATCCAGCTCACAGTTATGTGTAAACAATATCTACAAGGTTGAGCAAAAAATATTAATAATAATTGTAAAAACTCAGGAGCTATTCAAAAACAACAAAAAATCTTTCTGGAGAAAGAAATTAATAGAATAACTCTTTGACACAGATATTAGGAGAAAAATATCTTTTTTTCATAATAGTATGTTAAAAACAGAAAATCTCTCATTGCAGGCTTCAAAAGGAAATATGATGAAATTGAATAAACACATAGAATTCCGCAGAAGCTGTGGGGACTATCAAAAGACAAAATTAAGCCAGTCAACATTATGGCGCAGAGTGGGAGGGGCCCACGTGTCCCTCTCCCCAGCTGAGGACAATGATGGCTTCTGGGAGAAGGAGAATTGACTTTCTTTAGGTGTGAATTCCCTGATAGGATGCCTCTTACCCATGAATATATGGACAAATAAAAGCAGTGGTGAAAGTGGATCTGGGAGGGGTTGGGAAGAGGAGAGTGGTGTTAGGGCACAACCAGATGGAGAGAGGCCAGGCTCTAATTCCTGCATCAAGGGTGAACTAGACAACCCAGCAGGAGGAAAAGGGTCCCAAGGGGAGGAAAGAGGATTAGAGACCCTCTCCCCAATCCAGTCCTTAGGAGCCCCTAGCAGATGAAACGTTAGGAAGAATGGTAGGAAAATATAAGCAAATTTATATTTCATATTATCTATGTGATATGAAGCGGAAGCACACACCATATTTATAGCTAAAGAATCAAGAAATGTTAGCTTCAGTAGGTACTTTTGATCACTTAGAGGAAATAGATGAAGCTTCGAGAACATAAAATTTCCAAAAGCTAACTCAAGATGGAATACAAAATCTGAATAGCTCACAAACGTACATAAAAAACAGAATTTATTATTTTAAACCATAAAAAGAAAATTTATAATAAAGAAAACTCGAGGCCTGGATGAGGTCACTGACTAGCTCACACTCCATTGGAGAGTAAGAAAGAGATACCAATCCTACTCCAGTTTTTCCAAAATGGAGAGATACTTCTAAGCCTATATGAGATTTGGATTATTCAAAGACTAGGAACATTTCAAACATGAAATACTAATATCCTTCATGAATAAACATATAAAAAATTTTGACAAAATGTTAGCAAAATGAAGCCAGAAATATATAAAAAGAATAATATATACTGAGCAAATGGGATTTCTTCAAGGGATACAGTTATTTTAATATTTGAAATTCAATTATCATAATTTATATTAAGAGATGAAATGAGAAATAACTTATGATCCTATGAAATAATAGAAAGAATGTATCTTCTCACTCTTAAAAGCAAACACCCAGCATTTCTTATAGGTTATAAGATGGTGAAATGTTGAACTTCTAGAACCCTTAGGTGAACTTAACAGAATGTTAGGCTATAAGATTAAAACACCAACACCATAAAATTAGAAAGGGAATTTTGGAAAATTAAGTAGTATTTTAAAAGATAAAGCAATAACAAATACAATAAAATTGTGTTGAAAGCTATAAAGCATTCTTAAGGGAAGTTCATGAAAACAATCAATGAAGAAATACATTAACTCTGGGAATTGTAGTATTCAAAATGTTTAAAATATTTTCTGCTTCCAAATGATGTATGGACTTAACATAACCCCAAAGGAAATCACAGGAAGCTTTTTAAAATAAAGAAGTATAAAAGCTGATTCAAAATTTATTTGGAAATGATAAATACCTAGCATAGTCAAATTTCTTTGGGGAAAAATACTTAAACCCTCTACCTCCAAGAGAAACTATAAAGCTACAGAAATATTTGAGGTACTTGAATTTTCTTTAATGGTAGTTAATTGTATCAATCAAATAAACGCACAGTACAGAATCAAACCTAGTTCTAAACAGTAGAATTGAATTTCTACAAAAGCATCAGAGAAAATCACTGTGGAACACTTCATCAATAAACGAAGCAGATCAACTGAGCAACTACATGGAAAAACGTGAAGACTGAACTCTACCCAACACCAAATATACAATTAATGTAGGAGGTATGGTTGCCCAAGAGCCACAGCTGAAAGTGTGATGGTTCTGAAGGCAACCGGAAAAGTCCATTTGGTAAAATGGAAGCTGGCACTATTTCTTAGAACACAGTAAGTGACAACTACAAGAAAATAAAACGAATGAGAATAATTCACTCAGAAAGTTCATATTGCAGCCATTATAATGCATTCTTGTGAAGCTCCTCAAGTTTCCTGAAATTTTAAGATGAAAATACCAAATGTCAGTCAGGATGTAAAGCAAATAGAACACTCGCACATTGCTGCGGAGTTTACAAATGACACGGGAAGATTGTAGCCGTTTCTGACAAAGTTAGATTTATACCTACCATATGACCCAGTAACTCTATTCTTAGGTGTTTCCCAATAAAAGCAGAAACATATGTCTTCAAAAAGACTTCTAAAAGAATGATTTTGGCATTTTTATTCATAAAAGCCAAATGCTGAAAACAACCCACATGTTCATTAAGAGGAGAATGAATAAATTAGTTGCAATTATGCAAAGGAATACTAATCAGCAATAAAATGGAACAATTCCTAATACGTACAACAATATGGACAAATTTTACCAATATTATACTGCACAAACCAAGTCAAACAGAATACACACTCTGTTGCTCCATATGAACATAAATATTCAAAATTTTTTATGGGACTAAGGGTTTCATAAGTACATCCATTTCCAAAATTCGTATAATTATTCACTCATGGTTTCTAAACTTCACTCCTATAAGTTTTACCTGTAAATTAAAGCAGACTCTGAATTCTTGAAAGGAACTTGCTCGAAAAAATCAGCAATTCTGGAAAAATCATCTGCGTGCTCTAAACTTAGTAAGTCAGTCAACACGTCGAGATGATGGTTGCAGGCAAATCTGTGGAGCAAGCCAGTCACAAATATAGAGAAGAACATAACTGTACCTGTGCCAATGGAATGCAATGTACTAAAAATTATCAATATAACTTTATTTGGTATATATTTAAAATATACAACACACATGAATCTACATATACAAACGTTACTTATGTTCTACATTACATATAGAATTTTTTATTTTTTTAATATTTTAATTTATTTTAAAAAAATTTTATGTGCATTGGCGTTTTTCTTGCATTCATGTCTGTGTGAGGGTTTCAGATGCCCTGGAACTGGAGTTACGGACAGTCGTGATTTGCCATGTGGGTCCTGGGAATTGAACCTGGATCCTCTGGAAGAGCAGCCAGTGCTTTTAACCACAGAGACATCTCTCCAGCTCTAGAATATGTTTTATTAACCCACATTGACTAAATATCTAGACCTTTCTAACTCTGTCAACTAATAGCTTACACTACTAGCAATAAAAAGATCTAAGACATGTACTTAGAGGTGCTTAGGAAAACGCTGAGGCCCGGAACTTCTCACTGTACTGTGTGACTAGGGTATCTTAAAAGTTGTTTATAACATGTACTGAAATTATCATTAGTTTTTTAAGTTTTTAATACAATATGTGTTAGTCATATTCTTTCTCCTCCCCTTTTTCTGGATTTCCCATCTCTACTTAACTTAGTAGTGTTATTTCCCTCTAAGAAAAAATTAAAAAAACAATGATAAAGGAACAAAAAAGTATACACACACAGACAAACAGTAACACAGAAAGGAAGGAAGTAAGAAAGGAAGAAAGGAAGGAAGGAAGGAAGGAAGGAAGGAAGGAAGGAAGGAAGAAAGGAAGAAAGGAAGGAAGGAAGGAAGGAAGGAAGAAAGGAAGGAAGGAAGGAAGGAAGGAAGGAAGGAAGGAAGGAAGGAAGGAAGGAAGGAAGGAAGGAAAAGAAGAAACAAAAAAAATCTATGGTTTCTATTTATGTTGGCCAACTATTCCTGATCAGGCTTCCTGACCTTTGGCATGGTTAATATATATGTATTTCCACAGAAGAGTTTTCCCTCTCCCAATAGATATCAACCACAAACAGCTTCTTGGTTAAGGGTGGGACTTTCTTACCCACTTCTGCATGCTCAGAGTTTGCATGGTTTGAACTTGTACAGATCTTATGCACGCTGGTACAGCCTCTGAGTTAAATGTGCACCAGCCCATTGTGTCTGGAAAATGCTGTTATATTCGTATGTATGTTTGGAAGAGGAGATGTGTACCTCAACTTGGAGGTCAGAGAAAAATTTTGGGAGGTTGTTCACCCTAAGGTTCTGGGGGATTAATATCAAGCTGTCAAGCTTAGTGTAAACCACATTTGCCACTGAGGATCATCTTGTTGATCCTGGGTCTGGAAAATCTTAATATAGTACTGATTAACTCAAATAAGATAATATTGGGGATCTGTCCAAAAGGCAGAGAAGGCATTCGTAGGGGCTCAGCTCGGACAATTTGGCAAGTACCAACAGTGAAAAATGATGGTAATAGGCTATAAAGCATCGAATAAATCTGAGTCAAATAGTAAATAAATAGGTGACTACGCAAAAGCCATTGCTTACAGTAGATTTTAATATTTATAGAAAATATAGAGTTCACAGAAGTAGCAGCTAAGACTGTGATAAGGGACAGAATGGTTCATGAGCCAAAAATCATCATCTCACCACAAATTATGCCCAGAGTATGCCATACATATTAGGTATCGACTATAAAGTGAAGGAAGAAGAGAGTAACTTCACAGTGGAGAAAGCTCAGGAATGTGATCGATTCCTTGAAGACAGTCAGCATCATCAATAACATGCCTCTTGTTACAAGACACAGGGAACCACATCTGTGTGCTTTCTATTAAAGACACAAATCTAAATCTCAATTTATGGAAATACAAGATAGGCTGAAACTCGGGTTTATTTTTAAGTAACTTAACTCTCAGTTGTAAAGCTCAAGGCTGATAAAGAGTACACAGCATTCTTCCAAGTGAAAGGAGTCGAGTCTGTAGCGACGCCCCGCACCTGAGGGTGTCCTGACCGGGGCCACACTCTGCAGTGCATTCCTCCATGGATTTCCAGAACTTTAATATGAACTTTGGATTGGATAAGAATATGGTTTTACTTGAAATTCTGTTTTAGTGCACATTCACGTGTGTGTGTGTGTGTGTGTGAGTGTTTGTGTGTGTATATCTGTGTGTGGTTTAGTAAAATGTCTTTGCTCTTCATAATAGATATTGAAATCCTAGGGAAACAGTGTCTTCAGCGCTTTAGGGGCGTTCAAAAAGTACTATATGTATGGATAAAATAACAAAGAACTGTAATGTAATTAGGAGAATGATAAACAATTCAGACATCTTGATCTAGGGCTTACGGCCGTTTTAGGAATAGTTGAGACCTACCTGCCGCATGAAATCGTGTTAAAATGAAAATATACAAGCAAAGAGGCGAACTGTCACTTGTTGGAATCTTCACACTCTATGCTGTTGAACATCACCTCCTCTCAGAAATACTATTTAGAAAGAGACATCAGCCAAGTGATGGTGGCACACACCTTTAATCCCAGCACTCGGGAGGCAGAAGCAGGCAGATCTCTGTGAGTTCAAGGCCAGCCTGGTCTACAGAATGAGTTCTAGGACAGCCAGAGCTGCAACAGAGAAACCCTGTCTCAGAAAATAAGAAAGATACCAAAGTCTACTTGGAAATTGTACATACTTTTTATAGAGGTGTAACATTAGTGCATATAAGCATGCTATTTATTGAATTATATTTTTATTTTACTGAATTATTATGTTTTAAAGCATATTCTTTCATAATGTACATGTTCTTTCTCCTGTAATTTGGTTTGGGCCAATGTTTATTCATGGATACTGTCTCAATTTTTCTATTGAAAATTAAAGTGTGATTCAAAACTTCTTAGACTCATATTTTACATAATTTCCAAAGTAAGTTCATACTCTGCTACTTTTAAACTTACTCTTGTCTTGACAAATTGGTAGCTTTGATATTCTATTTGGCTTTTTCCCCAATGCAATAAATATATCAGTTGGTAATGAAACATGTTGTGTCTCAGAATTTTTATATTTCCTTAAAATAGCCAGAGCTGGGAGAAGGCATGTGCTGAGCAATTTGTAATCTGAAGAAGAAAACAATGAAATGGTCTCCTCTTGTTATTCACAAATGTCTTTTCCAGACCATAACTGCCTTCTTTTAGTTGATTCAAACTAAATAATGCATTGTTTATTAAGTATAGTCATTCATAAAACAAAATACAATATTATGCTTATTCCATTAAAATTTAATATGTCACGGTGTATTATTTCAGGGACTGAAACTCGTGAACAATGGTAGTTTCTGCTTCAAGTACAGAAGTGGGCAGATTGAACACAGCCATGCCATTTAAAAAGGAAACCCAGTCCATCACTCTCATTAAGGGAATTAAACGGCATTTCGAATCAACCACTCTACCCCTACTAACTTCTTTTCCTACAATACCCATAACTTGTCATTAACATGAGATAACTTTAATTACAATAGTTAAAAAAAAAAGTCTGTGTTACGGGTAGTATTCTCAAACGAGTGGTACAAATACTGTATTATCTCTTTCACTTCTCCTATCTGGAAGGAAAATTTGTGGCTACATCACATGTCCTTCCTTGCTGTATGCAGTATTTCGGGTTAGGGTGTAGTTCTGCATTTTCTCCACTTTATCAAATTCCACTAGGGTAAGCGTATCCATCTGAAGACTTTCCTCTTCGGCATCAATTGCCTACAGTTTCTCTATGAAAGTACAGGCAGCGCCACCCTCATTTGTCAAAAGAATGCTCTGATAACCAAGCCAAGATTTAGGCTTACTTAATTAAAAATTAGGGTGCCCTGGCCACTTTCTTCAATTGTATTGAATTATCACAGAATGTGAAGTTAGAAACCTGACTCCACACCTCACGCACGTAATCCTGTTCCTCAAAACTAGAGAGAAGGACAGAAGAATAAAACACAATATGCTCATGAAATTGTGATTGGCATATGCGCAGGCCATGGCAAGCTTCAGTTCAGCTCTGCAAGCATTTAGTGAGAACATGCTACATATCAGAGAATGCGCAAACATACAAAAGGTGATCTCGTTTGCGGGATATCTAGTACACTTACACTGAAATCAGCAAACATACAACAAAAGCTTGCTGTGACTCCAACCATATTGTCATCAGAGTTAAAGAGATCTCTGTCTAGCAGATGCATCAACAGCACAATTGGAGATTCACAGTGAATACCTTTACTATAGGTGGAATACGAAATGTTACGTGAATGCACATGTGTTTAAGGCTAGGTCCTTAATGCAGTATGCAAACATAAGACACTGGGGAAGTAAATTATCAGTGAGTGTTTTCCATAATCAAAAGATTTATTTGTTGATGTAGTCATAACCCATGGATGTCCTACATTAGTGAAAGGGTTTAAAAACTAGAAGGGTGAGCCCAGTTGGAGAAAGTGAGCACTGAAATCATGACTATGAGTGGAAGACATGGTCCTAGGTGCCCTGTTGGGCACCTGCACCTACTTAGCTCCCATGGCGTGAGCTCACACCCTGCCTTACCCTTCTGCCATGTGTCCTGACTTTCAGCAGATCAAAATGCTGTGCCCTTCCTTCATGGACTGATGTCTCTCACATGTGTTAGCCAACAGTAATCTTTGCCTTTGTTTTCAGAGATTTTTCCACCTTTTAGAGAAGACATTATCAGCAATATACTTTTGAACACAAAGTAATAGTGTAATTAGTTGGATATATAATGACTTACATAAACTCTCCCATGTGGTATTGACCATTATATGTATATCACATATACTGCAGATCTTTACGTGTACAGTAGAGATGAAATGCTTCTGCACCGGTTCCTTCTCAAAAAGCATTAACTGTTATTTTAATCAATAAGCTCAGAATATTAAAAAAAAATCACTCATTTCTAACCAAACCATTGTTTCTATAGTATGTGATGATTGGGATTGAGCCAATGATAATAGACAAGTTTTGATAAGGGAAAAGAGAGCAGAAATGAAATTGAGGAAGCACTGGTTTTTCAGAGAAAGTGCCGTAAAGCACATAATAATACATAGAAGAGTAAGCGAGGAAAAGCAAGGAAATACATTTCTTGACCTGTCTTTTTCAAGTATCAACTAATGGATTCAACATTGTGGTCAGCATTGCAATAAAGATAGGAAAAGCAAAGGAAAAAGGAATAAAGGTAAATATAGATAATATAACAGATTACAAAATAACGATGAAAAGTTATAATATACATAATTGTATATAATATGCTAATACACACAATATATACTTATACATCATATACATAATTATCCTCAAAGGAGAAGAGAGACATTATAATAGAAACAATGTTGAAAAATTTTAGAAAATAACTTTTAAAGGGCTGTTAAGTTGTTAACAGCACTTCATTCTCTCCTAGAGGACTTATGATACCCAAATACGAATCTCACAACCCATGTTTGGAGGCTCATAACCAAGTTCCAGCTCCAAGGGATCTGATACTCTCATTTTGACTCCGTTGGCACTTCCACATATGTAGCGCGCGCACACACACACACACACACACACACAGGGGCACGCACACAATAATATTACAAAAATAAATACATTTTCTAAGCTGACAAAATACAACAAACCACAAATAATATAAACTCCCAAGAACCTGAACATGGTAAATTGTGGTTTATGGTCTGTCCAATTAATATGTGGCTTTTATTATTAAAAACAAATCGTAAATGTAAGTTAACAAACTTTATAAAAGAAAGAAATATGGGAAGTCGATAGCAAAGAAAAATTATTTTAAAACAGGTATGATAAAAAACAATCTGACAGATTGGCTTCAAGGAAGCAATAGGCAGTAAGACTGACTGCTGATTTTGCATAGCAATGATAAAAAAAAGAAAAAACTGAAAGAAGTTGAAATAAGAACTTTAAGTCTATTAGAGGAAATGAAGGTCCGTCTAAAATTTCACATCTACATGTGTATTTCAAAAATAATATTTCTCTGCAAACTACTGTCTGATAACAAAAATCAAAAATGTGACTCTCAAGGTCGGCAAACAAACAGGAGTCTAAAGGGAGTTGCTCAGGTTGCACGTGAGTGAGGAAATTTCGCACAACGCTAATGTGAATATAAACACGTAATTTTGGTAACCTCTATTAAAGCTGAACATGCCTATGAACAAACTATGACCGATCCAAGAATGCATTCAACAAAATGCATTCCAGATAGGTATTCATGATACACATGATATACATTTGCAGTGATTTTATTCGGATTGCTCAGAACGGGGGATGGGAGGTTCATGATATAAATCATCGTAGAAGCATGCAGCCGATGGGCGTCTCCTAAGCACGACCTCAGAGAGACTATTGAGCTGAGGAGATAAATAAAAATGTTGTTCAACGACACTGTGTCAAAAAAAGCCAGTATTTTGGTAACAACCAAACACAGGTGGAGCAGAAACTGTTGATGGTATATTGCACAACTTCTCCATCCACGTGTGCTACATACAGCCTTTCCTGGTGTCCGGCATGCCCACTAACCATCCTCCCTGCGTGGTACTGTCTGCCTGAGGCCTCTCCTCAGGCGCGAAACTTATCTGGCTTTGCTTAAAAACCAAAGTGCAAATGTGGAAAACTAAATGCTTCTGGGAAATCCTCAGCAAGTCAAACAGGAACCAGAGGGCGGACACGGAGGCTCAGCCCCTCGGTGGTGTGAAACTTCCCACAACGTTCTGTGTGGTTTCTTGCTGTTTGAGGCAGAGTTGAGACTCCATGGTTCCCAACGCTAACCCGCTTTTTAGCCCACACGTTATGGTCCTCTCTCTTCTACTTTCAATCTTCTGAGCCTAGAACCCCTCTTTAATGTGGCTTCCTAACAGGAATTTGGGGACATTCAAATGAAGTTGCTGCTACTGCAGTTGGTGATAGCTTTCGGCTCCCGGGGGTCCTGCTACATTCTGTCTTGATCTGGGATGTTGGTGTTAAACTCACTCTAGTTAACTTTGCTAGAACTTACTTACAATGCACAATTTATTTACTTTTCTTAGAATTGGTATAAATTTTTTTTAAAAAAGGGCTTATATAAGTTAGTAAATGTTTAAAATATACAGTGAGAAATATTTAAGTTTTTATTAAATATTGTTATTTTTATTTTTCTATTTTATTTTTAATTTAAATATTAAATAATGTTAACATTTAACATTAAATATTAACAATGTTAATATTTAACAATAATATTAGATATTTTTAATCTATTCCATTAGTTATTAGAGAAATAAAATAAGCTATGTAAGCAGTGTTTTGGTTTGTATTTGTCTTTTTAATCTGTGTATTAAAACTTTGTATTAATATATTTGAACAAATACAAACATATACACATACATAATTTTAAATCAATTAAAATTTAATTAATATACATATACTATTTAAAGTGATTAAACTGTTTAATTTAATTTAATTAAACAGTTGAGAATTCAAGCCTACATATGCAAATTAAAACACATATAATTATATTTACCTGCAGTTTGGAAACTAAACAACTGTATGATTTACGGTCATATTCATAGCATTCATTTCAGCCTATGTCAAATATTCTAATACCAACCATTTTGGGGATCAGTTAGCATATCTTTAAAAACTTGCCTGTGGCAGTTACAAGGAGGAAAGTCAAAAATGGTTTTGGTTACCATTTTGAATTGTCAACCTTGACAATGAAGTTGGGATTTACAGGCTTGAAGAAAGACTATGCAGATTCTAACACCAGCATGTCTTTATCTTATTCTTGGGGAAAATTCTTCCCCCAAATAACCAAAGACCTTGTAATTTGTCACACACACACACACACACACACACACACAGAGAGTAGATCTCTTTGGTACTAACCTGGAGCACAGGAATCTGAAAATAAGAATCCACAAGTATTGAGTTTGAATCTAGCTACAATTTTTTTAAGTCTGCTTTTTATAAGATGTAAAACCTTTTGTTTTATAGGCATAATCAGAACAACACTACCTGGTATACACAGCACTCATTTCTTTATTTGTAAACACATGTGAGCTTAAAATTCAAAAGTAGAACAAAAAAATAAATAAATAAATAAGAAGAGGAGGAGGGGGAGGAGGAGGGGGAGGAGGGGGAGGAGGGAGAAGGAGAAGCAATGACTGCTATGTGATTCACTGCTAAGAAGAATGGAAAACAAAGTACTTAATATTTTGTCCAGATGCAATCAGAGGATGAACTTTCAGTATGCCCCTGGTTCTGAGGAGCCATTAGGGCTCCTTTCCCCTGTATGGGGAGACCTGAAACAAGCAGAATAGTCAACTGCATACTGAAAAGATTCAGCATCCTTAGAAGATGGGGTTGGTATTCCCTGACCTAATGCGTACCCTGCACTTCAATCATGCATTCGATGGCTTCAAAGGATTGGCTGTTATAAGGCCTGTCTTGCTCCCAAGGCTCAATTTCTGACTAAGCTTTTCTTTGCTCTCACAGCAAAGTGGAATAAAATATATTCCTGAAATGATGGTGCAATAGTAATAGAACAGGAAGAATACTGAATTCAGGCTTTTCCTTAAACTCTCCCACAATTTGATTGGAAGCTGGATTTCAAGATCCTTTGTTACCAGCCCCATGCATCGTAATTGCTGAGATGCATTATCATCCACCCCTACATTGAGTCTGCACATAGCTTCACCCTGAAATATGCATGTCTTTGTGAGGCATACATTTTTTTTCATTTAAGTCCTTTTATTACAGTGGTGCCAGCTACTGCTGCTATCGTTAAATGCCTGTCAGCATTTCCATTATAAACCTTATTTTCAGGGATTTATAACCTAGCCATTTTAATTCACATTCAGCTGAAAGTTGCCATCGAAATTCTCAACATACAGTAGGTGCTGTTTTCTTTTATCACCAAATTTTATTTGAATCTGTTTATCTGCGTGAGATTTAGCAATGTGTAAAATCATAACAGGAATGGAAAGAAAATGCAGGTGCTTTGGCAGATTCTTTCTAAAAGTAAAAGAATACACACAAGAAACAAGGAAAGTGTTATAAAATTGACCTTTGACAAATAAAATAAAGATGGTTAATTTTATATAATTATTTATGATTACTAGTATTCTGTGCTCATACTTCCTTAAGATACATTTTCCCATGAAAATCCTGCCATGTAGAAATTAGGACCAATTAATTATACTGTTCTTATCCCTATAGAGAGTTTATTGGGACTATGAAATTTAATATAAAGTCATATACCACACTTATAGAAACAAAGAATCTTAATGTGAAAATTTTCATCTCTGATTTTATTTTAGCTAAACTCTTACCTAAAAGAATGCTCTGATTTTTCATGTAGGAAACTACGCATTTATTCTTTTCAAAATATAAAGCTCTTTGATATCATGTAGCTTCTTTAATTTGTTTCAGTTTTAAATGCGAATGTTATGGCCATGTTTAAATTGCACAGTAGATAATTCATAGTTTTGTAAATGTGTACACACACACACACACACACACACACACACACACATTTAAAAACCCTCAGGTCAGGCAATCTGAACCTACAATAAGCCTTCATTTAAAGCATTGTATGTAGGCACTGCAGTTCATAGGCACTCTCCAGTGAGTAAGGCTGACACCCTGAAGGAGAACAGCAGAAGGAGGCAGCCAGGGTTCCTCTTATTTTACAGTAATACGGACTTTATTCCTGGACCAACTGTAGTCCGTGTCCAGAGCATCCTTCTGGACTAACTCTTGGCCCCACTCCTCTTTCTCACCCTCTCTTTTTAGTCTGCCCATCCTGATCTTAGCAAGAATCCTGTCTAGTTTATAGAGAATCCTCCACTCTTCAAAGCTGATAAAGTTCTCTCTCTGATTTGGATGTCCTTCACTGGTCTTTAGCAAGAATTCTGGAAAGCCAGTTGAGCAACAATCTCTGAGCACACTAGACAGGATACTATTCTTTGCAATTGAAACAATCAATCAAGCAACAGCAATAAGTCCATACAAACTAGCTTAAGGAAATTCTAAAATATATCAATTTATCCAGCTGGAAGTGGACCTAGACCTGAAAAAAAAATGACTGAGAGTCTGTCTCAGTAAAATCCAAAGCCATAAAGAGATGGCTATTACAGAAAAGAGACACAAAGCAGAAAGAAGCAAATCTTGAGTGACCAATGAGGATAAATTTGGACCTTGGACACTGTTGGCAGGAATACAGAATGCTGCAAAGGTTAGAGACATCAGTGATGTGATGGCTTCTCCCCAAATTGAAATTTGAATGACTGTTAAGCTTTGAATGTGAAACTTCCCCCACAAAAGCTCATGCGTTTCAGTCCCTAGGTAGCTGTGCATTCTGGGAGTATGCGTAAGATTAGAGACAGGAGTGCTGGCTGATGAAGTGCATATCGAGCAAGGAGAGGTGTATTGGAAGGCTTGATGGAAGTAAAGGAAATGAGAAAACAATGTAATTATAATTTCAAACAATAAGGAAACGATTAAAAGTAAGCATAGGCTGTGGATCTGAACCGAGAACTCTCAAGGGCCGCATGGTCTATAGAGAGGTTCAGACCAGACAGGGCCAAATACTGAGTTCCTGTCTTAAAAGACTTGTGTCATGACCTAGTAATACTAAAAAGTGTGTGTGCCAAGTCTAAATTTGTTTCCTATCTTCCATAAAAGTATATTTCTTATATTTTTCTCTCTAAAAATTTTGTTTTAGAAATTGACGGGTAAAATAGAGTCTTAAAGCACAGAATTACCCAGAGATTTCAAATAACTTTGTTCTATGTGGAATCGTGTATTAAGGTGGCAAAACTGTGGTGTCCTGTGACTGGGAAACTAAACATTTATTAGGAATTTTAATGCGACGTTCATTTGTTTCATTTTAATTGACAAAACATTCTGTCTATCTGCCTACTGCTTCATGATCAGTTTAGACAACAGACAGAAAGCAAGAGCATCGTATGCCACAGTGATAATATTTAAACTTAAAACCTGGAGATATGTGCCTGGCATCTATTGTCACACTGCTTCCATGTAGGAGATAAAAAAGTAATTGAGACAAACCAGGACTCATTTATATATTCACATTTCATTCAGACTTCCACATAACTAGGGACTAGCTAGTTAGGTACTTTGTGGGGCGACCTTAGCAAGAATTAGCATGAAACTCTCAAAAGAGGTCTGTATCCACTGTCCATCCACCAGCTTCCTTCTGCCTCAGAAAGTGAATTGATGTACATAGAAAGTGCTGCCTAGGTTTCCTAGAAGTTATGAATCATTTAGTGAAGATAGTGAGTAGTGTATCGGCCAAGGACAGTGGTATTAGAATCACATCTGAAAGATGTTAGTACCTTCAAAGCCATAATAACAGAGATCCATATTTCTTTTCAACTTAAGAGGCATAGGAACACTGAACATTCATCTCCATCACAAGTGGGATTATGACTTTATGTAAATTATAGGTTTTGTAGCCCCTTGCTGAATATTTAAAATACTTATCTAAAAAACATGGTCACATGAAGTTCCCAAAGCATGGCTGCCTAATCAAGACTTGAACAAGGACAACACCAACAGACATGCTAAGATGGAAGAAGGAAATTCCATGTGACAACAAACCTAGACAAAGGCAACTAAGAAATCTGAGTGAGGGAAGAAATAGTCTTCCCCAGGGAAAGGGTTCCTCACTTGGTTATCCAACACTAAGTGTCAGCCCTGAAATCATATAAATACAAGTAACATTACACAGTGAGGGCATGTGTGTGTATGTCTGTGTTTATCAGTGTAACAACAATTAAATTAAAAGAGGCCAGAGCCTTGGGTTTGAGAGAGAGCAGGAGGGACGTTGCACGGGACATTGGAGGGAGTAAGGAAATGATATAATTATATGTCAATTAAAAAATAACTTACTAAAGATTTTATACAGCCAACTCAAACGCATGGGAGTCAGCTTTCTACTTCCAAACAGTTTGGTTGTTCAACACAGATAGTTTAAAATGTTTCTGGTACCAGTGAAATGGCTCAGAGGGTAAAAGACAGATGCTTAGCTCGGAGGCACGGCAACCCAAGCCCCATCTTTGGAATATACATATAGGTAGGAGAAATTCAAATCCACAAAATTGTCCTCTGACTTTCATGTGCTATGTGTCATTGTGTACACACATAATAATAATAATAATAATAATAATAATAATAATAATAATAATAAACAATACCATTGCTTGAAACAAAATTATACCATTCAAAGTTAAAAAATTCAAAGTTAATTAATTGAAACTTATTTCTTCCAAATTATTGTTCTACATTTTAAATGATCCTTGGGTTATCTACAGCTACAATACTGGTGTAGAAGAGATGCAACAGACTAATACTGAGAACATCTTTCATATCATTCACACAGTAGCACCTTGCTTGTCATGATAACACATGAATATTAATTATCAACATCAGCAAACCCTAGGAGTAAAGTGTTCTCTCCTCTTCCTTCTCCAGAGTCGGTTACCAAATGTTTTCCAAGAGAGCCCTGACTCTAGATCTCACGTTGGAAGCACCAGCTGAATACAGTCAGTATGGGAATGGAGGAAGAAATGAAGTATGTTCATCTAGAATCAAAGGAGCTCAGATGTGGGGGCATCTGACTTGTGTGCGAGTGTGAATGCATGTGTACCTGTATATTTTTGCAAATGTCAAAGGCAAGGCACATTTTATGCAACTTCTAAACTTGAACGTAACTGAAGGCTGGGAATGTGGGAGAAAAAAAAACTTCATGAAATTTCTTTTTAGTGTTACTCAATATTTAAGTGAATGTTAAAGTGTGACATGTATCCAAATATTTCTCAGAGATTGTGGACATCCTCCATACTGGTCTAGTATCTGCTGGTGGTGACAGAAGTCATGGTTTCCTTCTGTCCCAGGGTATCCGAATTTGGTCTTTCATGGTTTTGTTGTCATCATGGCTAATCTTGGCTGTCAATTTGAAGACATTTGGAAGCAACTAAAACCCGAGCTTCAGGGAACTCCTGCCGGGTATTTTCATTTCTCAGCCCCTCTCTTATTGAAAATAGATTATTTTCTGATGCAATATATCCTGATTACAATTTCCTCTTCCTCTATGCCTTCCAGTTCCTCTCCACCTCCCCTCCCATCTGGATCAACTCCCTTTCTGTCTCTCATTCTAAAAGAATAGTCTTCTAAGAGATTAACAACAAAACATAACAAAATAATATAATATAATAAGATAAAACAAAAACCATCACAAGAAGTTGGATGAGACACACCCACAGAAAGAAAAAAGCCCCAAGAGCAGGCACAAAAATCAGAGACCCACTCATTCACACACTCAGGAATCCCATAAAAATACCAAGCTGAAAGCTACAATGTATAATATAACTAATATAACATATTAATTAATATAATATAATAATACAGTATGATGTATTCACAGAGGACACATTTTGTCATCACATTATTTGAAAAAGGGAAGAACCACCCAAATCTGGTGGCAACCTACATTAAAAGAATATGAAAGAAAGAAGTTTTGTTATTGGCTGCTGGTCCTCACTCCTGCTGGAAAGTTCATATATCCTGTTCCTGTGCTTGGTATTAAATCTAACTTATTCATGATTTCAACTGAAGACCAGGAGCTTTCCAGGAATCTTCCAGAATTCCAGCACCAAAATGAGACTGCTTACACATCCAGTCTTGTGGACTGAATAACTAATGGATTCTCAGCCTTTTCTTTGTGATATGGCTACTGTTGGACTACCTAGACAACATCTTGTAATTCAGTATAAAATCATGTATGAATTCATTATATCATATATTATATATTTGCATATATTCATTATAAAAGTTTTGTTTCTTTAGAGAACTCTAATGCATGTTGGTTTGCTGAGCTATTTAAAATTTTCAAATGAACATAAGATAATAATGTTCACAATTTTTAAAATGACAGGATTCTTAAACTCACGATGGTCTATGTATTTGAACTATTCAAAGAGAGTCCTTTTGAAACTGTTTTTATCAGAAGGTTGTAGTTATATGTAACAATGGGTTTCATTATGGCAGTTTTCTTGTCTGTATATAATGTATTTTAATCATGTACATTTCGTTTCCTTTTCTTGTCCCAGTGATTCCATTTTCCCCAACTAGATAACTAGATGCCCTTCCAGTGTCACTGGTGTGTGTGTGTGTGTGTGTGTGTGTGTGTATTTTGTTATAGTTGTTCACAGGTGCATAAGCAGGCACACGACTGAAGAAAATGTCTCTCCACCTCCACCAACCATTAACAGCACAGAAATTGCCAGGACTGGGTAGAGCAGCATAGCCCCTTAGCCCTGTCTGTGCAGGATTTTGACAAGTTCAGTCTTGCACAGTTTTATCACAACTTCTGTGTGTTCAACATCCACAGCCCTGTCATAGCCAGGGGTCAGCGTCACTCCTCAACCTTGCTGTCTCTCACACTTGGTTTAGTCTTCTGACTTGGCGTTCTTTGTCACTTGTAGGAGGTTGTATACATGGTGCTATTCACGGCCTATTTTGGTTAAAATTTTAAAAATCACTTATTTTCAGTACCTTGGCCAGTTATAATTCCTGCATTTACCACTGACCATTTCAAAAAAAGAAAAATAAATAAACTTATCTGACCAACGCTGACAGGAGCATTAACTATGGGCACAAACACAGCTATTTAGAAGGCAATTTGAAGGACTCATTAAAGATATTCCTTAATGCAATTTTCCATATAATGTTCTTTCATAAAGGCTTTTAAATATTTATGTGCATGAACATGTGTACCGAAATGTGAGTATGTGCACCAAATGCTGGCAGGTACTTTCTCATGGAGCCAGAAAGGCAGGTAGGCTCTCCTAGAATTGGTGTCACAGGCTGTTCGGAGCCATCTGGTTTGGGTCATGGAAACTGATCCCAGGGACTCTGCAAGATCAGCACATGCTCCTAAAGACTCTAACACCTGCCTAACTCCTGTCATGTCATTTCCACTCATTAGAAGCTTAGTTTGTTGAGGCCTTACTGCTTTAGTAAGGGTTAGTAAAAATTCAGTGTGTATGACACGTACGTACATACACGTGTATCAATTAGAAGATAACTATTTTTACTTTTTAAATAAGCACTGGAAACATTCACATTCCATGAGATAAGTTATGTTTTATATACAATGCAGCCTCTGAATATTTTGACCTTGTGATACTACAGTTTGTTTTTTTTTTTTTTTTAGTGTATGTGATATAGACTTCACAACTCATTAACTCTATTTATCCCCAGGTGTTTAATAGTTCTGAAGTCATTTCTGCATGCATATATATATATATATATATATATATATATATATATATATATATATATATATCCCTTTTTATCAGGCCTCTGCTGGAAAAAAGTGTCATTTAAAAGAGAGCAGATATAAAATGAAGTACCTTTCCTCTCTGCAAAATGCAACATGCTGTAGATTCCGTGATTTTATGTTCTTTTACTAGAGCAGAATGGCATTTTGACTCAAAAATACTTCCTAGGGCTGGAAGGATAGCTCGGAAAAGTGATTGCCTGGTGCACATAGGTTCTTGCATATGATGACCAGCACGACAAAAACAGAATGAGTACGCTGTGTAGCGACAGATTTTCTATTCTAATTGTGAATCTTTCATTTGAGACGTCTTAAAAGTCTCAGTTATCAGACACAAAAATGCTTTAGAGTCGGCATGGTACTCATGATCAAAGCATTTTAAAGTAAAGTTATATTTTCATGGCTCAGAGAAACACTGTACATTTTAACGATGAGTATGAGTTACTAGCCCATACGGCCTATTGAGTGGGAGAGAGAGACAGTGGAAGCGATGAAAAGGGGAAAGTGCTGATATTTTGTGCTGTTTGGGGTTGAGCTGATGCTCTGCACAGGATGAGCAAATGCCTTGCCGCTGTACCGCGTCTGTGCCCCTTTGTGTTTAACTCATGGGGAGAGTGAGCAATCGCTCACGTGATTGCTTCATGAAGGAGTAAGCTGCATCATATTTGTGAAAATAAAAGTTATGCTTCATAAATGGATGATGTTTGGACAAATAGGATGTATAAGAATTGGTCAGGACAACATCAGGTACGAGAATTTCCACATTTGAGGAAAGCAGGGTAGAGTAACTCTCAGTACTGAATTCCTGCGGTGTGCCATAAACTCACTTTTGAGACTTTTTTAAATATATTATTGCTTTTAAAATTTAAGCCACATAGTAGTACTCATGTGACAAAGCTAATAAAGTTAGCCAAAGGGAGTCCTTTTCCTTTCTGATGACAGGAAAGAAGATTATTGAATGAAAGGAAAGCATCCTAACACAATTTTTTTGCTTGTCTTTCCAGCTAGTATTAATGCGCCATGTCCAGCCACTGTGCGCTCTCTTTGGTGTTGTATATATCAGGAGCACCAACGCCCCAGTCACAGGCCTGAGTTTGTTCTATCTTCAAACATACCTCAGCAGTTTCCTGAGAAAGAACACAAAGTGCAGGCCTCTCTAGGAAGCAGAAAGTCGAGAAGTCTTAGTTATAGCTTAAAAACCTGATAATGTGTCATACGTCGTAAGTGTTTTCAGTGTTCCTAGTTGCTGATATTTAGAAGAAATTTTAACAGGCAGATGTATTAATCCCATAGTAGGCCCATAAAAACACAATATAATTCCTTCAAGAATATTTTAACGATAAAATGATTTTTAAATATAAATTAGGAAGTTTTTTATCCATCATTCTAATATTACCATAAAAGATCCTGAGAAAACCTTGAAACACCATAGGGTTTAAATATATACTTCTCATTCAGTCATATGCATGGCCTCTTGGCATTAATCTTTTTCCACGGCCATGAGTAGAATTCAGACCTATGGCGTCGTGTGACCTCTGGGTAAACCAGGTAGCGGGACAGGAAACAGCATTCTACCTATGACGCGTCTATGTCTAATCTGAAATTATTAGAAAGGAAGTGGAGGAAAAGCACATGGCAGAAATATTAATGTAGTAAAACATATTTACTCTGTTACCTAGGATGTGACAGTAGTCCTTTAATCTATAAGAATAATCTCCTCCGCTACAGCAGCAAATGAAAAGAAGGACGTGTATTATGGATTCTTTGAGTATCAGCCCATCACTGTGCAGTAATATATCATGCTTCACTGTGACACTTTCTCCCATTTGTCACCTTCTGTCATGTTCCTGGGTCTCAGAAGACAGAACGGTGCCCAGCCTTCTTTTTTTTTCCTTTAGTGCAGCTGATGGACACCAACTATTTGACACTGAAAGCAGAACTATTTTAAAAACCACAAGGTCTCAGCCCAAAGCTGTCTAGATGGATATTTCAAGGGCTGAGTACCACAGAATGTGGTTATCCAAACGTATATTAAGTAGGTTGAATTTCTAGTAGTAACAAGTATTTTTTTTTTCTCTTAGGGCACATTTTGCGTTGTAAAGGGTGAACTTTCCTTCTGATTTGTTTGTATTCTAGAAAACGGTTTATTTCCTTTTGCTTACAGAAAAAAAAATCAGGTCTAATTTTTGTCACTATAAAAGCACCAAGATATTTGAATTGTTCTTTTTTTTAAATCACTTGTTGTCAATGTAAGTATTTCAGGCTAAGATTTGGAAATTTTTCTTCTGAGAATGCAGGAACATATGCATGGTTGTGAAGCCTCAGGCCTTCATTAGAATTCAGGAAACAGGGTCTGCGGGTAGGGACAAGCCAGGGGCCATTCTGCAGAAACCACCAGTGAAGGCTGGTATTGACAGAAACAGAAATCACTTAACTACATCCAGAGGAAGAATTACAAATGCTTAAGGAGTGGGATTATTCACTACCTTCTCCTAGAACCCTGTCCCACAGATTTTTACACATACCGAGGGATTATCTCACGCTAATGGCTACCTAAAACTAACATGTTCAGCCACATGGCTTAATCTGTAGGATTTTACTGAAGCTGCTTGGGTCAGATTAGGGAGCATCCCTCCAGCTTCTGCTGGATCCTGTTCTAACAAGTTGGAAGATGAGGTTTTCTCCTCCCTGGACCCTTGCTCTCTGTTAAAAGTTCAGAGAGTTTATTTTATTCTTAATACCTTGTCATTTAAACTTTTCCCTTTTCATTCATGTGGCTAACACTGACTGTGTATGAGATTTTTTTTGGATAGGATATTTGGTGATATATTGAAAACTCCATCCTGACTGTGACTCACACATTTACATGGTCCAGCTCTGTTAGGAAGTCTGTACCCCACGTGAAGAGCTGTAGCTCCTTCCAGTGACACATAAACTTGTTCAGACTCTTTGCCCCATTTAGCTCAGTTGATTACCTAACCCAACCCTTCGCATCTATTAGTCCAGCAGTTTGGCTGGGAAGTTCTCCATACTGGAAAGCCTTCTCTGTGTCTCCTGCCATAGGAAATCAACATCATCCTCAAACACCACCTCCTTCCAAAAGCTTTTCCTCCACCCTCAAGGAGAATATATCTTCCTCCCTTTATGCTGCAATAGCGACAGCATCTTTATTGCCATCCCAAGATCTATGACCTAGACTTATTGTTTAAATGCATTGTTGTTACGAAATCTGCAGAGATCCTTCAATAGAACATCTGTGCTCGTAGCCCTTGTGTCTTCAATTAAATAATAAATCATGAATTGCTCTCTGCTTGCCGCGAATCTGCCTTTCCTCGGCTAGGTTTGGAACCGCTTGAGGTCTTTCATGTACTCACCTTTTATTCTCCCATAAAATCTAACAGACGTCCTCAGACCGAATTAGCTGAAGCAGCTACGCCGACAAGACGGCTTCTATTTGGAAGTTTTCTTGTGTTTTAATTAAATCTTCATTAAAGATAGAAGTTTAGCAGTGATCACGTTAATATGTAAATCTGATAAATTATTTTTCTCTCACGTTCTAACTTCAGGAGTGTCATGGATTTATTTTCTATTTACTGTATACTGTTCATTGTATAACGCGTGGTTAACTTTAGCATACACCCAAAGTCCTCCAGGTCCTGTCATGGTCTCTTGCTCAGTCTCTTGCCTTATATCCGCCATTGATTTGACTCAGAATACATTTGTCTGGAAGAGTTATATTCAGATAGCCACTTATACAAGTCATTTACCTGTTTAAAGGTAGAATTATAGAGTTTATCATATATGTTTATACCTTATTTTTACTTAGTTGTGTTTAGAAAGCCTCTTTTATATTTGTAAAGAAACTTGCTAATATGCCCTAATTTGTAATTCTCTATTTAATTTTTTCTCTGGCAAATACAATTTTTCTTGATGATGTGTTTACACTATGTCATTCAGATACGCTAGCTACCTCACGTATATTTATATATACTTGAAATAATTAAATGTTGACTTCTGTGGTTAATTTTATGTAAATTAGAAACAGAAGAATATTTCCAACTTGTCTCACGTTTTATATTTAAAAACTTATTTTATTTTTGTTGTACTTTAATATTGTCTCTTACAAGCCTGTCCTTTTCTAATGAGAGACAGAAAGGGAGTTGATCCGGGTCGGAGGGGTGATGCGGAGGAACTGCGAGGAGAAGAGGGAGGGGAAACCATAGTCAGGATATATTTTGTGAAAAAATAATCTGTTTTCAATAAAAGGCGAGGAAAGCTGCGCTGGAGAAGGCACGCCCGTGTAGGCAGCGTGCTCAGCGCTTCTCTTGTCTAGCTCTGCATCTTGTTATTTAACCATTTTGTTTTACTTCCTGGGACAGGGTTTTGCTGTGACCTCGGGTGCATCTCCCGCCGCAGCCTTCTGATAGCTAGGATGAGGCATGCGGAACTATTTATATATCCCTTAACATTTGTGTAGGTAGGTTTTGTGCCCATGTGCAACTATTTAGCTAGAATGTGTATGTAAAATGAAATCTGAGGATAAAAGGCAGTATTTTACATTTTGGTAGACATTGTTGTGTTTGCTCCAAAAAGATTTTTATGCATTCATTTTGATCAAGAGGATGTAGGGAATATATTTCCTATATACCTTTTCAAGCTCTTAATATGATTGAGCTTTTTAACTTTTTTTTAGAGTTTTATTTTATTATTTTATTTTGGATGAGTTTTGTTTTGCTTTGTTTTCTTTAGATGAATATTTGTTGTTTATTTTTCTTCTCTCGTATAGCACCAAGCCAAACAACCAAAGACTTACCAAGGGGACCCTGCAGATTCCAAATCTGCCACTTCACGTTCTGTGAGTCCCTAAGAATGCTTGTTAGTTGACTCTCTGAGGCTTGTTATCCTAGTGTCCTCTACTCCTCTGGTCCCTGCAATCCCTCTTTCCTCTCTTCCGCTGGTTTCCAGAGCTTTGCACAGTGTTTGGCCCTGGGCCTCTGCATCTGCTCCCATCTGCTCCCGAGAAAACCTCTCTGATGGTGATTGGGCTTAGATACCCATCTATGAACAGAGCAGGATATCATTAGAAATCATCTCGTGCCTATCTGTAGATGTCTCCAATTTCTGGGCTGCCCTGAAGTATCAGGCATGGGTTCTCTCCCTTGGCATGGGGTTCTGCCTCTCCATTGTCCCAGTGGATGTGTAGGGAGGAGAAGTCATAGGTTAAACGTTTTGTAGCTTGGATGTTGTCCGAGTCCCACCACTGTGGCCTTGCCTGGCTACCGGAGATGGCCTGTTTAAGATCCCCATCCTCTATTGCTTGCGGTTCTCGCTAGAGTCTCCCTTAGAGATTATAGTGAGTTTCCAGTGCCCAAGGTCTCCGGATACTCCCTAAATTTCCTCCGATTCCAGTCTTCTCTCTATATATCCTTTCCCTCCATCCCCCTCCTCCAGCCTGGTCCCGACCCTTCCCATTCCCGTCCTTCCCCAGCCCACTTGCACCATCTGTTCAACATTCCCTTCACCAGGGAGATCCCTGTGTCCCCGCTGGGGCTCCACTTGTGGCACAGTCTCTCTGGGTCTGTGGATTGCTGCCTCTTTGTCTTTCCAAGCTTTTTAGCTTTTACTATTCTGCTTGGCAGTGGTGAAATCTCAGTATATTGATTTATGTTATTTGAGTACCAATGAAGGTGAAGGACATTTTATAGTAATCCACCTTTATCCATGAGCAATAAATTAAAATAATCCCAAGAGCACCAAATATAGGGTATGTTTCTTCAAACCACACATACTTAGGAAATAATCTTCTTTATAAGTTAGGCACATGAGCTTCACCATAATAAAGCAGAGCCGTTTTAACAATGTGTCATTGTAAAATTATGTGAGTCTGGGTTCTCTTTCAAATTCTGCAGTGTGCCATTGGTCCGAGATGCAGGAAGGCACACAGAGGAGACGTCCGACAGAGGAAGATGGCCGCACCGCTGTGGCCTTGTACATTTGCAACAAGTCTTTGATCATAATCTCGATGATAACTGGAATTCCGTCTAAAAACCTGGACAGACAAAGTATACAATTTCACTTTTTTTTTTCTCATGTTTTCAAAATTCAAGGTAAATTAGGGTGTGGTAACATATGACAATGTCTATAATCCCAGTGTTCAAGATGCAAAGTCTCTCAAATTCTAAAACAAAGCAAAACAAAAAACAAAGCAACCTATATAAGGTGTGTAATGGAAGCAAAATGTCAGTACTTTACCTCAGGCAACTTGAATAAAGAAACTATGGGTGTTTAAGGATCACAGATTCATACCTTACATTTTCTGGAGGCAGAGTCAAGTTGGGTTTTATTTGTCTGTTGTTTTCCCTTGCATTCATTCATTCATGAAACTCATAGGATTACAGCTACTTAATTCACATTCAGGGGGCTTACTGATTCCAATATTGATATAATACAAATAAATCCTGTTACAAATACGTTTGAGAAGCTGAGGTTCAAGCAACACCTGGCTTAATATCCACAGAAAAGAATCACATGATCATTCTTGCTGTTTTACTTGATTTCACCCCTGTGCACTTTGTTTGAACCATGGTACAAAGGTTGGAATTAATCATAGTTTCATATGGCTTAACATTAGCAAAGGTGTTCTCTCGTTTCTTCGGTTCATTTATGCACTTTTTTCTCATTAACATTCTTGCTCATTTCATATCTTGGCAAATATTCTAGAGTTTTTCCATTTGGAAAGTTTCAATTGTGTCTGTTGGTTTTACTCAGCTAATTTTTGTTAATCTGTGTACATACGATGTGTCTGTCGGTGGTCCATGTGTCACGGCACAGGTGTGGATGTCGGAGGACCACTTTGTGGAACTGGTTCACTCCTTCCATCCTGAAATGGGTTCAGTGGACAAATTCCAGTCATTGTGTTTGCATCCTCAGTAAGCAAGTTCCTTTGCTGGTCAGTCAGTTCACTGGCTGGCCCTATATTCATTCTCTCTCTCTCTCTCTCTCTCTCTCTCTCCATATATATACAACCTTAATTCATATTGATACTTCAGACTAATATATGTCCCATTTTTAATTGGGTTTTTTTTCTTAATGTTTAGCTTTTTTATTTCTAGGTACCAGCACTAACCCTCTGTACTAGACACAACTAACAGTTGGCAAATTGTTTTTAGTTATTCCGTTCTGTAGGGTACCTTTTTCCTTGAATGATAGGCTTCTTTGCTGTGCAGATTTTTATTTTTGTTCCAAAATGTACCATTTGTCATTTATGGGTCTTAAAGCCTGTAGCATCTCTCAGGGTCTTGGTCAGAAAGTCCTTTCCTCTATCTGTAAGTTCAAGTGTATTCCCTAATTTCTCCTCTTTGAAATTCAGGATATCAGATTTTATGTTGACACCCATGATCTGGTTGGAGTTGAGTTCCACGCAGAATGAGAAATGGGGCTCTAGTCTGATTATTCAAGGTGAGCTATCTGGTTCCCAACATCATTTGTTGAAGCACTTTCTTTTTCTAGTAGGTATGTTTGGATTTCTTATGTAAAATTAGTTGCCCTCATTATGTGGGTTCAATTTTATCTCATTGATCGACATTCCAGTACTTTTTGTATTTCTTGAACATTGATAGGCATCTTTTGCCTTAGATTTCATAAATATTTTTCAGTGATTTTGTTGAAAATTCCTGGGTTACCCCTCCTTCTTATATACCTACTAATCTTAGGTTTGGTCTTTTTAGAAGTCCCACATCTTCTGCATATTCTTTTCCTGGTTTGTTGTTGTTTTATTTAACATGTTCTTTAATGAAGCGACCCATTTTTCCACTTGATAGAATCTATTGGCGAGACTTTCCTCAGAGCTTTCTGCTTTGCTTCCCAATTTCCCACTTCATTTTATTTCGTTTGGCTTTTCTTGGAGGATTCTACCCCTTCATTGAATTCCATTTTCATATCTCAAATTACTTTTCACCATTTCTTTCAACTGTTTGTGTTTTTACGTTCCTCATACAGGCAGGTTCGTTTGTCTATTTTGAGTTCCTTCACTATTTATACATGTGATTTTAAATCATTTATTGTTTATTAGCTAAGTTTCTTTGTTCACATAACATTACAATGAAGGTGTTCATTTCTAGAGAACGTGTACTCTCTTGAGTATTCATTCTGTTTGTGTTTTTGCAGTTGGACCTAGACATCTAGAGGTAGGTGATTGTTGTTTTCCCCTTGTTGACTGGTTGTTTGTTTTATTCCAGCTTGTCAGCTTGTAGAATAGGTAATCTGTGCTTGATGTTCTGTCTTTAGGCGACTTTACGTTGGAGAGTGAATTGGATATCAAAGGTGGTTGCCACTTGGCTAGGGATAAGGTACAATTTCTGAGCCTGGAAGAAAACCTTCCGCAAGCTTAGAAGATTCTCTCTGACAGTCTTTAGAAGACTTTTCAGGGCTTACTGGATTTTGCAAGTGCAGTTCTGGGTAAGATTCCATTTGGTGGCAGTGTCTGGAGGGGGCTTGGGTAGGGGGACTGATTGGCAGTTGTAGTAGTTAGGCTGCTGTGGTGGCTCACCAAGAAAGACATGGAGACATATTCATAGGCTCAAACCCTGCCAGACCTCAGCAGAGGGAACCACCATCACGGCAAGAGTCATCCTGAATGGTGGAACCGCAAGTGTTTGAGTTCAGGTGTTTTTTATTCATTCAGAACTCCTCAGGTGCAGATCATAAGCAATCAAACATCCCTCACAGAAAACCAGCACCTGCAAATAAGACAGAAGGCCAAGGCTTATGCATCCCTTTGATCAACAGTTCACAAAAACAATTATTGTAAACACAACTAAAAATAAACTTCCACAGCAGTGGTAAGGTAGGTGTTTGTGTTGGTGGCTTCTTAGCAACCTGAGCACACCTGATTGAACTATTATTCTTACTATTTTAAGACGCATTCTCCAATAATGCTTTTCTTATCCTTTGATTTCTTTCCATTGCATATTTCTGTATTCATTCCTTCTTGCTGCATTCTGAGAGAGTCCTCCAACCTCTTAAAAACACAAATTTATTCCATGTCAGGTATGTTTTCTGTATTATCCTCTAATTATATATTAAAGCTTTGTTCTTCTTATGGTATCTTATTTATACCTGAGATTACTGACGTATTTCATATTTTTCATAGAAAAATGTTTATCAGATGTATGTAAGTGTATGCACCCATATATTTTCATCAAATGTGCATAATATATAGTGTCTTAAGTTTGTTTTTAAAACCATTGTGGTAATATATGTAAAATGAGATATACTGTCTTGAACATACTCAATAGAATATAATCTACAGGTTCAATGTTAGACAATGCCACTCTGGAGCTTGTTCAACTTGCTTGACTGAGTTATCATGACCCATGATCAGCACCATCTCATTCCATCCAGCACCTGACAAATAAACTCCTATTTTTTGTTCCTATGATTTTTTTTAATTTTTATATAATGCAAACACAATTATGTACTGTCTGACCTTTTATAAACTGAGTATTTCCCTGTGGCCAGGTTGTCACATATCGATGGGAACTTTAAGGAAATGAAAATGTATTTATTGAAAACTATAAAACTAATGAAAGAAGTTAAAGACAACAAATGTAAAGATAATCTGTTCTCTTCGATGAGACTTAATATTACTAAAATATATATACATCACAGGATAATCGAGAGATGCAATGTAATACAAAGCTTCCATATCAGTTTTCATAACAAAGGAAACAGATTTTAAAATGTATATAGATCCCTCCCTTAATGACTAAGAATAGTGAAAAGTAATTACAAAATATTTGGAATGTTGACTTTCTTGATTTTTAAGATACAAATGTACAGTAATTTAGATATGAAGGTACCAGCAGAAAAGGACCAGTGGAATAGAACACCCAGGGCATAAATCAATTCATGCACATATAGCCAACTGGTCTACCACAGAGTGACAAAATACACAAGGAAAGAATAGACTTCACACAGCGAGTTGAGAAAACCGAATATCCTCACATAGGCAAAAGAATAAAGAGGGATCACCTGAAACAATATCCCAGATGAGTTTTAGAATTCAAGAATATGAAGCTCCTAGAAATAAAAGTAGAAAAAAGCTTGTGGTATTGATCTGGTAATAACTCCACAAGTATAGAGTAGGAGACATAGGTAATGAAAGCAAAATTAGGTAAGTGGGGAAATGCAATCTGAAATCCATCCATACCTCAAAACTTTGGCAGTTTGAAAAGATAAGCCCCGTGTGAGGAAAAAGCCCAAAACGAAACACTTTTAAATCATGTATCCGATAAACATTTAATTTTCAAAATATATAAGGAATTGCTAGCATTCATCAGTTAAAACCTATTGATTCAAAATCTGAAATCTAGACCAAGTCTGAGTAGACACTTCTCTAAGAAGACATTCCAAAGACCAATAGGTATGTAACAAGATGTCAGCATCACTAGTCTTTGGGAAATGCATATAAAACCACCAGGAAACATTATTTAATATATTTCAAAATATGTTTTATTTTATAAAAGACAAAAGCTGAGGAAGATATGAAGCAATTTGAACCCTTATGTACTGTTAGTGGGAATCTGGAACTCACAGCAGCTGCAATGGAGGTAGTGTGGAGTGTCTACAGATATGAGATTTCCATGGGGCTTAGCAGCTATAAATAAATAAATATCTGTAGAAATAAATAATTATTATTTGAAGATATACCCATTTTAAATAATCATAAACACTGTACATTTTTATTGTTCCAATAAGGGTTTATTGGAGCACATCACTGTTTCTCATGTTGAAATTAAAATTTCATATTTATAACTGGGTGTACTGATGCATGCCTATAGTTCAAGGATTTGGGAGGTAGAGGCAGGAGGATCATGATTGGAGGAGAAAGTTCAAGATCATCTGGGGATACATGGCAAAGATTTGTCTTAAGTAGTCCTTTTAAATGGAACATCATAAAACTGGGAACCTTCTATAAAGCAAAAGACACTATCATTCATACAAAGCATCATCCTTCAGAATGGGAAAAATATTTTTTACCAACTACACATCCAATAGAGGACAAATATACAACATATATAAAGAACACAAGAATCTAGGTATTTAAAAAATTGAAATGGGGTACAGAACTAAACAGAGTTCTCAAAATATGAATCAAAAATGGCTGAGAAACACTTAAAAAATCTTCAACATCTTTAACCAACAGGGAATTGCAAATCAAAACTACTTTGAGATTTCATCTTACATCATTCAGAGTGGCTAAGATTTAAAACAATACTAATGACAGCACATGCTGTTGAGGATGTGAAGTAAGAGGAACATCCATCTATTGCTGTTGGAAGTGCAGGAAATCAGTGTGGCCATTACTCAGAAAGATGGAGATTGATCTACATCAAGATCCAGTTATACCACTCCTAGGTATATACCCACAGTACACTTCATCCTACAACAAGGACACTTGCTCAACTATATTCGCTGCTGCTCTATTCATTGTATCCAGAAACTGGAAACACTCCCCAGATGTTCCTCCACCAGAAAATGAATAAAGAATATGTGATATATTTACACAATGGTGTATTACTCAGCTGTTAAAAAATGACATCATGAAATTAGAAGGAAAATTGATGGAACTAGCAAAAAAAAAAAAAAATCCGAGTGAGGTAACCCAGATTCACAATATGTTATATAAGTTATGTGTTCATTTATATGTGAATATGTAAATAAGGGTAGCCAACCTACAATCTATGGACTTGGGGAATTTAGGAATAGAGGAAAGGACTATGTGGACACATGGACCTCCCTGGGAGGAGGAAATAGATTTTGTGAGTGGACTGGGGGCAGGTACATGGGAATCAGAGAATCATGTTGGAGGGAGAGGAGAGATGGGATTGCGGGAAATAATGCAGGAAAAACATCTAGGATTGAGAGGCATTTGAGAGGTGGTATAGAAAACTTTAGGAAGCACCTAAAGTGCATGAAGACAATCCTAATGAGGTCTCCAAACGATGAGGAAGACAGAGATCCAACTAGCCATCTCTTGTCCAGTAACAGGACTCAGTTATATCCAGTTGAGTTGTTGGACAAAGGGGTCCCATGGAAATCCATAAGCAACCTAGGCTCTTGCCAATACTGTAGGTTGCTCTCCACAAACTGACAAGATCCCATTGCTGAAGACACACCCATACAACTCATTGAACATGGAGAGGCCTAGGTAGTACCTACATAAAACCTTTACCCCTGTGTTCTGGTATCTTTAGTATGGGAAGGCACTCTGTGGGCTGCCAAAACAGAAACAAAACACCATCCTAGTCACAAAACATTTGATCTACAATAGTCTGCAATGGCGTCTTGCTTGTATAATCTGCTGCTGCAATGGTGGCACAAAGCTCTGAGGAGTAGCCAGCCAATGTCTGATTTGGCCTAAAGCCTACTCTATGAGCTGGAATCCACACCAGGCACTGCTTAGGTGATCAAGAACCTGAGACAAGATAGCCATATATGGGGTAAAACCAAATACTACTGGTCTTAAAAGAAAAAAAGTAGTGATAAAAATGAGTCCTACTGATATTCTGCTGTACTCCTGGATTGGTGCCTTACTCAGCCATCCTCAGACAGTCTTCCTCCTGCAGCAGATGGGAACAGATACAGAGATCTACACCCAGACATTATCAGATGGTGGGAGACCTTGGAACACTCAGTTCTAAATAGATATCTCCATCAAATCCCATCCCCGAGGGCTCAGAGAACCCTGCAAAAGAGGAGGTAGAAAGGGTGTAAGAGCCACAGTGGTGGAGAACACAGAGCGAACAAGGCCCTCTAAATCAACTGATAAAGGCTCATATGAACTCATGAGACCAGGTCCTTTGCATATAAATATTATGACTTCCAGTTTAATATTTTTGTGGGACCCTCTAGTTTGTAAAGAAGTGGGTCTCTGGTTTTTGTGCCTTCTCTTGGCCTCTTTTCCTTCTATTGGTTTTTCTTTTATAAATTCAATGTGATGATTTTATTTTATCTTATTGTATTTTATTTTGGTAAAAAAAAAAGTCTTCTATACTCATGTAAACCGATAGCATACTATACTAATTTCAGGGTGCCCATGAATATTCTTATGGATATGTCAATTGATTCTTATCTCTATCTTTTTGTTTTTCATTATCTGAAATTTGAAAATGTCAAGAATATGTTCTGACTGTTTTTTTAGAGGTTAAAGGGCAATACATACTTTCTGTAAATGGCCAGGAAGAAAAGACTTGAGCTTTGAAGACAATGCAATCTCTACTTGTACTACTCTCTGCTGCTGTAAGTTGAAAGCAAGCATAACTCCTTAGTAAACTAATGGTCATGGCTATGTATTTTTGTTACTGTGTTTATTAAGTATGATCTTTAACAGCTTAGTCACAAAGATCTTCATTCAGCAATATTTTGGCAATCTAACAACTATCCTTTATTGAGATTATAATACAATTACATTCTTCTTACCCTTTCCTCACTACAAACTCTCTCATATGTCTCTATTCACTTTCCTTCAAATTCATTTATTTATTCATTAACTGTTATTACATGCACAACACACACACACACACACACACACACACACACACACACACACACACAGACACCTGGAAACCAATTGTGATGTTTTAATAAAACTTTTTTTAGGTTTCACACTATGGGCTCTCTCTGGCCTACCTACATGCTTTCTTTTGCTTATACTTGACCTAGAGTTATTTTATGGTTTAAGGTACATTGCCAAGATAGAGAATACTCAGATGAGTAGAAAATTGCCTATAATGGATAAACGAGATTTCCCCATACACGTACAAAAAAATTCCAGAAAGATAGAACGTAAAAATATTACATAATTTTGAGTTCCTAAACAGTTTTATAGGTGACTCAAGCTTATATTATGAAGGGAAAAATAAATCCGTGTACCCATTCTTAAGTGAGGGTGACTCTGAGCTTAGGACTGGCCTCACAAACTTCACCAGGCACTGCCCCAGTACCAGCTTTTCCCTTACACATAGGATTGTACAAGTTTAACTAAAATTTTCATATGATTTCTGAACACTGTTGATGAACTCTTTTACACCCAAGTTATTGTTTAGGAAAACAAAGAGCTATTTTGTTTATCCAAAGCCATAATGCATTTCCAGGCTGCTTACCTTGGACACAGCAGGGTTTTGTCTATGATATACATAACATTTCATTATATTTGCAGAATTGTAACTATAGAGAAGAAATGTGATATTATTTTTATTATTGTTGATATTAATAGAACTGTTCATAATGCCTTTGTTATTAATGATGCGGCGATATAAAAAGAATCCTTAATTATTAATGGCATTGATATGACATTATTAATTTTGATACTAAAATGAGCATTTCATTATTCCAGATGCAATTATCTTGTTAGACAGAAGTTATTGCTAATAGATTATACTTTCTGCAGTCTTGTTTTGGCACATCATAATTAGTTGTGGGTTTATATTGCTGAATAAAAAGCTGTGCTAGGATTTTTATCTCAGGGTACCAGAGAATCAAGTTTATCTCAGAGCAATAAGGCCAAGTAAGAGAAATTGTTGGCCAAACTCTTCTCTGCCCATGCCCAGCCTCTCCAGAGTGACTTCTGAGGTCTATCACGTAGACAAACTGGACTATCTGTGCCAGTATGTAAAGACTTGGCTGGTGGAAGGGCTTCTATCACATCATATATTCTGCACAGTAAATCAGCTCAGAAGTCTCTCCTGTTCTGCACTGGTTATTAAGATGTGATATTATCCTGTAACTTATATTACATTGTCACAATGCATTTCATTTTGCTTTGTTTCAATAATACAATGAATTCTTCAATAATTTCTTTCAATTTGACTCAGGAGTTGTTACCGACTCTAGGATGCTATTTCTTGATGTGCTGTTCAGCCTTATTAACACACATGAAGAAAGTATACCCCTGCATAATTGCTTGTAGCCTGTACAGTGCAATACAGCACATTATCTCATTTGAGATAATTCTTTTGTAGTCGCATGGTATTCTAACACTTAAAAGCTCTGCATAGAAGCAAATAGCTTTGTGAATTACCTCATAATCTTGGTCAGCTTATTCCCACAGAGCACTTTAGTCTTTGTCCTTTATCAACCATCCTGCACTTTAAAAATCCTCAGGCACAACCTGAAGGACAGTGGAGCACAAAGAGTAATACAAGCAATGGAATAATCTCAGGCAGAGCCTGAGCAGGATTTGGGGCGGCCTCTTCTGCTCTCTTTTTGCTCCATCCCCACTCTACCTGCGTACATATAAGCACTTGGGACGCGGCTGCTCCACAGCTATGATGCTCGAGGTTGAAGAAATCAAGTGTTGGTCTGATTTAAGGACAGCGAGGGCAGGCGTATTTCTTTTGTTTAAACACTTAGAAAAGAATTTCTTGTAAGCTAAGTTTAAAGATATTCTGTCTGTTTTGTGTCTGTTAGTAGACATAAACTCCTGAGAGTAAAGTACAATGAAGAAACTGTGACAGTCCAATGAAATTATCTGCATATTCTTATACTAAAAGTAAATACTATTAGGAAATTGGGTGTTCTCAGGGAGGCGGGGATAACTATCAGCAAAGTGTTGGCTTTGCAAGCCTGAGAACCAGAGTCAAATTTCAACTACCCAGATTTACAAACTGGGCTATGGTGGTCTATGTGTGAAATCCCAGCAGGAGGCAGCCCACTATTCTTGACAAGTTCCAGGCCAGCGAGGGATCCTGTCTCAAAGAGCAAGGGTGGCATCCAACAAACAGCGCTTGAGCTCGTCTTCTGGCCTCCACATGAACAAACACGTATGTCTGCCAACACAGACACACACCATGTCTCTACTGGTGATCACCAAGCTTCCAATGGCAAAGAAGACCACTGCCCACAGGCAGCTATTAGCAGTGCTACAGTTACCCTTATCATTCATCTCAATCAAAGAACTTGCTAATTTTTATAGAACCTGAAGGAGAAATGGGGTTTCACTAGTGATATCACTGGCTTGTCATTCAGAGTGATGGACATTAGGGAGGGCACTGAGGAAATTAGTGTAATTCATACCAATGTGTTTACTGGACTACACCAACATCAGTCAGGGTATGAACTCCACTGATCTGTCCCTGTGATCTTAACAAGAGAGTATGATCTTCCCAATAGTCTTTCCTATTGGCTGCTGGGTTAGAAGACTCTTGGTCATCTGACTTGACAAATTAGCTAAGTTAATTTGTTTTATGGAAACAGTTTTCAGGAATTCATAAGTAGAAAGAACAGTGAATTTATAGAAATAGCTCTACATTTTCTGATTTATTATTAAGGCATTTATGTAAATTTTTTTTATTTAAAATCTACTAGCAATTTTCACAGCATAATCAATTAATCTTTTTATACTTCTTTGTTAATTCTGTTCAGTATGTGTGTGTGTGCATGTGTATGTGTGTGTATATGTGTGCATGTGTATGTGTGTATGAGTATCTGTGTGTGTGTGTGTTTGGTCACATGTCTGCCACAGTGCACAGGACAACTTGCTGTGTTTGGGTCCCTCTTTCTACCATGTAGGCCTTTAAGATGTGAATTCACATTGTCAGGTTTGGTGGCAAGTGTTTTTACATGCACAGCTACCTTGCAAGGCCAGTTAATTTTCACCTACTTTGAATTAGGCGACTTTCAACATTTCTAAAAAGAGTATACGTATGTACAAGCAAAACACCTAAGGTCAATTTACAGCAGTACTCAAACTAAGACGAGAAAGGAAAAAACAACAAATAATCTGGAATCCATGTATTTAGACTATGTGTGTGTTAATATTTATACTTCTCTGTGTGGTAGAATGTGTTTATTCCAGAACTCTGTTTTATAAAATCCCACTGGTCCCTCCCTTGCTGATCTAATGCAGTTTCCCTGTTTCAGCCATGCACAGTTCACCTCTGAGTACTTTGTTGTGCTTTTAGAGCATCCGTGTGCTGATGGATTCGGTTGTGTGGCGGTCAGGAATCCTGTCATTTGTGTCCTCCTTAGGGCAAGAGAGGAAATTTGGTTGTATTTTGAGAAAAAGGTAGAGGTATCTAACAGCATTGTGCTTGGGATGCTGTAATTTTAATTACGGAAGTATTCAATTTAGGCCTCTAAATCTATGTTTCCTATATCAAGTCATCAAAATATGCATTTTCATTTTACATTACTACAGCACTGTATTTCCCAAGTGATTTACATTCACAAATTGGCTTCTGTATGTGAGAGCTTGATGTGAAATGAAGGCAGTGATAGGCTTTCCTCACTTCCATGGGGAACTTATTCCAAAGGTTAAAAAATAATATTCTGTTGTATCATCAGTTTATTTTCCTTCTTGAGTCTTCACCTAGATTTTCATGTACACAGTTTCAATCACTGGAAAGACGGATAGACTGATTTGAGGATTGCATAACACTACTGAAACTACAAACAAGTAATTATAAGAAGGAAATCATTTGTTTTACTGAGAATCAGTACTGCAACTTGGCAAATAGTTTTTTGTGTATTTCCAAAGTCTTCTCCATTGTCATTGCAAGTAGAAAAAAGTGCTTGCCTAGAACCAGTTTGTGTCAAACTGGGATAGACATTTTAGCAGCTTCTTTAAAATTTGTCCAACAGTACAAACCTGTAGGCAAAAGGTATCAATATATAATTACAGAAAAAAATAAACGAAAACAGATTCTTGTTAAATAAAGAGATGCTAACCCTCACTATAATAAATACATGCAAATTAAAACTATAATTAGCTGTCATTTCTTAGGAATCAGATTGACAAAAATAATAAAATGTTCTTCTGTCAGCGAGGGGAAAAAGATGCAGACATTAGCACTTTGCTGCGAGGAGATAAAATCATATAGCACCTATGGGGAATTTACCAATTTTGTATGTATATATGTGTATATATGCATGTGTGTGGGTGTTTGTGTACATATTTATATGTACATAATGATGTAGAGCAATATCCTGGATAAATTGTTAAGGGAAGGTGCAAAATACAGAACAGTTTATAGTATGCTGATTTTGCGTACGGAAATATAAGACATATGAATATACAGATACTTATTTGCTTACATTTTCACAAAGAAGTAAAAGGGAGTAAAATAAAAATTAATCAAAGTAACTAACCTAGGAAGGAAGATAAGAAAAAGGAGAGCCATGAGTAAGACAGCGCTGAGGTGCTGCCCAGGTGTGCTGAGTTTGAAACCATGTAAACTCTTCACTTATTTTTTTCAGTAAAATAAGAAAAGTCCTGAAACTCATACACAAACTAAAGTGGTGAACTGAATGACACTGTCCTTTGTTATCCTAAGTACACAAAGAGTGGAATTAGTGTAACTGATGCTGGCACAGTGGTTTCTTTGCACATTTCTTGTGAAAACAAATGGAATACGAATCTTAGAGAACAACAAAAGAATGTTAAAACTACTGTTAATTGTGCTCATCATCTTTTAAGTTTGAAACTACTAGAAGAAGGACAACAGGGACATAGAAAAGACAAATATGCAACTATGTTGACAGTAGGATAATGATTTGTAAAGAAAACAAAAGACACAATTAAAAAAAATTAGCCAAAAATAATCCATGATCTTTAACTTTGATCCACATAGTAGTATTTGATTCCTGGTTTATTTCCATATTTAAAATATCATGTATTTAATAGATCTGCTCAATGGTGAGACTTTGTAATGCACCTATACTTACCTGGTATAAGTTATCAAGGAATGCTGCCCTTGAACATAGGTCTTCCTAGAAAATGGTATTGCTGGGTCTTGGGCAGAAAGTATGAAAACTGCTTGAAATAACTTGTTGCCAAAAGCAAAAATGAAAAAGCAAAACAAAAACAAAAAACAAAAAGAAAACAATACTCAAAGACTAAAGGTATCATGTCAAAGGGACATAAATACTTTGAAGTAATGCTATTTGAAACTGTATAATTGGTCCTTAATTAGAAGTTGTTTGTATGTGAACTCATTCTCTTCACTTTAATAATAAAGAAAAAGAGGCAAGCATTTGGAAGCCTCTGCCTATTGTCTATCAGAGTAGACAAATATCCAATGAGGATGACTCTGTCCTAGTCAGTATTCTATTACTGTGGAGAGATGCTATCACAACTCTTTATTTAAAAAAGTGTTTAATTGAGGCTTGCTTACATTCAGAGGGTTAGTCCTTTATCATTCTGGAAGTATGGTGGGAAGCATGGAGACATGCAGGCAGACATGGTGATAGAGAGGTAGCTGAGAGTTCTACATCAACATGTGTGTGTGTGTGTGTGTGTGTGTGTGTGTGTGTGTGTGTGTGTGTGTGGGGGGGGAGAGTGGGAGAAAGAGAGAGAGAGGGAGGGAGAGAGAGAACACATTGCTGGGCCTGGCTTGAAATTCTGAAACCTCAAAGCCAACCCCCAGTGACACACTTCCTCCAACAAAGCCACATCTACTCTAACAAGACCAAACCTCCTAAACATTCCAGTCCCTAAACATTCAAATATATAAGTCCATGGGGACCATTCTTATTCCAACCATCACTCTCTTCTTGAAGATAATAATTCAACTAATAATTATAGAAAAATGAGTAAATGTCAAAAGCTAGTTTTTAAAATCTACACTAATGTTACAGGTATAGGCCCTTGTCACCTAATACATTCTAAATCCATTAAGTGAAAAGTCTGCAAGGAACTTGACAATATGTTACAGCTCCTGAAGCTGCTACATTGGAAGGGCAATCAAAATACATATACTGTTTCCAGGAGTAAAAGGAAAATTGTGTTATAAAATCTCAGAATTGAAGGGAGCCTTCTAGTTTACTTATGATAAGGTCCTTTGAGACCAGATCTAGATACACTAAGTTCATTTATTTATTCACTCACTTGTTTGTTCATTCAACAAATCTGAGAAGAGTACCCATCAATGACACTCGTAATGTTCTTCTTTCCTGGCATCTAATTGGATACTTCTGCAAGAAAGAGGAATTTAATTGGCACCTTTGGCTGTCAGTAGATTGATTTGACTCATGGTCACTATTATGGGATTTAGAAGACAGATAGATCAATAAAAGGCCACTGATCAGTGGTATATTTCTGTGTCATTAGTTTTCACTGACATTAAGAAGCTGTATTGTGAAGCAAGTGAAGAAACCTAATGTTGATCAATGTCCAGAGAGAGGAGCATCCCAGAAAGTTAGATAGGGCAAGACTGTGCAGAGGGTTCTCCATCTTGAACTCTCAGGGAGACCATTTCAGGTTTAACTAGGATTTGATCTCCTTGATGGAGAATCCCATGGAAGACTCTATTCTAGGAGCCCAAGACCAAGATGCCCTAGCTAATTTGCCTTAGCTTCTGTTAAGCTGCCTGTTTGTATACATCTCCTCACACCAGCTAACCTCTCAGTTTCTGTTAAATTGCTTGCAAACATCAGGATTCTCCTGAAGATGCTGAGTACTTGGCTTCTGCCTTTAAAAACCCTGTGCTCCTGATACTTGGTATTACATTTAGGATCCGGATTCTGTAATCCCAGCTGGCTTGAATAAAGACTTTCAATTGGCTATAAACTATGTCTGAGTGGCCATCTCTGGTGGGTTCCCTGTAACAAAAACAGAGCTCTAGAGATCATTAGCTTCTAGGAAAGACACAACACACGAAGTTGTAGTTATCAAACTTTCTGTAGACATAGATTAAGTTTCAAAGGCAGTTTATTCTTTGTCTAATTCAATTCCTGGTCTTGAGAGGGTTTCAGCTTCTGTATAATCTAATCTTCAGTCTAAACTGATAAGTTTCAGCCCCAAGATGTACTGCTGACTGGCTATACTGTAGCTCCTTCTGAACTCAGAGCTGTACTAAACTCAACTGACTCTTCTGGTTCAACTCAACTCATTTGCTGTTCTGGCTCAAACTCTTCTCTAAGCTGCTGGTTTCCAAACTGACCTTCTGAGTTGGCTGTTTCTGACTAAACTCTTCTGACTCTGGCTAACTCTAGTTGACACTCTGACTGCCTACATCAGACTTCCTCAGACCACCTCAGACTGCCTCAGATTCCTCTGTGTCTCTCTAAACTTCCTGTGTCTTCTCGCAACTCCCTGTGTCTCTCTGAACTCAGAGCCCACTTTTATATACTGAGAATTGGGCATGTCCCCACTGTGATTCAATCACAGACTTCACTCTGCCTGATCTTCACTCAGATTAGATCTCAAAGTTGGGGTTAAAGATGTGTGCTCATTCTATAACCAGGAACTGAGAGCCGTGACCTACTTCTGACCTGACTGCTCCCTTTTAGATCTATAGTCTTAGGATGAAAGGTGTGTGCTGTGTTGCCTCAACCACGTAATTCCCTTTCGGCTGTCATTAGCGCAAACAGAGGATAGGGTTAGTCTGACAAATACTCTTTCTGAATGTCATCTGGATCACACTGGCCTCTGAACGTGATTCCTTCACACAGGCCCTTGGATTTTATTCCTTCCTAGCTGTCACACAGGCCTTTGAATGTGATAAAAGATTAAATGTTCCTCTACATTTTCAGTTGAGAGTTTGACTCTGAGAGCAGAAACAGAAGTGATTTATGGCGAGAAGGTCCTAATGGTGGAACTATAACGTAGGCATACAACACAACAGCGTTAACACATGCCCTCCTAAATACCAATAAGTTCATTGAGAAATGATGAATTAGAAAAATATCCAGGTAGTCAAATACATATGAATAAAGGAAGAAAAAAACAATGCCTTTTCATAACATTAGATGCCAAAAAACCCAGCAGAATACTGAGTTTTAAGATTTCAAAGACTATATACAAATTACCTAAATTTGGTAGTTATTGGTCATGGGACAGACAATTTAAAATATAGCCAGTGAAATTACTTTTTTTTCATATTGGGTCAAAAATAATTAAGAATAAAAACTGAGAGTACAGCAAAAAGTATGCAAATTTGATAAAAGCATATCAGCTCTTGATCTCATAGATACTCTACACATTTGTTCTCTTTAAAGACTGCTCTTACTCTCTGCCACGTTTTACTGTGTTAAGGTCAAAACTCCAACTTGTGAGCTCTGCGTTTCCTGCAGAGTGAGGTCTCCTTTTCTCTAAATGTCTTTCTAGATAGCGTTGCCAGATGCTATAACAAAAACTTCCAAGAATACAGTTGTATCTGAATATTGAATCAACAATGGATAGGTTTTAGCGTCACACAGGCTGAACTGGGAACTTACTTTCTTACTAATCTGAAATTTACACGCAAGTGAACATCCTGTATTTTACCTCATTATCCTATTTTAAGATTCCTCTTTCCCTCTTTCCCTCTTTCCCTCTTTCTCTCACCCTCTCCCATTTCCTTCCTCATTCTCTCCCTCCCTCCTACTCCTCCAACTCTCCTTCTCCCTTTCTCTCTCTGCACTTCCTAGGGTATCTTTTCCCAGGATATTTAGCAAGGCTGCAGATTTAGAATTAAAAGTCAAGAGAGAAGGAAGTTGAAGGCAAGTTCTGCTTTTACCCTACCCTGATATAGCACCTCTCTTGCTTCATGGTTAATAGGAGGGGGGGAAAAAGAGGAAACTCAACTGAAGTTTTAAATTCTTGGCTCAAAGGAAAAAAAAAGAGATTCATTGCCATGACTCTTATGAGAGGAAATATCTGTGTAAGAGTCTGATGTCAAGAGGTTAAGAATTCCTCCAAATTCTATCCTCAAATACACAACATTTTTTTTTACTTGGAAATAACAAGTGAGAGTGACACATGGTTTGAATAATATGCTTATATTTCCCAAACCGTGAAGTGAGTTATTCAAAGTCTCTCTTTGGTGCCTAAATGACCCGTTTCATACCTCTTCACACGAGCTTACAGGGAGAAACTAAACAGATGCTCTTTTACAAATATACTCCTGAAGATCTATGCTTGTACACAGGCAATGGGTGGCTCTTGGAACGGCCCCAGAACACATGAGTTAGAGATATTGTGTCAACAGCGATTTGCCAGTGAAACCCCTGATGGCCTGTCCAGCCAGCATAGAGAATGTCTCACCACAATAGTCTCTGATTTTGGTCTTGAAGGTGCAGATGAGGTTCTTAGGGTTCTGCATTTAAATCCCTCGGCCTCCCATAATACATGATCCAGCTCACAAGTCTCTCCCTGTGCACAGCAATCTGCCTTTTACTTGTATGCACAAAGCACTCTACCTGACTCCTGATTGTTTTGTCTGGCAATTACTGCCTGCAGTATGCATGTGTTCCTTCAAGTCAGTAAGCAGCTTCAGGTGTGCACACCTCCCAATCTTGACATCTCTATCATCTATCTTTTGAACTTTCCCTTGTCTGGAACCCATTTTTTGCGCTAAGCTGCCTATTGCAACCAACACATTCCTTAAATTATATAAACTTTGCTGTATTCCTTGAATCCAATCTGGAACAATCAAGTCCTATTAATTCTGTGTCCACAATGTCTATTCGTTCTCTGCTGTCACATTTCACACTGAAGAAGTCCCATGGGTTCTCGCTAAGTTGATTCATGCTCTCCTGACATCTATTTTCCATCCAACAGCAAGATGTGTTTTGAAAATTAAAATTGGGTTGGTTTAAGTGTGTATGTGTGTGTGTGTGTGTGTGTGTGTGTGTGTGTGTGTATTACTGCACTGTTGAGCATGTATGGAGATAAGAAGACAGCCTGTGAAGTTGGCTCTCTCCTTCCACTATGTGAGTCCTGGGTATCAAACTCAAACCTCAGGCTTGGTGCCAGATGTCTTTACCAGCTTAGCCACCTTGCTGGCTGAAGAATGAGTTTTGTTTTGTTTTTTGTTGTTTGTTTCAATCTAAACCAGCTGCAGCTTTACCGTATCATCCTTCCAGGACTTGCCTTGTTTTTAGATTAGCACACGCATTGCCCTCAGCATGTAGTAGGACCTTTACAAGAGTCTATGTGGCAATTCTGCAGACACAGGAATCTTCTTTTCTATCTGCAACTGTAACAAGCATACTTCTCTACAGGAAATGTCAGGCTCACCATTCCTTATGCCTAGCAATGTGTTTCTTCAGAGTTTTCTGTGATTCCTTGTTCTGATTGTAGCTCAAAGGTTCTAAGAGGCATCACTGGCCAAATGTGTCAAAGCCCACCCTCACCTCACCTCCGTTTGCTGTATCCTAGTCGTTCCTCCTCACTTCCCTCACACATCTCAACAGCAGTGTCTTCTTTTCCCGGTTTTATTTGTCACTTTACTCCCAGCTCTAAGCATGGTACGTGTTACAAACTGAATACCGAGTAAGTACTTGCTAAATGAGTAATCATTTGAATGCATAGCATATTTTCCTGCTGGGGAATGAATGCCACCGTGCTGGTAAGATATTAGCGTTGGTTGTGGGCTCCACTTTGGTTTGGACTGGGCTCTACTTCCTCCAGGAATTATATACTGCATATGAGATTCTCAGAAAGAATGTAGAATTCATAGATATTCTGTTCTTTCGGACTAAGAATAAGCAACATTTTTTTTTCCTACCTGGACAAAAAGCTGGTGGCTGTCATTATCCAATGTCAGTAAAGTTTGATGGGTACAATCCCAAAACATCTTACCTGTAGACTGGAGCTGAATTTCTAATTTTGACTTTAGCAGTGCCTGAATTGTGTTTAGTAAATTTCTGATGCCTAAATGTATTTTATAAGGTTTATATATTTTGTATTGTCGCAATCTTAAAGTTCTTCAGAGTTTTGTGTAATAAGGTCCTCCTTGGAATATTCATTTTTAAATATGGATAAATATTTTATATTTAATAGGATGTTATCATAATGTATTGAAACTCAGACAATACTTTTTAAATAAATTATGAAGAACATCTTATGATTTAAGATGACTATTATTTCATTCAAGGTCCATTTAGAACATATGCTATCCATTAGCATAAAATGCATATGTTCTCAGAAAATATACCTGAGAATAAAGTATATAATATCATTTGGATTTTAGTTAAAGATAATCTTAAAAAATTCTACAAATTTAGGAAGTATGTTTGCAGGGCTGACCATATGGTATTGGACAACAAATTAATGTTCCCTTCCTTGGGGAAGACTATTTCTCCTACTGTCACTATTCCTTAGCTGTCTATATTATTTGTGTAGAATTAGGACACCTGAGCCTTTTGTTCATCCATGTTAGCATGTCTACTGCTGTTCTCATTCTTTACCGCATGTTTAGGCAGTGGTACTGGTTAGATTCTGACATTCCTAGGAGACAGTCTCACAGCAAACTATTTGTTCCTCTGGCTCTTACAATTTTTCTGTTCTTCTTCCTCAATGGTTCCTGGACCTTAGGTGTGGGAGTTGTGGTATAGATGTATTGCTTGGGACTGGGATCCACAACTCTGCATTTTGGTTGGTTGTGGTTTCTGTAATGGTCTTTATGTGTTGCAAAGAGAAGTTTCCATGATGAGAAGTATTACACTTTTCTGAGGGTATTAGGATTAGTCCTTGTACTATATTTAGAGTATCATTAGAAATTGTGTTGGTTTTACAGTGTGATGGTTATATGTTCTCCTCCAACATCTATGACCTCACTAGCCCTGGGTTGTTGGGAGGGTTTTCAGTACTAGCTGTTATTTACCTTTTGTTGAGCAGGTCTTCAGTCCAATTAGAGAGCTGTTGGTTACAGTCAAGGTGTGTGTACCACTAGTGCACCATTAGGGGTTGTCATACTGTGCTGGTTGTTATGGCTCATAGGTGTCTTAGAATAGAACTGTTGGTACTGATAGTACTGTTGTTCCTCCTTTGGAAATTTGCATGGTACACTCTGATACCATAAAGCTAGTTTCAGATCAGTTCTAACTCAGGGGCTTCTGGGTCCTGTGTCTTACGTGGATGGCAGCTTTAGCAATAGGGACATACCTTCCACCTCTAGGTTGCAACCAAGAATAATAGCAGTAGCTTAAAATATTTTGAGAGCCTATTGGATAACCCTGACCAACAATTCAAAAGTGGGTTTCTCATGCCTGGTATTTGGGTTTTATTCCAAATTCTCATCCCCTAAATCATACATAGCAGTTCCATTATAAAGAATAAGCAAGTTTTATTTATGTATTTATGAATACACAGACACCACACACTCATATACATACCTATGTATATAGCAGCAGATTATATTATAATCTCAAAAGTTAAAAAAAAATTAAAAAACATAAAGATTTGTTCCCATCCTACATAAAATAAATATAAGAATATAAATGATGTATGTATCAGCTATTAAGGCTAGTTTTTTATTGATTTAGCCAGATGGATATGAAGTCACATCATGTTTACCAACTAGGACTGGACACGATGGGAAGAACTCAGAGATATATAAGGTAAACCAGTCTCTGCATCCTTCCAGAGCCGCTAGCCTGACAAAGAAGAAACTGAATATTCCTGTTTGATTTTCTACATCCAAGAATGGGAAAGACTGAGTTCATTGTGTATAGGAAAGGTCCAGTTCTGCTTGAAGTCTTTCTAGATAAAAGGACAAGTAAACAAGAACAAAGAAGTCTCCGTGGCTCCTTGATGGGGGTATGGGACAATGGTTCTAGCCAGAGGTAAGAGCAAGGGCAACAGGATCAAGAGACAAAAATGATCACAGCTGGAAGAAAATGAAAGAATATGGAGAAACATGTACGACAAAGAGGAAGTTGCAGAGATGTATCTGAAGGGTGGAGACAACACAGGATAACACAAGTCTAGTTGTAGAATGTATACTTGCAAAGACAACGCCAGTCTAGTGAGATCACTGTGTTCAAGTTCGTGCTTGAGAGGACTTCTCTATGTGTGCGTGGCAAATGGATGGAAGACAGTAGGTAGGGAATTTGCCTAAAATAAGATTACTTTTAGTCAAAAATATAATGGAGCAAATTAAAATTAAACATAAATGCAATGACAACTCCAGACAGATGGTAAGGTTCACAGAGCCAAACTTGGATTAAAATGCATAAAACCCCTAAAATGTGATCTAATCAAATGCAAGATGTATGCTAAATTCATGTTCCACCAAAATTTAAGATGCTTAAATATAGAAATAGAAAAGTAGAGCAAGTGAGACCACATTAGCACAACTCTTCAATGGCCAATCCAGCAGCCACAGGAAACACACTCTCCTGTAACATGAAGACCCCCATCGCCACTGCTGCCAGTTGCCAGTCCCCAGCCAGGTGATGAGACATTGTATGGCATTCCTTCACTACCATCAACACAGCTGTAACCTCCTACTCCACGTGTTATATAAATTCATGACAGTCCTGGTACTCTGCTTCTGAGCAAAATGATTTGACACAAGAACCTTAAGTGATGACATGACTTTCCTTTATTGTTCCTGAAAGACAGTACCTACCATGTCGTTGTCACCTAAAATACTGCTAACATGGATATCCAGGCTTGAAACACAGAGCCTATTGTTTCATTTTTATTTTACAGTTGCATGTCTTTAAAGTGTTCGTCTTTTCCATTTTGTGAGTTCACCAGCACTTTTTAAAGAAAGGAGAACTATTTTAAATATCCCATAAAATCCTTGTAGTCAGAGATGAAATAAATTGTTTAGTACACTTTCAGTTCCAGATTTTTGAGCAAAAATAACTTGAACATTTTGGGACAAGAATTAACAAATATTATAGAATGTACTTCCCACATTTGAAATTTTAATTTCATAGTATTTTCAGTCCTCAGGGCTGAAAACAGATAATATTTTAGCAAGAAAGGTGTTTCGTTTTCATGGTTTCATCATGCAAAAATAACTGATTTAGCCTTAACTTCTAAAAACTATTGAGTCTCATGCAGAATGTAGCTCTCAGGCCAGAAGAAATATTTATCATAAAAGTCTGAAGCACATAAAATCACTATAAAAATAAATATACTCTTCCATAAATTTTATTTCTAGTCTTCTTTGACATAATGTAGTGGATTACTGTGTCTTTGCCTACTCATAATTTGATCTGTTTGCCCTTTTAGAATTCTGTAAGTTTTCTTTGTAGATTTTATTCATTTTATATTAGAAACTTAAATAATATAATTTTCTAATTTGCAATAGTAGCATTTTTATGTCATATTTCCAAAATGGCAGAGGCTGTGCTAACTGCTATGAACTTAGCATTGATTTTAACTATACTACAATCCTAAGAGGGAGGTTGTACCTGTTAACCTCAATTTCTAGGTAGGGAAATTAACCTTTAATAATTTGCTCTCCAGTTCTGTGTTAGTATATGATGGAGCCAAGAGTTCTCCATCTAAAGCCTTTATTGCATTCCAGTTGAAAATGTAACTCTCTTAGTATAGCCTTAGTCAGCACAGTCAGAAGAAGGTTGTTTAAAAAGCAAAAATGTGAAGGACCAACAGGTTCATGAACAGATGTTCAACATCGATAGTCATCAGGGAAGTATGAATCAAAGTCACAGTAAGTCAGCTGTCACAGGTCGCCTTACCAGGAATGCTAACACCCAAATCAGTCAGTCACAAATACATAATAAACAAATTAGGAGATGGTTAAGAAATGGTCAGAATGTGGCACTAGAATCTTTGTATAGTATTAACTGAAGCACAAAGGTGCTGTACTGGCGGTGAAAATAGTGCAGACACTCTTCCAATGTTACCTCAAAATATTAAAAACTAGGAAGATTCAATTATTTGTAATTACTGAAATCAAGATCTCAAGGAAATGACAAACTCTCATAGCACTGTACGTAATTGCCAAGTATTAGAGACAGCTAAAGTGTTCCAGTGAAGGAATGAAGAAAGAAAATGTGGTTTTTACATAAAACGAAAGATTCTCTTTTAAAGTGAAGTAAAATTCTATTTTACCATACGTGACCATGTGGATAAAACTTAAGGGTACTTTGAGCAGGAAGTGAAACCAACCTCAGGAGGAGAAATGACGCCTGACTCTCCTCTTGAGTCACGTTTATAGAACTTGAAATAGAATGAATGAAAAGTGAGCAAGAAAAGCAAAAGCTATAAAAAAGTGTGTATAATAATAGACACAGCTGAAAAAGTGACAGCCCCAATGTCCTGCCATTGTGTAAACATTAAAATGATCCATTGTGCTAAATCTTATACTGGACTAAGTGAGCAGGCTTTTAAAGTCCAAGTTGCGTTGTTTATGGTATGTGGATATTGGCTACGCCATCATCTCACTGGTCACAATACCTGGTGTGAACTATTGTCCTGAAAACTTAAGAGTACAAAACTTAATGGTGTAGCAGAGGCGTCCTTCACAGTGCTTATACCAACTCCACACACACAGACCTGAGCGTCCACACTGGAGACCCACGAGGGAACGTTTCATCTGAGAACTGTACGATACAGGCACGCTGAACTGCGGCCTCGAACTGATCCGAAGTGGAAGCAAGGAAAGCATTCCTCAGGGATCATGACTTTTCCCTTGAATAATTCCATTCAATGAGTAGAGTTAGGTAAGGAATGAAGGTACCAATGGCTTTCATTTATAGGTATAGTAACATCTACTTCCTTTAAAGACAGAAACTGGAAGAACAGAGGCCAAGTAGTGTTATTCTATTGGAGGGCTCGCCAAGAAGAAGCATGGTTGAAAAATAAAGGTTTCCCTATAATTATTTTAGTTGTATTTTAATGCTAGTTATAACCAGGTATGTTGTTTTCTGCAATATCATTATTAGATTTACACATATTTTAACTCCTTTCTAAATAATTACTTTTAGATAATTTTTCAAACACATTGATAAGCTTTTAAAATCTGATTGTCAAAGTAGCATGCCTATCCAATATTTTTGCTTCAATATCTATTCTTTCTCTATACACATTCAAATGGGTAATTCTTCAGAATAAGTTTATATGAACTTATAAATGTACTTACCTAAACAGAGTCCAGGTCAAATGTTGATCACCAAGATAAGTCATGCCATTTTATCAGCAAGGAGCAATTAGAAAATCTGATTAAAATAATCATTCGGAAAGTCAAAATTTCAGTATCGACTATTTTATATCGTGTATTCACGTACATGATAATCACGTTTTTAAAAAAAGAATAAGAGAGGGAGAACGATACAGTGGTGATACTGTAGGTGAGCCCTCTCCAGTAGTGAGCACCTTACGACTCCTAGTACTACACGAATAACCTTTTAAAAACGTTTTCTGGACTTTCATCCATGACGAGGTCAGACTTGTTTCTGTACGGTTCCCATATTTTGTGTTTTCCTGTCATTATAAAACTAAGGGACATAGTTCAACTTCTGTCTTTCTAGCAAGTCTCTGTCAGAGGCTGTGTCTTAGGCTCTCTAGTTGCACCTGGAACTTATCTTAATTTTGGATGAAATTCACCAAGCCTACAGGTGTGGATTCCTTTAGTGATTCTCAGTCTTCCCCTGCTGTCTTCTCACATTTGAATCTTCATCATTTTCACCCTTTCTAGTTTGCAAGTCATTCTCCTTGAAGAAAAAGAAAAAAGCAAAATACTTGCAGCAGTTTTCTTTCTGTGTCAACCGTCAGCTCAATCTCTTTCCTCAGTCGAAGAATGATACAATGTCTGTGTAGCTTCTAAAAATCCATTTTGCTCTGCTTTTGTCTTTACAGGTGCCTAGAGGAAGGGGCAAACGCGGCAGGATTCTTCGTCTGCTGTATGTGTTCTTCCGCCCACTTCCCGGCCCAGTTACCCCTTCAGACGAGAGTGACCAGACATTCATTCTGCAGGTGTTAGATATTGTACTGACTCTGGATGGTAAAGTATAAACACTGATACTATTTCTGCGCAAATGATGTCATGGTTTATCACTGGATGCGGATTTGGGCTGAGGGCCGGATAGTCCTATACAGGTGATGTAGACCCCCGAATGAACCAAGGAACAGGACTGTAGGGTATGACGTGCTCCTCTCAGGTGCCTGAGGACTGACACTTGGCCATTGTTAGTGCTATGGAGAAAAGTTAATACAATCCACATAGAGGGATCCTGGGAGCTAAATCTTAGCCAGTGGTAGAAGATAGCTTTCTGAATTAGAGGAGGGCCAGAACTGGTAGAGGAGACCGTAAACGGCTGGGGTTGAGTCTGAGCAACTTAGAAATCTCTAGATTATTAAGGCTGGCAAGGAAGGAATTGGGAAGTAGTGATAAAACACCCTTTCTTAAACATCGCTTATGCACAAGTAATCTTTGCTTGGTTAATCTAGATATTTTAAGTGTTTTTTTTAAATTTCCCATTCATGCATTTCTACTGAGAATTTATATGTAGGAAGTGATTAAAAACACCATTGTTCATTTTAACTCCTCTGGGGGAAAAAAAAAAAACCAAACAGTATCCTTCACAGGGCTTCATCCTGGAAGCCCCTGCCCTGAAGTGGCCTGATTTTAGAAGTTCTGTGACCTCCTTTGCTAATGTTCTTGTCCTACTATTGCAGAGCAGAGGGCATTATCTGAGGGGATTATTGAATCTTTGGGTTTTAAGTAAACAGAAATAAATAAATAAATATAAATAAATAAATAAATAGATAGATAGATAAATAATGGCAGGTGAAATTCTTATCACAAGCAACAGGGTACTTTCAAATTAATTCATCATAATATTTTATGCTCTTTCCAGAAAGTATCTTTGGCTGTTGAAGATTATCATTCACTGAAAATCACATCCTCAGACAGATGACAGAAATCTTCTGCTGTGTTTTCTTGATAAAATTTAGATGCTATTCCCCAATTAGAACGGCACATGGACGGCAGCCCTTCCCAACTTCCTCACAAACACACACAAAGCCACGGGAGCACATGCACACACGGACACATCCATCAAAAGCTGCCACCAGAGCCAGCCTGCAGCCAGAGAGTCCGTGAGACTTTTACTAAAACAAACCTGACAAAATATTTAAAAATGTAAACAATAGTTTGTTTTTCTGTTTGCAGCTACAAAGTGCATGGGAAGCTTCTTCAAGCTATCTCAGTTCTGACCCTACTTGACCCTCAGTCAAGACCCTACTTTTCTCCAGATGTCAGATCTCCACTGAAAAATCACTAAGTCAGCCAAACGTGGCACCGTCCTAGTGCTTGAAGTGACTAGCGTTTTGTTCCACCCTAGAAACTCTTTCTTCTCGTTCTCAGTAACAATCTCCAAGAAAGAGCCAGGGAAGAGCTCTTGACCACAGCTGATGCAGCTGATGGTCAGGCCAATCCACTCCATGAGTGTCAGCTGGTGACACAGGGGCTGGAGATACAGCTCAGCATCTTAAGGGCACCTGTCGCTCTTGGAGGAGATCCAGGCTTGGTTCTTAGCACACACACGTGACTTTTAACCACCCAGGAGATCTGACATCCTTTTCTGAACTTGGTGGAGAGCGCACACACAGGAAGCACACGCAGGCACACATACAGGGAAACACACACACATAAAATAAATAAATCTATAATAAAATTAAAAAAACAATGATGGCTAAAAATTTTGTGTCAACAACCCAATGGTGTGAGGTTATTACCAAAGTTTGACTGGAAATCAATTTCCCTTTCAGAGGTTACCTTTGTTTTTTTTTTTGCAAACCAGTACCACCAACTGTCATCCCTAAAGACATTTTTTAAACTCCCTTTTCTGCTATAAATGTAAGTAGCTGGGTTCTGAAGCTAAGTCCCCTAGAGATACTTTATGATTATTAAGACAGTAAGGTTGGCATTCAATCACAATGTTTCAGGCCTATGCCATAATTTTGACCAAGGATCCCCGTATATAGTAGAAGAACATTCAATCTTTTAATCCAGCAGCATGGCTATTCTGGAAAAGGAAGACATTTAAGGCCTGCGTAGTCTGGCTGCAGTTATTTTAAGTAACCCAGTTCAGAAGGAAGTGGTGGCCCATGCCTTTAATCCCAGCTCTCAGGATACAAAAGGAGGCAGTCAGTTAGAGAATCAGTCTGATACATTAGAGGCAGTTCAGCAGAAGAAGTTGGTGTCAAACCAGAAGACTGAGTTTGGGAGAAAGTCAGCTAAATAGCAAGAGTCAGTTTGAAGCCAAACAGAGCTGTTCAGTCAGAAAAATTGAAGGAGTTCAGTCAGACACAGTCAGACGGTTTAGAAATTCAGTTTGAACAGGTCAAACCAGAGAAAAGTTTGAGACAGAACAGTGAGTAAGTTGAGTTGAACCAGAAGAGTCAGTTGAGTTCAGTACAGCTCTGAATTCAGAAGGAGCTAGTCAGAGTGGCTCAGTCAGCAGTAAGTCTCTGAAGCTGAAATGTTCTAGGTTCAGGTTTGAAGATTAGATTGTACTGAGGCTGAAACCTTCTATGACCGGGGATTGAATTAGCAAAGAATAAACTGTCCACTTCCCTGAGCCCACAAGAATAATTAATAAAAATAAATGCATAATCAACACTTGCAGGGTACCATAATGTTCCTAGAAGTGACCATTTCTCTGTGAAGGAGAGAGCCAAGTAACTTGGGTTATGATCTGACTGTCATAAAAATTATTTAGTGAAGATCTGTGATCTACCCTTTCCTCATCTAACTTTCAACTTGCAACATCCAAAGAAAAAATAATCCTTCTGCATTTACATCCCCTAAAATTGTGTGTGTTCATCAGAGCAGGCATATAAATAGAAGTTCTATATAGGTTTAAAGATTTTTTTAAGTATATATTTATGGCATTGTGATATTTCTAAACATCTACTAGCTTTCTTCATAGTAAGAATATTAATATCTGTTCTTTCTGGCTATTTAAAAGCTATAATGTAACAGTCACTTCGGTGTACATCTCCTCCCTTATTCTCCCTGTGTCACACAAGTTCTGAGCACTTTATTCAGCATCCGCCGAATTCTCTACCCTCTTACAACTAGTTTACTTTCAGTTTTCATGATCTTGATTTTCTCAAGTGTTGTATGTATGTGAACTTCTGTGGTATTTGCTTTTCTGTTTATGGCTTATGACAGTTAATGTAATAAGCTTCACCTTCATCCATGCTTTTTTTTAAAAATTATTTTTCATCCAATTTAAGTTAGCCATATTCTTTTCCCTCTCCACCTCCTCCTGAATCTTCCAAATCTCCCCATCCACCCAACTCCGTGTTCTTCCTCTCAACCACCCCCCCCCAGGAAAAAAAAAACCAGAGATAACCATCAACAACAAAAACCCAAAGAACAAAAACTAAAAATCAAAACAAACAAACTTAAAAAAATCAATAAGATAAAAATAGTATACAATAAAAGCACACATACATACACAGAGACCATTTTGTGCTAACCAGAAACTCCCAGGCATGGGGCCTGCCTGCCTTGGAGTGTGGTTGATATACCCAAAGGCATTCTATGGTAGAAAACTGATTTTTCTTTCCTTTCCCTTTTTGGCAACAGTTGCAAAAAGCTTCTTGGTTAGCAATGGGACTTTAAGTCCACGTCCCTTTCTCAGTCTGATATTGTGTTGTCTGAGTCAATAGATTTTGAACCTATGCAATTCTTAGCTGGAGTCTCTGTGAGCTCACATACATCAGCCCTGTTGTGTTGGGGAGACACTGTCTTCTTTGAGTCGCCCACTATCTTTGGTTCTTACAATATCTCTGCTTCCTCCTCGATAGGTTCCTAATCCTTGAGGGTAAGGGTTTGATAAAGACATCCCATTTAGGGACGAGTGTTCCATAATCTTTCATTCTTTACACATTGACCAGTTCTGGATTTCTTCATTAATTACCATCTACTGCAAGTAGAGCCTTCTTTAATGGGAGTTAAATGATGTTATGAATTATGGGTATACCAGTATGTCATTAGTAGTCATTTTATTACTGTGTTCTTTAGCAGAATAATAATAGTAGGTTTTCCTCTAGCTCTATGACCTATCTGGTCTCCGGCTTTTGCTTGCTTTAGCATTATCACAGGGTTCTACCTCACGTAGCAAGCCTCAAATCCAATGAAAAAATTATGTTTGTTGATTTTGTGCATACATTTACATTACTATGTGTGCCACTGTTACACCAGCATATCTCGCAGGCAGATATTTTTTTATAGGTCTCAAAGTTTTACAGCTTATTGAAATTGGTGATTACTTTTCTCTCCGAGGTAGCATGCAACCTACCTTCCAGAACCATGAACCCTAGTCAGTAGGAAGGAAGCTTCAATCATCCATGTTTGAAAACACAAGTAATATATCTTCAGCAGTAGACTCTAAGGCCAGGGTATGAAGAGTACCCAGAAGCCTTTGCAATGGTCTGTGATGGCAGCGGTATGTGTGTCTGTGGGACTCCTGTTGGCAACAACTCAACAATACATCACCAGTTCCTAGAAAGAGAGGTTTTATTTGCTGACGTATGATGTCTACTTGAAGCATTATGTCCTTCATTATTTGATGACTCCATTTAAATTCCTTCCACATATGTATATATTTTGGGAATCTTCTATGGTAGTAGGTTTCCATACAGCTTTTCCAAAGGCCTTTAGTGCTAGTTACTTTCTCCATAGTCCTTCCTTTGCCTTGTGCTCCCACCTCTTCACCTCTCCTTCCTTATTCCTGCTCATCTGCTTTCCCTTCTTTGCAGATCCCCTCCTCCCTCCCTCCAGGTTCCGCATTGGTACCTCACCTCTGTGGTTATGCAGATCGAAGCACGCATATCTAAAATTTGAAAGAGGACACACATACAAGAGAAAATATGTAACTTCGTCTGTTTAGAATCTGTGTGGCGTCACTCGGGTGACTGTTCATAGTGCCATCCCTTTACAACTACGCTTCACAGTTTCGTGTTTTTAAGAGTTGAATAATATTATGCTGTGTGAATGTACCACGTTTTGCTTATCACAGTTGTTGGACACCTAGGCCATTTCCTCTTTCTAGCATGAACAGGGCTGCAAGGACCATGGGTGAGCAAGTATGTCTATATGAAAACATAGAATTACGTGGGAATTCAGTTTTATCTGAGAATCTCTGTCATGGAGGCACAGACATTTTGATAAAAGTGTTGCGTAGGCCATGGTAAAAAAAAAAAAAAAGCTAAAGCAAGAAAGCAAGCAAGCAAGGAAGAAAGAGATTTGACCTAATGAATTTAATGATTCAGATTAGGATATTTCCAGGAAAAAAAAGAAAGAAACTGTAGATGGTGGTGATTTCTGCTGCCTGTCTTAAAATAGGCAGGGAATCATCAAAACCAACACGAGACCTCATCGAACCCTAAGGAAAATCTGAGGAAATAGAAAAGCAGTGAGTCCTTTGCAAGCTCAACAAAAAGAATTATTGCTCATTTTGCTCAGAAATGTTGCTCTGCTAAAAAAAAAAAAAAAAAAAAAATCTTTAAATTAGAAATTGACCTGGTCGGAAGGTCAGATCCAATTGGTGCTCAAATCCCTCTACTCTGTCTGACCCGGAACATACCTAATGCAATGTCCCAGGTCCCAGCCTGCTGTCGCCCCCTTCCGAATTCATCATCAGCTTTGCATACATTCAGGATAGGAAAATCTCACTGTGGTACCAGATGCGGCAGCCTGTCTCCACTAAGGTGTGGTGTGTCATACCCCAGGCTATCTGGGGCTATCTGGAGCTATTCTATGCTGATTCGATCCAAAATGATGATTTAGGAGGGTTTTATAAAGCAATTATGTATCGAAAGTTTGCTAAGTTATCGAAGGGCAAGTCAGTTTCTGATGATTTCCCAGCAATAAAGATCTCCATGGAAGTGGATGAAGTGCGTGGTAATAAAAAAATAAAAAGTTAAATTTTTCCCAGCTAAATGGTTCTTAATTCTTTAGCTAATTGGTTACTGTTGTGGTAGTGGTTAGGCAAATTGTATTGTAACCACTTGCATGATTATCGTAAAATACTTGAAGCATTTAAAATACACTATAAAAAGCATTCCTGTTAAAAAGTATGTGAAGAAATGAGATCACATATTAAATATATAAATATATATATTTAATTTTACTTTTCTCACACATACACAAACACACACACAATTATTTCCGTTCTCCCTTCTAGAAAAGAAAGGCAAATTTTTGTAAAATTAATATTATGCATGAATAAAAAAGTGAAAAAGTCATTCAAACACTTTCCCCAAATGATGGCAGTATGGATTATTTTGTTAGTCTTCCTACTATTTTTTCAGTAATTTTTGGCCCTTGAAAATATGTATTAGCACAATACTTTTTATAGAAACTTGATGGTTTGGTGCAACTTCAGCACAAAGAAAAATCGTGTTAGTTGTCACTTTGAAATGTGACATTTTCTTGCATTTTTAAAATATGCACGAAGCTACTTCTTCCTCTCCTTTTATTTTGCAAACATCACTGAGGAAGATTCTGAAGATTTTCCACTAAATGTGAACTCACCTTTTGGGTGATCTAATTAACACAGCCATACAGTGTCCTCTGGTGACTCTTTCAGATTAATTTCATTTTATGCGTGTGGGTGTTTTGCCCACCTCTGTGTGCGTGCCTGGTGCCTGTAGACGTCAGAAGGGGGCGTCGGATCCCCTGGAAATGGCTTTACAGATGGTTACGAGCTGCCATATGGGTGCCTGGAATCAAGCATAGGTCCGTCGGAAGAGCAGAAAGTGCTCTTGTCTCGGCCATTGCTCTCCCTCCTCCTGCACATTTCTGTTGTGTTTCGCTGTGGTGATGGGGGCGGACTCGGCAGTGCTACAGAAAGCTGCTCTGCCCTAAACCGGAACAACCGAGCAGACTCAGGTCATTTCTAAGTCCTTTATTAATATCGTCAAAAAACACGCTTGTATGCTGAAAACTTATTTTCCAAACTTTTGTGCAAACATTCCTTACTTTTTCACAATACATATTCACTTGATTTTTCCAGTATTATTTTTATCATTTCTTCAGCCTTTTCCACCTTACTAATAAATTTTTTTCATCCTGCATCCTTCCCAAGGTCCTTTGGGTTAAAAGTCAACAACTCACCTGTTTTCTTAAGTATGGAAGAAAAGTTAATTTCAGTAAAGCGGTCAGAAAGAAAAATATTTTAAAATTCATCTAAAACAGTGATCTAGACTGACAAGAACAGGTAATATAACTTTATCCAAAGAAAACTTGGTTCTAATTTTTCTAGGTTGATTTACATACCTCCTTGCTTTGTCCATTGAAGAAAAAAAGGAAAGCATTGATCATATTAGCAAAAATATACCTGCTTGAAAACATCAGTATATATTGTTTAATAGGCAGTTATAAAATTTGTTACTTTATAGCAATTCTTACACAGAAAAAGCCTTAGAATTTGCTTTAGAAGCATCAAACACACAAAAATATAACACATTTTTTAACAGTACAGGAATAATTTGACAATTATTGAGACAATGGTTATTTGTGATTTTGACCACTCGGGATTAAACACCTTTTATCTATGGGAGGAGACTCCAGAGTGAGTAAGAGGCAGGATCACCTAAATGGAAGCTAAGAAGGGGAAGATCGCAGCTTTCCCAGTAACTGGTAAGTGACCACCAAGCATGAGAACGAAGTAACGCTTATCAGGCAATCTCACTAAGTAATTTCAAGTTTGGGGCATGAGTAGCATTGCAAGGACAGCTAAAATACTTAACGGGACTACGGAAATCAGAGATGTGACCATGTTATAAGTATCAATAATAGCACTAACTACAAACTAACCAGACCTTTAAACAATAATCGTGGCTGGGCTACACCTGTCTTGAGGTCTGTGGATGAATTTCCAAGGAATTAGCCGAATGAAACCAAACACAAAATAGTATCTTTGTATTTTTTCTTTGATTTGACAATAATTGTGATTTTGCCTCATGGGTTGAAAAAAATTCCATGACTCAGGTGTGTGCAAGGGACTGTGAACTATCTCAGTGTCACTAGTGTGCCCTGCATGTTATGAGAGTCACCTATTACACATTTTGTCAGACTTGAGCAACTAATAAACAGAGCTCTCGGTCGATGAATTTGTTACTTTAGTCAACGAACTAGCCCAGTGTATGAATTCATTAATTCAATTTCTTAGGAATATTTTTTCACCTTCCGCTTTCTGGGCATGGCTTGGCATAAGGGTACAAGTATTTGCATCATCAACAGAATTCTAGGTCAAGGATATGGAGGGATATGTAAAGTCAGTGCAATCTTGTTCTTCCGGAAAATTAACACTCTGAACTTCTTGGAACTTCTTGCTTTAAAATATCTAAAAGTACCAGATAAAATATATACAGGGTCATCTTCACAAGGGGATGGCATTGTAAGACAGTAAAAGGACTGTTCTGAATGCTGAAAGTTAAGCAATTTGCAAGAGCAGATAAACCTGCTGACCACCAGCTGCCAGAAACTGCTGCGGTCAGGAGAGACGGCAAGCTTCAGTTTATCCAAATTCATTATTATTTTTGTTTATGTGTATATATGTGTATCTGTGCACATGAGTGTTCAGACAACTGGAGAGGCCGGAAGAGTATGGAGATTCCCTTGGTTTGGAATTACAAATGCTGTAAGATGCCCAACAAAGATGCTGACAGTGGAACTCAGAGGTCCGGCCCTCTGCAAGAGAAGCAAACACTCTTAACCACCAAGCTGTGCCTTTTGCCGTGTAGGCTTCCGATTTAAAGAGAACGTTCACAAAAAGAGATGGCGTTCTTCGTCAGTGGAAATTCAACACTGGTTTAACCCTGGGACTTGCTGCAGCTAACAGTATTGAATTTGTCATGATGGCAAAATTCTGCTTTTGGCTGATGTGTATGAACACACCATTCAGTGCCTTTACCTAACTTTTCCACAATTAAAATGTAGTAATAACATTTTGTTGTTTTGACAATTTGTAAAATGTCAATATCTTATATTGGTTTATTTGTTAGCACACATAATTCTTATATCAAACCGCACTGCGGACTCTCTTTGTGCTGGTACTCGTCCCAGCCGTCCGTATAACTTCCTTTCATTTTATGCGTAGCGTATCACCTGATACCCGTTCTCTTAATAGGACCTATAAATATGAAACCTGCCTAAAGAAAAGGGAAGATTTTGAGGCATTGTTCAACTTCGAGATAATTCCTAAACAAATGGATTTCAGAATAATATTTCATTTTATCCCAAAGGCTCACCTATGATTGTCTTTGAATTAAAACTTCCAACTTCTAATAAACAACACCAAGAAAACAATTTCTAGGCAGTAGCCAATTCATTTCATAGCTCTTTATATATAGTAGCATTGCATGATTATAGCACACGAAGACTAGTCTAATATGTAGGGAAATGCGTAGTGTGGTATCCACTGATCTACATGAAAGGGGAAAGCCCATATAATAGAGTGGATGGCAGAGCTACCCAAGGTTTATATTTAATTTGTTCTTCACCATACATACAAATGGCCAGGGTCCATGTAATAAATTAATTTAGAATAACAATCACAAAAGTATATTATTTTTATATAACATTTAGATATATAATTGGTCAGTTTGTTTATGAATACAGAGAAGCTACAGATCTGAATACAAATATCAAAATAGGATTAAGCTTTGAAAAACGTGAAGCAATGCATCTTGGATGAAACATTTGCAGCTAATCAGGAAATGGAGGCTCCGTATTCAGAAAATAGTAGTGTTGAACGAGCCTTGGGAGCGGTGGTTACAGAAATTAGCATGAGATTGCATGGGATGATACAGCGCGTTATAAAAACTATTTGGGCAGCGAGTGGAGAGATCAGACATCACAAGCCAGACAAGTGTGTCCATTTATGAAAACCTCAGTAGCAGCAGGATGCCATCGTACTGGCGTGAATGCAGAGAAGGGCTACAAAAATGATTGAGGGGCTGCAAGGGTTGATGTGAGATAAGATTAAAAAGAACTAAATATGTATGGCTTCTCCAGATGCAGGCTCTGTCACCATGAAATGAGGTGCTCACACGGAAGGAGAGCAGAGAAACTTTTCAAGGAAGTTTAAGCAAAGGTTATTGGAAACATCCTGAGGAACACCACCACGGGCAAGATAAAGGCGGAGTAGTGGCTCCCTGTGGGCAGGGAGTATGTGTCCCACCATTGCTCTCTGAAGGCCCATTTCACAAAGTGAAAAAGACGGTATAATTTAATCCCAGTAGTCAGTTTCCACATCTTTAAAACGGGAGGTAATAATGGCTAGGTTCTGCATATTTAAGTTTTGATTGACAAGCTAAATTGTAGCCATTCACATTTAAGTGTAATTTTAAATGTATGTAAACACACACATATATATACATATATATATAAATGTATATGCATATGCACATATAAGTATATATATATATACATATGTGTGTGTGTATATATGTAAACACACACAGATTTTTTTACTAACTGAACAATGGTGATAATAGGAGCATATAATACACTTAAGTATAATAAATGTATTAAAATGTAAGTGTGATCTCATACTACACAAACTTGAAATTCTAGTGGTTTCTAATATTGAGAGTGCATAGTCTTATAATGAGTTGACATGCATTGAAGCACACAAGTTAAATATGATGAAGGCTGTAGTCACCATTCATAAGAGGAAATGGAATACCTATGTATGTTGAAAACATTTGGAGGATGAAGCAATAGACTTGGCATTGGCTGTAACAGCAATATATAAAGACAGGAACTGAATATTAACGGGCTACATGACCAGTGGTTGGGATTCGAGGCGTGAAAGATATAATTCGAATGACACACAATCATAAACACACAACCTGTGGCACAGAGCTTGAGTGGCCTAGCGTGGCAGAAGAAGTCGCAGAGTGTATAAAACCAGCTTGAACACATCGCTGTTCTTCATTGAAGACGAGAGCTGAAAGGCACTGGGTCTTTTCCTAGACTTTTATCATTAAAATCTTACAGAGAAGACTACACATTACAACTGCTGAGCAGGTACGTGAAGTACTGTGATTTGAAGACAGCTGGATACCTACAGAGGGGCCAGCCAAAGACCCTTCAAGGCCTCTTCCATTTTTGGAAATATCCAAGCCCAACATCTTTCAAAGGATGGAGAGAAAGGGACAGAGGGAAGGAAGGAGAGGGGGTAAAAAAATGGGAAAGGGGAAAAGGAGGGAGAGAGGGAGGGAGTGGGGACAAAAACACAAGCACGAAATGGCATTTTATACTTGTGTGTACCACACAGACATTGAGGAAGTGTTAATGTTTCAGAGTTTTAGTTTTCTGAATGTATTGATTGTATACCCATAGCTATAAAATTTATCGTTAATGAAAATTTGAAGAAAATATAGTTTGTTTATGTTTTAAATGCATTGCAGTGCATCGATACACAGCAACTTGGATAAGCAAATGAAGTTGAGAGTATCGCAAATAAATTACAATGGAATAATTTATTCCTACAAAGTAAGCATTTGAGACAAATCTATAAAGTGCCCCAGACTTCTCTAATCCATCACTGCAACTCCTAGAGCTGACGCCTGCCTTGTGCTAGAGCCGAAGCCAAGTATAACAAGCACTTGGAGCTCCTGACTGCTCCCCAGGATTTCGAACTCTGATTTGGCTGGTGTGTAGTTTGCATTGTTACTTTTTCTCAAAATAAGAAAGTATACTCCGATATAGAAACATTCTTGATAATTTCAATCAATTATTCTCACGTTACATGGATTAGATTTTATGTAACAGATTTTAAAGTACAGCATTATCTGCTAAGTGAGCTATCTAGAAAAGGCCTTTTCCTCTCTCCCCCACCCTCTCTCTATTCACTCTTTACTTTCTCTCTTCTACCCTGTATCTTCACGGAATAAAACTCCCCCACATTCAAGATGGGTCCTTTCTTCTGAGTTAAAATCTCTGAGAACATCCTCTTAGACATACCGAGAGTGCGTCTCACCAACCCTAGTTACTTCTTTATCCAATCAGACTAACTACTGAAATGGACCGTCACATGCTTCAGTGGGATAGAGCTCTGATGACTAAATAAAAGTCCATTTGTCTCTGAGAGATTTTTATTTTGTTTTAGTTTTTTGGTTTTTTTTTTTTTTTTCTAGCCATCATGTTGTTTGGGCAACCGGTTTTGGACAATGTTAAACCTAAGCCTTTGACATCAACTAATGATTCTATTGAAGAAACCAAATCCGGAAAACAAATCCAGAAAATCACTTAGATATTGGATACTCCCTTAACTAAAACATCATTTTAGCTTTGTTTCTGTAAAAACTTTGTTCCTGGAGGACACAGCTTAATTATCTATAATTAAAAAACAAAACAAAACAAAACAAAACAAAACAAAACAAAAAACCAAAACCTTATCTGAAATTCTCCAAGTCTAAAAGTTTCTACTGTGACAATCTAAGTGGAAAATTCACACCTAACCCCGTGCAGTGAAAATGTGTGAAACCATAATATATTATAGACTGAGTAGTTATAACCAAGAGGAACATAGTGCTTCTGGAGCTGGGAAGTCCAGTGTACCAAGGCTCTAGCAGATTTTGCATCTGATGGGGCACTGGTGTCCTGTGTACACAGCACTGTGCTTGCTGTTGACCTTGACATGGGGAAGAGCAAAAGGCCTAAAGAGACATCGCACTCCTAAAAGCCCTCTGTATATGAGCAGCTTGTTGGGAGGCATCCCTCACACCCTAGCCTCTGCATCCCGTTATATTGGAAATTAAACTCCAACGTGATTTTTAGTGGGAATGAACACTCAAATGGTGGCATTTTTTGGTGTGATTTATTTATAAGAGCATAGAGATCTGTGGCTCTGAGCCAGGATCCCCACTGTCCTCTGACACCTAGAGATGTGAGCAAGCTGCCGACCTTCCCTCTTAGTTCATTTGTGAAGGACTCGGCCATGCCTAGCTCCTAATCTTTTAAAGGCTGCAAAATGAGAGGACTGAGGGGAGAATAATGGGAAGCGATTGACATATTTGCATGAGTATAGTCTCAAGGAAACAATGACATTGATAAAGTAATTAACATTTTAGTGCAGTATTTTTAGATAAGTATACTGCTTATTTATCAATTTGTTTTTGTGGTGCTTGGCATCAAACTTAGGACCTTACACATTCTGGCAAACACTTTAAACCCAGCTGTGAACACAGAGCAAAATTTTTTTTTTAAATGTTTCACTCAAACCTGGTTGAATTAAAGGTAAGGCAAGTGAGTCGGTGTATTTTAACTTTTGTCCTTAAAATAAAGGCAAAATTATCTTGATTTAAAAATGTAACCTTCTGTTCATCATTGTGTAGGTGGAATTTCTAAAACAGCCCCCAAAGTTGATTCTCTTAATCTGAAGCAGTCATGAATATGGCGAGCTGTCATTCCCATCCTTACATTACATATCACATGACGTATAGTCACGTGACAATCACCTGAGCTCTTTAAAGCAGAGATGACGAAGGAAAAAAAGTGTAGGAGATTTGAAGTAAGGAAGGAATCCATTTGCACTATTGAAGACAATTATAGGAAAGACCTGGAGAGTAACTGTTGAGAAAGACCAACAGCAGGAAAGGAAGGGCGCTTCTACCCCACATCCTTCCATTAACAGGAATGCCTTTAGTAGGCTATGCAAATTGCACCTTGATTTGAGCCTTGTAAGGGTCGAGGCAATTCAGCCATGCTTCATGGCCTGTAGGAACTAAGGACAACAAACGAATAGTTTTTGTTATGCAAGATCAATATGTATAAAATCAATTCATATAAAACTATTGCAATTATAAATTTTACATTTTCCGTTCATTTGGATTGTAAGTATATTTGTTGAAATGTTATTCTCTAAATTGTTAAAGGTTTTATGGCAGCCTCTTATATATTTTACTTGTGTCAAGTTCCTCATTTGCCTCGTCTTAGATAGAATTTCAATGCTTGATATAAGATAGGTTTAGAGAGTGGGCATTCTTATTACCCTTGCTACTTTGCAGACTTTATTTTTTTTCTTACCTCCAACCAATAAACTTTATATTTCCCATTTCCTCAAAATTTATTTTCTCATCTCCACATCTCTACTAGTGGCCACTGCGCATCTCTTCTTGCCTGTATCCCAGCAGCCACCGCCCTGAGAGTAGCAAGATGATGACCTACTCAGGGAAGTAGCTTAAGGCCATCATAGAGGTCACACCATACAATTCCTTCTTTAGCAGTACATTGATTTTTCAAATAGCTCAAAATATTTTCTTCTTATACATTAGGAGATTTTCTTCCCCATCATTTGATATTATTAATAAAGTATACTTCTGTAGATTTCACCTTTTTGTCTAACTTTCTTTTAAACTTTTTGATAAAAGTAGAGAATTTTAACCAATAAGTTCGACAAACGACAGTTTGGCTGTGGGTAAATAAGAATGGCGACATATGCCAAGTGGTAGTGGTGCACGTCTTTAATTCCAGCACTCCAGAGGCAGAGGCAGGCAGATCGCTGTGAGTTCGAGGCCAGCCTGGTCTACAGAGTGAGTTCCAGGACAGCCAGAGTTACAACCTAGAAACCCTCTCTCAAAAAAAACCAAAACAACAACAGAAGAACATGGAAATGAATGGCTAAGGTATTTGCTTTCTGTTCTGATCTAAACTCTTGCAGGCCCTCTCAGAAGTTTCTACTCCCTTATGAAAAGAAGAAAGAAAGTAGCTGTAAGAGCCATTCATCACCATGCATATTAATGGGTATTTTCATTGCAATTGGATCATACATATTTTATACACTTAGTGGTCATTTTCAGTGTGCATGTTGATTCATAGTTACCTAACTTAGCATAACAACTTTATGAATTGCTTATTATCAAGGGTTTTCTCTTTTGTTAAAGAACAAGTGACTTCCTTCCCCGACCCTGGCTGGTACATATTTCTTTGTGATAGAAATTAATGCACACAGCTTTGCAGGATATTGCCTTGTGGACTGTATTGCTTCATGCTGGTCTTCTGATTATGACTTGCACTAACATAAATGGACAGCCGGCACCTAATGTATGGTGTGTGGAGTTCTGGCTGGAGGTCAGGAAGCTGGGCTAGGAAGAAGCTAGACATCTGAGAAATAAATGCATTGTTGCCCATTCTTAAAGTTCCCCAGGGTAGAGCTTCTCTCAGAAGAAAACTTTAATAATGCTGCTTATTTTTTAATACTGAGATATATATATATATATATATATATATATATATATATATATATATATATATATATATATATATATATATATCCCCCAACAGTGGCGTAAACGATGTGCCCAGAATAATGGGTTGTATATATGTTCTAGCTCCCGAAACTATACTTCAATATTCCTATGCAGGGTTTTTAAAGTCTTAAAATCTTGTAATAACCAATACTCCGCTTCATAGTAAGATTTAGAAATAATTTAGAATCTCAGGTTGCCCTTACACCACCATCTTTAAGACCCAAACTGATTTGTGAGATTGTTACACAGTGGAACATCCTGCTCTTAAACATAGACCAATCTAAGAATCCCAGAGTTAATGATGAACAAATTTAACTGACCCCAACACGTGAGACATGGTTTCACAGAAAACCTCCCAAAGTCTTGACTGAAGAAAAGTACCGAATCGGTACCGTACAATCTTCTGTGCCGCGGTAGCGCATTGAATACAAGAAAGCTGATGGGGTAGTTTTAAAAAATGTCCTGACAGAGTCAAGGTGATGGCCATTTTTAGCTGCCCTGCTATCCATCACCTCTTTCAGCCAAGCATACTCCATCATATGCAACAGCCTCATGAATTTATGCATCAAGCCGTGCAGCCAGTCGTGCCGAGGGCGCTGGTGACAAGTGAAATTGCTGTGCGCCTCATTTAGCTGTTTATTGCGCCTGAGTACGTGTTGCAGCTGTCATCGCGCGATGGGATGATAGTGCTCGTTAATAGACAAGACAGGCAAATAATGATGGAAGCCACAGCAAGAGATGCTCATCTGCCAATGGGCTCTGAGCAGTATTACAAACATCCACAAAGTTCTCCATCAAAAGCAGCCCTGGAAGAAAATAGAGAGAGCAGGACTGTTCTTCATGGGACTCACTATGGGAATTAAACTTTTGGACAGAAAGTGTAGCTCAATGGGTCACGCAACTTAAGACTAGCATTTGAGTTTCCATACCAGACTTTCCTTTTAAAAAGAATTTTTTTTTTAAAAAAAAAATGACCACACAATAGTCAGGCTCGGGTTCCTACCAAAACCCTCAGAATTAAGGTTCACCCAGCAAACCGCCAATCTTAGTCTGCTGTCAACCACAGGGCCAAGCATTGGCAAGTGTTATTTTTCAATTCTTTGAAAACTTGTGTCATACATTTATGATTTTGGATTGTTATCTTCCAATTCCTTTCAGTAATTCAGTGGAAAGTAAGTTAAAATAGAAATATTCTATCTTTAGATTTGAATGGAATTTTCTTTTGTATAAAACTGAATTATACTCAGCATTCATATCTTGGCACACAGCAAAGAACCTCTTAATGAAATCTCTTGCAGATGGAAATCTGTTAAACAACTGACTTTCATTTCCTTCTTTCTCTGAATGTGTGGTACTTAATCTTATGGGTTTTTATAGTGGGCGATCAGCCAGTGCCTATAGTGTAAGCTGAAATGTGAGTTAGATTACCAACAGGCGGTTCACTGTGTACGGTTAGAGACCTAAACAGTTAATTAACACATTTTGTACAACGGAATGAAGCATATTCTGACACTCTTAAGACTCAAATAAACAAAAACAATAATCAAGAGAACTACAGTTCAGTTCTTACTTACTAATATTTGAATCCCAGATATAGAAACAGATACCAAGTTCTGAATTGTGAGCTCTGGATTAATGTGAATATTGTATCATTTAGCAGAAGATCTTGGAAAATACATAAGTGTAAAATCCAGAAACTAAATATGTAAGCAATCCAATGGTGCAACATTCTTGGTGCAGAATATATTCGATAAAGAGCTTCCTGGATACAGTAACCTGGGACTGTTGTGCTTTTAGCAATGTCCTTCTTACAATGGAGGAAGGCCAAAGACTTAACAAGGACATTATTCTTGATAAGCATATTTGGAACTATCAACATTTACACAGAAATGATATGCTTATTGAAATCCTACTGTTGTTGTGATGAAAGAAACTACAGAATTATTATTATGGGCTCCTGATTTTAAGGATGAAGAAACCAAGTCCCAGCAAGAGATTAAGGGACTGTATCATCCCAGGCTCCTGGGACCCTGAATTGTCCAAAGCTGTGCAAAAAGGGGTTTTCTCACATTCTCATTGTAACTGACTGAATGAATTTATTTTAAGTAAAAGTTAAGAAACGCTTTAACTTTGCACATATATATATTATATATATATATATATATATATATATATATGTTTCAGATGATCTTTTTGACTTATTATCCATATGCATATTTATTTACATCTTTTTTTAATAAAACGGCAGAAAGGGAAATCAACGTTTCTGACAAAGACGGGTAAAATGACAAGGTCTGTGTAATGAAAACAGAAAGAAGGTTATAAGAAGAAGAAATTCTCAGGCTAAGGATAATTGCTAGATCCGAATATAAATTTTACTACTGATTTAAAAGGCATGATTCATTCTTAAATGTGACTGTTGTCTTTGAGCCAAAAATTACTTCAGTGGAATAGATCTTCTATTTTATGATAGAAATAAATGAGAAAATATAAGTTAACTTACAAAAATATAGTTTTATGATACATATATATGTATATATATATTCTATAAAATGAGGCACATTACTATTAATTATTTAAGAACAATTTCTTTTTAAAACATTTGCTTCTGTGAATCTTCTTCTGTTCAAAATGTATAGCAAAAAATCATTAAAACAACTTTATGCTGGGTATCTTGGTGCAGAAATATCTATTTTCCATAAGTCTGATAAACAGTATATAGGCCAAGTGTATCTACAGTAATTTACTTGGAACTACAGCTGGTATCATTATGCAGAAGTTACAGAGTAACATTTGGATTATACATTACAGCAGTGATTTAACTCAGAATCTTAATGTAAAAATCCCATGAACTAACACATAATAACTTTATATACTTTATTTCTCTTCCTTCTGCTTTGTTCTCGCTGTGGAAAAATACAGTGGGAGCTGGGGTTCTGCTCCTCTGCATTTAAAAAAGAAAATACTGGTAATTTTTTTTGGCATTTATAGAACTAACGGTCAGCAAATTTGAATATGTTGACCCCTTTTTCATAATGAAATGGAGAAAAGATGTGTGTTACACAAAGTTTTATTAATGTTTTATAAAATGGTTGCTACAATCAAAGGAACTGCTCTGAAAATTAAATTACTGGGTCTACTCTGGAAATCAGCATAATGTGGTCTGTTTAATTCAGTCATGCTAGGATGTGAGAGTCTCCTTCCTTCCCTCAGCTCTCTCTCTCCTTCACCTGGGGGCATCTGCTGATGAGTCTCTTCTAGAGGTTGTTTAATGACTATTTTACAGGAACTGTCAGCTTCTAAAGCCCGGTGGCACTGGGCGTCACTGTGTTACCAGCCGTTTTACACAATTTGCCTGACTGTAAATCGGAGGTTTAGAAGTACAAGGAGCAGCTCCTCTTGACTTAATGACTGGCTGACAGGGGTGGGGGAGGCTCCCTGGACTCAGACGTTTTGCTCATAAAGGTCATCTGTTGTTTGTTTATGCTCACTTTCCTGATTTTAGAAACCTGCGAAATAAGGTGACTATTTTGAGAAGAACGGCGGGAGAGAGAAGGCTTCAGAAAATCCCTGCCATGTGCACGTTGGGATTTGGATTCAAATCCTGATTATATATTAAATGGAAAAGTGTAGCCTTTGCCTCAGCTTAGTGTAAGAAGGGAAACTGAGATAGTCTCTCCATTTGGTGAAAGATCATGAATGTGGTGGCACTTTTTATCTGATGAAAAATTTATATCGTTAGTTATTTCTATTTGGAAAAATGTAGAGCTTATTCTTGTATGAAGGAAAAAACTGTATTCTTCTTCCCTAGTCACGTTTTTTCTAAACCAAAATAATTGGTATTCTCAGAACTGTTATTTTTTTAGTTGACATTGTCTTTATGAAATGTTAAGAGCTTTACCTGTTTTAATGCATTCTTCTTAAAAAGTACATCAATTCACTATAAATTTGACATGCACACAAATTTGTGTATCTTGAATGAGCACTCAAGACATTCATCCAGCTATTTTGGTCAACTTTAATTTTTGTAGTCTTCAAGGAATAAAGGATCAATAAGTTCAATAATCAATCAAAACTAGTCAACAGAGAGAAAGACCCTGTGTTCACAAGCAGTCAGAGCACACAGAAGATGGTGTTTAGGAAATATTTCACAAGTCTGTGACTTCATACTTCCAAAAATTGAGGCAGAAAAATTATTTGATCACACAAAACAAAAAGCCATAAGTTCCTTGTGGCAATTGGAAAAGAACAATGACTTTGTTTTTTCTGACTTTTTTTTCCTGCATGAAGATTTCTTATTACAAGGGACTAGGAGACAGAAGACCCAGGAGAAGGTGGGAGATGTGCAATGAGTAAATGTTGTAGAGCCCCCTCTTCTCCTAATGCTGCGGGTACCATAAACACTGAAGAAAGAGTTAGGACCTATAGCTTTACAATAGAGGATCTGATCCAGCACACAAAGAGAGGCATAAGGGTATCAAACCTGTGAATCCCTAGAGTAGGAATGTCTACCTTACCAAGCAATGCAAAGTGCCGAAGAGTTATGTTAACCCAAGGCCAATTTTATTTTCTGTTTGAATCTCAAGTTTGCAATCCTTTAACAAAGGTCCACAGAGCAAGCGTACATTTAAGTAAAGCATTAAGTTAAGTCCCATTAACCCTTTTCATAGGGTATCATTTGGAAGGCATTTCACAGGACAAATCTGGAAAAATAACAGGGAGCCTCTGGTTGCACTGGTAGAGTTCAATTAATTTTCTCCAAAGAGTTAGTTCTAACCAAAATCTTTTGTTGGATTTTTGCTGCCTTGAATTGTATCTATTAGTTTTCATTTCAGAGAAGTTTGTCCTTACAAGATTATATATTAATCTTGATATTTCCTGAGTATTTCATTACCTAGGATTATGTTGAGCATGGGCTAAGCACTTAATAAATAATGTTTGAATTAAGTAGCCAAAGCAGCAGTCTCAGTAAAATGTTCTCAGTCACACACTCCCTCCCCAGCTTCCTCCCCTCCCCTGCCACCTTAGATACCTGGCCTCCTACTGCCAAGCTTCAAGGAATGCTGAGATTGGTCTTGGAGACAGGGTGTGTGTGTGTGTGTGTGTGTGTGTGTGTGTGTGTGTGTGTGTGTGTGTGTGTGTGTGTGTGTGATGGTTGGACTTGGAGACAGGTGATGGTCTCAGCTCTGTCACATTGTGATTATCAAAAAATGCACTTAAACTTGAGACTTTGATTTCTTATCAGTAAACTTCAGCATTGGGTAAATCCTGAGATCCTTGACAGCAATGATGCTCTGATTATTAGATTTCTGCTGCTTGAGTCTGTGGTCAGCCACTCCCTGTCAGCTACTTGCACCCGAATTAGCACTGATAGCCAGCATTTATTGAGCCTGTACTCATAATCCACATTATTCCCTCTAAATTTTGCAGTGATGTTATACATTTGTCGTTGTTGTTGTTTTTCAAACAGTGAAATTGGTTCTTGGAAAAGTCACTTTTTCATGGAACTGCATTAGCTGTAAGTTGCACAGGTAAGATTCTAGTTCTAGCCTCTCTGTTGATTGTTCTGTTCTTCCCTGTTCTTTACATTGTATTGTGCCAATCTATTCGTGGCTCATTCAGGGTCTCACTGTAATGTCAGACATTGAATCATTGAAGGAAACAACAGAAGCCTCTGAGAAAAGACCCATTGATTGTTTCATTCTCAGAGATAAAGAGGTTCCTATGACACCCTGTATGTATTCTTTTTCATCCCTTAGTGTCCAAAGTCATATGTTTTAGAGACAGATGGCCAATGGACTCTGTGGTCATGAAGTAGAACTCAGCAAGCTGCTGGCACCAGGATTGAACTTGTGACCTCAACATCATTTCACTACCCAGAGCAATTGACTAGCTGAAGAAAATGTCTGACATGCACCACATGAAATGAAACACAGCCCTTGAAGTGCGCAAATTTTTTTTTAAATCATTCATCCAATTTACACTTTGGTTATTTATTTGGGGCTTGTACGTTATAAGACACTGCACTGGCAGCTGCGGGATAAATATATAGTCCAGACCTCTAGACTTTAATGTTTAATAGAAAAGAAAAAAACTATATTGTGGATAATGTGTCCCATGGAGGGACACTCACGAAGAACAAACCTGAAGAACTTCAGTCCAGGTATCAGAGAGAGGTAAGCAGGGGTTCCAATCATCTTTCATGCCTCTTCAGTCCTCTCCAGGTCTGTAGTGTCTTTATGATTATAAATAGCCCCAAGTTAACCCTTTACAAGGCAGTAGCTCCCAAACATTCTAATGACCGTCTCTATAGCTTAGTCTTCTTTGTAGCATGATCTTACTTTCATCTACGTCATGGCAAGTCTTCATATGATAGCTAATTTCATGTGTCAATGAAGTGGTGCAAAAGAGACTTAGTGAGGTTAAAATGTTATTCCTGAACGTATACATTCAGGTGTCATAGCAAAAAAAAAAAAAAAGAAAAAAAGAAAAGTGAGAGGAATAAAGGCGTTACCAACAAGAGTCTACGCTGTCTAATCAGTTGAGAGTTCAAGCAAAGCAAAATAGAATAAGGATGAATTGAGTCACTCTGTGTTTAACTAAGACATTTGTCCTCTCCTTCCCTGGAACATGGGCTTGCCTGCTTCATGGGCTTTCAGGCTCACACTAGTATTTTCACCATCAGATCACTTGTCTTCTGGCCTTTGACTTCATACTGAATCACATTGCTAGCTTTCTCAACTTTTCTTTGTAGATCACAGACCATTAGTGCCTTCTCTAACCAAGTGAACCAATTTCCATTTATCAATGTATCATCTATCTATCATCTATCTATCTATCTGTCTATCTATCTATCCACCCATCCATCTATCACTTATCTTGTGTTTCCTATTGGTCTGTTTGTCTGGCAAATCACGAATAATATATCAAGCTGGGCCTGTGAGTCCCCACTTACTGTTCTTGGGTCCCCTGATTCTTACTTGGACAATTCTTTGGTTTGGGTTTCCTGCTGGCTCTTGCTCTGTTTCAGCCTTTGTCTTTGTCTTTCCCTCATAGACCAGCTACAGTCTATATGTGTCTCCTGAAGACCCATATTGTTCTTTCTGCATTGTTCTTTCTGGCTTCTACAGAAGATCAGAGTTTCAGTGAAAGCTAGGTGGACAAGAAACTCTAGAAACCACAACAGCTTTGAAGAGGCAAGCAGCACTTTGTTTTAAATAGAAAAATCTTGACTGAAAATTCAAAGCAAAAACCAACTCAACCAGTAAGTAGAGACCAAAGATCAGCCTCTAACCTTCATATAATAGTCAAGGGATTAATTGATTGGATGCGAGACAAGAAATAGTTTTTGTTAACCTATAAGTTTATAATCTCTTTTCATAATTCTTTTCCTAAAGGACCTCTCTAGTTTCCTGGTTCTAAGACTAGATAGGTGTTAGCCAAACTGAGTTAATTGGAGAATGCAATGTCTTGCTTTCCTGGTATTTTCTTCTTATCAACCTACTTTTGGGTATTTTGTTTATTTTGCTCTTAAAAATTCAGCCCATAAAATAACTTACTTTTAAGTAACCTAAAGAAATATCTCTAAGTGTACAGGAACTTAAAAAATACCAAAACCGTACAATATTGTTCAAAAAACAGTAGTTAATAACGATAGCTTCTTAATCAATTCTACCCTTTCAATTTTAAATCAGCTATAAGAAATATTTAATTTCATTATTATCATTACCATATTACTAAACTAAGAATAAGCTCAGTTTTTTTAAGCTATTGGCCATCTTCATTATTCTGTCTTAATTTATATTATATTATGATTCAGTTTTTCAGGTCATGCCCCTCCATATTCTTATATGTTCTGCTTCTAAGGTTTATATGGAGTGATGCTAGCTAAAACATCCATAATGGTTAAAAAAAAATGCAATTCCTACCAGTAATTGCATATCAAATAAAAAATAATTGAACCCAAATTTGCTAGACTATTGTTCTTCATTGCCTTAGCAATGGAACCTGGGGACAGACTGAAGGCTCACTTGACCATTTTTCCCATAAAGACACAGATTGAGCCTTCAGATCTATAATGATGATGGCATGAGGAAATTCGGGTAACAAAAGAGGTCACTTCTCAGGCATACTGCCAGATTTTTAAACCCGCTATAATAGGTAACTTCTGCCAAGTAAGTGAAATCTGAATGCTGGATAAAACATAAAAAAAAAAAAAAATAGAAAGAAACCATGCTGACTAATGGGCGTTAATGTGTGAATAATAATTAGTGAGATTAAATGGCTGGCACTGTGAGAGTGTAATTTTTAGAACTCAAAACATTAGTGTAAGGGGTACAGACACATAAACAAAGCTTTAAAATGGGTGACTATGAGCTGTAATACACAAAAATGTTTGTCAGTATACCAAAAGTGACATTGTGATTTAAGGTACAGCAACCTTCGTCATAGAAGTTCTGTGAATGCAAATCATCATTATAACCCCCTAGGATAGGGAAGATGGTGGAAAGGGACAAGAAAGAAGCCTAGGAGAGCCGAAAGAAGCTCTTCCACTTGCTAACTATCTATTAGTTAGGAGTTTCTCCAACTCTTACCATCCATCCATCCTAAACCTGTCTGTACACTAAATCTCTTTATAGTACTTTTTTTTTCCCTCTCTCCTCTCTTATCCACTCAGCATTTATTTAAATGTACAGGACTGGTTTTCTTGGCAAATGATACAGAATTATAGCTGAGAACCCCTAGGTGCCTTAGTTGATCTAACATAGAGAATTAATTATTATTCTCTCCTAGAAATACTGCTGGGTCAAGGTTAGGCTTAAAGTCAGTTACAAGGCAATGTAAAGGACAACATATAATTTACAAGCCCAAATCATTCCCAGCTGATGCGGGGAGGGGGGCGGTGGGAACCTTTCTGTCAGGAACCTATACTCATTTAGCTTTCACAAACAAATGCTTGTAAATGTATAAAAAAATATTGTAAGCTTAATTAAGAAGCGTCGGTTACCCACTCCTTTTGTTCACCTTTGGAAAATATATTCAGTGGGTGATCATTAGCGTGAGCTGCGCTGTTTATCCAACAGGAAAAGGAACTGTAAATCACCCCATTCTAATGTGCCGTCCTTTGCAAAAGAAGATAACACTATTGATTCACAATCAGCCGTGCTGTGTCTATTTCTTCTCTTATTTGGAAGGGGGATAAAGCATTAAAGACAAGTGGACTCTCATCCCAGTTTCCTTCCTCAAATAATTTGAAACTGACTAACAGCTTTCGTGTAATAGAGATCTGCGTGGAACTACACAAGTAGCCCTGGGTTGTAAAGTAGAGTGAGCACGGTTATCAATTTTGTTGTTTCTGCAGCAAAGTGCTTGGAGAAATTTAGGACAATTCAGGTACTCACAAGTCTCTGTGTTTTGAAATGTTTCAGTTGGTGCTTTTATTTACAACTTGTGCTTGCTGCTTGTTTCCCCCACAGAAGAATGTGGCCATGGAAGTAAAAAAAAAAAAAAAAAAGAACTGACCATCAAAAGAGTCAGAAAAATATTAAAATCAAACAATACTTTTCAGGCAGAACTGATCTGGGCTCTCACGCATGATAGGTCAGTTAACAGTCAAATAATATCAGTTCAGCTGTCTTCCTAATTTCATTCCTGTTTCCCCCTCCCTCCTTCCTTCCTTAGTTTTCTATTTCTCTTTCTCTCTCTCTGTATGAATTATGCATGCATGTGTACATGGCTTGGTGGAAATGTCTGTAGGTGGATACACACTGAATTCTATGTGTATGTGGAAGCCAGAGTGTCGCTTTGGATATAGTTCTTCAAGGAATAGCCATGCTTCCTGACTCAGATTCTCTCCCAGGGACCCGTGGCTACTGACTAGTCTAGACTGGTGGCCAGCAGGTCTCCGCAATTACCTGCATCTATCTACCTGGGATTACAAATGCTCAACATAACACCCGGATTTTTACATGGATGCTGGGGATCCAAGTTGGGCACTCAGGCTTGGGACTTTACTGGGGAGACCATCTCTCCATTCAAAAAATTCAAAGCTTTTTGAAGAGCCACTTTCTCCAGCAGGACAGAGCCTTCATCTCTGTTGCCACATTCTTTCCAATCTCTTCCTTCCAGCAAGCACTGTTAGCTCCTAAGCGTTCAGAAGACTATCAAGGACTCAAATTCTCCAGTGGAAACATCAACAAATATTCACAAATCATCTACTGCATGCAGTCACATATTTATAAAAAGAGGCGCGTATACACAGAGAAGGAACATGGTGCACTCGGCAGATAGAAGGAAAGGAGGCGTTAAGTGATGGGATGTTAGCAAATGTCTGCTAGGAAGCATGTTTCTGTTTACTGTTGACTGTTAGAGCTTCTGGTCTACTGACTTTTTCCCTGAACTCGGAGAACATGTTTAGCTTTCCCCACACCAAAGTGGGCACCCGCGAGCTCAAACACACACACACACACACACACACACACACACACACACACACACACACACACACACACGTCTTCTCACCAAGCTGGTGTTTATCTGACAATTTCTCTAGGTGCTTCTGCTCCATCTCATCCAACCTACTTGTCTGCATGGTTTATACTCGCCTCTACTCTCTGGTCTCAATCCACTTCTGTGTGGCTTTGAATCTGACCAATATCACAGAAAAAAAATTGACATTTTTAAAGCCTAATACCTTCGTGAAAATTTCTTTCCGTGGGGATTCAGTTCTCATCTTTCCCACAATTCCCAGTCCTTTCTTCTGTTTCCATTTTAAACACATGATCTTGAGTTCCCAGCTTGTTTTGTGTGCTCTCTATGTGATCCACCATGAAATGTGTTTGGAGGGGTGTGTGTGGCTGAGAGTCCATTCTTTTCCTGGGGGTTACCTGTCACCTATACGCATATATCTTCCTAATAAGTCTTGAGCAGCTTCCTGATGCTCTTGAGATTCAGATTGGATATATAAATATACAGTTTTTACATGCATGTCCCAGAGAAACTTCTTATGATCAAATGTGGTTTCTCTTTAAAAATCATAGGCCTACACTTTGGAAAAACTGGTTACTTTTATAATGATTCTATTCAGAGCCTGGGATCATTCTTCAATTCCCCCCCGACCCCGTCTTCTTTAACTCCTTTCTTCTTTCCCTATATAGATTGGGAAGTCCTTCCAAGTTTATCTTCTAATCATTTCTCATCTCAATTTCTTCCTGGTCTACTCAGTGTTCTTTTTTTTTATGTCCTAAGATTGCTCCCAACCTGTCCTTAAGCTTCAAATAAAAGTTTACCAGAAATGAAAAAAAGTTTATTAGTCTAGCTCTCTGCTTGCCTGCCCTCTTGGTCTAAAGTCCTCGAAGGCATCTGGCAATTACATGAACAATTACTGGGGTGCACTTAGTTTGATAACTGTCAGGTGTTCTGTCTTTGTATTGACGCTGTCACAAATCTCATTGGATTGGAAGGATTTGGAGACCGTGTGGAGTGTAAGCGCTCAGCCCTTACTACGGAAGCTTCATTTTGGAGCTTCGTGACTATGATGACAAAGTTTCAAAGCTGGTGAAAATGCAGAGAAGATGTGACCGTGGAGTGAACATTGCTAGAGCTCTCACAAAACCCTACACTAGAGGCTCAGGTGAAAGAAGGGCCGAGTGGTCACCAGAGCCAGAAGACCAAGCACCACGCTGTGACAGTGTCCTTTAGATACCATACAGAGATGTATTCTTGAAATCTCAACAGCACGGCTGCCCAAACAAGGCAAACAAGGCATCATCTTATCAGTGGCCATGCCAACATGCACAGGTGAAATTGCACAAGCTCCACCTCCCAGATGAGGGAATTGCTGAGAGCAGGAGAATCTATTTTCACCAGGAATGAGCTCCCTGATAGGTAAACTATCCCAAATGACCAACCTTAACCACATGCACATACAAGCAAGAGTAGATGGACACTCAGTGGAATATATATATATACAAAATAACAATAAATAAGAAAGAACAGGTCATGAAACAGAGAAAATGGCAGAAGTTAGATAGAAGGAGTTAAATGGGAAGAAAGATAGAGGTGGAAAAGATGTAAAAAATGTATTCTCAAAAATAATAAATTTTAAATGCTGGCTTCGAGAAAGCTGAGTTAGAAGCATATGAGTCTGTGGTATAGACATGTCTATGTGCTTAGCAATCACTCTTGCAAGGAGCTAAATTTCTGTTAAATATATATACATATATGAACATACAAAAATGCACACGTGTGTGCATGCACACACAGACACACACATATGTATATAATCCTCAGTAATTGCCTTGAGCTTTATGGTGCCACTTGCCCCGCGTGGTGAAGCAGCGGCTGCTGCAGAGTCAGCTCAGAACATGGCCTGGCTATTGGCTCCAGAGGCAGCAGAATGGGGATCTCTGAAGACAGCCAGATCAGGAAAAAGTGTAGGTGCAAGTTCTAGTGTGTGGAAAATCTCTCCAATCATCAACCATGTTAAAGCTCAAATGAAAGCTCACCTTTCACTGTGTCTGGTAAAAATGGAAGATGTGTCCCTTCAAGAAAACGCTCAAAAATAAATGTAACCAGGAAATCTATCATCATTTCCCTCATTCTTATTACGAAGAAATAACATGAAATTTAATTTATCGTTTTTGTTTACAAGCCAGTATCTTGGGATAGTGTATTTTGTAGGATCTCCTGCATAGGAAATATCAACATCCCAAACATTTCTATTCTACGTGATCCAGTGGTTTGCCAGTAAGCTCCCGCTGAAAAACATAGCCTGGGAAGTGTTGAGCCATCAAATTCATTCACACTAGCTCGTGTCATTGCATGTAGACCATACACGTATCTGAGCTGCTCCTTCACATGCTTTAAATTGGTATTCCTTTTCCTAGATTGCATCATCGTCACTGTTGTTTTTAATTTGGGGGGATGCATGAAACGAGGTACACGCCAAAGCAGATAGGTGGTAATGACAAGCAAAAGAAATTCAAATTCAGCTTTTCAATTATAAAATTCATACTTACTGCATTACAATAATTTTATGGGTACTGATTTACTTAAACACATCAGACGGTTTCTTCTTCCTTGCCTAAAATTCAATAGTATTTCGTGACTAAATGAATGCTATAAGAAATCAACTTTAGTGATTTAAAAAAAAAAATATTCTCACTTAACATACTTTGTGTAAGATAAAAGTGATGATGGATATTATTAGTAATTTATGTATGCCATATGTTTTCTGAATGCTTTGCTAATGTAAATTTCAACGATTATACCATTTATAGTTAAGCACATTAATGGAAATCACATTTTTTAATATTATTTATAAATTTTCAACATTACTGATGTGTGAAGGCAGTCTGTGCTCCACATTTACCCTTGAAAGTTGATATTCACTCTCTGAAAGTAACTAATGAACTTGGGAAATAAATGAGAAAAATGGGTCCCTGGGATAATAATTAAAACAGTACCAAACTGAAAGATCATGACAAAACATGAGATGACAGGCAGTGAAAATTAAAACCTAAAATTAATTGAAATACGAAATAAGCACTAATAATTAAAGCCCCTTACAAAAATTAAATATACTCCCTCCTTTGATGAGATGAAGCCAGAGAGGTGTGAATTCGGCACATTAGAATCCAGCCTGCTGCCGGGCAGGAGTCAATTACGACATCTGCAGAAGAGGAGGGGCAGAGTTGATGCAAACACTGTCAGAGACAGCTCTAAACCCAAGCAAGCTAATATCTAAGTCTAATGAAAACTTGTCTTCAGCTTCATTCGAGTTAAAATTTTAAATTTTACTTCTCATATCTCATACAGACTACAAAAACAGGGGTGTGATGAGAAGCAAGAGATCATACCTTAGCATTAAATTTAAAAAGTCTTTGAAATTGGCATTATGGGAAGGTAGTAAGATGGTTCAGTGATTGCCACTTAGGAGTTCTCTGCATAAGGTTTCCATAACATTTGAGCACAAGCAGGGTTTGAAAATCTGAAATTGATAATTTGCATTTAAATGGTATATACAACTAGTTAAAAGTGAAATGAATGTAATCTTTCTTTGAAGAAAAGTAATGGTGAGAAATTTAGATGGCCCAAGCGTAAGGAAATCTGAAATAAAACTCAATAGGTAATAGAACTGGAATGAAAAGATAACTCATTGGTAAAGGAACCAAACTCAGGTTAAACTATTACTTAATGCCAACGTTGAGTTACACTGGCAAGAAGAGACAAATAATTTCAAGGTGTTATTTTAAACTTTCTCCTACATTCAAGAGGGCACATGCCCAAATCCTTAGGTCGTCCTACAGACTACAATGAGTCCATGGTCAGGAAAATATATGAGATTACACAGGCAGCCTGACATTTTGATGAATGGAGAGTGTTCTCCAGGGGAAAATAAAGCTTAGATAAAGGGCCAAGACACCTTCAAGGGAGTCATGGCAGACAGTGGGAAACACTCATAGATGAAATTAGCAACCGAAGGAATTGTTACCATGAATTTTCAGTGTACTCTAACTACAAACTGCCCAAACAAAACCCCCACCTATGCCTACCATGTATTATTAAGATATTGTACATCAAATATTCAATACTCAACATTCATAAGATCCCAGGTCAATTCTGCTCTCATCTCCGCTTATCACTGAAGGCCAAACGGCCATCTCTAGACATTCACACCAAATGTTGCATAAAAGTAACTCTGTAGACATTTTGCAGCTTTAAGGAGAAACAGTTTCCCAGATACTTCCACAGACAACTTTGAAAGTAAAAATAATAGTAAGAAAAGAATTAGTGACCATCACTAGAATTTGTCTTTCTTCCATTGAAATTTATTCATATATATATACATATATATATATATATATATATATATATATATACACACACACACACACACATACATATACATATGGATATATGTATATCTGTATATGTGTGTGTATGTGTGTGTGTGTGTGTGTGTGTGTGTGTGTGTATGTGTATATATATATGACAGAAAAGAAGGTAACGTTGTCCTTTATGGCACATGGTGCTGCAATGATTGAACTACCAATGAGTATATCCAAGTAGGAATGCACGAAGGTTAAGTGATGCACGCATTACGTAGGGTGGGATCCACAAATCGGAAGTGGCAGAGCAGAGACAAAGGACGGGACAGGGATGTTCCCACTGAACTGGGCACGCCCCATGCGCACTACTTAGAGTTTCCAGATATACGTGGGCCTACAGATCTCAAAACAGCCGCCTTGGAAAAAAAAAACAAAATTTAGACTTCTTTAGCCAATGAAAAAGTTTTGAAATTGACTGAATGTTGATAAAAATGCCCCATGTCACCCCAGAATATCACTCACCCATCATAGTGAGAACTTTGAATATATTGTCTGAAGCTTTATATGGTGTCATTGTAATCGCTAACTTTTCCTGATGTTGTGTGTGTGTGTGTGTGACTGTGTGTGTGTGTGTGTGACTGTGTGTGTCTGCGCACGCATGCACGTGTGTCATATTAGGGACTGAGCCCAGGGTCTCATACGTGCTAGGCACATGCTGTTTTGGAGTATATCTAATCCGTCAGTGTGCTTTTTATTTTTGAGACAGACTCTTAACGTATTGCCCAGGCTGGTGCTGAGCTCACCCTGCAGCCCAGGCAGGCTTTGGACTTAGAGTCTTCTTGACTCAGCCTCTTGAGGAATAAATGTGATTTTTTATAGGAATATTTTCCTAGTAATAAAAATTATTACCAATTATTTGAAAGCCAGTATCTTATTTTCCAGATGCACTGATAGCAGTTACCTACTGTCTGCTCTCTTGTACAAGCAACATCTTTGTAAATCCTCAGAATTCCCTCACTGCTTCTCAGATATCCACTAAATCTAGCCATTCTGCGCTGTCATCACACAATTAATTTTCCACCTCTATGTCTGTCAATTGACTGAAATATAAAGTTCTCAGTAGTCAATGTGAAAGATCTTGAAGGCTTATTGAATAACAAATTAACTATGTTCATTGAAGACTTACAATTAATTCTCTGATACTTTTATGATGTAAACCTTCTTCCAATCATGTCTCTTTAAATAAAAACATTATACTGTGTGTGCGATAGTGTGTGCCATGTCATGCATATGGAGGATCAGAGTGCAATTTACAGGAGTCCGTTCTCACCTCCCGCTTTGTGGGTTCCTGATATGAAACTCAGTCCTCAGACTTGGAAGACAAAGCCGTTAGAGAGTGAACCATCTTGTTGGCTTTGCCATGTCCCATTTTTTGTAGACATTATAAAGTTCCTTGTATTAGAAAATTTTTTATCATTCACTATTCAACAAAATCTTCAATTAATTTCTTTATGAGCTATGTTTGCTATAAATATGTAATATAGGTAAAGCCGTCTTAGAAATTCAAGTCTTTTGGACACCCCTTGAAGTATTTATTATTTAGTATTGAATTTTTCACTATTACTTACTGTCTTAGAACTTGCAACATGTGTTCTATACTTAGAAGTAATATGGGCCAAGCAAGTATTTTCTAACCTGAAGGTGGTTTTGCCTAAGCCTATCAAAAAATAAAAACCCATGTTTCTTATTTATTGCTCAATATTCACCCTTTCATTCCTTACATGACAGAATCTATTTTAACAAACACATCACGAACTAATACAAGGCAAATTCACACTATATGTTTGCCATAATGTAGACTATTTACAAATCTGATTTTGTAATTATGAAATATTTAACGTTCCATGTAACATTGTAGGAGGTAAAGTGTTGATTTGAGAGAATCATTTTAAAAAATCGATTTGTTGCTACAATTACAAAACATTGGTATTTGTATCCTAAGATATCCTACAATGAGATGGAACGAGACGACTTTAAAACCTTAAGGAAAAAGAGGAACGTCTAGGGAATGGAGCTGGAACATAGCTGGTGGGAAGGAGTAGCTGACTATTCACGGATGCTATGAGATGCTCGAAACATGAAGTGAACTTCCATAACGTGGTCTAAATGCTGACTTTTTGCACATACTGCAAATACGCTCTTGAGCTTTCACAGTTTTTCTCATGAGTTGTGACAAAATGACAACACAGCTACTGCCTTAATTACATGGAGATTGGAAGGTGTGTAACAGCCTCTTAAGATGACTGAAGGAACCGCACTCTCAACATATACCTCAAGACTGGCATGTAAACACGTCACCTAAAATCCTCCAAGTTACATAGGGGCTATACTGATGAGGTCATCTGTCCTTTATTGTATTTTATGGTGTGTGTTCCAAACCTATTGTTTTTTAAAATACAAAATACAAATGTGTTTTCTGAAAGCTAGTTACAGCCCTTGTTGTACACCTTAGTTTCCCCGCAAAACCATTTCACAGTATGGTGATCTAAACTGACGCCATTTTAATAATTAGTCGTTACCAATGGCATCATTTCTGTTACTAACTAGGCCACCCGTGTTTCCCTGTAGACAATCCCATCATCCCATGCCCCTTAGTATTTCAAGATGCCTTGTTTGATCCTCTGAAGGCAAGGGATGGAACCAAAGCAATATTCTCCACATGCAGTGGCTCATATTTAGGACTTGTGGGACTTGTTCTCTGCCAAAAATTGTCTTTTCTTTTAATCAGCACGCTTAGCACTGCCAAATGATGAACTGTTCTGCCTGGTGCTTCCTTGCCCTTGCCAGATGGTTGGATGATGAGGGATGAAGAAACCACAAACTCTTCCGTTTATACTATTATAGGTGTTACTGTGTGTATCTGCTCCAGTTCATGGTTCAAGCACAGAAGGGGCTTGGTAGTGCATCTTCTGCTCTTCAGTTCTTCAGATCCAACGGTACAGAAGGTTTGGGCTGTTGTGTGTGAGGTATGTTTGTGCTAGTAGACCGCTGAGTACTGGCATTCAGTTTGAATTCCATTGTGTAGCCAGATGCTGCTAAGTGTTAGTCGTGTCTTACCCAGTGAACTGGGAAGAGTCTAATCAAGCCCTAGACTGTCAAGATGGTGAGGCTAGGTACATCAGTGACACCCAGAGGGCACCTCTCCTCTGACCACTAAATCATCCCCTTTTTATCTTGGAGATAAGATGCGCATGCTGGGGGAGAAACAGAAACCACAAACATCTCAAGAGAAAGAGATTCACTAGTGGACTCTATATATTTAAAAGACAGTGAAGAAGCATCAATGTGTCTTATCAGGTAAAGGCATCACAAAACCTGTGTGTGTGTGAGAGTGTGTGGTGTGAGTGTGTGGTGTGGTGTGTGTGTGTGTGTGTGTGTGTGTGTGTGTGTGTTTGTGTGTGTGTGTGTGTGTGATGTATTATCAAATCTCTTCTTTTGCTATATGCTCACAATTGAACCAAAACTACAACTATCCATTTAGTGTCACTCTCAGACAGGATGGGTTTGGCTTTCTGTTATCACCTGAACATGGCTAAGTGAGTTATAAGGTTTCTCTATCATTTGACTATCCCTAGGGTTCATCTGAAAGGATGCCAAAAGTTTTAAGATTCTTGAGAGAATGCAACATTCAAGAGACATTATATCAATATGAATAATAGGAGAATATTACCAAGGCCTTTAAAAATACTCTTAAGCAGAGATTATCTGGAGCCCAGATTTAACAAATTACATGAAGTAGTGAATGTAGTATTGATTAACTAGTAAAAATTTATATCCGTCCTGTAAGACACTTTAAGTGATGAATATCTGCCCCTTCTATGCACTATTACTGCTATTTCTTTGGTAATCTGAAATCCTCGCTATAGTGATGCTATCCTGCTTACATTCAGACATGGAGTGGAAGCATCTGAAGAGACTGAGTACAATAATATGAGGTCAGGTACATTGAATATGTATTACAAAGAAGGCCCATGTTGCATAGGTCACCTCTAATTTTCAAGTACTCAAAAATATGAAGTTAAACAACCAGCCCAAAGTCACACAAATACTGACTAGCAAAGCGGAAAATTCAAGCCTTGGATTTCAATGTCTGTTTATAAAAGACACTCTGGACAGCCATTCCTTTCATTGGCTCTTACATTTACAGAGAGTTTTACAGAGGATTTGTTGATAGTGTTGATGTTATTTGCCTTTTCATAGTCTAGCAACAGGACAGCTGTGGGTGCCTCTTTTAGAAACACAACTCAGGTCAGCTCATAAGAAAAGTGCTGGCTATTTCGTTTTGCTTATACGATTGTTTCCCAAGATGGGACTTCTTGCTTTCATACTTCTGGAAGCCTATTTCCCAAGTAAGATCTGATTAGAGGCAGGGACTGATACTGTTCTCTCAATGATTAGTCTCATAGACAGTACCCAGCACACTGTAGGAACTTACCATGGACACTTTGAACTTATGAAATAAATGAATTGAGTTAAATTGAAACAGAGCTCACAGGCACAGCGACAATGAGATAAAGCGTCCTAAAACATGTTTCAGGGTAGCCTACCTGCTCCTCTGAGGAAGTCACTTGGCCTACTGTCTCTATTCCTACATTTATAAGAAGCAGCATCTTCTCATAAGATTGTTATATGAAGATAAAATGAGAAGCAGGGACATCAACTGTGCGTAGAGCCTGGGCCCTCTGTAATGCCCCACCTCAATAAACTTTGTGTTACTTTCATGGTCACCCAGTTAAAACTTTACTGCTTTCTAGGGACTCTGTAAATAGTAAATTGCAGAAACATAGGGAGCTGCCCCAGAGCAAGAACATCTAGAAAGAAGTGAGCTGGGCAGCCGGTCTATTTCCTGATGTTTCCTCCTGATCGGTCTAAACCCATTGTTCCTCTCTGCTTTTGCCTCTCACCAGCCTGAACTCCCTCTCTATTCTGGCAGCTGGCAATGTTTAGAGCTTTTCACTTAGATAAATTCCCTTCTCTCCACATTTGCTTGGCTCAGTTCTCGACTCCATTTTCTCTCTCTTTGGGCCAATTATAACAGCCTTCTGGAGACTTCTAGATAATTTTCTAAGTTGAAACAAAGAAACAATCACACCATTTCCTCAAAATGTTGTAAGTACATAGCAGCAAACCCACTGGATGATTTTTTCAGAGTTCTGATAACAAAAGCATGGTATTCTGGGAAAAGTCTTCTATTTTCTAATTGTATTAAAAAAAAAAAAACTTTGCTGGATCATGTAAACCATGTTTTAATGAGAAATGCATGGGTTCTTAACCGGAGCTACATTATACCCAGGAATAAAGGTGAAGTGCCCCTTGCCTTCCCTCTACCCTTCAGAATGAGTTCCTCATCCCAGGGCTCAGCTCCATAGATCAGCGTTGCTAGTTCCCAGCAGTCCACGGTTGTGTAGCTGAGAAACATTATTCTTTAAGTTGGCTTACAAAGACCAGCCTTAAAACCAATGATTTACAGCATTGATTCCTTGAGAAAAGGCATTTCAGATCCCACATGAGCACCTAACAAATGGATGTTTGAAACAATTGGAGACTGGAAACTGCCTTTATTAGGAAGAAAATGGCAAATTGCAAATTCTTATTTGATTCTCGCTTCAGCGTCACTAGAAAGCACCGAAGTGTGTACTAACTACTTTTGATGAGAAGAAAAGGAGTATGTATTTAAAGTAAAACTCTCTGAAGGATACTCTTTTACTCTAAAATTTTTGGAATTTTTTTAATATACATTTGTTCTTTTTCACCAGCTTTGGAAGATCCCACTGCTGGTCTGAGAGCTTGTCTGAGAACGACGCTTCTCCGCAGTCCCGGAGGGCGACGAAGCTTTGTCATTTCTCTGCTTTATTCCCTTGAGAAATGGAGCAAATGTGCAGAGAGTGAGCGTCCCGTTCAAACACCAATGCAATACCAGGCAAGTGTGCCGACTTGTCTCTCTCAGAGTATAGAATGGCTGTGAGAACACCACCGGAGAGTCGCTCGCATGAAGAATCCATATCTCCTAAAGATCATCACCATAATTCCTCTGAAATACTTAAGAAATCATTATTCAGGTTCTTCTTTTTTAGAAAAATTGATCACTGAACTTTTCAATACCTACTGACTACTCTCTCGCTCCTCCTACTCCCAACTTTCCTTCTCCTCTTTACTGACCCCCCCCCACACACAAATCTTTTTATGACAGTACTATTTGTTTTGTGATTCTCTGAGTGGAACCAGGGCTGTCTGTGTGACTGTGGATTTGGAGCTATCTACTGAAGCTTACTAGGCTCAGCAGAAGGTGCACAACTAAAGACATTAACCCTACCTACAAAAATCTACTAATAGGCAGAAGTTCAGGAATACTAAATTAAACTGTTTTATGGTAGCACCCTCAGTTGTGGGTCCCTTATTTTTGCTGAGTTTTATCTGAATCACAATACACATTACATGCAATTCTCTATTAGATGATTGAATTATATAACATCAGTTTTGTTCTGCTGTGTGGTTTTCCTTTCATTATTTGAAGAATTTTGTTAATAAATTTTGTCTGAAGAATTATGGTGCAACTTTCACAAAATTCTTCCGGTGAATAAAAACGATTATTTTGTTTTCTACCTTTCAATGTAGAGTATTATGATTTTCTTTAGGTTAGATAAATAAAAGAATCATTTCTCTGAAAGCATAAAGCAAATCGATTACATTAAAGAGTTATTATAACCCCGTGGGAAAGCCGCATTCTTAATTTCTGAAATAATTCCAGAAAAAAAATCTAGATCCCCTAGGTACGCTCTTTGTGATACACATGAAGTACTCATGTAGCTGCGAGTTCTCAGCAGTTTAGCCATCAGTATAGGTAATGACCGTGAAAATACAAAACAGACTCCCAATTATCACAAATAGTAAAAATTTTTGCATTTTGCAGTGTAGTTATAATTTTCCCAAAAGGAAAAAGAGCATTAATGTACTGTTATTTTGGTTGGAGTAGTAATACTTTTATTTTGTGCCTATGGATTGATGTTGCTAGGAAATTTTAAAATTGAACTTTCAATAGCAATTGATACTTAAAATATGGAAATTTTCTAGCCTAAGGTTAACCTTTACTAATGATATCTGTATTTTTATTTTACCATTTATAAGAAAATAATTATAGCAAAATATTAAAATAGAAAAAAAATCCAATTTTATGCAGTAATTTTATCCATCTGGCAAACATACCTATCAATTAATATTTAATTAATATGTATCAATTGAGATTAGTTGGAGTCTGAGTTATAGCTTAAATAAATGTCAGTATATTTAACAGTAAACTGTGAAAACACGCATTTTCTCATGCATCTGATTTTTGTGTGTTCTTTATAAGGATAATAGTCATTACTAGACATTGACTATCCTCAGAATAACTCAACAATTCACAAGCTCACGTTTTTGAGTTTGAAATCTGGAGACATGTAAACTGGTCAGCAATAAACAATGCTCCATTCAGTTGTAGAATACCAATTAAGAAGGAAAAGAAGCTAATCTTCGCTCCACCAGAGACATGACTAGAATATTATGTCTCCCTTAGCCTACCTCCTGACAGCTGACTTGTGCCCATAACTTTGGTGCACGGATTCAGCTACTTCAGTAAGCTTTATTTTCAATAATGTACCCAAGCTGTGACTTTGCTATAATCTCCCCCTAGGCATCCATATTTGGAGTGATCTGCTGTGAACACTTATTCTGGCAATGCTGTAAAGAGTCCTGAAACCACCATGCACAACTGACTAAGAGCAGAATGAAAAGGCAAACTAAAAATGAACCTTCTGTTAAGTGACTTTGAGTGCGGATATTGCTTCATTCCTGACTGGGGCAGGGGTCGGGGGAACCCACCTACTCTCTCAAAGGTCCAATTTTGTGTAGAAAGATAGAATGAAGTGGAAGAAAGACAGAGGCAGAGTGTGCACATGGAGAGCTTATCCCTTTTCACACTTTCGTCCTGTGTCTGCGGGACTGATCCCCGACTTCCTGATAGCTCACCAGGCTGACAGCAATTTAGTAGAGAGACACAGAATCAGAGGGACTTTGGGTCATCCCTCCCCCTAAGCCTGTCATTGTCTGCTCCTGAGTAAGCAAAGTGAATATGGCCAGAGAGGTCTAGGGCTGCTGGGCTGTGCCTTCCGACCTCCGGGCCAAAGACCTTCTCAGCAACACAACCACGCAAGCTTTCTGGGCATTACGCCGCTCGTCACTCATAGGTTTGGTTCTCCACTAAAGAGGCACTTAACCCAAATACCGTGGAACTGCGTGTGTTCCTGCGCGTGGAGACGGAATGAGTAATAGACTGAGAATTTAGAAGTTTTGAAGCCTTCTTTCCTATTTTGTAGATGTTTGTTTCCCCTCCCCCACCTTCGCTCCCCCTCTTCCCCAGACTGCTCTGTGATGTGATCACAAATACTCGTGTGCATAAATTCCCATTATCCTAACAGGACGCTGCAGTGAGGCTTCTGAAAAGAAATTACTCTGTAGAATACATTAGGAGGGCTAACCCCAAACAAGCTGAATTGTGTGTTCTCCCATCCCGCAAGTTAAGCATTTGAAGATGAAAAATCAATTGCATTCTTCATTTTCATGTATTTTCTTTATTTTATTTTCATCTTATCTGGTTTGGCTCTTATTTCTTACTCCCCCCCCCCCCAGATAGAAGAGATTTCAATTATTAAATTTCTTATTTTCTTTCAGTTCCCTTAACCATTCTATTTAGGTCTCTCTCCCTTGTAGTCCATGTCAATATCCATGGTGGGCCTTAAACACATTAAAATGAATGCTCTCAAAGGAAGGGAGGTGCCCATCAGGGAGTGTTTATGGTAGGCAATCTAAGGACAGAAAAGAGGCTGAGAATGTGAGGTCTCTATCCTAACACTGCCTACCCTCGAGTTATTTCACGTTCTCTGTCCTTATTTCTTCAGCCAGGATAACCAGACCACATTTCTTAAAGCTATACCAAGGAAGATGTTATTGCAATGGAAAATAATCCTTCGGAAGGATTTGCAAGGTGAAGAATAAAAAAAGGTTACAGAATTCAGCGTAATCCCAGCATATTACTGTAGCACTAAGCTGCTGTGGTGGCTCAGCAAAGGGTAAGGAGGGAGGAGTATTGATAGGTGCAAACCCTGCCAGGCCTCAGCAGAGGGAACCACCTTCAAGGCCAAGGCCATGCTCCACAGTGGAGCCCTGAGAGTCTGAGCTCAGGTGTTTTGATTTATCCAGAACTCCTGAGTGTTCTACTGATACCATATGCAGATCATTAACAATCAACTTCCCCTACGTAAATTGAACACCTGCAGACAATACAAAATGCCGAGACCTAGGCAGACACTCACCTAACAGTGCACAAAACAATATTTTGAACACAGCTAAACTTCTACAGCACATTACCTTCAGCCTAGAGTTTCAATTTTTAGAAACTTTTGGGCACTGTTACAATCTCATTTGGAAACTTAAACTACTGAGGAAATGATGATAAGTTACTAACCTGTATTCAAAAGGACTTCCTAATAACTGAATTATGGCTGGTTTGACTCATATGAATGAAGGCTATTGAAAATATTAAATCAGCTTCAAATTGGCCCAGAGGTATCAAAGACCCTCCTCCCCCCTTGTCATTGGTAACAACTACTGTCATTGATTCACCGTAGATAGCTAATTTAGAATTACACTTAATAATATCTGAATTAATTTAAAAATGTTTAACATCTTACTTGTGTTTTAGAAGCACAAGGGGTTTTCTTTTGAATTCAATATAGAGTTGATTTGGGAATCACGTTTATATTAAACTACATTCAAGTTGAGACAAAGGTTTACTTAAGCTTATATTTGACTATATATATATATATATATATATATATATATATACATATATACATATCTTTATAAGTATAGCATAGGAATGCTTTTTAATATTCCATGCATATTGTCTTCTTTGAGGCAGTTTATACTCTGCCTTTTACACATTCTTACAAAGAAAGTCAATATCAGACTATATGCAGAAACTTAAAATTATTAGGTATATACACATATATACTACCTAGTCTTAAAACTTTTTTTCTCCTTTGTTACCTTTCAGGAATGATTAACATTTAATACTAATTCCAGAATTTACTTAGCTCCTGCCATTTCCAAGTCCTCACTGTCTGAAAAGTGTCTGAACACTGTTTCTGAACACTGGACTTTTCAATGACATATGGATAAAAAAGAAAACTCTCTCAAGCCAGGCGGAAAAGGATTTAAAACTCAGTGTGTGTCCCAGTTAGGGGCAAGAGAGCCTATTGCAGAAACAAAGAATAAAGAGAAAATTCTATCCTCAGAAGCCTCACAACGACACAACCACAGGTTTTCACGTAATAGCTCAAATGGTCCCACTACAGCCATTAACCATGTAATGAAACAAATCTGCTATCTGTCACAATTATGATAGATGGAATCCAACTGGTCTAAGCTGGGAGGAGGAAATTACATCTCAAAGTGGATCCATTTGAGAAAATAGCAAAGTTTAGGAGGGAGGGATAACACTTTTCCCCATAAACAATATAGCCGAGCGTTTGATCTATCTAAACCAACAGATTACTGCCTTGATATATCATTCCCCTGCAATTTTCTCTTTTATTTTATTAAGCCAAGTGAAGAACTTCTGACTGCTACTGTGAATGAGAGACCTAGTTTGGAACAACACAGAAAGTAACAGTGAGATAGGTACCACAGAATGGTGGTTATCACCCTTTCCCGACTCTGCAGCTAGCTACTACCGCTTCCCTTGGTTTAAATATTTTCCAATGTTTCTCTATTTCCAGCCCCTTTATAGATTCCCATAAATATTAGCAGTGCTAGCAGTTTTCATACTATTCAAATAATAACGTATTGAAATTGTTAATGGAGTATATTAACCACGGTGTGTGGACAGATACACAGCAGAAGTCAATTTTATTTTAAAACTGCATTCCATAGATTTAAGTATTTTCTTCTTGAAAGAGGGAAATAGTTCAAAGGGTGCTGAGTGGCAACAGATTCACCAGGAAACTACGATATCATCATCGTTATTATTTCCGAATACCAGGTAAACATTAGATATGCACACAGGTGTCTATGAAACTTAACAAAGCATGTGGCTTTGGTAGCGCTTTGACTAAGCCTCACTTTGTAGGTTAGGAAACTGAGTCTCCCGAAGTCTCAGAGACCTTTATGAGGGCGATAGGCTACTAAATTGCAAGAACTGGAGTTAAAATATAAGACAGCCTTTCAGAGTCCATATGCCAGCTACTAGCCTGTTTCTTAAGTTAAATAATCCTCTTACTTTCAAAGCAAGTTACTTTGGTTGTAGCAGTATTTATTCAACAACATAAAGGTGAAAACGAAATGTTCTCACTTTGTGAAGCAATGGGCCCTAAGATATTTATCATCACAAATTGGCAATGATGTCTCATCCATGGATGATATTGTTTAAAACATTTTCTTATAGTTGTGTGTGTGTGTGTGTGTAGGGGGGAGGGTCATGGCCAGTATGTGAAGGCCAGAAGACAATTTGACAACTTGCAGAGTCAGTTCTCTGCTTCCATGATGTGGGTTCTGCATATCAAACGCAAGCATGCTAGACAGTAGGTGCCTTTACTCACTAAGCCATTCAACCAGCCCTGGCAATCCCTTTTTTATAAGACGGCTATGCTAATAATTCAGAATTATATATGCGTTATCACTGAAATGAAAAAAGGAAAACATAGAGTAGAAAAGAACATTGGAAATGTGTTCTATGTTCTCAGCTGGAGAAACAGCATCTTCTACTATGCTGAGCAAAACATTAAACTCAGGACTGACTTCTCTGACTGAATTTTTGAACACAGTTAAATGCTGATGGACAGAGACAGACTTTTCTGAGAGGCACATGAGAAGATTTCACTGATTGAAACTAAATACAGGCTAAAAGTTTAGGGAAGGTAGCTATCCTAATGGATAAATTTCCAAAAATCTAACCCTTACTGATATTGTCTGCTGCATTTACTTCTTGTTTAGTTTAAGTGGTCCATATTCTGAGGATATTTATCTTAGGATACACTGGCAGTAGAGCAAAAGAACAATAAAAAAAGCAGTTTGGATGATAATAAATTTAAACCGCATTCATGAACAACACAAGACTGGTGGCTGCATGTTACAGAGGGAATGTCTCTTAGAGGTTTGGACTAAGAATACTTTACAACCATACATGGTTTGACTGGGAAGGGTATGATGCAGAGCCCAGGTAGCTGGGGGATACAGAGACTGTCACTTTCCTATGTAGTCCCCCCAAAATGAGTATTTTCCATCACAGGCTACCAATAATTACTAATATATAGAATAAGAAAGTAATTTCAAAGAACAAAGAAGAGACTAAACTCCAAATAATTTTTACTATTGAAATAGCTAGTACTTAGGACATTTAGGTACTTCTACAAATTGATCAAACACTAACCTGAAGGCCATGCTTCTTAGATTCCTCTCTGGTGAAGGAATGCATTAGGAGTAGTCCAAGAAAGTGGTATGCAGGACAGGGAAGAAACTAAGAGAAAGGTGGTGTTTTCCTGGAGAATCTCAGCAAGCTGTTGGCATAAGAAAGTGATGGGTGCAAAGATTAAAGTGAGCCTCTACTCTGGAGTCTACTATTAAAAGGGGTCTGGATGGAATTTTAAGAAGTTTGTCTTGATAGATATACATCTGAGCAAGAAAAAAAGAGAGTGCCTTCCTTTCAGAGACTGCACTTCTATAACAAGTCTCTGACTTCCCTTGCCTATATTCATCTATCTCTCATTTATTTTTTCTTGTATATTTTGTTTTCTGATACAACCAGAACTGACAAGACTGAAAAGAATTTACCAAGTTGAACAGAAATGAAATATTGTAGAGCCCTGTTCAGAAACATCAGAAGCAAGGCTGAAACCAAAACGAAACACACTTTTTGAATAACACACAATTAAGAAGTTGTTTATTTGATTCACAAAAATAACATATGGATGTCAGGTCAATTATTTTTCAGTAATTTAATTCAAGTGGCCACAAATAGGAATACAGAGAAGGAAAAAAATTCAAGACTGTCATTTATAGTTATGATAGAACATTAATATGTCTCAAATTTCCAAACTCTTAAATTAACATTGCTTCCCTCTTATGTCTAGATTCATCTCGCTTTAATTACAAGGCATCTCACACTGATTTGTTTGTGCTTAGTGTATGTCCATTACCTTGTAAGCTTTTTGAGTTCCTGAACCATATCTTACTCATGTTCGTCTATCCTGGGAAATAGTTGGCTCGATAATTGTTTGTTCAAATTAAATGAATCAAATTAAAATGGTAGTACAGGTTTAAAATATTAAATAATCCCCACTGGCTGCTCCATGTTACCCATTGGGCTTAATTACGATTCTCCTGCAGCCCGGTTCTCAGTGCAGTCCACAGGAGCAACAGCAGCAGCACCTAGGAGCTTGTTAGAGACTGGATTCTCAGACCACTCTCCAGAGCTGCAGAATCAAAATATGCATACCCCAGGTGATTTAATCTACAAATTTGATTTTAGGGAAGAACATTTACTGTGTGTCTATTGTTCGCAAACAATGGTACAAGATACAATGGATATTCTGAGCGAAAAAAACAATATTTACCATCTGTAATTGTAAAACTTTCCTGTCTGGTAAGACAAAGGGGAAAGACTTCTTATAATGAATGGTTTAAAATAATATAATGATTACTCTGTTGGTGAATTACAGGAGGCATAAGAACCACCTCTAGCCGGAGAAATACAGGGATGTTTTCTTGAGAAATTAATGTTTGAATGAGATCTGAAAAATAAGGAAGAAATAACAGAGAAAGTAGTGTGGTGGAGGAAGAACTTCTCAGAGGTGGGGAAGCCTGTGTGAAGACTCTGGGATAAGAAATCAAAAAGACACATTGAAGAACTCAAAAAAGTCAGTATGCATATGTTTCCAGGAATGAGATAAGTATAGTCAGAGATGAGATGTAACTGGGACATAAAGCAAGAACTTTGCAGACAGCATAGCACATTTGTATTCTTATACCTAGAGCACTGAAAAGTTATTTAAAAGTTATAACTGAAGTAATTATATGAAGATTTTTATTTTGAAGAGAGTAACTGTGTCCACAGCACAGAAAGGAGAAGAAATTAAAAAGGATGTCTGATGGCAGCTATCTAGCCAGCTATTGTCTATCTATCATCTATCTATGTAGCATTCATATATCATCTATCTCTATGATGTATCTATGATTCATCTTCACATCCGTCTCTTTGTTTACTTTCTCCTTATAAAGAACCTCATCCTCATAGCCTCATAGCCTCATGTTGCTAGAAGAGACTAGATCTGCTTCTAAAACAGAACATGTCTGTTTCGTTATTATCTATCCATACACCTATCATCATCATTGATCTTCTGTATATCGATCTACACTGTGCCTATCATCTACTTGGCAACTGTCTTTATTCCATATCTATAATCTGTTTATCTCTCTCTTTGTATCTATCTACCTACCTACCTATCTACCTACCTACCTACCTATCTACCTACCTACCTATCTATCTACCTACCTACCTATCTATCTACCTACCTACTTACCTATCTATCTACCTACCTACCTATCTATCTATCTACCTATCTATCTATCTATCTGTCTGTCTGTCTGTCTGTCTGTCTGTCTATCTATCTGTCTATCTATCTATCCTCCTGTCTGTCAATATACCTATAATCCATCTCTTACTCTAACTGTTATAGAGCTATCTATCTACCATATATCTATCATTAACCATCCATATAGCTCATTTACTATCTTTCTGTCTATCACCTATCGCCTATCATCTATCGTCCTCACATCCATCTCCTTGTTCTCTACCCCTTGGAAGGAGTCTTATCCTTGCAGTCACTTCTGGCTTCTTCATTTTAGCAACATGATAGTGTTGACATTCTAATACTGAATATTCTGAAAACCACATAAAACTCTCCAATTTTCATTTTTTGCAAACTGTGCCTGAAATTTTACACCATGTGAATTAAATCACTCAGAAAGTCAATATAGGTTCAGGGGAATAATGTTAGATTCATCTAAGGGAAAAGAAGAAAATGACTTGTTTGTTTTGCTGTGTTTCATAGACTAAGTTGATAATTATGGTAATGATAAGTTATTTGTCGAACTAATATCAGATTTTCTTCCTAAAATAGAAGTAATTTTCAGTATGCAGATCCAGAGTTAAAGTGGACCAGGTAAGCCTTTCTGTTGACAGCTAAGAGATGGTCATTTTTCCTAGTCTTTGTTCCCGTAGCAAGCTTCGAAGGAAGTCACGTCAGTGTTGGTATCTTCAGCTTTACTTCATGTGATTTCCACTGCTCTCATGAATCCACCTTACCAGCATTATCCAAATAATCTGTGTTTAATTTTTCTTCTAGGTCCATCACCTGAGTGTTCTGTTTCTTGATATATGGAATCATGATGACTACAGAGGTTAAAGGACAAAGTTACTGGAAGTCTGGACTCAACGGAGACCATGGTAAGGGGCTAACATAATGAATCTTAGTGATGTGGAGTAAATCAATAAGGTGAGAATAACATTTTGTCAACTGCGACAAAGAGGGTTGTTGGCTTTGTGGATAACAGTGCTACTCATTGAGAAACGGAATGGCTAACATGTTAACATTTGGACAATGTTGACATAGTTGTACTGCAAATGATCCAAATAGAAATGTTGCCTAGACATCATTTATAATTCAAACTTTTCTAGAAATGGAAACATGAAAATTATTAATGTAAATGTCTTGCATAAAGCGGGCTGTATGGATGAGCAGGCCTAGAGTGGAGGATGTAACTTCTCCCACTGTAACTCTCCCTATGAGCCCCTGCGCGCCGAGTGGAGGGTATTTCTCTTCAAGCATGTCTCAGGTTCTCTTCAGAGTCTGTATTGTTGCGTTGGTGGAGTCGATTATGAGAAATCCAATTATTGGAGCCAAACGGAGCTATTTTATTTTTAATTTTTAAAGATTTTTTTGTCCTCAATTCAGCAAGAAGCATTGAGAGTTTAGTTCAGAGACACAGTGAGTGCACCCTCCTCAGGTTTTGCCTTTCACAGTTTCAAACAGAACATATCTATACTCAGACCAAATGGAAAACCTTCCAATCTCTTCTCTTCAAATGTTGACATTCCTGGTTAAAAATCTGGCTATTACCAAATACCAAAATATTTTCTGATACTTTCTGGAAGAACATGCCATGTGATTTTTTTCTGAGGTAGTCTATGAGGAAAACAAAAGGAAAAGCCAAGTAGTCATACTTGGTTATAGGTCTGGAACACTGATGCCACATGCTTCTGAACTCTTTCTCTGAGGAAGAGGGACTAGGGAGAGGGAGAGAGATACAGGGAGATATATCCTGAGTTCCTCAAGCTATGAGGAATAAGCAATATCTTAGAGAAGCAGATCAATGTTCTAGAAAAAAAGTATAATAAATCCTCACAATCGCTGTATAGCAAAGCCTATACAATCGAAAGTCCTAGTCACAAGTTTCACTGGTATGGGGGATGGAAAAACAGAGGGGAGATATGCTGCTTCTGAAGCCCTGCAACCAAAATATAACAAAAGCATAGATACTGAATGGATTTATAAATCAAGGATCACGTAAATATTCATTCTTTGCCTATAATCTTTTTGTCTGTTTCTTTTGATTTTGTTTATATTTTGAGACAGAGCCTCACTCTATAGCCCTGGCTGGCCTATAGCTCACCAGGTAGATTAGGCTGGCCTTGCACTCACAGGGATCTGCTTATTTCTCCCTTCTGAGTGCCAGGACTAAAAATATATGCCATCTCACACAGCCTTTGCCTACAATATTTGTTTGATAGTTTATTTCTATGCTACTAAATACATGCAACACTTGCTTCTAATTTTTCTTGATTTCAAATTGTATCTATATACCAATAATTCTTTAATGAAAAGTATTCATTTTGTAAGAATGGGTCTTTTTCCTGAATATATGTATGTGAACCACATGCATGTCTAGTGCCTGCATACACAGGCCAGAAGAAGCCATTGTATACCTTAGGACTAGAATTTCAAATAGTTCAGAGCAGGCACGTGGGTGCTGGAATTCAAAGCCAGGTCCTATGGAAAAACACCCAGTGCTTGTAAAAACTGAATCATCTCTCAGCCACATGTCTCCAAAATTTAAGCACAGATATCTTTCTCAAATTCTAGACTCTCAGACTGAGATAACTATTCAAAATTAACCTGAAAAGAGTTCGTATAACTGCTTCATGTAACACTGACATATGAGGCTCAAATCTAAACTGCTACTTTTCTTTACAATTTCTGCAGTGCATTGGTCCTGCTTCTCCATTAGTAGAGGTTTCATAGGAGTAGTCGTCGGAATGGAGATCTCAGCATAATTGCATAGCCTTGAGTTCTCTCCATCACAATCCTAAGGGTGGAACCCAGCAATCTGTAACTCCAGTTTCAAGGTATCTGATGCCCACTTTTGGCCTCCATTGGCATTTCATACATTTAATGCATGAACATACAGTTAGGCAAAACACCCATACTCATAAAATGAGAAAAGAAAGAATTTAAAAATATATTTGAAGGCAAAATTTTGTCTAAAAGTTTGAGAACTGCTATATTCACTTAGTTTTGTTTAAAAATATTCTGTTGAATTTGCTGTGTAGGGGGATGGGTAGGGTACACAGGATGATTCTTGAAGTTCAGAAAACAACTGGAAGGTATGGTTCTCTCCTGCCAGTTTGTTGGTCCATAGGATGGAACTCAGGCCATTGTGTACACACACACACACACACACACACACATGCACACATGCACACACACACACAATGGATTACTAGTCAGCTGTGAAGAAGAGTGAAATCATGATTTATTTTCAGGTAAAAGGATAGAACTAGACAGTATTATTCCATGTGGGGCAACCTAGATCCTGGCTGTCTATTTCTGAATCTGAGAGTTGCTAGCCAACTTCTTGCTCACCTTCTAACTCACACTTAGGTGTGTTATTGACCATTTGTCATGTGCAATGTGTTGTTTATATGTTGTAAAAACCTCAGCATAATCTCATTCCCTGTTTGTCAAGTTTTTATGTGTTTTTCCTGTTTTCTGAAGATACTTATGTTGAACATTCTTGCCATCTCAAATTTGCCACACCCTCACATTTTACACTTATGGCTAATACCATTGCTATGTTTCCAACATCCGTGACATGTTTCTCTAAAGCCTTAAATCAGACTCATCAGGAAATATGCTTTGCCCTCGATGTAGATTTTAGACATCACACTGTCTCCAGCACCCATCATTATATGGTTCAGCCAGAGTGATTTCCACACCAGTGAACATCAGCAGGTCTCTTCGTCTGCCCTTACCTCTTCTGACTGTCCACATCCTAGCAACCAGTATTCTCTGGCACCACAATTCAGATCATGTCGTATTGCTCCTTACAGTCCTGTTGGTGAGGCACTTCATTTTCTCACTATAAAAGTGAAAGTCTTGTCTGTGATGATGTAAGATATGCACCTTCATGTCAGGCATTTTGTCTGCTTACACGTCTGTGTAACAGAGGGATAGATCCAGAGCAAGGACTGTAGATACCTCAAGCAGAGTGCTCAGAAGGGAGGCCAGTGTCTTGAGGAGGGGCTTAAGTATTGAGAAAAGAAACTAGAGTCGCAGTACACACTAAAGCATGTTGCTTTACCTAAGAGCTCAAAGAGTCAGGCTCTGAAGCAACGTGACTTCCTGTTTTGCCCTGTTACTGAGTTTGTTTGGATGTTACATATGGATTTTCTTTAAACAAAAGGGAGAAATGTTTGCACGGCACTGACCATTGAAATCACAAGACAGAATTCATTTGGGGCTCAGTTATTAATCATTGACAGCCAGATAAGTGAGAATCCATTGTCCTGAAGGAAGCTGCAGATGTAGTTAGGTTCTGCATCCTGAGGTAAGAAAATCCCAGCTCTCTAGAATTGGAAAGGGATGAGTTGAGGGTGTGAGGATTAGGGCACTAATCTGCCATTCATAGCTGTTCTTTGAAAGAGCTGAAGCAAATAAAAGCTTTGATCAGAGCCAGAGCTGAGGAGCAGAACCGCAGCCTTTCCACCCTTTGCTTTGGGAAGAGTCGCCCTTCACAGCAGGGTTCAAAGCCCAGATCTTTACTTTTAGAACCTGCTTCTTGCTGGGAACAGGAGCACTCTGCCACTTTGTTTCCAAAAGGATTTACTTATACTTAGTGTTAAGTAAGTCTTTCTCCCTGCCTTCCCCCCACTTCCCTCCTCTCCCCTTTCTTTCTCTCCTTTCCTCTCCTTCTTTCCTTTTTAATATCCCTTCCTCCTTCCTTATCTGCCTAAGTCATCACCTGGACAAAATATAGAATAGTATTTAGTTCAGTTCTGCTTAATATGCCAAAGGTAAAAGCAGCCATTCTGTTGGTCTGAGCAGTCATTTTTTCCACAGGTGTGATGTATTTACTGAAGAAGCAATAAAATGAGTACTGTTTTTAAACTTTGCTCACTATCTAAGGTCCTGGAGTCTGCCAAATTTGCCTCTTCAAATATCAAAGTAGGTTCTTTTGACTAAAGCCTGTTCTGTCATATTCAGTGACTGCAAGTTATGTGACAGTAGGCAGCAGTTGCTAATTGGAGCCCAGTCATGAGAGTGTGGGAAGCTGGTCTTAATTGTTAAAAAGAAAGAAAAGATAGACAGGGAGAAAAGGGAAAGAAAGACAGTGAATGGCATAGCAAATGCATAGTTGGACAACGACGACAGACACACAGACTGTGTGATAAGCAGAAACCGGAAGAAATGGGAGACGTTGGCGAGTACGTGTTCTCAGGGAACTCTGGGGGATCAGAATAGAAGACTGGTAGAAAAGGTATCTGAAAGCAAAGGAAGAATGGAGATGCTGTCAGGTTGCCTTTTGCTGACTTCTATTACAGGTTTCTGGCTGCCAGTTCTGCCAGCCTGTTGTTTCTGAACATATAGTATTAGCTGGGTCTATTTACAACCTAGGAAGAGAGTCAAGTTATCGCTCTCAAAACATAAACTAAACCAAAAACAGTTCTCTTTTAAAATGTATCGGAGTTGGAGGTTTGGTGGGAGGGTAATTTGACTAAGCTGTTCATTTGCTGCTGTTAAAAAGGGAGAGAGATAGCATGTCTGATAGGTTCTGTCAATACACTAGGATGGAGGTGGGAATGCAAGGCTCTGAAAACCATATCTTGAAACACGAATGTGCCTACCTTTTCTGTAAATAAGTGGTAAGCTAAAGGAATGTTTGTTTTCTATCTCCAACTTCTAGGAAACGCCTGGTGGGTGGGTTGTCAAGATGCTGCTTTATTAAGTGAATTACTGCCCTGTTTGTTGTGTTCTGAGCATGATTTTCTTTTTGTGAGGATATCTGTCCCTCGTGATGATGCCTCTTTGTGTCTCTCTGTTTTCCTCCCTCCCTTCTTCTTCCTACCCTCCGTCTACACACACATACACACACACACATACACACACAGAGGCATGCACACACATATGCGGGGGGGGGAGAAAAACTCTTTTAAATACTTGTTTTCTAGTACATTTATACTAGCAACTCATGTTAAGGTTTCTCAAGGTTATTAGATTATCACATTAGCATCTACACTCCTACACTTCCTATTATACAGGCACACATACACAGGGAGAGAGAGAGAGACACAGAGACACAGAGACAGAGAGACAGAGAGACAGAGAGATTAGACGTTTGTTTCGGAGGCTTGTACTCTATTTTATCATTTTATTTGTATAGTTTGTGACTTTTGTGAGATTAAGCTTCCTGAAGCCAGGAGTCCGCTTCATGTCTGTTCTCATTTCTCTGAAGCACCTGTGAAGATGAAGTATTAGTCTTCGTTGACCCAACTCTGTCAAGAAAATTGCAGTTAACCATTCCTACATCAACAGACCTCAGAAACCACGTTAACACATAGGCACATTCTCTGAACGCTGCCTCCTGCCTGCAGGCAGCCACCTGCTTATCCACGCATGGACCTTTGTCTACGCAGCTTTCCTACTGCCGTTATATGCTCCCCTGCAATATTATTATGAAGCTGCTTAATTTTCCCTACGCAATCATGTGTTTTAACGTATTCTTTTATTTTTGACCTTTTTACCTTGGCAATGGAGCTTTTGAAACACAATTTTAGTGGCTTTCCAGTGACAGGGTCCACAGAAACTTGTGAACTTGGGTCATTTTCTGTATGTTTAACATTAATTTAGTCAGGTTTTTTTTTTTTTAACCAATCCGTTTACGTTAAATGTTTAAAAGCCAACATTTAACTCTGAAACATTTCATTTGCAGAAGACTAATAAGCAACTTACTTTGAACACATTTTTTATATTTGGGTGCTAGGAATATAGCTTAGTGATAGAGTACATGCTTAATGTATGTGTGTGACTACAGTTTGAAAACTTTTAGATAATAACACAGGTGTAGAACATTATGTTTTTAATGGTGTTTGGCTGACCTAACAAAATCTATATATCAGAATTAATGAAAATAGATCCTGCTTCATAATCAATTATATATATATATAATTATATATATAGCATATACATATATATAATGTATGTAATTTTATACATAAAGATATACCTGACAGAATGATCTGTAATGACACATATGGTATGCCAGCTTTAAATAACAGTGGATACCGATCAAGTTTCTGCTTACACTATAACATATAAAATATATAACACAAAGATTTTTACAAGTAACCCTTTGATGAAAAATTTAACATCATTTTCATTGGAAAATATTTAAAATACTTAAGTACTACTTTCTTCTCATTTAGTGACCCGGATTCTTAAATTAAATTTAAAATAAATGAAATAAAACGAGGGCGCTCTTCTTTGTTCAGAGGCTTCTTCATCGACGTCGGTCATAATTGTTTTGCTTTGCCTCTCTATTTGGTATCTTGGTATTTGTATCCCATCGTTTCTACTCCAATAATTTCTTTATTTTAAAGAAAGGGCCAATCAGATGTTTTGACGTGGTAAATTTCGAAGCCTATTTATAGCCTCCTCACAGCTATGATAATTCGGGGGGGTCTTTCTTCGAGACTGGAGTCACGGTGGTGAAGAAGCATCGCGTCTTCACTCTAGGAATCCTGCTCACATTTCCTTTCCATCCCTCGCTCTCAGCGGTATGTGAGCAAAGCGAGGTCATCCACCATGGCTAAGGACGAAACATTTTACAAAACAATTCTTTCCACTTTCTGTGTCATAGACTGTGTCCCACACCACTTCATTCATCAACATTTGATTTTGAGAGAAACACTTTATTCCATGAAAATACATGTGTTTCTGCATGTGTGTCCATCTGGCTGTGTCTAAAATCCTTGTGACTGGCAAGTCATTACCACTGATCTAACCTGACTCAAATGGGAGTGACTTGACAAACACCAGGATTTAGGTCAGCTGGGAGCGCAGCGGTTCCTTCTACATATCGAGGCACATGTTAGAAACAGGAATGGCTTCATCCTAATTGACCTGGTCTAGAAGAGTCTTTATGGGTGATCTTGCACCCTGCCTGCTCATGTGTGCACAGTAGATCTTGTCAAAGTCATGTTAGGACCCTCGAATTGAAGAACGGCAGTTCTCATGAGCTTTAAGGCAGAATCCTAAGTTTCTGGTTACTTCAACTAGGATTGTTTTTTTTTTTAATACAAAACCACAATCCTCCAAATCTCTCTTTCATAACAGGTCTATAAATCAAGGCATTTTGTTTTAACAGAGCAGTTGGAAATCTGCATGTGGAAATTTGCATAAAAGAGAGAAGGGGGGAGGGAGAGGGAGAGAGGGAGAGAGATGCTAAATATGTTAATTCTCATATTGAGTATCTGTGATACCACCATATCTGTACTCTTGGTTTGGTGAACTGAGTTTCATGTAGTCATACACACTGAACATAGTATGGCCAGACAGGGAATTGTGTTATCTTTCAAATTCTGAACACAAAAATAAACTATATTTTGTTCTCAATCCACACTCTCCTCTTTAACGTCTGTCATTCCAGAAACTACAGAATCCTCTAACACATCCTCTACTCCGGCCCCACGTTTTACGTTTGGGCACATGTTTGTTGTGAACTGTAAGTACTAGCTATAATACACACACACACACACACACACACACACACACGCACACGCACACGAGCACACACACATTATACAGTACTTATATATAGTACTAGCTATACAACTAAATAGTAGAATAATACATTATAATTTGAACTGAAGTTATGCCCTCACCACAGTCAACCCTACTGGTGGGTCTCAGAACAAGACAGTATCCATCAACTGTTTCTGCCACACATTTCAGACATTCTAGGTTCAAAGAAAGTATTTCAGATGAGCCACATTGTAAACTCAGACTGAAATATCAGCAACCCTTGAGACCTTTAAAGGGAATTGGAGCTAGTTAAAGCTCTTAGATAGTGTAGTTGAGCAATAACTGTTATTTGAGATTTGCTTCAGCATGTGTGATATGTATGACAGACATTTTAAAAAGTATTCTCTGTCTGCTACTGTCTGGCAAGCAAGCTGTAGATAGCTCTTTTCTTTTGAAAATACCTACGACCTATTGTAAATATGATCGAATGTCCTTCCTGTGAAAGTTGAAGGGTTTTTGTAGATGTGTTAATGTTGCAAATTACTTAGTCCTGGTTTAATAAAATGAGAGAGTGTCCTGAGTGAGCCAAGCTTAATCAGAACCCTTAGAAGAGAGAGAGTTGTTCTCCTGCTGCTTTGAAGAAGCAATCATCCATGCTGGAAACTCTCTACAGAGAGAAGTGGCCTGTGATGGCTTTATTCTTTTAGACACAGAAAATAAAAGAGAGAAAATACTGCTAGCAATCCAAATTCTGCTAACAGTCCTGATGGTGCCAGAAGTAGACACTGAATTCCAGATAAGGATAGCCAACACCCTGCCTTAGGACCCCATGCCTAAGCCATAGTCAGGAGTTCAGTTATGAGACTAGGAGTGTATGCTGTTTCCAGCACCAGCATTATTGAAAATTTATTATGACCAATATCATAATGACACAGCATACCCTGGTTACAATTGCATGCACACATTTTTCTGGGGTCCCACCAGTCCCATGAGAATGACAATTAGAATTTTACAGTCCAGGTGGGAGAGTTGAGAGCTTAGCACCCTAGTGTGGATTTGAACCATTGGCTTCTTATTTCCATCTGATTAATCCAGAAGTTCACAGAAGTCTTCTGACTCCCTCTAATATAGCTAGCCACGCCCCACATTAAATAGGAATCCTCCAAGGCTTCCCCAGCTTCCCAGCATGTACTGCTCCCTTCTCTGGTGGTAAACAGAAAGTAGATAATGCTCAATGCATCCTGGAGGAGAGAGTAAGGGAGAGAAGATGCTCTTACTCACTCCATCCTCACAGATTCCCAACTCCACCCATTTTACAGAGGATAGATAACAATAAGCCTCTTTACATTTGCTTTTGGTTTATCTCTTAGGAAATAAATCCAATCAGAGGTAGCATTTTGTATCTTATCATTTCAAGTCTCGGCTTTGTCTTCTCTCGGTCAGAACTTAATGTAGCAATAGGAAGACAGAGAGCAGCCATCTTCCTGGCTTTCTTGGTCAGCCCGGTCAGGCCTCTAGTGAGCTCTTGGTAGATCTCATTTTGGTATATTACTCTTGTTTGTATAGTCATGACTACAGAAAGGGCTGCAATATTTTTCTACCCTCATTTTAAAGTTAGAAGCCCTCTGATCTCCCCTCTGCCTGGGATTAAGCCATCGGGCACACACTTCTTGAATTCCACAATGAAATTCTGTTCAGGAATTGCAAGGCTGTATTTTTTTAGGAATGAGCTTCTTCGAAATGTGTCCTCACCTGTTCCACACTGGAGTGGGGTCTTCTGTATTTCTCAAAGCTTGTTTGAATTTTCAATCACTGGAACATTCTGCTCTTATCTTAGTACCCTGGGTATTGAACTCCACAGCCCATAATATTATTTTGTTGGTACTTGTTTTAGCCTGTCCCCAAACCCTACACTTTGAGTATCTCTTTCCATCCTATGCCATTGCTTTCCTCAAAGCCAGACTTTTGATTGAGAGTCATCCAGCAATGCTACCAGTTTATTCCTCGGTCTTTTATCTCTCTCTGGGAATAATTCCTTATCTTTTAGTAATGTCAGAAGCTACACCCATCAAACCTCACTGATATGACTGCCCAAACATGAGCTCAATAAGGGTGACAACAAAACATATTCCACAACGGAAGGGCAAAAACCTATAAGGCCTCAACAACGTGCAACTGAGAAATGCTAAGAGTAGGAGAAATAGTCTTCCCCAGGGAAGAGAACGCCTATTGGTCATCCAATACCTAATGGTCATCCCTGAAAACATACAGGCGAGTAACAGTATAAAGACTAAACAGAATATAACAGAATATGTGTATATGTGTATAATATATATATATATATATATATATATATATATATATAGAGAGAGAGAGAGAGAGAGAGAGAGGTCATGGATTTAAAAGAAAGCAAGGAGGGACACATGAGAGGATTTGGAGGGAGGAAGAGAAGAGAGAAATGTTATATTATCATCCCCCAAATGAAAGAAGAGTAAAGAAAGGGGTCTCAACTGCGCAGTTATTACTTAGTGGCTTTGCCTACTCAACCTCTCCTGTAATGTTAACTCGGGTATTTTCAATAAAATAACATTCTAGTATTAAAACTTAGATGCCACTTCTCAAAAAAAATCCCTTCTTTAATCATATCTGTGTTCTCACCATTTCTTTCCCAGTAGGAAAATACTGCTATTTGATATGATAAATATGATAAACACTTGTACTTGTTTACACTAGATTTCCGTTTCTCCGTGTTTCCCTGTATCAGCAGTGATGGTTACATGACGGCCTGCTACTACCTCAGCCCTGTGGAGTCCTCCGCTGGGTGTGTATCTAAGAGTACCTGAATTCTTTACTACTTCATAAAGGTAATAGTGTTATTACATTCTGCTGCATCTGGAGGGAATAGGAGTCTAATTCATTCCCAGAAAGGCGGGGTCAGCTGTATTTATACCCAATACCCTAGAAGTCAAACAGTTCTATGCAACATTGTTTGAAGCCTCATACGGCCCTGAAGTCTAAGTCAAAATTATCCTGCCTCAGCCTCCTGCACGCTGGGATTACAGGTCTGCAAACCACACCTGGCTTGTGATGTATTTATTTACTTATCCTGTGGATTTCCTCTTTGATTGGAATTGCTCTCCTGGTCTGTCTGCCTGCTCCATTGCTTTACAGTGACATCCCTGTACCTGGTTTTCATACCCACAACCCTGAGGATATCAGTTGCTTCTTTCTGTCACTTCATACTCCAAGATCACTAATTCTTTTAACTTCATTTTTGTCAAGATAATCTCATTTCTTTTGGAGCAAGTGCAGCATAAGAAACTGCCAACTTACATATCTCTCCTGCCCACCATAATGCATCCTTTAATTCAGCGTATTACATTTATTAATGTTTCTCAACATGTTCATGTCACCATTACATATAGGGATAAAATAGTTAAGAAGGATAAACCGTGGTTATCCAAAACCTCTTTTTGTTTTATTATATACTTATGTAAAAAAAGCTAAATACGAGACAGTGTTGTCGGAGAATCAATGAGATAGTGACAATGGTCACAAAATGACAATGAACCAAACCTGCGTACACTCCCAAGCACACAGAACACAGCCATTGAGTAGTCAGCTCAGGTTCGGCGCAGCTGCCATCTTCAGAAGCATCCACCCTGAGCATATCCCGGACGGAAACCATTAAAACGCATTTAAACAGTACCTAAACTTTGCAAAGAGCCATATAAAGTTGTTTTGGCCACAGGGAACATCTTTGAAACTCACAGACAATTCCCAGATGGGTTGTCAGGGGATGCAATCTGGATCAGGCTGTCTGTCACCTCCAGCTGGAGGAAAATCTGGCAGCACAAAGAAAGATCACCGAGAAAAAAGAAAGACGGAAGTGGTCAATGCGGCCTTATTTAGTGACCATCTTTCTGCCCGCTTCAGTCTTGCTTGGAAGGTTTTCCTAGTTTATTTTGTTAGCATTTCACAGTGGAAACGTAAAATGCATCCCTTCGAATAGAGAGCTACACATACAGTCCTTGAATATCACACTAAATATGAGAGTATAGCTATATGGAAGTGTGAGTGTGTAAACCATTTTTAAAATATACTAAATCCACTACATATGTAAAGACTTGTGTAGCAACATGCCATCAAATATTAACAAATGTCATTTGAAAAATTTAGTCCAGGCCAAAGTAATGTATCTACTCATTAGGCAAAAATGCCAAAAGTGTTTATGAAAGAATACGGTAAATGTATGTTATAGCTAAGCTGCACCAGGGAGACTAGGCTGCCAGGAAGGGGATGCAGCAGAGCCAGAGTGAAATATGTCACTGTCTTTGCCCTGTTCTGCTAGTTCTCTTTCATCTCATTATTTGATAGTAAACGATTTATTTGTTTTACCCAAGCAGCTGTGACAGTGTATGGGAAGTTCGGAGATGATGTCTGTGCAGGCTGAGCAGGAAAGGATGGTCCTCCGATACTGGACACAGCTCAGAGCAGTTGCATGCCTGGCTGTAAGATTTTGAATGCAGCACTACATACGTGGACACAAATTGGTATAATCTGAGAATCTTCAGTTGTCATCCTTCAGAATGAAGTGTATGTGAAAGCTTAGCGCCAAAGCCTGGCCAGGCACTCACATATAAACTGATGGCTACAAACCTCTATAACGTTGTCTATGTTTGGAATCTTTCAGTCCCAGGAACCTCTATTTCAATAAAGAATAGTGGTTTTTTTTCTTTAATATTTGCAAATTAGCGGACTTTATATTTGACTGCTAACTAAGTTCATAGTCTAAAGATCTTCAGACCGAGAGGACAGGAAAGGACATGGGAAGGAACTCTGTCTCCTGAATGTTCATCATCTCTCTAATTCCTGTATTCATTTTCCTAGTGACTTTATTCTTTCTTGTCATTTAAAATATCATCCACATGCTGCTGATAATTAGCCAAATTATAATCACTTCCCAACTTTCTCTGACACTCATTTGCAATATGCAATTGACATTTAAATTTAATCACCACCCATCACTACAAAAGGAATACAAAACACAACCCAGGAAACTTGCTACCTCTGAAACCCAGGGCAGGTAGATGATGGTCTTCCTTTGAGTGTCCTTTCTGTAACTGAAATCCTTTTGTTGCCAAATACTAAATGAGTCCTTGCTTTACTTTAAAACTATGGCCACAGTTTCTATCCTGTGTCAGCTTCATCTCCACTGCCTCCACCCGGATTCCGGTCCACACTAGCTCTTTGCAGGGTGCTAATTTCTGACCTCCTACCTGGTCTCTCTGATTGTACACTGCCTCCTGAAAACCTCTTCATCAGGAACAACCTTAAAGATGGTCCCATTCCTGTACTAACGTTTTTGTATGGTTCCCACTCTCATACAAAAGAAAACAATGTAACAAAACTCCAAAGTACTTACAGTTATTGACATGGCCTTACCACCTACAAGCCTTTCTTCTCACTGACTTTTTGTTGTTGATTTGTTTTTGTCTCTGTTACTTGCTCTCCGTCTTGATCATGGGCTATCTTTGGCAGAAGCATCCTAAGAGCCTTTGGACCTGTATTTATCTTGCTTGGAGGGTCAATGCCCCGGACATCAATGTGATTCATTCACTTTCTTTTTGGTCTTTAATCAAGAGAAGATTATCCTGGCCACTTTGTGTTACACTGTGGGCCACCTCCCTACTAGCACATTTAGACACACACATACCGCCCCATCTCCTGCTTTTTTGTGTAAAATATAGTTCACTTATTCATCTCTTTGCTTTACCACCTATTTTATTAGCCTATGTAATATAACACAATCACGTGTTCCATTATGGCATCCTCACACGTTTATAAAATGGCACTGATTATACTGACCCTGCTTGACCCTCTCTTGCCCTTATCCTCTTATTCCTTTGCTCTTGCCCAATATCTTCCTTTCTCTGTTCTTGTATTTTTAAAATAGTTTACAAACATCAAAATTCCACATTAGAGAACACACAATAATATATATCTGAGTCTGGCTTGATGACATGATGATCACCAGTACCATTAATTTCCCCACAAAGGGCATAATTTTGTTCCTCTCTGTAGTTGAATTTTATTAAATATGTGTACTGCATTTTATTTTCACTTACTGATAGTATGGGCACGTTAGCTGATTTTATAACTAGCTATTATGAGCAGGTCCTTGATAAACGTACTTACAGAGATAATGTCTTTTTCAGTTGTGTCCCCATTAGATGCTCATCAAACATAGTCCCCAGACTTAAGTTAGCTCCCAGCCTGTTATAAAGTAAGCCTTGTTCAAACAGAGCATCACCTGTTTATGAATTTCCTATGACTACTGTGTATGGCCCATAGTAAAGGATTCTTTTCCTTAGCCCTTTGTAGAAAATACTTGCCAACTCTATGAATATAAGCTTCAGAGGGCCAGGTATTTTTTTTCTCTCTCTCTCTCTTTTTGTCACTTCAGCCAGAGTCATGTCAGGCTTTATAAAGAATCTAATAGAAATTGACAAGTGAATAAATGAACAAAACTGTACCAGGGTTTGCTGTGTAAGAAAACTGATAAGAACGTGAGGTTGAAGTGTATTTCTGTGGAGCTAGGCATCTGGGGCAGTTTGAAGAATCTTGACAGAGTTCTTTTTACTGTTTTACAACCAAAATAAAGCAGAATTTTCTTTCTACCATCCATCCTAAGTCACGATGGTTATTTCCTGGTGTTGGCTTTCAATGAAATGCAAAATTATCTCTGGAGGTATTGTTATTAGGCCAATTATATTGTTACAGACTCACACCTATAATAGGGCCGTTAAACAAGCCCTCTGAGAGTAGTTATGCAGGACTGAAATAGCCTTAAGGTGCCAAGTGGAGTCACCTGTGTGACCTTTTTGGGTTTGTTTGCATCTTGTTATCTACCATGTGAGAGATAAGAGCTAATCTTTTCTGGATGCTGGAATATAGACTTTATTGGTCATTTGAGTGTAGCCAAATACAGGGTTCACACCATGTTCCATGTTTAGTAACCAATTGCTCCCTCTGAAAAGTTAACCTTGAGCATTTCTCTTTTATCTTTGAAGGCACTAGAGACTTCGATGATGAAACTCAAAGCGGTGGGTTCCTCTCTGCCTCAAATAACCACTCACTGTGCTCTGGCTTCTAAGTCTCTTCAGAGTGAGGGATTGAGACTCTTTGGAGCAGAAATGGGTTCCTTTTGTATGTGACACCTCAATTCTTTGTCAAATACGTGGGTTCCTGTGTTAGCCTGATTGATGGTGCAGCCGACAAAAGTTTAAGGAGTCTGTTAGCTTGAGCTGAAAAATGTGTGCACTTGACTTCTTTAAACAGTTTTAAATATAACTCACTAGCTGTAGTAAAGCCTGGTGAGCTAAGTCTCGGAATTAATTGTTCACTGCTCAACACGATTTGTGAATAATTACAGGACTTCAGCAATTAAATTGCACTTTCTACAAAGCAGCCAGTACAGGTCTCCTGCTTCTGAGACACTAGCGTTTCTGCAGATTAGCAGAACTCTGTCATCTATTTGGCTGTTCAGGTGACATTTCTCTTTAAGTCTTCAGGACCCTGGGACCTCTGGGGTGTGTGTTATGTCATAAACTTGAATGATGAAGAAGCACCAGGACTCCTTCAGCCTTTAATTGGAAGCACTCAATGTTGCGAAGAAGCAGAGCTACTCTTTTTTCTTCCATTTAATGGTCTTTTTTACATTCACAAATCATTTATCAATATCATCTGAAAACGAAAAATGAAAAGTACAGTGGTATTTGGCACGATGCATATGGCCTGTTACCCAGGGCCTGGTGTGTAGGTACAAAAGTATCAGCGATGAAGTCATATTCTGGAGAGGATGCAAAGAGGTCTTGCTTCAGTTCTGGCTGAATTCCCAGGTTTCGGCCAATATCAGCCTACCGGAATCAGTGATAATGTTTTCTGTCATGGCTGTAAAATACTTTCAGAGAAACATAAAGTTTTTATGAGAAGAATAGTAAAAGAGATGACTTCTTCTGTGCCTGGGGGTTAATATTTGCTCTTGGCTCATCTGAGGACTGCAGAGGCTGAAAGGGGGAAGTGGAGACACAGAGCTTGGAGTGTCCCCTTATTTGTGCTCATTATAAATAACAGCTTCTGGATGAGGCCAATTGCTAAAAAATTGGATGTCTTAATCCATCTCTGAGTCTTGCGGCTGACACAGCGCACCTTTGGATTTTATCGAAGCCAGAGGCCCCTCTGTGAGGGTGTGAGCCTCCTCTCCCACCTGCCCCTGTCTTTCATTAAGATGATAGAATTATTTCTCTGATGGTTTTCCAGGTTTCAAGTGTTATTTATTTGTAATAGCTTAATGTGAAATGTCAGTGAGGGTTAGTGATCTTCCCAAAGAAGGAGAATGTTAGGTTGTTCAAGCCAAGGCTGTCAAGAACTATTTTCTGTGCCCTGCTTCATGAAATAAATGTAGTTAGTTAAATTGAATTTGGAGGATTTTTCTCCTTGTGATGAACAGAGAATGATTAGCATACCTGTACTATCTCGATTTCCTCTTTGTAGAAGGAGGGCAGTCCTCCTGATCTTGAAGTTTATTAGAGCTTCAAGCTGTCAAGTTATTACTGTCAGCTTCAAGAAAAGAAAGAGTTACTGATGTAAAATTAATTTATTGAATGGAATTGTTTTGTCCTGAGGGAATAACATCACAATTTAACTTAATTTCCCCATCATAGAGTCTCATTTGCAAAGGAAAATAATAACTTTCTTTTTAACAGAATAAAGTGCATTGTGCTGAATGATCTGCTTCATGCCTACAGGTTTTACTTGTTCTAGATCATCAGTTGTCATAACAACGTGATATAGTGTGCAGTAACTCTTGCCTGATAAATTAAAGAAATTAGTACTGATTTAGATTTTTATTTATAGGGACAAAATTAGGAGGATTTAAAACAATTGTTTTCCCTGCTACCTTTTTCAATATCAGATGAATTTGTTATGGACTATGCAGAGGGAAACAGAGAAACAAAAATTCTACCTTAAAATTGCCTATGCCTCGTTTGCTGGTGGTGGTTCAGTACTTGCCCAAAGATACAACTATGTACATTGTCATCCAAAGCAAAAGCATGCTTGGTCAAACAGGTAATAACTGTTTAAGCAGTGCCATATCAAGCTATTTGCCTTTCCTCCTGAAAATGAGAAAAAAAAATCAATATTCAGGCCCAAGACGCAACTTAGTCCATAAGAACACTCATTGCTCTTATAGGACTTGTGTTTGTTTCCCAGCACCCACAACTCCAACTTCAGGTCCAGGGAATCCAACACCCTCTCTGGCTCTGCAAGCACTTGTGCACACAGAGTGTACACATAGACTTTCAGGCTCAAGTATATATTATTGCCATGCTTGTGCAAGGAGATCATGAAAATCACATTCTGTAAGACAGGGCGCATGTCTCAGTTGCATTTCCACATGTTGAGTGAGGCAGGTAGCCAAGGCATTGCATACTCACACAGAGTTGCTAAATCAAACAATTGCTGTTTGACATAACAACAGACAGTTGTTATAAATTGTTATTACAAAACAAAAAAACCCCCCTTCCCTACTTGAGGTACCAGGTTCCTATGTAAGGGCTTTCCTTCCCAGAGTTCTGCCTCTTTGTTCAACAGAAGTACTAAAAACCCACATGCACAGTAGAGTACTGTCCTCCCCAGTGAAGAAACTCATCCCACTTAACAAGGTTTCAAAACCATGACCATTTAAAATCATTTTAGATAGCATTTCTGGTAAATGTTCTATTCACTCAGTTGGATCATATGAAATTTGGCATGTTTGTAGTTCAAATGCAATCATATATCAGCAATTTCATGATACTTAATCCATGCAAGCCGTGTGTTACAGACATCCACAGGACGGAGTTCCTGTTCAGCAGAGAAGGCATCTCACTTCTGGAACGTGGTGGTCCTCGAACGTCAGGGCACATCTAACCCAGCAGGTTTGTAAAGGCACACTTTGTAGTAAGGGTGGTAGGTCAGACCTGTGAAATTCTACTTCTAAGGAAGTGTGGCTACTGCTAGTCCCAGAACAGCTTTTTTAAAGAACAGTTCTTGCTTTACTGTATAGGTTTTATAAACCAGTAAGATATAGGAGGCACCAACCTGGAAACTGCAGTATGCTAGCTCCCCAAAAATTCAAAAACAGAAATACAAATAGACAATTAATACAAAGTGATCAAATCTCTAGCTATCAAAGTCACGTGAATTAAAGAAGGTACTGCTTTTAAATATTTAGTAGCCAAGGTGGAAAATATTAGTATGCTCAGTGTGAAAGAAGTTATAGAGAAATTGATGTTCTCATACTGTGCTATGGGAATTATAAATTGCTAAAGTCTTTTGAAAGGCTATTTGGCAACATGCATCAAAATCTCTGTAATACTTAGGCTTTTGCTCAAACAATTCCACTTTTAGATAGTAATATCACATATCCCACCAGCGCAGATCCGTTTATTAGTAAGTGTCAAAGCATCATGCCCAGTACAAACCAGGAACAAGCGGCTGGAATATCCACTACACAAGATGCAAAGACAGAACACCGAAAACCACAGAAGAGGTATCCTAAGGCTTGTCTTTAAAAGGAAAAAAAAAAAAACATAAGAAAGCTGGGAAGAGAGCTCCAGAGAACAGTTGCTTTGTGTTTAAACACGCACGTGCTTTAAACACCTATGATATATATCAAAAGGCCGACGAACAGATTAGAACTAGATTCCAGTCACAGTTACCTCTGATTATTATATTACAGAGGCTTTTTAAAATTTTCTTATGCAGAGCTACATTTTCCAAATTCACCCTGATGAATTTTTGAGAGGTTGTAAGCTGTTTCTAATAATCCGTGGATATACTACTCTTCAAAATGCAAATGGACATTTATTAAAATGGTTTTGGCCCTTGAGTTAGGAACCACATTCCTAAGAATACAACCTATCAAAATAGTCAAATGTATGCACAAAATTTTCAGTATTGGGAATGTTCTAGGTAGCGATGTTAGTAAGGAAATCTGTAACCTTCCCAAGTGTTCTATTTGAGTGATACTTGAATGATTTGTGGTCTGCCCAAACTTGGAATTCTAAGTTACCATTTGAAAGAGCACACTGTTGAAGAATAATGTTGTGAAAACCATGATGACCAATGATAAGTATAGAAAAGCAAAAACGCATGAGCACCGAACAGTACGCTCCATCTTTAAAATATCAATAAGCAAAGGATCCGTAGGAACCCTGACCCGTGTGGACTATTTTTTAACTTCTGTGGAAGACTCTTACCTTCTTGTAGCTATTTTCCTATTCCTCTTAATAATTCTAAGGATCCTACAATACTCCCAAAAGGTAAAGAAAATGTATAAAGAAAATAATGCAGTAACTTTTTCATCTCAAAACTCCTCTTTGAAGATGATAATTGTTCTCATGGCCGTCTGGAGTACCGTCTTTCTGACCACCACTTAACACATGAAACATAGGTGAAAGTAACTGTTTCGTTGGTTCCTCACTGTTTCTGTTCAGCTCACGTTTAGACGTGTTGGTGAGACTTTATAGATGTAACTTCTAATAGTCATAGGATACATAATCTCACATAAACAAGAAATCGACTAAACGCAGTATAAACAAGAAACTCTTCCTTGTGTTGGGCAAAAATAGCCAAAGCCTTGGTTATCCAGCAGAGAGTCTCTATGTACAAATACAGTCTGGAAACTTGGAAGGTGGAAGTCTTGGGTTTCAATGATTTCTACTCTGAAATCTGGAGACACAAAGTCCTTGAAATGACATAAAATATTGGCATTTTAATTCCAGAGCTACTTATATCTAACTATATTGGTCCTATCAAGGATATATGGGCTCTAGTAAGGATCTAGGAGGGAGAAACTTCCTAGCTCTGCCTTGTGAGCTACTCCTTCCCCCTTCTCGAATGCTCTCTTGAAACTGACAATCTTAGAACCCACTCTCTCGTAAGCTGAGAGAGACCAGCTTTCTCTGTCTCTCAGAATATAACATGTTTGAAACTGGACCTTGCATGAACTAGTTTTCAGTGACCCTGTATTTGTATTTCTAACTTTTTTTTATTAACTGGAATCTCACTAATTCTTTCTTAGTTCTAAATATGACTATATTAGGCAGCAATTCATCTCTCTCTGTCTCTGTCTCTCTCTGTCTCTGTCCTTTCCCCTCCCTCTTCCTCCCACATATTCAGATACTATACATAGGTATATACATATATGTGCATGCACAGAGACATTTGCATATACTTCTTCTATATCCTTTCTAAACACCTCTTTATTAAATACTGAATCGAATCTCTACATACCTATTTTAAGGGAAATTTACAAAAGCCTTTAGGAAAAAGTTACGGAAATGAATTTTACCAGTACAGTTCCTTGCTCTGCCCTCGCACACTTACACACCCATGGATGCACACCCTCACACACTCATGTATTCTTTTTTTCTTATTGGAATCAGACACCACAGCTGCCAGGGCCTCGGGGGCTTTAAACATCAATCAGTTTCACAGCTGGAGGCAGAGTGATCTACAGCAATAAAGCTTAAAGTGCTTCCTTTTCTGATATAATTTGATTCTTCCATCAGAGCACACATTTTCCATTTTTTTTTAAGCCAAAGCAAATGTTCTCCGTCCATATCAGAACAAGTAAATAGTTACCTTAAAGAGGCAGGGGATATTACTTTCTAGTTGGAATGCTGGGTGGAGAAACCCCAACCCTTGGTCATCCTTCTGTCCTACTGAGCTCTGCGCTTTTTGCTTGGGCTCCAGGTCCCTAGGGCTGCCAGAGATCATGGATCTGCTGGGCTGCTAGTAAAACTGGGTAGCAATGATAAAACAGATTACAGAGGCTTTATTGAATAGAACCTTGGGTTTCTAATCCTTCAGGATTCAATAGAAAATCATAAGGTGTTATGACCGTCACTGTCATATATTTTTTTTTCCTGAGTGCAGAGTGCTTGTCTTCGAGTTTCTTTATCGCTTAGCAATCACTACTTTGATCACAGCTTAAACTTAAACAGGATTGATTCTCCACACTACTTAAAATCAGATTGAACCTGTTATTTTTTAAATTAAGGTATTTTTTTTATTGTCATTTTAGAAAAGACACTCTGGATTCCACTAAACTGCATAATGGCAGTCAAGATAATTTTTCTCTCAATGAGAATGCACCGCTGAAAGTCTTGTTGAGAATAGGTCAGAATCTGCCTGCTTTAATTCCTCTCTAAAATGTATGACAGGAAGATTATCGTGTTTCCTTGTAGATAGAGGTTGCCAAAAGGAAAGAAAAGAAAGACATTAAAAGAAAAAAAAAACTAAATGAGCAGTTGCATTCTCAACTTGAGGCTTGTTGGCCCAGATCATGGGCCTTTTTGGCTCCCCGTGCCAGATGTTATCAGCAACACTGAGACCAGTGTGACTTTTCTTCTGTTGTCTCCACTATCTTTTCTCTGGCTGCTGTTTTAAAATGAAACTAAGTAAGTAATTCTGTGCTAAATGCATAGTGATGAAATCAGAAAACATTAAAGCTAAGTGGATCCCGAGAAATTCTTAGCCCAACAATATCCTTTGACCTATTTACCTATTAAAGTGGGGAATATGAGACCCAGGAAATGTTAGGTAATCAACTCAGAGACAGGACTCTACAAGAACCTGAACTTTGGAACCAGAACCAGAACTGTGAGAAAATAGTTACCTTTTTTGTCAAACCATGCAGCCAGTAATTTTATCATGGCAGACAGGGTGAAGACATTTTTCTTTTCAATTCTTAAATTTTATGATTGATGTTGACTTCGGATCATTTTTAAGGGGTACACCTCAGCCACTGACTATGGAGTGGAAGGCAGAACTGGTTTGATAAAGTGCATTCAATGTCTGAACAAATCTGTGTGTGTCCACTCTGTGCAGGACAGTTCATGGGATGGAGAAGCCTTAGACTCAATCTGATAGATTTATTGACTTAAATCTTTAGCTATATTCTCCAAAGATCTTGCTTTGCTCATTTATTCCTTAAATGTCTGCTTCTTTTAAGTGAACCCAAGGTAGGTAGATTTTTTAACCTCTCTTTTCATCCTTCTTTCTCTTTTCATCTTCTTCTCCTTTTTTCTCACAGAGTGCAGCATTAACTTTACATCCAACAACACAGCTTCATCCATTTGTGACTCCTGGTGCAGACTCAGGGACACCAGAGCTCTTCCTTACTACCCACTTTGGCCATCCCTCCTAGCCCATCTCCACAGCTTTGTGAACACCCACTGATCCACATAGTAGCTCTCCACCCAGGAAACTACCAGTCACCACACTTGGCTGGGATGCACTTAGACTCTCTTTGCATTCCTTCCCTTCCTTCATCCAATTTGCCTATAGTGCTTTTGTTGTTGTTTTTCTTTTCTTCTTCTTCTTTTTTTTTGTTTGAGACAAGAGTTTCTCTGTTGAACTGTTGCTGTCCTGGAACTTACTCTGTAGACAAGGCTGGCCTGGAATTCACAGAGATCCACCTGTCTCCACATCCTGAGGGCTGGGATGAAAGGAGTGTGCCATCACCAGCTGGCCAAGTCCAGAGTACTTTTAAACTGACTGGCTCTCCCATCTCAGTTCCTCCTCCTAGCCAGCATCCATTACATTTTAACTTGTTCCCATCCATAACCAAAGCAAGAGTATCCTTATTTCTACCTATGCCATCCTTCATGAGGCTGGAACCCATGAACTATTGGAGATAACCCTAGAGTCAGACCCTTCTCCCAATGGCAAGCTTATCATCCAACCTACCCTTGACACCAATCTGAGACTGGTTGGAATCTAAACCCACAGCTGCAGCCTGAACTCAGCTCCAAGACAAGCTGGAGTCCGAACCCTAAAATTCAGAATGAACTTATGGCTGAAACTCATTAGCATCATTCTTCTTATTCATACCTTGTTGATTATGGCAACAACTGAAGAGCCGAACACCCACCCAGACAAAGATAGACCGGAGAGCTATACCGAGAAACACTGCAAATGTCACTACTTCAGATGGTTAGACCCTAGAACTAAAACTCAAACTTGAGCAATGGAGATAACATGCCTCTCCAGAATTCAGGAACCCTGAAGCAATTTACATGAAACATAAGATGAAGATTTCAAAATTACCAATTATGAAAATTTCTAAGAACCTTAAAGAGAATAGAAATAAATGCCTCAATGAAGACCATGAAAACACAAATAAACAGTTGAATAAAATAATGAAGAAATTAAAATGTAAAAATAGAATTTAAGAAAGAAATAGAATAGCTAATGAAGAGTCAGAGTCGTACTGAAATTAAGATAGGCAATGAAAACTCAGACATTCAAATAAAATGCTCAGAGGAAAGCTTTAACAGATTAAAAGAGGTGAAAGAGAGAATTTCAAGTCTTAAAGTCAAGGTAGAAAAAATGTATAGCTCAGCCAGAGGAAATGTTAACTCTAAAAATTCTATAAACTCCAAAAAGCATACACAAAATCTGAGACACTATGAAAAAAATCAAGTCTACAAATAATAGGTTTAGAAAAGGTGAAGGAACAAAAGTCATAGAAGGAAATTTCCTAATCTAAATAAATGGATGCCTATCAACATACAAGAGGCATGAAAAATACCAAACATACAGGGCTAGATGAATGTTCAACAAAATCTAAAAGAAAACAGATGGCAGCCTAAATTACTATACCCAGCAAAACTATCGGTCCTTTTCAACAGAGAAAATAATTAGCATTTCATGATAAAGACAAATCTAAGCAATTTCTGTCCACCCTTCCAGCTCTATACAAGGATAGAAGGAAAACTTCAGTAGGAAGTGGTAACCACACCCCAGAAGATACATGGAATAAATAATTTAATAACATAAATCAAAAGAGGAGAAAACTCTCACCACAATAACAGAATAACAGCAATCAATAAACACCATTCATTGATGACTCTCAATATTAATTGTCTCATTTCCCCAATATAAAGACACAGGACAACAAAGTGGATTTGAAAACAGGACCCATCCTTCTGCTGCATGCAAGAAACACACTTCACTACCAAGGTTAAACATCACCTCAAGGTAAAATGATGGAAAAATGCATTTCAAGAAAACTGAACCAAGAAGCAAGCAAGCATAGCTATTTTAATAAATGTAGAAAATCAACTTTAAGCTAAGATTAATCAGAAGATGTAGGGAAGGACATGACACTACATACTCAGGGAAGAAAAACATCTACCAAAAGAATATTATAATTCTAAACATTTATGCACCCGACATAAGGGCACCCAATGTAATAACTATTACAGAGAGATCACATACTGACCCTAACACATTGATAGTGAATGACTTCAGTTCTCTACTCATGAGAATGTATAGGTCATCCAGAAAAAGAGAGAAATCTTGGAGCTAAATAACACCACAAACTGAATTGAACTGACAGACATCTACAGATTGTTCCACCCAAGCATTAAGAAATACTTTCTTCTCAGAAGCTCTTGGAACTTTTTCTAAAATTGACTACAAATTAAAAAACACAAACCAAATCTTTACAGTTATAGGGAAATTGAAATAACACCTGGCAGCCTCTCTGACCACCATGGATTTCACTTGGATATCAATAATGATAGAAATGACAGAAAGTTCACAAACTCACGGAAGCCAAATAACTCACTACTGAATATAAATTGGGTCAGGACAGGAATCAAGTAGAAATTGATATTAAAATATTTTAGGGTTGAATGAAAATGAGAACACAACATACCTAAATTTATGGAACATATTATAAAAGGCAAGTTCATAGCACTAATTTTCTATATCAAAAATCTGGGAAACATTTCATACTGATAATTTAATGATACATGTAGATCTAGAGAAACAGGAAGAGACAATATTTAAGAAGAATAAATTTAAATAGGTATATATAAATAAAAAATAAATTTAATAAGAATAAATGAAGAAGAATAAAGACAATATTTAAGAAGAAGATAATATTTAAGAAGAGAAGAAATAACTAAACTTGAGCTGTATTTAACAAAATAGAAACATCAACAAAAATTAAATACAAAGAGTCAATGAAACAATGTTTGTTCTCTTAGAAAACCAACAAGACTGAGAAACATTTAACAAAATTATCCAAAAGACAGCGAGAGAATGTCTAAATTAATAAAATTAGAAATGCAAAGGAAGGCAATTCAGCAGATATGGAGGGAATTCAGTAACTGTAGGAACACCTTTAATAAAGGTGTTTTGTTTATATTCTACAAAACTAGAATTCTTAAAAGAAATGAATACATTTCTTAATATAAATTACATAACTAAGTGAAATCAAGATGAAATAAACAATTTAAGAAAATATGTAGAGAAGTAAAAGTAAAGTTCTCCAAAAACAAACAAATAAACAAAAAAAAACCCCACAAAAAAACACAAAGCAAAAAATAAAAACCCATGGCCAGATAGATTCAGTATTGAATTCCTATCAGATCTTCAAGGAAAAACTAATACCAATACGCCTCATGTTATTACACACAATAGAAACTTAAGGGACATTTCTATATTCTTCTTACAAAGCCACTATTACCCTGACAGCACACAAATATTCAATAAAATTTTTAGACCAATACCCACTATGAACGTAAATGCCAAAATAAAAACTCAATAAAGTAACTGCAAACTATACAATTCAAGAACACAACAAAAAGATCATCCATTAAAGTCTTCATTCCAGAGACGAAGGGATAGTTCATCATATATATAAGTCAGTAAATGAAATCTACCACATGAGTAGACTCAAAGACAAAAAATCACATGAACACTTCATTTAGATGCAGAAAGGTCTTTGATGATATCTGATCTTCCTTCATGATAAAAGTCCTAGAGACTAGGGATGTAAGAAACATTTCTCAACATAATATAACAATCTCATAGCCAATATCATCCTAAAAGGAGAGAAAGTCGAAATATTTCTGCTAAAATCAGGAACAAGACAAAGATGTCCACAATTTCAGGACGTATCCAATGCAGTACTTAAAATCAATTAATGCTTTCTTTTTTTACATTTCTCTGTTTTTTTTAAAGTTTTGAGATTATAATTATAATATTTCTACTTTCCCTTTCTTCCCTCCAAACTTTCCCATATACCCCTTCCAACTCTCCTCAAAATTCACACCTCTTTTTTCACTAATAATCACTTCATGCCTGCATGTATTTGCATATATATTTCTAAATATTACCTGTTAGTCTTTTCGTGATGCTGAAAAAAAAAAAGCAAAGATAGATATAATAATGGTAGGCGGGAAAGAGAAAAAGGGGAACGTTGAGAGAGAGGAGGATTTTATTTCTAGTTCAGCTACTTAAAAGTTGGCTTTCCCTTAGATAATTGCTCAGAAATACATCGTAGGAGAGATGACATCTCTGTCTATTGCAACTAAATTTTAAAAGATGTGCTTGCAGTAAAAATTACCAAACTTACACATTTACTTTGGATGAACTGTTAATTGGAAATTTTAGGGAAAAAAACGAATGTAATAGTCAGACTTCTCACTATTTTGCTTTGACACCTGCCAGAAAACCAGGCAGGCTGCCTACAGATATTCTCTTTTCCCCTAGATCCAATCCCCTAGTCGCATTCTCAGCTCTGCATCACAACACCAGTGGCAGCCTTCCCTTCCCCACTTTTCTCCTGTGGATCCCACATGTCTTCCTCTCCTACCCTCCCTGCATGCACCCATTGCTTTATCCCAGCAGGGGCTCTCTGCTAACCCACAGACCACTCCTGCCAGGGAAGCAGGTAGGCTGTCTGTAGGCTGCCCAGCTGTCTTGCCAAGCAGCCCTGAATATTCCGACTAGCTGAAGCACAAGAAAGAGACCTTAAACCACTGGTATGAAGATGACAGAGGTCCTTAAAGAAGAAAAGAATAAACCCCTTAAAGAAATTCAGGAGAATAAACTAACAATTGGAGGAAATGAATAAAATAATCACTTAAAGAAATCCAGGAAAACAGAAGCAAACAATGAAAGAGAACAAATAAAATTGTTCAAGATTTGAAAATGGAAATAGAATCAATGAAGAAAACAAAAGCTAAGGGAATTCTGGAAATGAAAAATTTAGGAATTCAAATAGGGACCAATGAGGCAAGCTTCACGAACAGAATACAAAAGATGAAAGAGAATCTCAGGCATTGAAGTTGAAAATACAGTAGAAGAAATGGATATATCAGTCAAATAAAATGTTAAATATAAAATTCTCCTGACATAAAACATCCAGGAGGTCTAGGAAATTATGAAAAGACCAAACCTGAGAATAATAGGAATAGAGAAAAAAGAAGAATCCCAGCTCAAAAGCCCAGAAAATATTTTCAAGAAATCAAAGAAGGAAATGTTGCAACCTAAAGAGATACCTATAAATGTACAAGTAACATACAGAACACCAAATAGATTGTACCAGAAAAAAAAATCCTCTTTTCACATGATAATCAAAAATAAATAAACAAGCATACAAAGCAAAGAACAGATATTAAAAGCTGCAAAGGAAAAAGACCAAGTAACATATAAAGGCAGACGTTTTAGAATGACGGCTGACTTCTGAGGGGAGACCCTAAAAGACAGAAGAAGTTGGACAGAAGTGCTACAGATTCTTAGAGACCACAGATGGCAGCGCAAACTACTACATCCAGCAAAACTTTCAATCACCATAGATGGAGAAAATATGATATTCCATTATAAAGCCAAATTTAAACAATATCTAGAAAACTAGCCCTACAGAAGGTGCTAGAAGATAAGCTCCGAGGTGTTAACTAAGGAGGTTAATTACATCATGGAAACACAGGGAATAAATTATCTCCAACAAAATGGAAAACACACACACACTACCACCACACCACCAACAATAAAATAACAGGAATCAACAATCATTGGTCATTGAGCGCTCTCAATATCAACAGTCTCAAGGCCCCAATTAAAAGATACAGTTAACAGAATGGATGCAAAAACAGGATCCACCCTTCTGCTGCATCCAAGAAACACATCAAGGATAGCAATAATCTCAGGGTACAAGGTTGGAAAAAATATTCCAAACTAATGAACCTTAGAAGCAAGCAAATGTAGCCATTTAATATCTGACAAAATACACTTCAATCAAAAACTAATAGAAAGAGATAAGGAATGGCACTACATACCCAGCAAAATAAAACTCTATCAAAGATGACATTTCAGTTCTTAACACATATTCCCCAAACACAAAGGCAACCAAGATTATAAAAGAAACACTACTACAGCTTAAATCACATATTGACCACTAGTGGGAGACTTCAGTACCTCACTCCCCAATGGACAGGTCATTGAGACAAAAACTAAACACAGAAATACTGGAGTTAACAGATGTTATAAACCAAATAGACCATACAGATACTTACAAAACTTTTCTCCCAAACACAAAATAATATACCTTCTCTGAACCTCATAGAGCTATCTCCAAAATTGATCACATACTCCACACAAAACAAGTTTGAACAAATACAAGAAAACTGAAATAACCCCCTGCATCAATTTAGTTGTTGGGGTTTCATGGAAATCCCTAAACAGTAAAGGCGGTTGCTAAGACAATGGTTGCTCTCTGCAAATGTGCAGAGAGACTGCATTGCTGAGAACATCTCCCCCACAACTCACTGAACAAGGAGAAGTTCAGCTGGTGCCTACAACGAGCCTTTACCCCTAGTGTCTTTGGTGTGTGAAGATACTCTGCAGGCTACCAAAGGAGAAATGTAAACACCATCCAAGCCACAAAGCCTTTGATTTACAATCTGTCCTCCTCGCAAGATATGCTAAAGTAACAGTGAGCACAGAAATCAGGAGAGTAGCCAAACTTAAGGCCTATTCCACTAGAGGGAATCCATACTTGACACTGACAGGGTGACCCAGAACCAGAGACTAGATAGCCCAGGGTCCTAGGATAAAACCAAGCAATATTTTTCTTAAAAAGTAAATAAATAAATTATCAATAAAATACCTCCTAATGATGTTCTGCTATACTTATAGAATGGTGCCTTATTCAGTCATCACCAGAGAAGCTTCCTCCTGCTGCTGAGGCAGACAAAAGCAGAGACACACAACCAGACTCTATGTGGGGAGAGAGTCTGAACACACAGATCTAAATGGGATGTTCTCATTAAATCTTTCCCCACAAAGCTCAAGGAACCCTGCAGAAAAGAAGGCAGAAGAGTGTAGCCCAGAAGGGATGAAGGGCAGCAGGAGAACAAGGCCCTCTGAATCAACCAAGCAAATCTTATTTGAACTCCCAGAGTCTGAAGCAGCAAGCACAGAGCACCAGTCCTCTGAAATTATATCAGTGTTCAGTTTAGTATTTTTATGGGGCTCCTGAGTGTGTGAACGAGTGGGTCTCTGATTCTTGTGGCTGCTTTCTTGGGATTCTTTTCTTTATGTGGGGTTGCCTTTCCCAGACTCAATATGATGGCTCTTGCTTAATCTTAAATTTTATGTTGTCATGATTATTTGTTATCTCTTAGAAGTCAGTTCTTTTCTAATGAGAGACAGGAAGGGAGTATTTCTGGGGAAAGGAGGGGGTGGGGAGGAACCGGAAGGAGTAGGAGGGGAGACTGTATTCAGAATATATTGTATGAGAAAAGAATATATTTTTAATAAAAAGAAAAAAAATGTAATTGCTTTACACCAACATTTCTCCTAGTAGCCTTCCTGAGGAAGCAAATGAATGTGGGCTGCAGTCCCAGAGGCTACAGAACCAGGCCTGTGCTTTCATTCACTCTTTGCTCCGCACAGAATCTCTTGACCTACAAAAACAAACCGGTGGTGTAGGGCTCTAACAGGCCCAAGCCTGGCAGACATGGCCTCTGCCCCTGAGAAGAAAGAGCTCAGAAGAGTCCAAACATGGCGCCAGCAGAACCTGCCCTGTCTCCTTCCCCCCCCTTACTAAACCTTAGGTCACACTGCGAAAGCTAGCCACCGAGGTCAATTCCCTTATTTGGCAATTAACTCAGTTCTGAAACTGAACACCAAGGCCCCTTCCTCAGCCTACCAGAGTCCAGCAATCAAAAATCCCCCACTGAATACTCTAATTAGCACGCCCAGTCATGACCCACCACCTTATGCTGACTTATTCTCTCTTTCGCCTGGTTAAAAGTACACATGCAACGATTTTTTTTTTTTTTGCTGTTCCTGCGTCAACTCAGAAACAGCCACTATTGCTTTCTGTGCTTAATCAAAGATCTCTTTGTGCTAAAAATCGGTGTTTGGGTGGGGTCCGTGCATAATCTGGGGTCCTGTTGGAGGGAGCACCCCAAAGTGTGCAAAATTCCCTTCAAGTGGATCATTCTTTTTCCAACACAAAACACAGATTTCTGTACTGAAGTCACTACTTTGTAACTGTACCGTTTCCTCTCTCCTCTGCCACGTGAACACACCCTGCCAGTACCCAACCTCAGCTACTTGCTTTGTCTCACCAGCGGTGGCTTCCCTGTCCGTGCTACACCGCTGTAAGAGTGCATTAGTGTATTAGTTAGCTGTCTGTTGGTGTAATAAGATGTGACCTGCGCAAGAGTTTGTCTTACAAAATCCTTACTGGTGACGACAGATTGGTAAGCAGGCCGCCAGAGAAGGAAGCTGACAGATCACAGTTCTAACTACAGGTGTGAGCAGAAAGCGAGCTGGAGATGCGGTAAGGCTTTACATTCTCCAATCCTGTCCCACGTGATGCACTTCCTGCAGCAAGACCTTCATTCACCAAACAGCACCACTAACCAGGGACCATGTCAAAAGTCCTGAGTCCACTGGGGACATCCACCATCCAAACCGCCATATCCCACTATGTTTCCCAGAGGCTTGAGGCCAAATCATACTACAAATGTGTTTAGTCCAACTTCAAAAGTCCTCATGGTCTTTAAAAGTGTCAGTATCATATAAATGTCCAAAGTCTTACTTGAGACTCAAGGCAGTCTCTTAATTGTAACTCCTGTAAAATCAAAAAAGCAAATTATATAACTATTAAATATTATAAATATAACACATTATGTATATATAATATATACACTATATAATGGTACAAAGTACAGCAGGGCAAGTACCAAATCCTTTAGTTCCATGTCTAGTATCTTGTTGTGGAAGTTTATTTTTAGTTGTGTTTAAAATAATAGTTTTTATGCACTGTTGGGAAAAGGGATGCGTAGGCCTTGGAATTTTCTATTGTCTGCAGGTGCTGGATTTCTGTGGGAGATGTTTAATTGCTTATGATCTACACCTGAGGAGTTCCGAATAAATGAAACTCCTGAGCTCAGATGTTTGAGGTTCCACTGTCGATTGACTATGGATCTGGGCAGGACAATGGTTCCCTCTGCTGAGGTCTGCCAGGGTTTGAATCTATGAATATGCCTCCTTATTGTCCTTGGTGAGCCATGTAACAACATACAGCTACATTAACTGGTACTTTGATATCAAAGGGCTTAACTAACTCTGCCCTCCAGCTTTGCTGCTGGCAACACAAATGCCTCTCTTGGCCTGTTTCCACTCTCTGGAGGCAAATCACCTTGGCAGATAGATATTCCATGACCCTGTCCCTACTGCATCCGGGCCATATTTTCACAGCTTCATCTCACAGCTTCTTTGTGCTTCCTGTCCACTCAGATCCTTTTCATGGGAAATGCCTGGCCTCAACAGCTCTCTGAAAAAACACACACACATACACCATGTAGAAGACACATTGGAGTTCCACCACCATCTTGTTCCAAAGTGTCTTCTACACGGTGCTGGATGAAATAGTGAAGAAGTCATGCTGTGCGTGTGTGTGTGTGTGTGTGTGTGTGCTGGAGCGAAGAGTACATCTTTCCTGGCATTAACAATTCAGCTTCTCTTCCAACAGATGGCTTGTCAGTAACGCGCATTGGAGTGCACATTTTGTATTTCTTGTGTGCTACTTGCTCTTTTCATTGTAGGTCTGAGTAAGAGTCATCAATCACAGCCATGCCACAGAGTCCACCTGATGTTGTCTTTAAAGTTATGCCAGCAAGGAAATTAGTAAATTACTTTTTAAATTTAGGATCAGGTGAGTTCTTAGGCTAAGAGTCAAAGGTACCTAGATTCTTTGCCAAAATATCGGAATGGCCTCTAGCCCAGTTGCTGTTAAATCCCTTGCTTCCTTTTGAAACCTCTGGAGCTGCGTCTCCACACTCCAAGTTACGCTTAGCATTGCTTTTTTTTTTGGGGGGGGGGTCCTACTAAAAATAGCCCTTTAAGCTCTGCTTACAGCATTCAATATCTTTTCTAATCCGGAGTTCCAAACTCTTCCATATTCCTTCAGAAACCGACACGATCATGTTCTTCACAGCCAAATCCTGTCACTCTCTGGTATCAACCCCCAATCTACTTACTAACCTGCTGCTGTGGTAAACTACCACGGATGTGGGAACTTACAGGAAATCAATAACAACAACAACACGGTTTCTTATTTTGGCTTACGGTTCTGAAGGTTAAAGTCCTTAATGGTGGAGACAGTGTGGCAGGCAGCAGCTGGAACGGGAAGCTTCCAGATCACCTGCTTAACTGCAAGCATGAACCAGAGAGAGAACTGAAAGTGGGAGAAGGCTTTAGACTCTCAAAGCCAGCTACCCCATCCAGCAAGATAGTATCTCCTTATAAACATCCCAAACACTAGCACCAACTGGGAACCAAGTATTCAAGTTCCTGAGCCTATAAGAGGCACTTCTTATTCAAACCAGAACAACTAATCAGTACTTACTTGTACACTCATCTTCCACAGGATTCATATTTTATGTACAATTGCCAACTCCCTGTTGGTCAATAACCCCTAACACTTCAACACTCATCACCTGACACAATGCTGTGAGCACTTGAGCTGCTTCTCAGTTTAGTTACTAGTGAAAACAACTCATATAATGATGTGTATAATAGAACGATGTACATTCTGCAAGGACTGACTTCTGCCGCCTGCTACCCAATGTGCGAGGATCCGTTATTACAAGCAAGTGCTAAGGCGAGCTTCCTCTGCATCTTTTACTTAAGTTCTATCAGCATCTCACAGATGTAGGTCTTTCCTGGTGTTTCGCCAATAAGCAGAATGAAAATGTAGATTGCATATAAGAATGGTTATAATGAATTAATAATGGGATAAACCCTGGTATAAGCCCATGACTTCCACTTGTTCGGTTCTCTATGGTCTTTGCATCGTTTTATTTGCATAGTTTATGACACGGATTCAACTGACAGATGAGAACATGGAGTTCCATGAGGTTAAGTAACTTAACCCCCCCGAGGCTTAGCAAGGTTTCAAGCCTCAGGTTTTCTCCTCTTCAAATATCCTTAACTTCTGCAGCAGCTGGAAAAAGTACAAAGTACCATGCTATATTAGAATATGGTTTTATAAAACTTAAATTCCAGTACCTGTTTTATGTAAGAGTTACCATATTCAGAAGGAAAGAGTAAATACATAAGACTAATTGATCTACTTCAACTAATTAATGGGTACTATTTCACCATTAATTTCTGTGTCTGGCAAACAGACATGCCAATGTGTAGAGTCTTTCATTTCAACTGGTTGTAGTTGGTCAGTGTTAGATCCCGACTGGACTGCCAGGTTCCCAGCCATGACCAGGACCTGGGGGCTCGAAGCCTCCGCAAGGAGCACATCTGGACCCTTTCAGGTAAAGGGAAGGGTCTCTTCAGAGAAATACTACATTTTAAAGGGAAGATTTCTTTTTTCTCTCTTCAGAGCATTTTTAAATCTTGGCACTAAAGAGGGAAAAAAAGGTATGTTTTTTTCTTTGAAATATTGGCTTTTTCTGTGAAGACCACCCTCTCCCCAAGCCTTGGAAACTTCAAACAGCCTGACCGAGAAGTCAGAATTCCTTGGGTTGAAGGTGCTGTTATCTTGAAAGCTGCTACAGGCTATAAGCTGTTAGAGGGTCCTGGAGCTCAAAGTCTTTTTATATTCATTTTTAATAAGCTAAATGAAAAGTGGGAAAGAATTCTGAAGGATGTGTATAAATGCATGCATATGGGTATGTCTGTGCACATCATATCTTTAATAATGCAAATATATAATATTTAATTAAATATACACCTGATAAACTAACATCTGCTTTAAAAAAAGAAACTTTAAATGCTAGTGTAAATTTTATTTGAAAAAATTGTGATTAAGCTTTTTAACTAAATATATTCTTACAGCAAATTTCCCATGAAGTTTTAATTAGATTTTATACTTTTCACTCTCTTCTTATTCAGCTCGCATTTCACTCCTTCATAAGGATTTGACATAATTCCCATGTGTTTCTCTCACTTGATATTATGGGTTAAATACATTGATATGCAATAATTAAAAGACAAGAATCCAAAGTCATTGACTAGGTGAATATGAATAGGTTGTTCTCTATTTTTGTGCATCCTACCCTGGGGAAACCTTCCATCTCCCCTTGGTGCATGGCATTGTTATTCGTGATTTCTGCAAAATCTTGAACTGTCCGTGTACATTTTCATTTATATTCTGATGTCTAAATACACACAGAGGGAACCATTCCAAGTACGTTCTTGGGAATAGAGCTGACAGTCCTGGAAGCACTCTTAACTTCTAACTCTTACTCTAACTATGAAATCCCACACAAGTGTGATGAAGAGAACTTTTCCTCAGAAATATCCCCATACTTTTTGATCTACAGATTGTTTTTCTGCTTCATAGTATTCCTGAGTGAACCGACCAAACCGTTCAGATATAATCATAAAGAAGGCCCAGGAGCCAAGCGTCCACAGGTGACCCTTGACAAAGGATAGTGGTGGCCTGGTGGATAAATCTAACCCTCTCACGTTGCTCAGGTGAACAAATCACAGCTGCATCTCGCATGTTTAGAGGCCCCAGCTGAGCAGAGCTTCCAGATGCCCCAGCAGTGACCAGCTTGACCTGCTCTTGGCTTGGCTTTTCCTACTTCTTGCACCATTTATGCCAGTGGGTTTCAAATGGGTGAGGATGCTCTCAACTGTGCTCTGTCAGTCTGGTGTGCAGGATTTTGTCACAATGGCAGGAAAGAGCTTCAGTTGCTACAAATTGGAGGTGGAAGATGTTGACATCTAGTGGGTAAAGGCCAGAAATGCTGCGAGACATCCTACAAGATAAAGCACAACCAGAGAACTTTCCAGAGAACTCTAAAACTCAAATGCTCAGAGGGATTGAATTTGATGATGCCAGAAAACTTTTTATCCGATCTTGTTTCTTGGGATCCCTCACCACAATCCATTATTGACCTCAGCTTCTGCTTTCTCTCTTGCCAGTGTCTAGTAGAGAGCCATCCCATTCAGTGGGAGAAGCTGGTGGGCCGACTGGGGTGGGGGTTAGGGCTGGAGATGAGAAACACTATCAGCTTAGTTGAGTTGTTAAAAAGAAAACACGACTTGCCCTTTTAATTTAATGCAAACAGGTTTGAATCAAATTAAAATCTAATGACACTGGGGGGGCCTCTAAAAGTCAACGTCAGTGGCAGTTCACAGTGAATGATTTTCACACTAATTCAGCAATTTTACACCAAGTTTTCCATGAATGAATGATTCTTTTTTTTTTTATTAGATGAAAACTCCAAACTATATCTAGGATGAATAGTAACTTCTTTCTCTACGTTAGACCCTGAATTTTGTTTATTTATTTATTGTTTGTTTATTTATCCATTCATTCATTCATTCACTCATTGGAGGCAAGATTCTAGTTTGTTTCTTCCCAGCAATGTCTAGGTGGGATTTGAACGCATCGCACACATGGACTGTGCCCTTGATCACTAACGTGCTGTCATTTCTAAGAAATGTGGAAGGGCTGACAGATACAACGTAAGTTATTTTACCATTTAAAAGTAACAGTCTTTTGTCATTACTAAAGAAACATTTTACATTTTTATAACACTTGATGTGTTTAGAAGTTTATTTTAGTAAATTTTAATGAATTGAATATTATCCAGTCACACCTTATGCGAAGTATGTTTGTTTCTAACTCTCAAGAAGCAAAACAGCAAATGAGTTTTTACAAGGAATATCATTGCTCTTACATTCAATTTAAATCTGAGTTATTAAGCTTCCTCTCAATGTATAAAACCAGACAAATGAAACAAAACTATGGATTTGTTATGGCCAAATGATTCTAGTGTTTCAACTACGCCCTAGGAAGAGAGGTGCCCTCTTGTTCTGTTACAGATCAAAACGACAGTGAAAATAAGAAGGTTCTCGCTTAAAAAAAAAACTTATTTATTTTTGTATATGAGTGCTCTGTCTACACGTGCACCCATGCACCAGAAGAAGGCGTCATTGTCGATGGTGGTGAGCCTCTGTGTGATTGCTGGGAGTTGAACTCAGGACCCCTGGAAGAGCAGCCAGTGCTCTTAATCACTGAGCCATCTCTGCAGCCCAACTCTTATTTTCTTTGTTATCAAATTTGAGTTCAAATTTAAAAGTATATAGTCCAACTAAATTAAATCCCTCATTTCTAAAGTCAAAATATTTGACCTGAGGAGATATTGGTGAAAGGTACTCATTTCAGTTAGAGGAGAGATAAGCTCTGGAGATCCCCTGCGAACACGATGGTTGTAGATGGCAGTGATATAATCTGGGAAATTGCTGTGAGACTCCACCTTCAATGCTTTTGTCACACACACAGTGGCTGAGGGAGATGATAAGCATGATAATTATATTAATACTGAAACATCACATTGGACTGGAGTATAGCTCAGTCAAAGAGTACTTGTCTAGTATGCACTGGGACCTAAATTTAGTTCTCAGTACTTCAAAAATCACATTACAAATCAAAAAAATATATTTTTTTAAATTCTCAAATTACATCTTAATAAAGAATTTAAAAGAAGTGAACAATTATTGAAGGTCTCTGTGGGAAGAGCCATCATTTGTAATTAGTAGATTGCCGTTTCCCCTGAAGATAATCTTCCTTTATTATTGCTTTATACTTCCATTGTTATTATCCAGAAGTCAATCGTAGCGTAGGATTCACACATAGCAAGCAAGTAGATGAAGAATGCAAGAATGTGGTCCTCCTGCTTACAGTTGATCTTCTCAAAGTAACCCCTCAGGAGAGCGTCTAACTTCATTACCCTTCCGTTGTCTATAGCCTTGAGTTCATTCTCCAAAACCATTAGAAAATATTAAAAGTATCGATGTCTCCAAAAATATCTTGTGAAGGGAGGAAAAGAATAGCTTAGAAGATTGCAAAAGCTTTACTAATTTAACCTTTTTTTTAAAAAAAAAAACATTAAAATTGAATACAGAGCAACTCAGCCCCTGGTTTTCTTGCTCTAAGTTTTCTTTATGTTTAGCACAGTATACCAAAGACTTGTTGACGATGACTACGGACCTACAGTTTTAACTTTTGCTACTCATATTCCTTGAGATACACTAGGATGCTGAATGAGAGTCTACATTTATGCAAAATATTAGCAGGGCTTTCTATATTAAAGATGTGCTTTATTAATCTTAATAAATCATCATTTGTTGAGACGTTTCTGACTGCTTCTCAAGTAAAATGGGGCTTGACTGTGCAGTAACAGTGTTTATGTCATGCTTCGGTTGTTTAAGGTGAGGCTCTGAGTAGCTCTATTGCTTTTGTTTATATAGGTAAGCCCAATCTGTGCATTGGAGATGATTGATGAACTGCAGTCCCACTTGGAGTGTTTGTCATCATTCATGTGCTGAAGTGACATTTCTTTATGTATTTTGGCATAAACATATGCAACTACTGGCAAAGCATTTGACCCTAGAGTCTGAACTATTTGTCATTCTAATCTTTTTTCCCCAAAGTCAGGAAAGTTACTGTATATTCTATCTTCATGCACATTGCTAATTATTCAACAGACAGTAAAATATAGTCTTGAGACTAGGATTGCACAGATTGCTGAACGTGTGATCTTCATTTCTTAAGCCAGACAGATACTCTGCAGAAAAATAGAATTGAGAAACACGTAAATGTCAAGGAAGACAGCTATATTGAACTATATTAGCCTTTCAGGACAGTCTTTAGGTAGAAGAGAAAAAGGAAGGAGAGAAGGAAGAAAGGAAGGAAGGAAGGAAGGAAGGAAGGAAGGAAGGAAGGAAGGAAGAAGGAAGGAAGGAAGGAAGGAAGGAAGGAAGGAAGGAAGGAAGGAAGGAAGGAAGGAAGGAAAAGAGAAAGACTGAATAAAGGAAGGAAAGAAGAAATGAATGATGCAAGGAAGAGAAGGAGGAAAAAGAAAGATCTGCAATTTAGTAACTAAAATGGAGAGTTAAAGATCAAGCAAAATACTTTAAGCATAACTCCCTTTCAATATAATTTTTATAACGTATCTTACTTAAAAAGCAACTAAGAATAATACATATAATATAGACAGAGACGAATGTAAAACCTCCTAACTTCCAGGCTTGAAGTTTACACTCTATGTCGCGTTGCTTGGACACTTCTGATTATTAATTGGTAAAAACGCCAAGAAAATAATTAAAGTGGAAAGACTTTTCTGAGAAAAGAAGCCATATCTCCTCTGGAGAACTCGCCTATATTTGCATCCCCATGGAGGCTGAATGAATACATGGAGAGAGAGTTAACTAACTTCTAAACAGTTCATGGGAGAAACCAAAGTGATGTAATTTCCTGATGATGAAGCTCACTGAAGATGCAAATGGTTAAAACTCGTTGGAAAGCTGCAGATTATGATTCTATAGAGGATGATGCATTACCGTTCTTAAGATGAGCGCTAATAAGAAGGAAGATAGTATTGTCAAGTTTACGTCAAAAAAGGTTTTCTCTACACAAATTAACTGTAACTATTGAACTATAGGATAGTTCATAAAACAAGAACAGGTTGAGCTGAAAGATTTTAAGTGTTCAATTACGGTGAACATCAGAACCAGTCTGGTTTGCTGCTATAAAACAGGTTTCCTTAGTCCAACTTGGGGTGTTTAGCAAAGTGAGAGGACTTAAAGAGGAGACATTCCAATAGCAACAAATCGATCCTGGGATCTAAGTATAGATAGATTTGCCACATATAAATTAAACATTGATTCGTAGAAGGAGTTGTCAGGTTCTTTGTTGTTGTTGTCTGGTGTGTTGAAATCTTGTTACTGGAAAAATATGTGTTCCCCTATCTGGGAGCGGGATGTACTTTCCCAAGAGAGAGCAAGTACTGCAGAGAAAGAAAAGAGGTCTAGCAAGAGGGGAGAGAATAGAAGGGGATAGGAGATGCATAAGGTAAAAATACAGGACACGCTTGAATTAAAGGGACATTCACCCCCTTCACACAAAATTTAAAAAACAGCAACCCAAATAACCAGAAACCAGAAGGTTTGGGAAACACTCTGCAACTGTTCCTTACTCTCGTTCCTCCATGACAAGGATGGAAATATTCCAAAAATGGCTATGCTAGCATCCTGGCCTTTAGAACAGGTAGTTGCTGAGGTCCTTCCTCACCAAGAGTTCAGCGGCCAGTGAGGGAGAGGCAAAGCAGACAAAATAATAATAAGACCACAGCTCTTATGGAAGGGACACGCTTCTCTCTTTAACCCTTCTGTCACTTCCTCGACTCCTAGTTCTACTTCTCCTGTTGGTCCATCTCTTCTGTTCCTCTGCTGTTACTTTTCCTACTCTTTACTCTCTATTTGTTTGCCCATGTATCTTATATATATTTTTAGACAAAGCCCCTCATTACATTCATTACATCGCATTACAATCCCATCTTAATCATAAACTTAAACTTCACATAATGATTACAAGTTTTGCATTTCAGTGATTACAAGTTCCATATTTTTTAAAAACAAGTTATCTTAAAACCCACACCTGAACACCTAGTTTTCCATACATATATATATATATATTCGACAGTGTATCTATATCCTAGAAGCAATAGTTTTTCCATTATAAATTAACAGAGTTTTGGCAAGCCAATTACTTTCACAGCCAATTAATTTCACAGCCAGCTTCTATTGTAATTGGCAGGTTGTTAGGGAACCAGTACACATCACAGTATCCTAACATACACAATTCTTATTTGTTAACACAGTGAAACAAGAACAGCTCTAGATCCCCAAGGCATACCTCAAACTAATCAGTAAACTTTTGATTATAGAAACCAGGAAAGAGTCAATTTTATTTGTGGTCGAGGAAGTACAAGCCCAACACTGGGCACAAAAAGTCATTAGTTATTACTTGATCATGGGTCTGTTTTTCATAGGTGAAACTCATGGGCCCTAACGATTAAGCTTTCTTTGTCCTAGCTTTCCTAACCCTGACCAAACAGGTCCCTAGCAAAAAGAAGTTTTCTTCTTAAGTTACTGATTCTAAGGCAGCTGGCAAAACATCCTAATTTAACCTTGTAACTGTATGTAAAAAACACCTACTCTTTTTAACTTTACATGTTTTTTAGCTATTCTTTCTGGAGTTTCAGTAGAGTCACCAATTCAACTGAGTGGCACTGCCTTGCCCAGTTGGCATTGCTCGAGGGAAAATCATCACCATTGTTATGTGTGCCAGCAACACTGCCCAGTGAGGGGTTAGAGACCCCATAGAACTTTCCTACCACAAGAGAGATAGGGAGACCATGGTAGCGACAAGCATGATAAGGCCCAGCAGAGCAAAGGGCATTCAGGAGACAGTCTCTTGGAAGGCCAAGGTAAAATCCTACTGTTGCCTTTCTAAAGAGTAGGCTGCCTCCTGAGGCTCCAATGCTGGCTGCTGTTCCCCTGCAGGGCTCCCAGCAGTTAGGAGAGAAGGTCCTTTACCCACCCAAAATGCTCATAGAGCATGAACATGAAGGAAATCATTACTGCCAGATGTCCAGATGTGGGAATTATTTATTATGCCAAGACAATACAGTTGTTGATTGGAATCCTAAAGATTTAAGAAACTTCTGTAAATTAGAAAAAACATATTAATATACTCCCCAGAAACTCATTTTGCATTTCTCTCTGTCAGATAAATTTGTTTCACTGGAGAATTATTAAATATTTAACCCTCTGCCAGGTGATACTGAAAAGAACCCAAAAGCATATACCACAATTCCGACTTCAAAATTTCTTAGATGTTAGTTATTACGTACAAATTTTGCTAAAACATTTCTAAAAGTACTGAAACATGCACTAAAATAATGTATAAATTTAGTAATGTATGTGAACTGTAATTAAAAACAAAATTCCATTAGTCACAAAGGATGGTGTGGCTATTTAACGTTTCTACTTCTAACACACACATTGCGCTAGCTGTACTTTAACAAGCATCCAATATTTAGGTGCAGCCGTTGTGATTAAATTCCATGCTAACCCTTTTCATATTTCACCCCCATCTTAGCCTTATCTCCTTATTGTAAAGTAGACATTATAGCTCCCTTGCCGTGCGTGTTCAAACTCTGGATGAGGTTTGTGATTTATGAATAGTGAGTTGGTAATCCACCCACTCAATGTCAGCTGGATTATGTCCACTCCTCTTTCCTGTATGTCACCTTGGCCTAGAGCACAGAATTTCCCTGTGGCGGCATGAGAAGACTGTGAGACACCGGGGCTTGTGAGGACTGAGGACCCGGAAATCTTTTCTCAGGTCTTCCTTTGATTCCTTTCTGGCATGTTGTTTGTTTATCGCTGTTGCACTTGTACTTTCGAAAATTTATTCCTGGCTTGTTCTGATAAGTATGGGAGCAATACGAGAACCTGCAATGCTCTCTTCTCTCGGTTTCCTGCCTGCTGTCAGGGATGACAAGACCCATTTCCATAAACAGTAGCATTCAAAAAAATCAGGGAAGTTACATTTCTCTTTTAAGTCCTATCTCTAAAAACAAAAAAAGGTTTCTTCTGGGTTTTACAGGGTTCTAATTTGCATGAATCAAAAGATTGACATTAAAATAAGTAATGCATTCAAGAGTAAGATGGATAGACAAAAGAACACAGTTCAATACTTCATGACCATGGATGAAAGAGGCCAACTATTAGGTTTGTTATAAGACAGCATTAAAAAATCTTTTTGATTTTTGTCTCAACTGTAAGAAGTGGAAGTAGTAGGAATATAATGTGCAGCATAGAGTCAAGGTTACCAGCCTTTTTCCCTTTGTGGATGTGAATGGAGCATCCCAAAAGAATGTGAAGCCTAGCTTTAAAATGTCTGTGGTGACATCTTTATTAAAATGACCATATTCTTCTGCCTTTTCTGATGGTCTTATCAGTTCATATTCTCCCCTTTTCTTGGTTCTAAACTCTAATCACACAATCTAGTCCCCAAGGATCCTCTTTTAATTGGTAACCTGTTTAATGAATTGATCTAGTGGTGAAATTATTATCGGAAGTCATAGGGGTACGTATGACGGTATACACACAGCTGTGCACAGTTTCCAAAGCAACTTGTTCTCTCAGGTTTCAACTTGTTTAATTTCTGCTAAGTATACATAATAAAAAATAATAAATAAAAATAAAAAATAAAATATTTTTAATATGTTAATATTTAAAATAATATTTAATAATAAAATAATAAAAATGATAAATATACTGATGTTTAGATTGGTTCGTTTACCGTTATTAATACAACAGATATTTGTCACATGGATAGTTTACATCAGGCCTCTTTTTAGGAGTTGTGGACTGAAAGATTAAATAAACCATTTGCACTGTTCCATAAAGCTGATGTTCCAGCAGGGAAAGCTTGACAATAAAGAAGACACTAGGATAGTCTTGGAAGTAGCTGTTCATTATATCTACCAAAAATGTAATGGACTAGAGGATGCAGACAGCATTTGCAATAGTAAGCATTGCAGAGAGACCTCTATAGCATACACTTGTCGGGAGAAGCTTGCAACTGAGAGGTAAGACTGGGCACCAAAATGACCGTTCACAATATGGCCAAGGGTTCTTCTTATTGAAGAATTTTTCTCTCAGTGTCTTCTGTCCTTGTTTCTTTTCTCCCTTACGCTGCTGCATAGGAAATGCAATCCTTTGTTTTCTCGGATTTTTATTACCGGTACAAACCCTCCAGATGACAACAGTTCTCTCCAAAGATTAGGACTGCGGTATGCCATCACATCTATGTTGGAAACTCTATCCAGATAATCTCAGAGTTATGTTTTTTGCCATCAGATAGTTACTTTTACGTATTTTCCCTTGAATTAAGAGAGGCTTCATCTTTCTCTACAGAAATGATTTATCAGCTGGCTTTCCTCTAAATTAATAAGCCAATTCAGTGGAGATGAAAGAATTTCTGTAAGATAAACACAGGGAAAAATAAGAAGAAATTGACAGCCTAGTGAAACAAACAAAAAAGTATAATCATTAAAGCAAAGCTTTAAAAAAAAACTTGCAAGGTTGCCTCTTTGAAAACCTACTCTCTTGTCACAGATCTGTGGCTTTACTATAGGAAACCCTCCTGCAGCGACACAGTTCCAGGGCAGGCACACAAGGACAACCATGTAAGTCCACATTCCCTTTCATCTTAAAACCAGGGAGGTAAACAAGTAGCCAAGATGCCTTGCTGCTTGTGTAGAGCTGGAGAGTGCCATCCTGTCTGGGAGAGCTCAGGCAGGCTACTTGACACAGTGGCTCAGTTTCTTCAAATGTAAATGGAGATAATGACCCTTACCTCATGGGGTTTTTATGAGGATTACCTAAGCTAATGTGCAGAAAGCACACACCACGGGGCCTGGCATGTGGTCAGCTCTCAGTAATTATGAGGTCTAATTATCAGTGTGGGCCATTTTCTCTTTCCTCTAGATCCGTTATCTGATGCACACCGAGGTATGAATAAGGAAGCACTTGAAAGAGAGGAAAACTGGGAGGGGGTGACTAATACATACCCCACAGCAATTATCACCAGCAAAACTTTGAACTTCCATTTTCCATGAAGTCCAGGGGATTGCCAATTATAGTAGTTGTATAAGTGTTTATCAAATCAAATGGAAGAATAACTCTATCTCCATGTGGATGAACAATGCCAGATGCTTTTAGCCATCTGAGTGCATGCTATGTTGTGTATCTGAATTGTGTTGTACTGCACATCTAAATGTATGATATATTGTGTATCTGAATGTGTATTGTATTGGGCGTGCAAGAAGATGCGAAGGCAGTCATCATTTAGGTCTCCCCACGGTGGGTTCCAAAAGATAATTACACTGCAGTTCTTGAATTTTCAGAGTGGCAGGAGGGAGAAACTAACAGCCTTGACAGAGACAGGCCAAGTGTGAGAGGTGCACTACCCTTCTTCGGAGAGGGTAACAATAATACTTGCTCAATATTATTTTGGTTTTCTAAAATAGTCAAAAGCTAAGAGTTACAGCAGAAACCATTCTGTTTCTCAAGTCTGGTACTGGGCTTTTGTCTGTTAGTATATGGCTCCCGTGAGGATCATTGTCAACCCACGACACAAAATTTCATCTAAGCTGTGTATATATTGCACATATTTACTTTTTTGTATTACGTAATTTTTGGTAATTACAAAATAATAATAAAGTTACCTGAGTTTTATCATACATCCTTGACATGACTTGTTCCTCATCCCATCCTTATCCTTCCTTATTGACCTCCATCCTTAAAGAACCCCTCCATTTCTCCACACTCCATTTTAATCGCCTGTATCCTAAGATACTCCTCTCTGGACACTCTGCCCAATGGTACCTTTTTACTCTCCTGGTTTCTGCAGGTACCCCAGGCTATAGCTCACATCAGAAGACTTGGGAGAACATTGCATTTTTTTTTTCCTTTCTTGGTCTTCAATTCCATATAATGCTTCCTTGTTCCATCTGCTACCTGCAAATTTCGTGATTGCATATTTCCTTACATTAAGTAGCATTCCGTGGTGTATATAAACCACATTTTCACTATCCATTCTTCTATGGAGGGATATTTAGGTCATCTCCATTCTTTAGCTATTACAAGAAAGCAACAATGAGAAAGGCTTATCTGTGGGGTAGGATGTTGCATTCTTTGGAGATATGTCAAGGAGTGTTATAGCTGGCTCATAGGGTAGGTTTACTTCTAGCTCTTTGAGTATCCTTCATTATGATTCGCAGAGGGGCTGTATCAGTGTGCATTCCCACAAGCGGCCAAAGAGTATTCCTCATTGCCCATAACTCCTCCAGCATCTGTTGTTAGTTGTTTTGTTGATCTTAGCCATTCTGACTAGTGCAAGAGGAAATCTCAAAGTTGTTTTAATTTGCATATTATTAATTGCTAAAGATGAAATCTCCATTCCGATTGCTGTTCAGGATAGTCCAAGTCACCCTCCAAACAATGCAGGCTATTGCTGTTATCCTTGGCTGCCTCTTGCCTTATCATTGAATATTTCACACAGTTTGAACCCAAGACCTAGAAGATTTGAAATTAATCTAACCTGAAAGCCTTCTCTTTGAGGTCTAGGTTTCTTAGTACCAGAAGATGCTGAAAAGCGGCCAAGACGTGAAAGCAATCAATAGTCCTACCCAACTATGAGCCACAACAAGGACCAGCAGAGCAAGAAATCACTAACTGTAAATAGTGGGCCTCATATCTTGACGGTAGCTAACAGCTATCAAATTGGACTTAAGACATACTCAACAGGAGGGAGATCATGCCTGGTGCTGGAAGCCTGACCCACTACCCAGGGCAAGCGAATTCACATATCTTAGAGGAGGACCTACTAATGCAGTTTACTAGACCAGAATAACTTTTAACTGCATTTTAAAACATATGCATATGCACACAGGAAAGTGTAGCTCTTGCCCCTCATCAAAGAAGCGTCTCTTTGCAGCAAGTAGGAATTAATATGCAAAGCCACAACTGGTCATTGCGTAGAGATCCACTGGCTGTCAGATGCATAGCCCTCGTGATTGTCTCTAACCTACATCTCTTGTATCTGAGGCTCAGGGAACATGCTGAGAGAGGGAGTAGAAAGATCCTAAGAATCAGAGGGCTAGAGATTGTGTCTCCTAGAAATGACATGGAAGATATATTGATACCTCAATAATCTGGCTGCTTAAACAAATTCTGAGCCATCACAATAGCCATGCTAACACGGAAGGGAGAAATCTCATGGTGTAGGATCCCCACCCTAGACAGAGAAATATGGGCAACTAGACCGATGAGAGGGGGAGAATCATTCTGTCTCAGGAACGAGCCCTCAGTTCTTTACCTGATACAAGGTGGTTAACCCTGAAATTATGTACAAACAAGCAACACTAAAAAGACTCAGCAAGACGTATTTATATATTTATGCGTATATATACATATATGTATATATACATACATACAGAGAGAGAGAGAGAGAAAGACTATCAATTTGAGATTTGAGAGGGGAGGGTATGGGAGAGGTTGGAGGGAGGGGTGATAGGAAAGGTCTGATAAAGGGATATGGATAGTGTTGGAGATTTTGTCTTATATAGATACTCTGGTATCTTTCTGCAAATTTTATGTCAAAAACTTTATTGGCTATGAATGAAGTCAACCTTCATATCCCAAAGTGGTGATGGACTTATTTTAGAAGGAATCAGGCTGACTGGATGATGGCATGGTTATTGAAGATTTTGAATAGATTGAAGTGCCTGTAACATGAGAAGAACTAGACAAGGCATAGGAGCTTGGGAAGGGAAAAGTGTGAGCTGTCTAGAAAGCTTCTCACTACAGGTCCAACAGTTCTAGGAAAGATAGAAAGAACATTGAGACAAACAAGTGCGTACCAATAAGGTCACCAGATAGCTGCCATGCCTCTGAGCAGACTGGACTTGGAGTCTGAGGATGCAGCATTCACCTGTTCACATACTAATCATTTACATAATCCATACACACACACAGACACACACACATATAAAACAACTATATATATATATATATATATATATATATATATATATACACACACACACACACACACACATACACACACGTATATAATAACTGTGCATATATACAGTTGTAAACCTTGCTTATATGCAAATATCTTCACATATATAATACAACTTATATATGTACATGTATATGTATATATGCATGTGTATATATATATATATATATATATATATATATATATACAGTTACAAACCTAATAAACCTCACTCACATGCATTTGGTGAGCAAGAAGAAATAACATTAGATTCAGAATATCCAGAATATCTTCTAGAATAGATGACTATCAAAGGCCTATCCCTTGCCTCCTGATGCATGCAAAATAATAGCACCTTAGACCTCGGTCACGCTAGGAAGTGAAGACTGGATGCCCTGGACTCTTTGACGATAGTTAGTACTCTGGCAGCTTCTGTCTATAAGCACTGCTTTGATTCCTTACCTAGTGTGAACTTATTGTTCATCAAGTTTATTGTAGTTATTGAATCTCAGCAAAATACCAAGCAAATTTTCCTTTTACATCACAAGTCAATATAAGGAGACCTTGGTTACCCCCCACGATGGGTAGAAATCAGAGGTTTTCGTAGTATTTCCAACATAATATCTTCTGAAACATCCATAGCCTGCACACACTTATAGACCCAAGAGTATTGTAGAAACGAATAAGGCAGAGTATTCTGTGTTGCCAAGCCTGCCTTCTTGGGGTACAGTTTAAGCCCATGCCATAGCAGTGAATAAAGTGTGCCTGAAAATTCAGACTTTGAAGTCAAAGTGCTTGTGCTCAAATTCTGAGCCTCTGCTAACTATGTGGGTACCTTTGGCCATGAAATAAATCTAGTCTAAGCTTTAGTTCTTCTTGGAAGTGCTAGGGAAGACAATGATCATTGCTACTGTAAGAATTAACCATAATAAAGCAAGGCCTTTTGTAAAGTAATTGCTCAATTCATGTTGTCATTTTGTTAGAGGTTAAACAACTGAAATTGAGATGAGGACAACAATTGTCTGAAGTCACAAGTCATCAAATGTCACACTTGAATCTGTATCCAGGTAGGATGGCAATCCTTATGTCTTTGCCAGTCTAAACAGAAAGACACATTCAAAAAACATCTGACCTTAATCTCAAAGAATCTGAAATGAAGTAGGCTTGGTTGCTCACATTTGTGATGGCAGCATTTAGAGGTGTCTGACAAGAGTCCAGGCATGAATCTGAGGCCAGTATGAGCTGAAAAGAGAGTTCCAGGCAAGCTTGAACTATCGACAGATCAACAAATAATCTCTGAGAAAAGAGTAAATGTAGGGGCTGGAGAGATGGTTCATCATCATTACCACTGTGCAGCTCTTCCAGAGGACCTAGGTTTGAATACCTGCACCCACATGGTGGTTCACAATCACCTGACACTCCAGTCTTAGGAAATACAGCACCCTTCCTGCCCTGCAGGCCCCAGGCATACACAATATATATGCAGATAGAGCAATAATACCCATGAACAACTTTTAAGTAAATGTAGCAATAATGTATCGTTGATTTGCAGTGAGGTTTTTTCTGCTGAAGTGAGATCTTTATTTACAGAAATAAAGCATTATTTAAAAGACAGTCGGCATCAAATACCTAACGTTTATCTAGATTTGCATTTCCATTTATAATGAAAATGGGAAGAAAAATAGGCCATATTATCACAATGTCAGTTTCAGTGGAGTAAGTGCAATCAGAGCAAATGGACATTGTAACAAGCCATTCACATATGTGTGACTGTCCCTGGACAGCAGTGACAGTAGGGAGCAGACAGGAGAAGTAATTGAATCTTTGGTAAAAAATCAAACACATGACTGTTAATTTCTTACTGTCTCTTGAGACTAATTTCTCTCATGGGATAATAAATGTATCAACTTCATAGAATTGCTATGAGTTTTACAAGTAGTTAATACATGAAAATTGATTAGAGAACTCATTAAATCTTCAATAAATTTATTCTTTAAGATTGCTATGATTAGCTTTATGACTTTGAGAAAGTTCTTATAAACTTTTTGAACTTCAATTCTCATATTTGTTCAAAGAGGAACTACCCTTCACTTTTTAAGTTCTCTGAAAAGTTTCCTGTGAAAAATCTAATAGTTTTTACTCCCCCAAAGAATGGAGTTGAAAACCCTGAATATCTTATAGTCAGTGGCACCCAAATGTCAGGCCACTAGGCAGATATGCACTTCCCCTTGAATGGAAGAAGACGGAACATTTTGTCCAATTCCAGATAGAGAAAATGTTGTTTTCTTCCCATTTCTCTCCTTTCATTCTGGGGTTCTAGAGCCCATGTTTCCATTGTGGTGGTGTGTGGATTTTCTTACACCTTTTCTCTTGAAACTGGACGTATTTGCTGGGTGGGTCTTTTCTTCTTGATTTGGGGAAAAATTTGACTCTTCTTTCCCAAGTCTTTGTTTTAGGATATTAAATCTGTGTGGCTGCTACCTGGCCACACAAGATAGCTTCACAACACAGAGGCTAGAAGACCAGGTTTCTTATGGATATGGCTTTAAACCTCCATGTCCAAGTTGATAATGTTGAGATCAACTGTAAAAACTGTTTGAAATTAAGTAATCAGTCCAATACTCGGCACTTGGCATAACCTCTATAGGGGTTCGTACTGCTTAGTTATAAGCATCAAAATTCTATATAATCTCTCTCTAAAATAGACGGTTTTAGAACATTGAAAAGCTGTATTAGTTAAATATTAATGAGGAGCATCCTCATATGAGACAATTGATTTTAAGATTTATCTTCCAGAAGATTGGTGACAAAATTCCTCCAAATAAGGAAACGTAGGATACAATTCTAAGGAAATTCCATTCAATATTAAGACTACTTCTGCAATACAGATTCACGGAGTAACACCATCCAAGGGTCATATACATAAAGCTTATAAAATGAGAAACTGAGGTTAAAGTGTCTCCACCCTTACAGAGATTCAAGGGAAGAGAATACAAGCATTCACTGTGCCGCAATTGTAAGATTTACTGTGGTTATTAAATATGAAATGTATAGGGAGAGATGACTATTTCTGTGTGCAGAGGGAGGTAAGGTCAGTATTCCCTCTTTCCCCCTAACTCTCTTGCACTTCCACAGAGCATTCCACTTGCTCTCCACGAACACACACAGTTACTAAGTTGGTCATCACTCCAAAGAGAAAAGACAATAAATCTTCTCTACCAGGTAAAAATTGACTTTGCAAATTAGTAACTATTAATAGCTATAGTCAGGATAGTCCTCATGCTTCCTACATTCAGGCCCTATGCTTATTAGTCTCTCCCTGTTGAGGAAAACTCATTTGTGTGCTTCCCATTCTTAGTATACAACACAGTGTTTGGTACCTAAGGGTGCTCTATTAGCCTATGTGACATGAATACATAATAATTTTACCTACATGAAGTCACTGAAGACCATCATATTTCCTTGCTATTTTTGAAATTATAACTTCATATTTATAATTATATTTACAGTCACACACACACACCCCAATTTATTTTTCCTGGGTACCTAGAGTTTATGTTCTTTGAATTATAACAAATAAACAAAGCACTTTGAAATGTTACTCAAATTCAGATTTTCTTGTATTCAAATTCCTTCGATATTTTAATCTTAAAATTGCTTCTACTTGGATATGAATATATTTGTCAAATGTCATTTTTATGTAGGTCATTACACTGTCCCTCTTTCCCTTAACTTTAATTATTATTGAGTTTTCCGGGGTCACTTTCATGCTTTTCATAAAGGAATACCGTATTTTCTTTCCTTTTCATCTCTTACAGCTCCCGGATCACCGCAGTTTTTCGAAAATAGCTGTAAATGATGCAGTTAGCATGCTTGCCAGTTTCTTTCATCCCGCGGATAGAAGGTGCCTCATCTGGACCTGCTGGTTCGTAGACGTGCCGGCTTTCCAAGGATTCACTTCGCCTGCTTTCGTAGATGGCTGTTCTTACAAGACCCTCATTACCTCCTGATTGCTCAATATTTTCTCCTTTTATTCCTTCCAAGGACAAATTTATAAGATAAGTTCGAGGCCCGAGATGTAAAAGTTATCATTAATTTCATGATGCTCCACATCTGTGAGCTCCTTGGTCACGGCAATGCCTGTGTCCCTACTGTGTTCAGAGTCCCATACTGCTACAGCAAAGGACAGCGTGCCGCCTTCTCCCTGAAGTTCTCTTGTCTTTAGTACAACTTCTTGGTCATTTTTCTCTCATTTTTTTTTCCTTTGCTTTAGCTTGTTATTCATTCAGATGTATCATCTTCTCAACTTACAACACGGATCACAGGCTTCATGAAACAACCCGAGGAGTTTCATTTAAAGATAAGACCAATATTTGAACACTCAGATGCTGCTGCATTTATCGATTCGTTTAAGTCCCTCTGTTTTCTTTCTTTCACATGATCACTTGTTTAATATTTTCTAGAAGCTGACCACATATATTCTAGAAGTTGACCACATATATTAACATATTCATATAATGTCTATATATCTGTTGCATTAGCATGGCATGGTCCTTCCTGATGGGTGGTAACCCAGCACTGTTAATGCAATGAGAAAAGCATAGGCTACAGAATCATGTAGGTTGTGCTCAAGTCTAGAAGTTCCCACTTCTTGTTCATTGACAATCAATAAGTCCCATTATCTGAACTTTACTTTCTACATACTAGAAATGAGCCCTGTGCTTCCATTATCACTGCTGTGTATTATTTAACATATATATATATATATATGTGCATGTATATATATAAGCACACGTGTATATATATGGATAAACACGTATGTATACTTGTGTAGACACACACACACATACACACATTTAACATGAGATTTAAAACCAATTCATTTTAACAAGTAATTGTATTAAAGAAGAAAATAAGTTTTATGATGTAGTAAGAAATTTGCTGCTCAGGCTACTTGTCAGTCATAGATTTTTTTCCCCTCTAAGGTCCATCACCTAACTAATCCCAGGAAGCTGTCGAGGTTTCCAGGCACAACATCCCTACTATAGAGCGGGCCTCAACTTCAATTAGACAGCTGCTGGTTGACATCCACATGTGAGAGACACTGTTGCACCCGTACGCACATCTCGTCATGATGGTGACCGTAATGGTTCACAGGTACGGCAGCTGGGTATGACTATTAGTAATCCCTTCCCTCCTAGGTAACTTACATAGCATTTTCTGAAACCATGGATGCCAGACCACAGGAAAGACCACAGGTGATAGAGAGCAGCGTAGTCTCCTCCAGTTACTGGAGTGTCATTGTCACAGCCCAGGAAGGCTGGGATGATGGCCAAAGTACAGAGAGACAGGCACGCAGGCTGGGGGACAGCTGGCAATGCTGCCAGGTTCTGTGAACCACCTGGGGCTCGTGAAATGCAGGCAGCTTTGGAGCAATCTGCGTTGCAGAGGTTCAGACCAGTCAGAAATTTCTTCAGAAGTAACTGGGGTCAGCACATTTCGAGCAGTTCGCAATTGTCAGTTGACTGGAAATGTGTTGGGACCGATACAGACTAGGGATAGAAGGTAAGATTGGTGGGAGATAGCCTAGCCCATTGTGGATGGAGCTACAAATGGGCAGGTGGTCATGGGTGTGACATGAGTGTGACAGCACAGGGTGGGCAAACCACGGGGAGCAAGCCAGTGCACAGCACTCCTCCATGGAATCTGCATCAGCTTCTGCTTCCAAATTTCCGACTTGCTTGATTTCCTGCCTTAACTTTCCTCAGTGACGGACTGTCACCTGGAAGTGTAAGGGGAATAAATCCCTTCCTACCCAACTTGTTTTTGATGATGGTGTTTCTCATCCCAGCAATAGAAACTCTAAGACAAATATATAGAAATCTTGTTTTCCCTATTTACAATTTATTAACAAACATGAGTTCCTGTCATTTCAGTTTACAATTGTGTTGTGTAGACAGGGTATAAAGTATTTCCAGGGTGGCAAAATGACCCTCTTATGTAGATACATTGATTATGTCCCCTTTATACAAGAAATGCACACCTGAAACATCAAATTTCCTCAATATTGAATAGTCAGTTTTGGTTTTTTGAGAGAGACTCAGTGGTAAAAACTCTCTTCTGTATTGTTTTTTTATGAGATACAATGGCTTGCTTCTTTGAGGAATTCCTGGGATTGAGACTTGTTTGCAAATATGTTTTTTGTTCCTTTTTTCAAATGTTGGGGTTCAGTGATATTTTTTGTTTTGTGGGCTTTTTAAAAAATTATCAGAGATTGAAGAAACTGAAAAAGTGTATAAGATAATGCAAGGAAAATGTTGGTTTGTTGATCATAGGCAAATGAACAGGCATGTAAAGTGCTGTCTTTTATTTTGTTGTTGTTGTTTTAATGCCTTTCTTTATTATTAATTAATTCAATCAATAGCTACTAATGAAGTAGATAGATACTGCATGGATTTCTAATTTGTGAGTTTGTATTTTAATAAAGCTTCAGTACTTTTATAACTCTTTACTTTTACCTGTGCAATTACACTACATTATTGAGGTCCTTCAAAGTAATGTATAGACACAGTAGTATTTTCTGTTATTCACTGATGGCTTTACCGTCCTTTCTCCTGATTTGCTGTAGAGGATCTCACAGGCATTCTGGGTACCCCTGGCTTCATTCCCTGTTTAAAGTGTTTGCTTCTCATCTACTTCCTCTCTTCAATTTTGTATCTTACAGTGTTAGTGAGAGATCTTGCAAATAAATGAAACATTTAGTGTTAACTCTAAAATAATAAAATAGATCATTCAATAAAAGTAAGATGAGTCCTTCAATGTATACTTTTAAGTCTTTACTAGGAGATGGATGGCTTTCCAGCTCTAATTTTTTTCCTTTGGAGGTTTGACCTCTGATCCTTTATACTTCCTCCTCTATGCAAGGAACTAAGAGACTTGAAGAAAGTTCTCAGAGCAACATCTGGGATGTCGAGCTATGAATACACACAGCTATAAAGCAGAATGCTTCCTTTTTGTGTGTGTGCATGTAGGATCAAAGTAGCCAAGTCACTATCACTACTGCAATGATAGTGCCATCATTTTAACCATGGCCAAGAGAATTTAAATTTCTATCCTTTTCACTCAAATACTTTACAGGATACACAAAATACCTTTCTAATGGCTAGACAAAGAATAGGCCCATTCCCATCTTGGACTCTTATATTGACCATTAAAAGTCCTCATTATTACCAAGTCCATTTATAGAATTTCCAGTTACAATAACAAAACTTGGGTGGCAATCCCTCCAACGGCCAGGAGAAAAAATACAAATGTCTATGTATTGATGTAGTAAACTATTACCCCATTGTCACAGCTAAAAGACTACAATCACTGCCATCAATATGGGTGACCCTTACCAATGCATTATTAAATATTTTTAAAAGCCAAGGTAGTAGACTACCCTAAGCAGGACTTAATACCAGCAAGGCGTACTTCAAACTCTGCACATCCATGTCTGATATCAAAGCACTTTTCAGATCTCTAACTCCTTTCAGCTGTGATGATTTTATCACACTTCTCTCTCTTGGGCTGGTTCCACACCCAGTCTGCAGCTCTTCTTGGTGGGTACCCTACAGCTCTGCCGTCTCTAACATCTTGGGGACTCCAGTGCTCTCCAGAATTCACTCAGTGATCTCTCTGAGCCTCCGTGCAGGTACACCCCTGACACATGCCAGGCCTTTCCTGAGCCGTGGAGAGAGATTCCTCAACCTCTTTATTTTATCCGTGAATTTGAGGCCAGAACCACTTGGCCAAAATTACCACATTCTGCTGCTTTCTGGGACTGGAACGGGGCCCCTTCTTTCAAGTGTATTTTCACCAGCTTTCTGTTTTATATGGTTTCCTTTACTGCTTAAGCTTTTTTTTCATTCCTTTTTCCCAAGTTGGAAGCTTAGTTGGGTGTGTAGCAGTACGCTACAATGTTTTACTTTCTATTTAGGGAAGGAGAAAGGAAAGATAGAAATCTTCACTGCTTTCACAAGTGGTCTTGATATAGAAAGAAAGGTAGAAATCTTCACAGCCTCTTTTAGGCTGTCCTAAGCTTGACGAGGACTAGCTGACAGTGAGTCAGACTAGCGTCTCAGCTTATGGTCTGTGAACCCAATCCCTCCAACCTTTGTTCTTGTAGGAATTGACACACTAACAATAGCAACCCAACCAATGATTCATTAACCAACGCCCACCCAGACTCGTGGGCCTTCAGACGTTTATGCCCTAAGCCAAAAGTTCCCATCAACTCAAGCAGCACCCAATCCTCAAACAAGGTGCTGGTGCCAGAAAGACTGCACCCAACCAAATTATAGCCACCTGCACCAAGCATTCCAAACCCAACTCATAAACAACTATGCCACAGCTGGGGTGGGAACACAAACCTAATCCAAAGGCCATTTTGCAGTTTTAAAGAAACCAAAATATCAAAAATGTTTCCAAGTGTTCCTCTAAATGGAAGGGTTCTTTCCCTGAGGTCACCAATCCCTTTACTCCATTCAGTATCAGGCTTTTCTTCAGACATTTTTACCTCCTTGAGTACAGGATTTAGTTCCATTTCACTTTCTGGCGCTCCACTTCTCAAACTGTACATGCTGTAATTTTTTTCTTCTTGCTCAGCTTCCTCGTTTTTATTATAAATCTTCAGAAGAGTGGCTGCTAATATCCAAGCAACACAGTTAATACTAAGTTGCCTTGAAATCTCCTCAAATCCAAAACTCTTCGATTTAACCTCAGGCAGATTTTCCAGACAAGGGCCAAAAAGCAGCCACCTTCTTTGCCAAAATATCAGAAGAATAGTGTCTAGACCACTTACTATTAGTCTTCTCCTGACCCTTCTTGATCGGAGCCCCACAGGTCAAATCGCCCTTAGCTTCTATGCTCTTACGAGAATGGCCCATTGATTCCCAGTGACACACTTCCTCCAAGAAGGCCTCACCTCCTAGTATTTCTAACGTACTGTCACTCTCTGATTTGTGGAATATAAAAATAGTTACCTTTGGAGGCCGTCAAACCATGTATTTATTTCAGAAAAAGATACATTGATTGCAGATTTTATGTGAATTTTGTTAAGTTTGGACCAGAGACAGAACAAGAATGATTTTATCAACGGAGAGACTCGCACATGAGATGCACTTGAGAAATCCAAAGAGCATACTTTCAAATGCAGCAGTTAAATTCCTTAATTCTCCTTTTTTTTTTTTTGGTACAGTTAAGGAAATTTATTGAATGTACTTAAGCATTCACACACAAAATATTAGCAAGAAAATATGAAGGAACAAATGTTAGCAAAAATTACTGTGAGTCCTTGTTTCCTGAAGGTTCTATTAAGAAATCTATCTCTAAATTCAAAATCACTAATATCTTAAGAGTAATCCTATCTCATAAGCCTGGTAAAAGTACAGAATGCACATTATGCAATGAAAGTTATTGCTGGGAGCATAAAGAAAAGATCTTTGTTACAAACCCAGAAAAAGTGGATTCACTCACTGTCAGGACTCAAGCACAAATTAGCCAGCATGCTATGCAAGTTACCAAATTATCATGCGTCTGATTTTGCCATAATTGGCCCAGAAGTTTAGAGATGCATCAGGAATGCCCATTTTCAGGTATCTGATTTATTTATGAACAAAAATCAAATGCTGAACAAAGAGACCATCAAATATTAAAATAGTAGAAGAGAAAGGAGGAGCAGGTAGCTTCCTCTGAACCCTTACTATGGCATTGGAAAAATCTGATGAAACACCACACAAACAGTACCTTCTTCTCCCAGAGGAGCTTGGTCAGCTGTGAGGATCTAAAAACACACAGGCCTGATTCTTCCTTCCTCTGACACATAACTTCTCCTAATGCCATCTGTCTGTCCTCATCTTTCTGTCCTCACCTACTAAACAGTTTGCTACATTCTGAGAAAATGTCTCTGGGCAAATTTCTTCTCATAAATCAGAGTTATGAAAATAAACTAGCATTATTCATGAAACTTTCACGAGTCTGAAACAGCATGTGCAAAATAAAAATAAAATTTGGAAAACCACATCTCTGGAAAAGCACAAATTCAAACTATGGGGGAGAAAAAAGAAAGAAAAGGAAAAAAAAAAGTCAGCCAGCATGATAATAATTCTTCAAGTTTCCTCATTTGAAGTAGTGAAGCAGGCACACTTGCCTCTCAAGGCTGAGGTTGAGAGGATATAACATTCTTTTTTATTACATAAAATAGTTTCTGGGAAGAAATACATACTTGCTACATAGCCCTTGTGGTTATCCTTGAAGCACAATGGAAAGGCAGGCAGGACACTCAGAAGAATACACTCGCATGAACTGAACGACTTTAAAGGAAATAAGAAAATGACCTCCGGAGAAGTAATCTTCATAGAGATATTTTTATTTTAATATTGCTGGAAATTTTGCTGCTTATCAAAGCCGGGAAGTAAAAGGGCTGGCTGGGGCTCGGTTTCTATCTCTAGGGGTGAGACTTCCTCCATAAATACTTGGGTGTTTATAAATTCTGACTTGGAGCAAGATTCTTTATGGTTTTTTTTTTTTTTATCAGTTTTCATACTCCTGAGAGTGAGCTTAATGCTTTCTGCAGAGTGATGGCTGCCTGCCCTGTCCTGGACAGGCTTACACTCTATTTTGGTCACATCTACTTCTCATGTCTACTAAGGCACAAACTTCACTTCCCAGTTGAACAGACACACCACACATATGCAAGAAATAGTTATCCTGAAGAATATTTACATTTATCTTTCTAACAAATAGCAATGAAAATTCATTGACTGTTTTGAATATAATACAAAAATAAAACATCTAGTGTTGTCTCCTTTCTAGTTATTATATATTGTTCATGTAAATCAGTATATAATCCAGGGATCAGAATGTATCTGGACACCACCAATATATAAAATGCATGCTCAAGAAAGCACAGTAAATAATTCTGGAAATGCTCTTACACAACTAGCTAAGATAAGATTAACCTACTAACTAGCACCAGGGCCACCTGAGATTTTATGAGGTCAGGTTTACACATTCTAGTTTCCTAAGTAATGCAATTTTAAAATAATATTAAAATAATTTTAATGCAGTATGTGCGAGCTAAAGTAGAGGAGAAAAATATTCCTACCATGCCTTGAATACTTCCTCTATATAAGAAACTCTGTTGATAAAATACTTTATATTGTATTGCTTAACACTTCACTCCTAAGAATTGAATATATGAATTGTCCATTTCACAATCAGGACAACAGTTTCATAGAATTGAAGTGACTTGATTAAGATAAGGACATTTTCTGGATCTAGAAACTAAATTGTCTGGCTCTGACGCACATCTGCACGGGGTTGCTGCTCATAGCCTGAGAGTGTCACTTGTAGAGGAGACTTTACAGACGACTTATGATTCTGATTTGTGTTTACAGCTGGCAGGTTAGTACCCAGTACATCAAACATGTTGTAAGTCCCAGCCTCTTGAGATAATTTCCCTAGGTTATTGCTGAGATGTGATAGTTGTATTGTTTATAAAGTTTATAATTTCAATCTTACTAAGAGCTCTCCCTGCCTCTGTGTCTCTGTCTCCCTTTTTTCTCTCTCTGTCTCTCTCTCCCAAGTACACACACAGGTAGGCAGACAGACAGATGACAGACAAACAGACACAGAGAGAGGGAGAGTTTGTTTTAAAAGCAAATTGACTGTCTCATGTGACTGTCTTCAAGGAGGGATACATAACTTGTAATAATCAACGGAAAAACACTTTGTAAAATTCTTCTTTAAAAAACTACGTTCTTTTATGAAGTGAATTATTTTAATCTGTTTTTGTAGGTTTTGTTTGTTTGTTTAGGATGAAAGCAGTCTGCTTTGGGTAGAGCCATCAGGCTGTCAGATCACGGTGACTGTCCCTGTAGACACCAACGCTAAGCTGAAATGAGTGTTGAATGGTGACTCCAGGCTGACTTTCTTCTGTTCCAAGCATTCTTCAAGCAAACGTGGTGTTCTCATCCAGTTCAGAGCCGCCTGTGACTTAAATCACCTTCCTTTATTTCTTTCTTGCTCCCTTCTTTACTCCTTCCTTCTTTCTACTTTTGGCCTTGCAGAAATCATATATAAAGTCAAGAGAAGAATTGTGCTGATGTACATGGGAAGTGATTTAATTACATAAAGTAGGAAATGATCTTAATATTGAGCCTTCTGGTCTCGAAACAATGTCATTAATCATGCTCTTGTAAGAGGCACCCCAAGTTTACGAAAACATCTTCTCTCCTATGCGTTTTCCCCACGTAAAACCTAAACTCTGTTTTCACCAACTGTATCCGGCAGGTAGTAACTAGGAATTGTGGAAACCATCATGTTGTCTTTGCAATGGGCCAATTAGAGAAGGTGTCTCCTCCAGATTACAAGGATTTGTCTGAGGGAGCCACTACTTCGTTAAAGCTGTTTTGTGGACATCTTCATAATTAATGGAAAAATCATTAGGAATTCAGTCTTTATTAACCCCTATAGCTGCAGGGGCCTATTTCATCTTAATTGCATTCATTTGGCACTGGCAGTATTATACAGCATAATCACTAATAAATGATCTTTTAATTTGTACCAATCAACAGAGCTTGCGTTCATGCCAATATTCCTGTTTCTTTGATGTTGACCTGTCTTGATTTTTGATCATTTGGGCTTAAGATGATTTACTGGAAAATCAATATCAATACCAGAACTGCTTGTATTCATATGTCTGTGGTTAGGTTCTATTTGAGCGTATTTTGATTGAAATAAGTAGTGCTTGATTACCCATTCAGATGAGGGGGAAAAAGCATAATCAAGTTGGAAAATCTGGTACTGTATTCTCATTCAAAGGAAAATAATTAGAAACTGTAGGGAAACTGAAGATTCAGGGGTGCAGGAGTGGTAACACTTCAGATGCCACTAATTAAGCAACTTTGTCCACCATTTCCTAAAGGCCTTCAGCAATAGCATAATATGCTATTACCCATTAGCAAGGCCAATGGGGGCGTTGGTTACCCTTGTTAATGGGAAACCCCGAGACAGTTTCTCTCATTATGCCCCTGTCAGCTCCGTCTCCGCAGTGTAAAGTGGTCACCATTGTTCCGTGGGTCAGCTAACCAGAAACCAAGCTAGTGTAAAGAGACATTCTGCAGCTAATTGAAAAAGGACTGAAAAATCCCCTTCTCACACGGTCACCTCTCTTTATTTGTGCAACAATGGAACATGTATGGACTTGTGGGGAAAAGGAAAGTTCAGGCAATGACATTGAGGTTTTCCTGACTAATACAACTACAAAGGAGTCTTTGAAGATAATTCCAGGCGAGAAAAGTGTACTTGGTGGTTTGTTGCTGTTGTTTTTCTTTTCTTCTTCTTCTTTTTTTTAAAGTTGATGACAGCAAGGCGTAAGTCAGTGTAGAATACTGCAGTCGGTGTCCTGAAGAGCACTTCTGGGATATGACTCCCTTCACAAGAGGGGCTCAGATCTTGTCCTGTGGAATTGTAGCACATCATCCTAATGAGCAAATGCCATGGGACTGGGGTCGTCACAAGGAAAATGAAAGGAGGCACGCTCCATGAGCTGGGTAGGTTTCTTTGAACTCTTAAATGCAGTTTAGCATTAAGTACATCTCACCTGAAGTAAATCCAAACCCAGAGATACAAATTATTAGAACTGAATCTGATCTTTATATAACAGGGAGATAAGTTTGGTTTTTGTTTGTTTATTTAAAGGGTTGGAATGATTTATTTGTTTAAAATATTTTAAAGATGGGCTGGAGAGAAGGCTCAGCAGCTAAAAGCACTGGCTGCTCTTATAGAGGACCTGGATTCAATTCCCAGCAATCACATGGTGGCTCACAACTATCTACAATGGGATCTGATGCCCTCTTCTGACATGCAGGTGTACATGCAGATAGAGTACTCATATACATAAATAAATAAATATTAAAATAAAAGAAAAAAGTTTTAAAGTTTATTTAAAATATAACCCCCGGAATTAAATGATAGACAAGATGAAAAAATTTACAAATATGTATTCTTAATAACATTTTTTGTTTTTGTTGTTGTTTGATTTTGTTATGATCTGTAGGAAGTGTTGCAATGTTCCCCATGGCGCTGGGCCACGAGAACTGAGCTTTACCGTTCATTCAGTATTTCCTTAAATTACAATTTATTGCCAACTTCTTTGTTTCTGGCAGAGTGTCAGGCAATGAGACAAATTAGACATGGCGCTTGACCTTGAGAAATTCACCGTGAATAGAGATATGAACATAAAATTTCATTATATTAGAGTATATTTACAGAAGCAAACTCTACACAGCTAACTATATGTAGTCAAGGGATCTCTAGAGGGAATAGAAATAACAAAGAGAAGAATGCATGTTGCTCTGAGCCCAGCTACAGACATCAGAGAAGTAGGGCATGATGGGCTAGCTGAAGTTCATGGCTATGAGTTTAGTCTCTGCCACAAATGTTCCTCCAACAACACTCAGTAGTACAAAAGATAGCAAAGTTGGTAGTATTGATAAAAGGAGTTGAGGAAACAGTGGAAATTACTCCAGTACTATAGAAGGAGCAGTTCAGATGTGCAATATGGGAACAGATGGGGAAGGAAACAAGGCAGATTGGATAAAACCGATTAAGAAGGTATCCCTGATGTCTAAAAGTGTTCATGGCAACAGAAAGGAGCTGAACAGATAAGAATTTGCCAATTAGAAAGCCAGATCCATTCCAAGGTGATGGTAATGTAAGCTTGATTTGAAGATTTCAGGCCATCCAGTCTTCTTGACTTCGTTTGAGCTTTTTTAGATACTTTGTGATGTAAATGTCTGGATCTAAGGTGCTGTTGTCTAAAATTCTTGATTGAGTAGCTTTCCTGCTTCATGGACAACAGAATAAAACAGAGAAGGATTTATTTAAACCATTATTTTCCAAACTGTTGTACAGCTTTATGAGATTTCAGTAAATAACTGCTCTCCATTAATTGCAAAACAGAGAGGGCATAGATAAGTAAGTTTAAAAAATTAAATACAATTTATAGGCATGTATATCTCTACTGAAATGTTGGTGTCTTTAGTAAGCCCATGGCAATTATGAATATCTAAGGCCCCCAAGACTGGCTAAATCTTAACACATATTGGTCTGCAAAACTTGTTTAATTAATTGAAGGGTTAGTGGAAAATTCCATCCCCAAAATTCCACTGGGCAAAAGATGCCCCATGAAGTTGCCCTGTCCCTTCTACAATGTGAAGGCACAGGAAACTGCCACCTATGATCATGAAACTCTCACTGGACATTGTAGTAGTATACCGTTGTGGCAGCTCACCAAAGAAGAGATGGAGGCATATTTCATAATTGCAAACCCTGACAGACCTCAGCAGAGGGAACCACCATCATGGCACGCACCATCTTCAACAGTGGAACCCCAAGTGTCTGAGCTCAGGTGTTTTTCTTGATTCAGAACTCCTCAGGTGCAAATCATAAGCAATCAAACTTCCCCCACAGAAATCCAACACCTGCTGACAATACAGACCTGGAGAGCCCCTCACCCACAGTTCATGAAACAATTTTGTACGTAACTAAAAATAAACTTTCCCAACGGGACATCATATTTAGCTGCACCTTGATTGTGAATTTATCAGCATTCAGAATTGTCAGAAAAAGTTTCTGGTGGCTAAGCGCTTTTCGAGTTGTGGAATTTTGCTTTATGAACCAAAAGAAATATCAGTTTGAGTTGCCAAAGTGAGCTCACTCAAATCACTACATTACTATCACTCGCTTTTGTTCACATACTGACTTGATTATATGTGGGCCGTGAGTTCTTCTCTAAGCTGGATTCTGATACATAGTGAGTAAGGAAATGTGAGTTGCTTTAGGTGCCAGGTCCTAGATAAGGAAGACAGGAAAAGACTCGATGTGTGCATACACAGCGTTTACTGACATGTTCTCTCTGAGAATATAAGCTTCTGTTGCTATAGTACTTCCAAATAAATTCAAAATTTGTGGTGCTATATCCTTCCTTTTTGAATTGTTTTCTTCATTTCACTATTGCCAGAATAAGTGATGTCATGTTTGTTCTGAATTTGCTCTTTTAAATGACCCTGAGTCCTGTCTTCTTGAGGCACTGAACATAGCTCTTAATTATACTGTTAGGGAGGGGGACTGGAACTGGGTTTTAGGAGGGAATATGAGGAGAGACAGCTGGCATTAAGTGACATTTGATAGGCAGTAAGGAAACCTAACAGAGTAGAAACTTCCTGTTTTATGAAGGCAATATAAATGAAATTAAAATTGGGGGAAGACAGAGTCCTAGCTGGCCATCTCTTGTCACCAAACAAAACTTCCAGAACCAAGATTGGGTTACATATAACTGTGCCAATGGCCAAAGTGGACTAATGGGAATTCCCAAGTAATTCAGGCTGTTGCCAAGTTTACAAACTCTCTACAAACTGACAGCAAGGTCCCATCGCTTAACAACACCTACACAACTCATTGTACATAAAGAGACTGAGCTGGTGCCTACATGGTGTATTCAACCACCCTCACACCCTTTATCTACAGTGGTGCACTACTTGCAAAATTTGCTAGGACCACAGTGGCACAAAGCTCATGGAAGTAAGCAACCAATATCTGCTTTGCCTAAAGGCACTCTCCACAAAATGGAACCCATACCTGAGACTAACTGGATGGCCAAGAACAGGAGACTAGATAGCCTAGGGACCCAAGGTAAAACCAAATAACACTGGTCTAAAACAGGAAAAAAAATGTAGTGATAAAATGACTCCTAATGCTCTTCTGCTACAGTCGTAATCAGTTCCTTATTCGGCTAGCATTAGAAAAGCTTCCTCTTACAGTACATGGAAACAGATAGAGAAACCCACAGTTAGGCGTTACACAGAGAGGGAAAGCCCTTGGAACGCTTGGCCTTAAATGGAACGTCTAACATCTCTCCTCAGAACTAAGGGAACCCTGTGGAAGAGGAAGTAAAAAAATGCAAGAGTCGGAGGGGCTGGAGGACACCAGGAGAGCAAGGCCTCTGCATCAGCTCTCGGGGACCGAGGCAGCGTGCACAGGCATGCGCAGGTCTGCACCCGCTCCTCTGCGGTTTTATTGTGACTTCTTAGGGTAGTGATTTTTATGGAATTTCTGAGTGTGTGAAACAGTGGGTCTCTGATTCTTGTGCCTTCTCTTGGGCTCTTTTTCTTCTGTTAATTTGACTTGTTCAACCTTGATATGGCAGGTTTTTCTTTCTTATCTTATCACAATTTTGTATTTTAATTAATTAATTAAAACCTAGCTGTTAGGGTAAAGGTTAACAACTGAACTGTCATTTATACTTGCTAGGAAAATCAGTTTTCTCCAATGGAATGGCATTTGGTATATTAACCATCCAGGACAGGCCTCCTGTTCAGACTCTATAGTTGTATTGTTATTTGAAAACAGTTTGATGTGTTTTGTTTTGTGTTTTGTTTGTTTTTGTTTTTTGTTTTGTTTCTCTTTTTGGGTGTTATTTTGTTTTCTTGGTTTTGAGGTGTTTTGCTGTTGTATTGGGTTTTGTTTGTCTTTTAAGAAAGAGCTTAATGTAGGGTGGGTAGGGAGGGAGAGAGATTCAGGCAGAACTTGGGGGAGGAAAATATAATCAAAATATATTTAAATTTAAAATTGTTTAAACAATAAAAAGTAAAATGAAAAATGTAGTAGCATGTTGCTGCTCCTTCAGTGTCTCACCAAGAGAGACACTGAGGCATTCTCATTCGTGGAAATCCTGCCAGACCTCAACAGAGGGAACCACCAACATGGCAAGCACCAACCTGGAGCAGAGGGAACCACCGTCCTGGCCAGTGGCATACTCCAGAGTAGAACCCTGAGCGTCTCAGCTCAGGTGTTCTCATTCTTTCAGAACACCTCAGGTAGTTTACTGACAGCACACGCAGATCATTAGCAATCAAACATCCCCCACAGAAATCCAACACCTGCAAACAATACAAAATGCCAAGGCCTGTGCATCCCTTTTCCCAACAGTACAGAAAATAATTTCAAACATTACTAAAAATAAACTTCCACAACAGAAAAGGAAAATAAAAGAATGTACAATATTTGATCTAATCTTACTCAAAGGCTTTCCTTTTCTAAACTTTAGTTTCCCTTGTTCCATTCTGTCTGCTGACTTCATTCCTTCAACCTTGCTTCATTTTCAAGTTCAGCAATAACCCATCTGCAATTTCTTTCATTTGGCATGGTCTCCAAAGAACACCATCTACTCAGGGTCTCATATTCTGAAGTGCATACTCCAATTATCTAGATACATTTGTCTTTTAAATCACTTTCTGAAGGTCTGTGGAAAAGTCATTCTGTATTTTTGAGATTGTATATTTCTAAAATGTATTTTTGACTTTGCTACTTTTAAGTTATGCTTTTAAATGTTCCTTCAAAAGTTTGATTAAAAATTATGCTGTTAATTGAGATTCATTATTTCCTTAAATTTAATAAGCCCTAATCGAAGAGTACTTAAAAAAATACAGCCCTACATGTGCAATGAAGTTCTTGAATATTATTTCTGCTACTATAACATATGCTGTGATGACTATTATTGAAAAAAATTAGTACACCCATGAATCCTACTTTAGTAGAATTCCATAAATCGTGATTCATATCCCTTTAGCCAATATCCTATTTTTAATAATTCTGATACGGAAAACAAAATGTACATAAAAGCCAGGAAGTCCAGGGAAGTTAGAGCAAGGGCTTGGCTGTTAATAGCAGTGTACTGCTTTTGCAAAGAACCCAGGATTTATTCAGAGCCTGCACGAGGCGGCCATAGCTTTCTCTAGCTCAAGGGCTGGGAGATCTGATGCCTTCTGCTAACCCCCATGGGGGTCGAGTACACACACAGTACATGTAGACACATGCAAGCAAGGCACACACACATAACAATAATTTTTAACTCATCGGAGGATTTACTCAACTCTTTAAATCAATCTATGTACGATTACAAAACTAGGTACCTCATTCATTTGCATTGTCAGAATTCTTGTGAAGTATGAGAAATTATTTTACACCAGAAAATAATAGCAAAAATAACAGTAAAAGGGAAATATGGTTATCAATTAGAGGGAAGGGGAGATTTTTATAAGTTCACACCTAATAGTTCTGACCTGTCATGCAGGATGCAAATACATCTTTTTCCTTCATAAATTTTATTTGTAAGAGTTGTGCTTTGTCGCATGTTTTTCTTCAAACATTCAAGCCCACAACACACAGGTAAGTGCATCCATGACTGTCAATCATCTTTGAGAACGAAGCAGAGTACCACTCACTGAACGCAGAGCAAACCTACCTCATCCTCCTTCACAGAGCTGCTCACTTAATTGCTTATTTGCCCTCTGCTTGGCCACTGGAAAAAATAACCTTTCTAGGACATTTTTCTGCTAAAAAAAAAATGTGTGATTTGATCTTTTCTTTCGTGACCTGGGCCATGCCATCCCAATATGGCAAGAAGCAATAAATTGAAGTCAGATACTTATTGGAATGAAACTCCCATTTTAAGAAGAAATTCAGATCTATTTAGCTTGACCTTGGAACTTGAATTAAATCTTTAGACACTCAACTCTCTCTAGGGAAGTGTAAGGTTTATATGAATCTGAGTGTATTAAAGCTAGTGTGGTTCAGATCTATGTACAAAGTTGGTTAATTTTTCATTTAAAGGACAAAGGATTTTACTGGAACTAATTTAATGGACTTAATTTGTGATATTCACATACTAGTTTAGATCCTAAGACAGGAGAGGATTTTTTTTTAGAAAATACCATTAACATATCATTAAAAATGTATAATATGCTCACTGATGGATGTTTTGACAGTAGCCACAGCTGCCTATGGCTGGGGACTTCTGACATGGTTCATTTTTGCCTCTTCTACTAATCAATTGTGGGCCCCAATGTGAATGTCTTCACCTCTCTCTGATGCACTCTCCGAATTATTATAATATTTCCTCTTTCATTTTCCTCAGAGGAGTATACTGAGAATTAACAAGTTAATTACCATAAAGTACATAAAAAGATCAGTTTAGGCAATATCTTAGAAATTTTATATTATAGAAATATTGTTTTTCTATCAAAGGGGAAAAATCACTGTTATGATGCTTATCAAAATCCTAAATGTGTGGATTAATTGGCTTGATTTGTAATGAGTCTGGTAGTATATAAGAATTGTAGGACTCCGGAATCAACAAAAGAGAAATTATCCAGTATTTCCTAAAGGGTGCCCTTGTCCTTTGACTGTTCAGAGCTTAACTTTCAGAAAACTCCTCGATTTTCTTCATTTCTCTTGTACTGATGCCTTCAATTCGATAATTAATTTTATTTTTATAAAAAGTTTTAAAGTAATTTTTGTGATTTTTTCCTTCTTCCTTTTAACTTATACTGTCTTCTTTGTTATAAGCTATGTAACTGTTTTTGTTTACCCTAAATGTACATATGACCAGACCACTGGAACATTTAATATAAATTATGTTTATCGATTATACACAAATAGGAAGAAAGCTTAAATTTAACCAATATTTCTCTTCAGGTTCCCCCTGCCCCGTACCCTCTGATCTCTCTTTAAAGAAAACTGTGCATTGCACCACCCAGAAAGCAAGTAGCCTTTTGTCCTATTGATACTTACAGATTTACAATTATTATTTTGTTATGTTCACATTGATGCTTAGGATGGAAGTTTTAAAGATTTTTAAATAATTTCAAATTCTGTGATGATGAAATAGACAAATCAGTGATGAGACTTAAGTATGAATTGAAATTCACTCAAGTTTTATGTTCCATATGCACCTTGTGCCCACATCTGTGTGGCTACTATTCTACATGAATGTATTCAAGATCTTTAGCATGCCTGCATTGTAACCAAAACCTGCCATATAAAACCAAATGTACGTTTTTCCTGTGCCCTAATGTCAGCATTCAAAAATTTGAAAGTTTTAAGCACTTTGGATTTCAAATTTTTGAATTAGGTACGCTCAACATAAAGGTATAACGTCGATAAAGTAAAATCACAAAAATGAATTGTAATTATCGGTTAAGACCATAGTGATGTCTGTAAGTATAGATTTTCTGCCTTGAGAATAATTAACACATACGTACTGTGGAAAAAGGGTCTTTTGAGAGAAGGACAGAACGTGAAGGAAGACGGTACTTCAGTATTCAAAGATGAGACAGCACTCTCAGTCCATTCATAGAGGGAATGCTTAGTACTTTAAGTATCTGTAAAGCAAACTATCAACACTCTTCTCAAAAGAAGTAAGTAATTAGTTCCATGGGAAGGGAAAACTTTGCACCCTATACAAGGTCTAGTTTTTGTACATCTTTCTTTTGTTTTCTCAAATTTATGGTTTATCATAAAGATATCAAAAGTAGATAAAATATTTCTATGGCAACATAGTAAGTAATACCCCACATGGATTTCTTCACTTAGAGTCTTAATAATTTAATAATAACTAGAATTAGTTACTGCATAGACGATATCAATGAAGCTCTCAGAAGGAAGCATTCCTACTCTCCCCCAGTTATCTGGGCTCTTGCATCTGCTGTCACGTGAAGACATGGAAAGCACAGTGTCCACGTTCATCACATTTGGTTATGAGCCTGCAGGACCAATTGCCAAGTGTGTTTCCCAAGGGGGAACTGTAGGGAAAGAGAAAAGTGAATTGGGAGAGGAAAATGAATTGGGTAAACATAGTCAATGTGCGTTATGTGCATGTATGAAAACAACCTAAGGAAACCCGTGACTCTGTACAATTAAGATATGCAAATTAAATCCTTTGACCAAATTTCATTTTCACAATGTAAAGATGGAAATGAAACATGACTCGATATCATTTCAAACTAAGAGTCATGAGTCTTTCTCTAGCTCTTGATAATTTGACTTTAGAAACGTATTAGCATCTTAAATATATTAAGCATTTTTGCACAGACTTGGGCAGTACATGCTTTTGGTTCCTCTGTATTCGGGATCACATCAAAGTTATTATTTCTGGTGTATGCTCCCTCTGTGTTTCAAGCACAGAGAATTGATTTATCAATCTGGTTTTGGTTTGTTCTTTTGGGTAGGGAGTTTTCTTTGATCTACTGCATGGTTTCAACTTTTCCTCATTGCTCTCAAGTTATCTTTCCATTCACACCATATCTACTCTCAGTTTTATTTCTCTGACTCTGTAATATTTAGTGCCCAATATTTGAACTCTGTAATGCCCCATAACTTTCCCAACAATAAAATCAGGCATATCCAATATTCATATAGTTCTATTATTCCGTAATCTTCAATTTAGTTTTAAATTCTCCTTTATGTTTTTTACTTACTTTTGTGGTGCTTTGTGGACTAGATTTTTAAATTTCCAATTTATGGGATTTAAGCTTATAATATTGATATTAATTTCTAGTCTTATCACTAATCTGAGATTTCATGTGATTATAGAATACAGTTAACTGTACATTTTAATTGTGTATTTTTATTGTGACTTACTGATAGAAGCATTTCCAGATACAATCAAGTCGAGGGGGCGTATAAAAACAAAGCAGCTTCAAATGTATGGTTTCCTCTGTCAAACGTCACTTGTTTTCTCCTAAGCTGCAGCTTGCTGGAATCCACTGGATTGGTGAGGGCTAAGGCATGTTCTTGAAGTCTTTAAGATGGTAGGCATTTTTGACCTATAATTTTGATAATTTGTCATTGGACACACCTTTGTCCCCACTGTGACCATGTTTTACATTTATCTCAGCTGTTTCTGAAGGTGATATTGTGCATCTCCCCCATACCTTTTCTCTTCTGTTTGTTGTCCTCCTTTTCCTCTTCTATTTTAGTTTTTTTTAATTTAATTTTCCACCCAGCCGAAGTGTGTCATGTATACTGCATGAAACTGATTTAGATTTTGCAATTCAGTAGAACTATCTTTTTAGAGGTAAATGCAGGTCCTTTTTATTTCACCATAACATGAGATGTGTCTTAGCATGATATTTTGTAAAGTAAATTTTGTTGTTGGTCTTGTAAATCTGCCTTAATTCTCCTAACGTTTTGAACATATAAAAAGGGTTTTATTTGTGGACCAATTACGGTGCATATTAACACTTTGAAGAGTGTGAATGAAACGCACATGCTCAATACTGTTTTTTTTTTTTGAATGACTTCACAAAACGCTTGAAACGTCATCTCTAATTTTACTATCTTTAAGTATGTGCGGCGTGTTCATATTCTCATCCTCCGTACAATCTTATAAAAAGTTGAACGGCCTTCTGTTCTGTTCTGTCTATGCTCCCTGACAATCTCCTAGCTTGAGTTAGTTGTATTATTATTTTAAACTTTCAAGATTTCCATTTACCTCCAACCCATAAATTCTAATAGCTGTTTCATACCACAGGCTCCCTCGTTTCCAGGTTATGTATTTTGATTTATTGCTAGATATTATCATCTAATAGTTCTTTTCAAAAGGCCTCTGGGTTCCTTTGCTCTTGAATTCTTCAGGTTGGGAAACATTTTTCCTATATTTTTCAGGCATCTGTTACAAATCGCAAGCCATAAAATTCTTGAACCAATCAAAACTTTCTCTTTCTGTATTCCATAAACATTTATTCATTGTTTTTCAAAAATTAAGGTGCCTGTGAACACTTTGGGTTGCTGCTCTTGTAGGTTAACATTTTGGGTCACCTTCTCACAGGAATTTTATTCTTAGGGTAGCAATTACAGGTATTTAAGTGTGTCTGAGTCACATGAGAGCTCAAAAAATCCTCAATGGGGAGGGACTACCTACAGACACACAGGTGTGAATTTGGTTGCTCCAAATGTGTGCTGTTCTTCAGAAATCTCATATAGTATACTTGCCATTTTCTTTTATCTAGGAACTTTTTATCATAGCTTTTACTGTTACTTCTGTCCCAGTGGTATCTTCTACTCTGGAACATGAATATGTATAAATAGACTATCCTTTTACCTTGATATATAACATATGTGTGTATATATATATATAATATATATAATATATCAATATATAATATATGTATTATGAACATATGAATACATACATATATATTATATATTAAAGTAAAAGGATAGTGTGTATATATATATATATATATATATATATATATATATATATATATATATTCTGTCTACTCTGTTTCTCTAAGTCTTAATCTATGAAATGGGTTTCTTGTTTGACTCCATTACTCTGCTGAGCTCTGTCAGCTTGTGTTAGTACTCTGTCATTACATCTTTCTGCTGTTCTGTGTATTTTAATTCTCTTTCTGTAGGGAGTTGATACCTTTAGTTTTTCTTACGGGGCATATGTCTATGTGGCGGCTACATGTGGCCGTGCATACCCATGTGGAGGCCGGAGGAAGACAATGGCATTTCTTCTCGACCTTGTTCCTTTAACCAGAAGCTTGCAGGCTTTGCTGGGCTGGCTATCCAGTGCCCTTCCAGATCCACCAGGTTCGCCACGCCCACATTGTGCTTAAAGACACACTTTGCACACCTGGCTTTCTAAGAGAGTACCGAGGGGTCAGATCGACGTGTCCACAGTTCGCAGCCAGCACTCTTACCCACCCACTCAGCAATCTCTCCAGCACCATTATTTCTTCTTAACATTTGTTAGAGTAAGGAGAAATAGTGGGCGGAGATTTACAAGTTACTTTTTTAAATTTAAAACTTTATTATTAAGAACTTACAAAACCGGAAGATAATCGTGAAACAAAACTTACCAGGCAACAAGTCTGGTTAGGTTTTCGTTACACTGTTTCTCATCCTTCTGATGGTGTGTCCATCAGATTCTTCTCACACATTAATCCTCCTTGAAAGCATGTATCTCTCCAAGCCTACTGATTCCTCAGGAACCCTGCGGGAGAGATGGGGGAAAGGGTCAGCAGCTGTGCGCAAGCTCGCATACATCATTAGCATGTGAGGTTTCCTAGTCTCCCCTTCGCGTTCTATCTAGTGCCTAGAGCTGAGAGAAAATAAAGAAGTCACATACTTACCATTCATTTTTATAAACCGTATAGCTACAGCCTCTGTTATTATGTCAATTCTAATTTATTTAATACATTTTGAATGTTTAACATGTACAAAATCCTACAGAGACTAATAGACAATAAAATGCATATGCAATCTTTGTGATTAGTGGAAACTAACATCAACTGAGACCCATTTCACCTACATTCTACATACAGATTTTCCTACACTATCTTTTTAAGTTTAGAAAATTATAATTAATCTTCATACCTGATTCGTGAGAAATTTAGTCAATACAATTACTAATTTATTACAAATTAAAATTTCTTCACAATAGAAAGAGAAAAATTGTTTTAATCTGACATGATCATTGTCATATTAACAAAAGAAATGAAAAAAGGCCTTATATTTATGTATTTAAGACATTTTTATACTCTGAAAAGACATATGTGTATTTCCTTCCTGCTGCTAGTATTTTTATGTGTTTTGGGACATGTCACAGAAAATATCTGTAGCAAAAGGAAGCTTTGTTAAAGTGTAGACTTAGCTTTTTATATTTTCTCTATATAGATTTATCATGTTATATTCTGCCTCATGGGGAAGAATGAAACTGTAAGTCAGCAATTGTGTTTTTAAATTACAATGCAATGCTTTCTCTACTGACACGAGCAGTGGCACCCAAAGTCACAGAAATGTTACATGGTACCAAATAATTCACCATGATTTGGAATGCATGCCTTAAAACCTAACTCTGTGTTGCATTCCTACGTTCTGAAATGCTTCCCCGTGTCTTGTCTGTTGAAAAATAAATAGATTTTTAAAATCACAAAAATAGTGACTAACGAAAGACATGCATTTACTTGTATTGAAAGCTTTCAGAGAAAGAAATTAAAAGTGGAAATCCCATAATTTGATGAGGAAGCTAACAGGAAGGCAAAGAGCTTGTGACAGGCCACTGTCTTACACACAAGCATTTAGTGCATGGTAATCTTCCAGCACTGTCAGATTTGATTGAAAGATAATGCAAGATTTTTTTTCTTTCCACAATTTATAGCATGTATCCATTAGGAATAATTATGGCTGCATGATTTTTCTAGCTGTTTTCTCTACAAGTGTTACTAATGGTTTTATCAATTACTCCCTGTCCAATAACTGCATGGTTGTAACCTAATTTAAAGACACTCTATCACCAGGCTGATTTGTGTAGTAGTAAATGACAGCATTTGAGACACCAGCCAAATGACTCAGTTCAGTGACTTAGTTAGTCTCTAATAATTAACAATTAGTAAGTACCTAGAGCAGGCTCAAGAGACGGCAGCTCCTACATTTTTCTTTCTTATCTAAATACAGAAGTTAGAAAGACTTCAGTGATCCAGACTAATAAACCTGATGTCCTCTATGGATTTCGAGAATGCGTATGGAAGGCCTGTTAATAACTCATATTTAACATTAAATAGATTGTGGTGGTGATAGGATATCCATGTCCTATCAAGATAAATAAATATGCTAAGGCCATATCATCTCTAAGGATTTTAAAAAGAAATTACCCTAGTTTGAAAGTCTGAGCCTGAACTTAAGCTGAGAAAGGCCATGAGTATGAAATAGTCAAGGTGCATACCATGATGCTCTTGCCTGTGCTGTCCCAGGGCAGTGTGAATGCGTTTGGATTCACCCTGAGGAAACCCAGTGGCTTTTGTATAATTCATCAGTTTGGCTATTTTGTCTTAGTTCATTACACCCTCCGAGTTAATCATGAAGAGAATCATTTAAGGAGATGAGAGGATGTGAGATACAATGATGATCAAAAGCTTCACCCAACCCTCTGACATTCAAAGTGGTACCAGGATTCCCTAACCTGGAGAAAAACAGGTGTTTGATTCAGTCTGTAGCAAATCATCTTAGTATTTCCTGGGAAAAACATTTAAATAGAATCAGCTGCATTAATATATCAAGCCCTGAAGTTGTGAAAATTTATGAAGTATACATCTTAAAACATCACATCATCAAACACCAACACAAATTAATGACAGCCATTCACCACAGGGTTGTGTCTCAGAAGTACATTCTCCTTAGAAATACCAAATAGTCAGGTGGTAGTGGCTTATGCATTTAATCTCAGCACTTGGGAGGCAGAGGCAGGCTGATCTCTGTGGGTTTGAGGCCAGCCTGGTCTACAGAGTGAGTTCCAGGACAGACAGAGTTACAACAGAGAAACCCCATCTCAAAAAAACCAAAAACGAAAGAAAGTACGGAAGGAAGGATGGAAGGAAGGATGGAAAGAAGGAAGGAAGGAAGGAAGGAAGGAAGGAAGGAAGGAAGGAAGGAAGGAAGGAAGGATGGAAGGAAGGATGGAAGAAAGGAAGGAAGGCAGGCCGACCGAATAGACATGTGTGACCTGGTTTCTTTTGCTTACCTAACAAATATGCGAAGGCAGTCAAACATGTAATCCCCTGAAAGCCAGGAACCTAGCTACTCCCTACTATGGAGTACCATCCCTTGAATACATTTATCCATGTCACCATTTCTCAGTATTCACAAAAGAAAGCATTGGAAAAGAAGAAAGCAAATTGCTAGTAATCTCCCCATCTCCTGCGCAAGATCACAACGATCAGTTTGCAGAAATGGGATTTTCTAATTTCCCCTTGTGAAGATAAGGGGATGAAATAGTCCTAATAGCACAAGAAATGCCTTCTCCGAAAGCTGCTAAGAAAAGTTGAACCATAACAGAAGGGCAAGGACCAGTGGTTTCCCTTACAATGCCACTGAAGCCGCACCCCTCCTTATCCAGCCATATTTGCATATTCTTTTGAAAACCACACGTCGAGCGTCTATAGCCGCAGCTGATGTCATCGGGCACAGCATGCAGCCACTAGAAGTAGGACAATTATAATTTTTGTAGCTGATTAATCATCATGAAAAAGTAACAGTCAATTGACTCAATCACACAACCATGGTGATTAATCACACTTCACTTGTGTTTTTCCCCCCAAGTATTTTACTGACAGTGCAGATGTTGGCTGATTTTCTCCTTTAGCCTTTTACTTGGTCACAGATGTTAAGTAATCACCTTGTCCTGATACTTGACTTACCCATAATATTCAGTATTACAAGCCCTTAAAACAAAATGTGCTCCTTTCTTAGAAATCAAATGCTAGCAGAGTTATTACTTTAAAAAAAAAAAAAAAACAGGTTAGTCAACATATAAAATCGTCATAATTGTGCTCTGCAATCACGGATGCTTTTAAAAAAAATTATTATGCTACTCCCCAATTTGTTCTCCAATGTCTGATAAAACATTGGGAAAGCTGAACCCCCATACCCTTCCTAGATTGCTAATAGTTCAATTCTATTTACATTTAATCCAAAACTAGACATTCCAACCCAAATTGCTTTACCTGGCTGCATATCATTATTATACAGATATGATATTCTCCTAAAAATATACTCTCACCTATATATAACAAAGTTTGAGATTTCTCAGTCCCTGGTTCTTAAGAACTGAAATGACTCTACCAATACCATGTTTATAAAATCGTCCTATGTGAAACGCTGATGTTTAAGAAACAATTGCAAATGCACCAGCCTACTGGTAAAAAGAACAGCGCTCAAGGAATATTATGAGTGATCATGGATAAATTAAATCACTTTTGGGAACAAGTGACAACCTGGTTAGTGTTCAAAGCAGCAGAAACAGTACACTTCAGTGTAGTCTGTGTAAGTGGGATTAGGTAAGAAGTGTGGAACATGTGTGACAGTCAAACCCTAACAGACAGACCTGCATGTCTAATGCCTCAAGTGGAAACACCTGATTCTGAAGGAGAAGCAGTATGGCTGTCACGAGAAGAAGCACTCCTCACCCACTCTCCAGAATGGTTTCCATAATTTCAGTATTTTCAATCTTAGGAGGAAGAACCATCATCCCCTGACACTGACCTTCAGATAACCTTTGAGATCGTTTCCCATGTGGGATATTACCTTCATGCCAAGAACACAGTGGCATTGTGGTCTGTATGGGGCTACTGCCTTCACATTGTTAATAAAGAGTCTTGGGTTGGATATAATTGTTAATAAACTAATTCTAAAAATCCACTCAAATGTCACTTACAATCAGGATTTTCTGCTAGGCTGGGACCCCTGGGGAAACCTTTGCAGCTATGAAGCTTGTGTGCAATGCTAAGGATGAGCAGAAGGAAGTGTGAGACCACAATTGTTTTATAGTCTCATTGTTTAAAATAATCATGTATGATGAAGCTCAGAATTATTTGCAGCTGTGAAACAGAAAAATGAAAGGAAAGGCTGGGGAGGAGAACCAGTAGGAAGCTAACTCACCCCAGTCCTCTTTGGATATGCCAGAGTGAAGCAATGGCTGCTTCTAATTTATAGCAGTTACATCAAGGCTCAGAAGACAATACAAAAGCATTTCAGAGAAGGGTACCCATGACATGAAACTATTTAAAACAATTAATCAAAAAAGCCTAATTATTCAATTAGATGGATAAATGAATCTTCTTAAAGTGGATATGCAAAAAAAAGAGAGAGTGATGATGAAATCTTTCAAAGGGAAATGAGTGTAACAAATCAGCTAAATATGATCTCTTAAAAAATTCTGAATAATAAGTCAGTGATTATGTTTTAATTGGGCTTTAGCTTTATTATAATTGAGGACACTCATTATCTTGTTTTATTGTATTTATGATTTTAATATTCATACCATTTGGCACTTTATCTTTGTATACTTTCTACCAGGGCTTGTTGCGCTTCCTGGCTGATTAGTGCCTGGGTCATTGTGAAATGAATACAGATGTCTCAATAATGATCATCAGGATGTGGGCTGAGCTGCAGTGTTTGAAGGTCTCCTATAAAGTCATCCTTTGTGCAATCGAAAGGGAGTTTTGTAGAGCCCCTCCCCCCCATTCCTGTCTCTCTCAATGCAAGCAGGTCTGGTGGTAAGAGTGGTCTAACAGGACGCTGACACTGGCTTCCACTCAGAAGTGGATCGAGGGGCCATGTTTCAGGATTTCATAGATGGTCCTAAAGTAACAGCTCAGACAGGCTCATTTATCCTTTCTCAGGAGACATGCTTTGTGCAAAAATGAACCTCTACCTGATAATCCCAGCTCTTTATCTGGGGGAGAAACTGAGGACAAACAGATCTCATAGATGTGAGACTTCCAGGATAAACCACACTTAGGGACAGAGAGCAATTGAGCCTTGAATTATTTTCAAGTTTTTGTCAATCGACTTTATCCCATAAAAAGTACAGATTATTTTCACAGCTTAAAAGGAGCCACGGGTGCACTCACAAGTCAGTGGCAGGGCAGCTGCCTCAGTTGTAGGGACCTCTAAATGGGTCGGTCAGAAGTCACTGGGATTAACCATTTTGGTCTTATGTATTGGATTTTTGCAAACCCAAGTGGCATGTGTGAATATTTAACCCATTTTTGAAATTATTCAAATGTATCAGTGGCACAAATTGTATTTAGGATTTTATGTCAAGACTAATCAAGCTAAGTAAGAGGTACAGACTGTTTCGTTCCTTGCTAGATAAATACGTATTGTAATCTATAGTTAATTTTCCTCCTATGAAAATAGCTAAATTAGTTAACAACAGAAACAACAAACTAGTGAATTATACAAAGCCATGTACGCACAAAGCCAATAGTGTCAGACAGTCTGAGCTTGCAAGTCTGCCTTAACATGTTTCTAAAGCAAACAACAAATACTGTTAGGAACCTAGAAAAAAAAAAAGTCATTACTCAAAATTTTGTTTCTAAGATTACATTTTCAATGGGTATTTTTCATATTTTAGGATTGTCCAGAATTAATGTTTTCTGTAATTTGTTTTCTTTTTTTTTAATTTTTGTGATTATAATACAATTATATCATTTCTTCCTTCCATGTCTTCTCTCTGAATCATCTCACATACCTTTCCTTGGTTTTTAAAAAAATTTCGTGGTCCCTTTTCTCACAAATTCTTAAAGAAACATATTTATATGTCTATATCTATATCTGTGTCTGTGTCCATGTCCTTCTCCATGTGTGCGTCTGTGTGTATCTGTATGTATGTAAATATTGCTAAATGCATAAGTACAACCTGCTAGGTCTGTGTAATGGTACTTACATGCATGCTTTCAGGACTGGTATTGAATAATCAATTGATGTATTCTACCCCGAGGAAGACTATTTCTCTTGCTCCAGCGTAATCTCTAACTACATTCTGAGTATTTGTCTTTATACCCACAGGTGAGTAGTCCTCACCCGGGATCAAGGTAACCCCTCTTTGTAACAGGTAGGGGCCATTAGAGAAAACCACAACCAATCAAAATGCACAGCTCTGGAGCCCAGTCCCAGTGGATACCTCTATAGAACATTCCCATACTTAAGGCTTGGGGATTACTGCAGAACAGGGGATGGAAAGATTATGAGTGTTATGAGACTGGGTTTTCTCTAGGAATCTGAGAGGCTATACTCAAAATCTCAGCAGCATGGCTGCCTAAACAGGAGCTGAACCAGGACAACAACAGCAGACATGCCAACGTGGGTGGCAGAAAGCCCAAGAAGCCTCAACCCTATGCAAAAAAACATAGGCAACCTGGGAATGCTTCCAGTGGGAGAAATAGTCTTTTTTTTTTTTTTATAACCAATTATATTTATTTTCTGACAAGTTCATCCATTCATGGTACATAGTACATTCGTATTACTCTTATCCTCACACTTTCTTCTCCCTCTCCCCTGCCTACTCCTACCTCTCCCTACACTCACCTTTCCCATGTTCATGCATTTTAATTTGTTTTTGTAACCCACTGAGTTTAACCAGAGCCATCTGTGTGACTGTGGTCTGGAGCTATCGAATGGAACCCCGCGGGTACACAAGTGAAGACAACCGTGTTCTCTTCCTGAAATGTATCGGTAACCAGCAGTTTGGTTCGGATAGGTAGAGGACTCACATTCCTCATTAATGATTGGCTGTTGATAAACCCAGTCTTGGGCAGGCGCAGTGCAGGCTGCTGTGGTCATTATAGGGAAGGACCCCTCCCGCCCAGAAGACAGGATTTAACCACTCCCCACATCATCGCCCACCTTTTCTTTTCTTTCTGCCCTGTCTTCCGTGACGCTCCGTAAACGTGAGAGGGATGCTGTAAATGTCCTTTGTAGGGCTAAGCACTCTGAGCAGCCAAGATCACAGTTTCAGAGTGTGTTTAGGCTATCATGGTGTGCGATACACAGAGGCAGGAATAGCTAGGTCCAGTGTGGTAAGGTGGTGATTCAAATGTCCACAACAAGAAACTAAAAAGGACACAAGTCAGAGCCAGAGGAAGTTACAGCTTTCAAAGACTCACCTCTAGGCAGTCAGCTTCTTCTACTGGTCTTGAAATAGTGCGAGTCAGAGACTGTTTGGAACATTGCGTTACTGGAGACACTTCAGATTCAAACTGATCGCATTCTGGGTCTTTCCCATAAAGGTTCCTGTCATCTCATAATATAAAATTCATTAAGTTCAAATTCAAAGCCTTTCTAAACTAGAGTCCTACTTCTGTTCAAAAGTTCAAAGTTCAGAATCTCTTTTGAGAGACAAGTATTGACAGAGTACATTCCTACCCTGTATTCTGGGATATATTTCTCTTTCTGGGATGCTTGCTTTTTCTTAAACCTGGTACTTAAATATTAAATTATTAAATGATTAAAATATTCTCATTGAGCTTTAATTCTTCTTTATACCAGCTAGTCCTATTTTGTTTTTTTTTTCCTTGCACTGAAGCCATGAATCCAGGTTTGGCCTGAGTCAAGGTCCCCCAAAATGGGGAACATATCCTGGTTGCTACAGATAGCAGAGGTTCTATGTCTCCCACATCTGTTCCCACAATGCGAGGGAAACCACTCTGAAACTGTGAGTCACAGGGGTGCCATAAGGGAGACTGCCTTTACTGGAGACAAGTTAACTGTCTTGGTTAGGATTCCCAGGCAATGTCTAGGAAAAGGAATGAGGCCCTAGCCCCAGCTCATGTGCCTTTGTGTCTGAAGACTACACCATTTAACATAACATAATCTTATTTTTGTTAGCAACCACCACAGCAAATGTTAATTGTGTGGAAGCTTCATTCAGAATCCAGGAAGGTCCTTAGCCCTCTGCATGGCCCCACGCTCCATCCTTTCTACCCCGGCTCGGTTTGATCATGAAAGGAAAGACACGGTGTTGGGAGTAGCATTCGCTGTGGTGGTGTTCCCATAACCACTGACACAAGCAGAGAACACAGGCTAGAACCTGTGGGAGTCTAGCTTTCAAAGGACTGCTCTTAATGACCTGCCTCAGCCAGTCTCACTCAACCCAATAAAAGCCTCCACGGCCTTCAAATTAGCAGCACAGAGTGGGGACTGACCATTCGAGCACTAGCTTGCAAGAGGCATTTCGGATTCAGTCCATAATGCTTCTTAATTTTTCACCTTTGTTGTTGGGATTTTTCTTTTATATAGGTTTGGAGTGTTACATTTCCTTTTTCTTCGTTATGGTTCACGTTTCTTTCCTAAACTGAATATTCCCACACTGAGTGGTTCCTGGGGTTAGGGCAAGCCTTTCTGATTCATATTCAGCTTCTCCAGTTACTTCTCCTGATTTGGCTTTTCTTTAATTAATTTCCTAAAAGTAACTTCCTTAGTGTTTAATAAAGTACACGAACATCTCAGCACCGTCTGCCACTCTGCTTTCTGTAACCCAACATAATGACTAATGTCCATGCTGTTCTTGGAGTCACTTGGCACATTAGGTCTCTATGAAGTCATCCCTGGAGTGTGAGATGTGAGAACGTCAAATTATTTCCAGACACCAATATTCCATACTTATGCCTTTAAGTCTCTTAATGAATTATGCCATGTTAATGTTTTAGAGTACAAAGTATTTTCTCATTAAAACATATCATAGGTAGCATGTATTAATTACTTAAAACTAAAAACTAAGGTACGTTTTCTATGTTCAAGAGAGATGGAAAAATATATTCCCAAACCTCCACGTGAAAGATTTCCTTATGAGTTTCACAATAGTTTGCCAAGTTATTTTGATTAGAAATTCCATTATTTCTCCTAATGAAATCATATATATTGACAGACGAATTTAACTGTGATACTTCACCAAAGCAAAGATGAAATGAAGTGGCATGTGAGTTGCTTTCCACTCGATTCTGAAATTAAGTTCAGAATAAAAATTAAGTAATGTAACTTACTCATTAGAAGAGTTTTTAAAAACAAAAAGAAATGTCTATATCATCACCCACTGCCCAAAAATCCCTTTTTGCTGGGTTAGCTGAAAGACCACGAGAAGAAATCCACCTGCCATTCAGTTTAATTTCTTGTGTTTAGAGCTCTACAACAGTCTGTGTAAAACTAATCAATAAAAAGGATTTATGAGGCCCTGAAATGGAACAGTCGAAAGGAGGAAATTACAGTCAGTTTTAGTTATTAAAGATTTTTCACCACGGAATTTAGTATAAGGGAACCGTTATACATCTTTTTTAGCTGAAACAGAGCATTTATCAAGCACATGTACTGGGGAGAGCTTCGGCCTGCTGTAATGTGTCTTTATTTGTTGCTCACCATCACAGCGAGGGAGGTCCCCGAAGAAAGGGAGCAGGGAAGGGAAGTCGGGTGCAAAAAACGCAAGCAAACATCCCAGTAGAGGAGGTAAGCCGCGTCTGCTCCCACCAAGAAAAGGAAGTATGCCGGTCTATATGAAATGGTTTTGTTTGATTTTTGACTAGTTTTTAATGCATAAAGGCAAGGCAGGGCAAAGTAAATAGGAGAAATAAAGAAGAAAACAAGGAAAAGCCAGATATCACTTCAAATGGATTTTGACCAATACGGAGTAAAGTGAGGCCCTACTAACACTCAGAGACATGGTCGCCACTGATTAGCACCGTAACGTTTGCAGAAATGTGCATGTATCTGAGAGTAGACAAACACCATCTCTTTAATGGCTTTGCTGGCTGGCTGAGTTTTCAGAGGCAGCCACGAAGCACTCGGGGACAAGCTCTCGTGAGCTCCCCCTTAGAGCTCATGATTTCACAGGAGGGTAATGTAAGAGGATTCCAGTTCGGCATTCGCTTGATGGGTTACCAATGACAGATGGATAACTGCCATATTTTGAAAATAAAGAAAATACAATTATGTACCTAACATAAAATTGCCATAATAATAATGGTACTCAGCGTTTACACTGACTTCTTCATCTGCAAAATACTTTACAACTAATTATACCCCATAACACTCCTGAAAGGCAGGTAAGCATCATTACTGCCATTCTACAGATGGAGAAAATGAGGCTTACTGAATGAAGATCTTTGCCTCGGGCTATTGCAAGTAAATAGAAGAGCTTGGTTTATTGTTCAGGGCCTAGTCTTTTCTGGTTGAGAGACCAGGAGGCTATCACTCTTCCAACCAAGGTAATACGGCTCAGCACTATTTCTCTGTTGGAGAGAGCCCTTTCCATATCTCAAACGACACGGATTTTCTTATAAACTGAAGTGGTAATTGCCTTCAGCATCCAATGATTTCCTGATCCCAGTTCCCTTACTGGTTTCATTCATGTTTTCCCTGACCTCACAGTCATTCCACAGAAGGGCTTCAGGAAATCACGAGGGAATTGAAGCCTGGCCGTCAGTGGGACCTGGTTTCTCAATGTCGGGATGCAGGCTTTGCTTCATTTGAAAGTCGTTAACCCTATCAACCAGCTTTATTTCACAATTTTGACAAGATTGCTCATTACTAATGAACAATAATGGTTAGACATTTTAAAATTCTATAGTATGTGAGGGAGGGAAGCAATGTTTAATTCCATTCTAAAGAATAATCCTCTGTGTAATTTTCTTGCCTCCCAAAATGATTGTTTAAAATGCAGAATATTTTTAGGGATAAAATGATAAAATCCTCCATTTGAAATTATTCCAGAGAGTATATATGTATCTCTGGAACTTAGCATAGGAGCCACCTCATTTTAAGGCTCTGCAGAAGTGGAGGCACAATATAAAAAGAAAACAGTAGGAATTTTAGGACAGATTTCCTAATCTATCTCTTTAGATGATCCATCAGGTCAAAGGTCATGTTCTCATGCAGTATTGGTTGCTTTTTCATTGCTATGACAAGCACCTGAGAGGAAACGTTTTAAAAAGGAAGAACTTCTCAGCCTAGACTTTGGAGATGTCAGCCCACACAGCGGTGTTCACTGCTTTTACGTCTGAGGTGAGGTGGAGGTCACGGCGGAGGACCTGTTGGAGCAGACCCGATCATCTCATGGCAACCAGAGAGCAGAGATGGTAAGACAAGAAGGGATCGAGGGCAACAGAAGTCCCTCGAGAGCATGCCTCTGCTGATACTCCCTCCGTCTGGTTCCCATCTCCTATTTCCTAGCTCCTTCCGTTAGTGCAGCAGTTCTCAACCTATGGGTCCCCCCACCGTTCCTATGTCACTACACCCTCTCCACGAAAGGAGAGCATGAAGGATGGTGAGAACTCCAGGCGCTGCGTGACTACAGAGAAAACAAGGAGAAACTGTGAAACGCCCTCCCCGCCCCATATAACACTGTTTATACAGTTCTGCTTCTCAAACCAAGTCAACGTACATTTTTATTTTTATCACGCTTTAAACCAGTGGTTCCCAATCTGAGTCACAACCCCTTTACAGCATTCACTTAAAACCATCCTGTACATCAGATATGTACCTTACGATTCATAAAAGCAGCAAAATTAGTTACGAAGTAGCAACAAAAAATAATTTTGTGGTTGGGGGTCACGGCACGAGGAACTGTATTAAACTGTCACAGCACTAGGAAGGTCAAGAACCACTATCAGTGCTACCAGATTATAAAGCCATCAAGGGGGTAATCCAACGATTAGGTTGGAGACTTTACAGTTTAGTCATTGACCATGTACAGGTAATGGTAAATTTCCAGACCCTATACCAGCTGAAGTGACGTAACCTGCAACAAGAGTGGCTAAGGCACTAAGACTCTGGAATGAACATATACAACTCATTCATATTTTGCTATTTACACAGGTGCTAAAGAAACCAGCAACAGGCTGGAGATTCCTGTTTTACTGCTTTTATATTAAGAACAATACCTACCCAACTGCTATGATTCACATGTGTAGCAAGAATAATTTGTTTCCCAAAAGCTATTCTTGGAAATTTTTTTAAATAAAAGTTCCCAACAATGAAAAAAAAATTAAACTTAAGAGTGTGATGATGGTGACGAAACTCTGAATATACCACATGCATTGGAATGTGTAATTGAGGCAGCGATTTTTATGAAATGTGAATTATAACTCTATAATTTTTTTTTCTAATTTTCAGAAAATGCCAGGGAACCACTCCCCCTTAGTGAAATCTATTCTAGCTTCCGGGAGCTATGCTTTACCCACTTAGAGTATATCCTTTGGGGTATTGAACAGCTTAGCTGTTCTCTTCTTGTCCCGTGACTCTCCACATTGTAGAAGTCACTTGAAAGAACGACTGGTGTCTACACCACACACGGGACACTTGAGGCGAACAGCACTGCAAACACTGAGAAACGGGCTTGCTTCATTTCCAGTCACAGTGAAATCATCTCCTGACCTTAAAAAAATTATGGATATAAGAAGTTTGGCTTAACATGTTTGCCATCAAAATTATACAGAATAAGCAAATTATTGTTATACCCAGTCACTTGAAATTCAGGGATCCATCTTGATTAATATAATACTAAGCTATGGAAGACTACAGCGGGTAGGCACCATGCCTAACTACCACAGAAAATAACATGGATATATTGAACATTTGTTAAAATAAATATGCAAGAAATAAGTCTCATTAATTTATTGATAATTTGACCATATACAAAGGTCAAATGACCATGATTGCTTTACAAAGTATAGTAAAGGTCTAAGAATTAAATACTTGTGCTGGCTCAATTTATGTCAACATGACACAAGCTAGAGTTCTCTGAGAGCAGAGAACCTCAATTGAGAAAAATACCTCCATAAGATCAGATTGTACGCAAGCTGCTGGGCATTTTATAATTAGTGATTGATGATGTGGGAGGGTCGAGCCCATTGTGGGAGGAGCCAACCCTGGGCCAGTAGTCCAGGATTCTTTTAGAAAGCAGGGTGAGCAAGGCTTGAGAAGCAAGTCAGAAAGCCCCACTCTGGCTTCTGAATCAGCTCCTGTCTTTGGGTTCCTGCACCAGCTCCCGCCTGCAGGATCCTGCCAAGCTGGAGCTCCTGTCTTGCCTCGATGGACTATTACTCAGGATATGTTAGTAGAATAAATCCTTTCTTCCCTGAGTTGCTTTGATCATGATGTGTTGTCATAGCAATTGATGCCCTAACTAAGACAGTGCTCTTCTTAAAAGCTAACACATTTAAGACTGGCATAGTGGCAAACACTTTTAATTACATCACTTGTAATGTGATGGAAAAGGGAAGATCAGGAGTTCAAAGTCTTCTTTGCCAATATAACTAGTGCAAGGCCATCCTAGGCTACATGAGACCTTGTCTCAAAAATAAAAACATCAATGACAAAAAAAAATCTTATACTTGTAGCTCATAACTTGGAACACAGAATACATAGTAATGAGTGAACGCAGTTAGACACACATGTGAATTTTCAATTATTACTTAAAGTTCAAATCCATATTAGCACAGGATTACCAATCATACCGGGAGCATTTTCACTCACTAATATTCTATAAAACATAATTGTGGAATTTATATTCTGGAAACTGAATACAATGTACCCTGAATTTAGAATCATTTTCTCTTTCGTTTACACTTTAGTGTAAATCCATTCTTCATTAACATACACAATATTTTCTTAGAAAACTGCATTTATAAACTTTATTCTAGATCTGTTGTCATTTACCACTCTAACTGATATTAAAGTTTTATATAAAATGTATAAATTATCATAATGTTTTTCTACTCTATGCCAAAAGCCCCCAGTATCTTAAACTAATTAGAGTGCTGTGTTCAAACATATGAAGTGTCCTTTCCCTAAGCCTTAGCATCATGGAAGTCTACAAAGTAAATAATTAATTTGAAATATCTGTTATATTGTCTCACATAGCCATAATGCTATTTTTATAAATGTTGTTACTAATATTGATTTATATATATTTGCTCAGGTACTAGAAACCCTTTGTTTGGTATTTAGGGATGCTTAAAGTTATCTATATTCCACCACTAGTTAACTGAAAAATATCTTGTCATTTCTGTTTTTTTTGTTTCTTTTTTTTTTTTTTACAAATTGTATTATGCATTTTCATTTTTCTACTTCGACATTTCTTTTTTATAAACTAGATTGAAATGCTAAAAAAAAAAATCCTCATCATAACAATTTTGACTCTTTGCCATTTTAAACAACTTCACCAATAGAAAATTTACTTGGTTTATTATCAGCTTTTTGGCATAAACAAATGTTAAATTATTAATAAAATACACTGATAGTTTTTTTTAAATTATCATGTCTTTTTATACTTACCATAATTTGATCTAAATCATAATCTATGGATCACTAGGCTTCTGAAAAGTTTTGTTAAGTAGCTAGCACCTTATAGCCTGTACTGGAGGGAGTGAATGTAAGTAGTTTTCTTTCATGATTCATGCGTCTTGAGGAAGATAATGTATGTTCAACGTAGAGCAAGTGGAGGAAGTGAGCAGTGTGAGCTCGCAGGATGGAGTCTGCGGATCCAGCTTTGGCTCAGCGTACCGTGTGTCTCTGGACACTGTTGAATCACCCCTGTATCGATCCATGCAGCTGAGGCAGCCCTGCAGATGCGATGTCATGGGTAAACATCTGGTGTTTCTAGAAAACACAGCTCATAGAAAACTCCCTATTCCCCGGCTTGTACAATCTCTCTGGCCTCTCTTCCATTATGATCTCTGAGTCTTAAGAAATAGGAGTTGAGTTGTGATGCATCGGTTGGGACTAGGCTCAGCAACTCTGCATTCCGACTTCTTGTGGGTTTCTGTGGTCATCGCAGTCTTTTGCACAGACAAGTTTTCTTGATAAAAGGTGAGGACTACATTTATTTATGTGTATAAGGATACATCTTTAAAAAGTGCTTAGATTTATGATGATTTATTGTAAATAGCAGCTGTAGATTCTCCAAGACCCATGACTTTACCAGTCCAGGGTAATAGCTAGATTCCTAGTACCAGACATGATTTCTCTTCTGTTGAGTGGGAGACCGGTTGGTTAACATGAAATGTATGTGTGCACTGCTCCAAGCATAGGGTTATCGTTGCATGCCGATTGTTGCTGTGGTTTGTAGGCAATCATAGCTGAGTAGTACTATTGGTTGCTTACCTCTTTTGAAAACTTCCCTGATAAATTCTGGTTCCATGAAAGGTCATCCTTAGATAGGATTTCAGGTCAGATACAGCTCTGTGACTTCAGAACCAAATGTCTGATGTACAAGATATCTTCAGCATTAAGAACTTACCTTCCACCTCTGGGGAGCAACCAAGGTCAATAGCAACAGCCTATAATGTTTTGAGAGTCTCAAAAACATCCTTGAACAACAATCCAAAGGAAGATTTCTCATGCCCACTTTGGGTTTTTGTATAGATGGTCTATGGTTCTTCACGGGAGCATTTTTAGCCCAGATGGAAAATATTCATTTAAGCTATTCTATATGCCTGTGTGTGTGTGTGTGTGTGTGTGTGTGAGAGAGAGAGAGGAGAGAGAGAGAGAGAGAGACAACAGACGAGACAGAGATTTATGTGTATTATAGATATTTATAGGTAGTTAACAGTATGATTCTTTATGATGTTTTTCAGAAATACTTGTCATTTTGCCCTCTTTCCTTTGTATTTATCTCTCTCCTTCCTTAGTTATAGCCCCCTCTACTCCACTTTCCCCATTCCCCCCTTCAGATCATGTGTACATACTATTATCATCTCTTTCTCTCCTCCCCGACAGTCTACCATTTTACTTTCCTGGTTTCTATAGTTATTCAGGTTGTACATTCACATCTGAAGATTTGAAGGTAGGCACTTCAGATGAGAGAAAACATGTGAGGATTGTCTTTCTAGGTCGGGCCACCTCAGCCAATATTGCCCGTACATAGACGACACCAACAGACATGCCAATATGAGTGACAGAAGGCACAACTCAGGAGGCTTCAACTCAGGATGCTGAGAGTGAAAGAGTCTTCTGCAGAAGATCACATCAATTGTTACAGCGATACCACTAGGTCAACACTAAACACATACATACCAGTGACATTAGAACATTATAGACTGAGCAGATTCTAATATGTGTATAAATATATTTAAAAAACAAGATGCTATGAATTTGAAAGAGTTCCCAGGAAGGAATATGGGAGGATTTGGAGGGAAGAAAGGAAAATCAGAAACGATACAATTGTACTGCAGTCTGAAATTGAAAACAAATTAAAAAAAAAAACTATTTGGCTGTCCCAAGTTCAGACAAAAAGAGCAAACCATATTACCATTTTCTTTTAGTATTTTAAAATCCTCTGCTTATTTTTCCATTGGTATTTATGTATTATAGATTTTTTTAATTTAAATTTTTTAAAAAGGTTAATTGTATCTGTGCTATTACTTTAACATCCTTGGTTTGTGACACACTTTTTCTGAGTGAAATTATTATACGTATTCTAGTGTGTTATAGTACCGCCTGTTCTGTTCTGTTAATCTAACTATAATTTCTTGACTCAGAATCACTGATTGTTTTTAACAATCTTTTTATTAGAGCAAAGATGTTATTTTTCCTTTCCCACAAAGTTCACATATATCTTTACCTATTTATTCTTTCAGATCAAATTTAGAATTATTTCTTCATGATCCCAAATAACATTTTATTAATGTTATAATTACGATGGAAGCTATGTGCATATTTTAGAAACCTCAGAGCTACACAGTACAGTCGCTTCATATTGTATTGCCAGTTTTATTTCCATTGCTTTATAAAGTATCATAATACTTATCATGTAGATTATGTGGATTTCTTAATAAGATATTACTGTAATGCGAATAGTACCTTTTCTCATTATATGCTCTAATTGGTTATTTCTGCTATGCAGAAAAACTATCCACATCACCATTTAATTTGTATCCAATCATTGTAATGAACTTCAATATTGATTCTCATAGTTTTGTAGATTATTCCCTAGAGTTCTCTATTTAAATAGTCATATCATATGCAAATAATAACAAAAATTGCCTTTTCTTATTTCACTACTATATTTTTTAGTAAAACATCTAGATCTTTTAACAAACATCTAAGTATTTACAGGCATTTGTGCTTATGAAATATAATATTAGATTATAAAATCATATTTTCATGAATTCTTCCAAAATTTCATATAATGCATTTTAATCGCATATACAGTACCCCCAACTCCCCTGCCTGCTCACCTCCCTACTACCCAACTCTGACTTTTCCTTGTTTTAAGCCTCACTGATTCTACTTTTTTATTGTGTAACAACTCTTGAAAGTGGGGCCGGTCCTGGAGTGCGGTGGACCTACAAGTGCTCGTGTCATTAAAGAAAGCTGACTTTCCCTCTCCCAGAAGCTATCCGATGTCTACAGCGCCTCAGCTAGCGCTGTGATCTTGTGCCCCTCCTCTTCTCCACGTGCAGAGTTTGTCTCGATTGCGTTCATGCATGTCTTGTGCACGCTGTTACAATCACCGTTCACTGTGAGTTCATCTGCGCAACTGCTCTGGTGAGTCCAAAAGTGCTGTTTTCTTGAAGTCAATTTATTTTCACCTCCTCTTCCGTGGAGTTCCCAGGTCCTTAGTGAGAAGGGTGTCATAAATATGTAGCCTTTGGACTTAAACATTCGATAGTCCCTTACTCTTTTATAAGTTGACCAGCTGGAAGTCTCCATATTAACTGCCGTCTGTTGTGAGAAGATGGTGTACGATGAGGACTGAAATGTGTACTGGTCTACCAGGAAGTGATAAGCCATTTGGAGTTGTTTTAATATTATGTCAGTTTTGCAGAATATGAAGTTCCCTTGGGCTTAGAGCTAACTAGCCACATGATCTGAATCTTCAACAAATGGTGCTAGTCAAATCTGTGTGTGTGTGTGTGTGTGTGTGTGTGTGTGTGTGTGTGTGTGTGTGTGTAAATGAAACTAGCTGTGTTCCTTTAGTTTTGCCTGCATGGATATTTCAAGACCTTCTCACTCTGTATTGGAACACCAATCATGAGGATCATCCCCAGGGCAGACTATTTCTCTTCCTTTCAAGTTGTTACTTGCTCGTAGCTCTTCCTCTAAGGGTGGGGATCCATGAGATTTACCACGTATATGTTGGGATGTCAACTGATTTTGGAATTGTTCGGGTCTTGTTTCAGAAGCCATGTTGTTGAAGTTTCATGGGTATAGCTTGCTTGCCATAGCTAGAAGAAATTGATACATTGATAACTCAAGTCTTAGACCCAAGGGCCAGAGAACATTGTGGAAAAGTAGATGGAAAGATTGTAGGAGGCGGGGGATGTGGGAAAGCTGTGCGAGAATACTGGGTACTTTTAAAGATACATTTAATGTATGTTAATCTTCACTTTCTAATGAGTCCTGAATTTTGTTGAAGATTTTTTTTACCAACAAAGGAGAACAAATGAAATATTAACATCACATTTGTTATTCATTTGTTTGTTTAATTATGTATCTATAACTTCTCAATATCCCTACTTAACTATCCAGATAGATTACATTATAATTTAGAACATTTACACACACGAGGGTTGGGGGGACAGACTTCTGTGTGTGTTATTGAAAAAGAGAAAGAATCAGTTTTCTTGAGCCAAATATTCTATTTGAGAACTGGTACATATGGCTGGAAGTTATGTCTTAGAGCTTAAGCTGATACTGTCACGTATTTTCCTTAGACAGGTTCAGTTTCATAATAAATCATTTTCATATTCTCCTTGAGCTTTAGTACAATTTTCTCAATTTTTAATTAGTCTACGTGTTATTATTTGTTTTCACACTTAAAGTCAGAAATATGAAAAATCAATTCTTGTCATTAAAAGCTATATAGTTTCCGTTGCTGCTACTCATTGTGCAGCAGGTGGTGAGTCGCCTGTTTATAGCTACGCAGATGAGAGGGTGTAGCACAAGAGTCTCAGGCACTCGTCAGTTTCCAATAAAGTGTTATCAGGTTCTGATAATATGTCAATAAACGAAACCATTTTTAACTTTATTGCATAAATCTCTGACACCCTGAAGGAGAAAGGCAAAGTAAATACAACTTAGAAGCTTCTGCCTGTGGTTGATTTAAGGATATGCAAGGCAATCATTTTATCTTTTTTTCTGGGACAGGGTTTCTCTGTTGTAACTCTGGCTGTCCTGGAACTCTGTAGACAAGGCTGGCCTCGAACTCACAGAGATCTACCTGCCTCTGCCTCCTGAGTGCACAGATTAAAAGTGTGTGCCACCACTGTCAGGCTTTCATGGCAACATTTTTCTAAGACATAGCTCTAAAAACAATCCTACAACAGCTGAAAAGCTGATTCATTAAACATCCCTTCCCCACCTCGCTGTGTACAGGTGCATATGGTGGCACTTAGATGCAGGTATGGGAATATGGAGAATGAGAGACCCTTTGAATCTTAGGGGACAGCGTCTTCAAATAAGGACAGCTTCACAGTATACTGCTAGCCAGTAGCTTGGCTCCTTATATTTCAGTACACTCAGTGAGGAGGCAATGAGGTGTCATGCCACTGCTCCTTGGAACACCTGACCTTCTGATGTAGGCACTTGAGTTGCTCCTTCCTTTACAGTAAATACTGTTCTCACCACCCCTCCCTAAAGCTCTGCTCACTGTCAACCTTAATTTTTTGTTACCTCCATGAGTTCACATTCTCTTTTTCCTTTCTGTTTTCATAGTAAATTTTGAGGAAGTTTGTAAACACTGAACAAAGGTGGCTTACATGTATAAATCCAGGAAAAATGTGCAGCACCTTTGACTGAGGACAAAATGCACAGAAACAAACCAGAAAATGTCTTAGTCATTCAATGTCAGGACAACTCAAGCACATTTTATAAAAGATGAAATAGAAGTCAGGAAATAAAAGCTTTAGGCAAATACTTAGAAATTTCAACCTTGTTTCATACAGTGGTCACGTGGTAAATACAGGTTTAAAAAAAAACAATAGAAAGTAACTAGACCATATAGATATTTGGAAGTAATCATTTAGTACAGAGAGAAGAGATAATAATGTACCGTTAACTACCATTCAAAATTGCTATTGTTCATGTATAGAATAAATTTAAAAGAGTAACAAGAAGGTGCTTAGCCAATTGTTACATTTTATCTATTTGACAATTTTAAAATCACTAAAACATATTGTAAGTTATCAGCATATGCTAAGGGCTTAGATTGTTTTTAGTTCTACAGAATGGGAACTAGCCATGTAATTGGGAGAATAAGAAGTCTACGGTCTATCAGAAAAAATAAAGGAGGCCTAACGGAATAATTTCTAGCCATGTCTAAGACAGGAGAAGACTGATATATGGACTCAGCCAGTTGGAGAGAAAGAATTTCTCTCTTACTATTTTTATTTACTCTATTCAAGCCTGCAGTATATTGGATGAGGCCCACTCACACAGAAAGAGCAATCTGTTTAGCTAAGCAGACTGATTCTAGATTAATCCTTTCCAGAAACACCTTCCCAGTCTTACCCAGAATAATGTCTTACCACATATGTAAGCGCCCATGGTCTTACTCAAAATGCTGCATGAAATTAACCACTTCAAATCCCCTTTGGCCAATTTGGCATTCGGGTATATCTCTTCATATTGCACAAACAGAATGACTCTGATCTTGAGGTCACAGGAATGCTGAGCTGTCCTGCATGTGGACAGACAATTGAAAATCCATTCACAGAAGAGGAAGAAAAATCAATGAGTGATATTCAGACTTTTTGCTATCTTAACTTTTATTTTATGATCTAAAACTAATAGTCCTTAAATGGTAAGGTATAACCCCAAAGTACTTTGTGTTACATACATGAGTTAGAGAGGAAGAAAGCATTTGTTACCATACAGATGCTATATATTTATACATGCCTATAGACATAGTAAAGAAGAAAGCATATCAATCATGGTCCTCATTTCTACAACAAGACTTGTGATCACAGAAGATGTGGAGAAATATCTGTATCTACTACTGATTCTTACTTCTCTTAACCTTCAGTAAGTACCCCTGTTCATCATCTTATTAACCTTGTGAAGTGATCTAAACATTTGGCCTTTAATATCACTGAGCTATTGCCCTTTTCATTTGACTTTAACCACAGGGCCTGATAATATTAGAAGACAGCCTAATGGATTGTATTCAAAACACATTCCTTCTTTCTTCAAAGTGGAATGGGAGCTGAATTTGCCCCTTGATAATCATGTTCAGTTATAACAATTAGCATGCTTACTGCTTTCTTTGACAATCGGTTCGAAAGTAGAACGAATTCAGTGTTCAGGAAGCAATCTGAATTTCTAATAGTGTGGAATACATTTAGGGATCATCATAAAATGTTTCCTAGGTCTTGCCTAGAAGATAGCTATATCTTGCCTAGAAGGTATCTAGGCAAGAACAAAAGTTCACAGGAACAGGAAGCAAAAAAGAAAATTGCTAATAGGTGATATCTTAGTTAGGGTCACTATTGCTATGATGGAGTACCATGGCCAAGTCTGCTTGGAGAGGAAATGGCTTATTTCACTCACAGTTCCATGTAACAGTTCATAGCCAACAGCAGTGATGGCAAAACCTCAAGGCCAGAGCTGACGCAGAGGCCATGGAGGGGCGATGCTTACTGGCTCCGTCCCCATGGCTTGCTCAGCCTGCTTTATTATAGCACCCAGGACCACCATTCCAAAGGTGATCCCACCCACCGTGGGCTGGGCAATTAAGACAATACACAGCAGGCTTGCCTACAGCCCCATTTTATTTCTCAGTTGAGACTTCCTTCTCTCAGATGACTCTAGCTTGTGTCAAATTGACATAAAACTAGCCAGTACAGCCGACCCTCCCACCATCGACTTGAAACACGAACACATCAGTCACAAACTTTCCTTTCTTATTCAACCTCCAAATCACATTTTAATAAACACATCACAATATAAGACATTTTACAAATTAAGAGTCTCATAGCCTTAAAAATTCAAATATTTTAAAAGTTACCTCTCAAAAATACCCAGTCTCTTCTAAAATCCAAAGTCTCTGTAAAACTCCAAAATCTTTTTTTAAGTATAAAGTGTCTCAACTATTGTCCCCTATAAAAATAAAATGTTAAATATTTTCTTACTTCAAGAGCAGGTCATAGTCACAATCGAATCAAAACAAAACCAAATTCCCAACAGTATATAACACATTGTACAGTGTCTGAGATCTGTTCACTATCTTCTGGGCTCCTTCAAAAGGCTTGGGTCATTTCTCTGGCTCTGCCCTCTGTAGCACACACAGCTTGTCTTCTAAGCGCAGGCAACTCCACTCCACTGCTGCTGCTGTTCTTGGTGGTCATCCCATAGTACTGGCATCTCCAAAACACTGGGGTCTTCTGCTGCACCTGGAGTGTACTTTCACCAATAGCTTCTCATAGACTCTCTTCATGGTGTCAAGGCTTAACTTCTCTGCCTCCCCTTAATCCTGGGACCTCAACTGTTAATGAGGCTGCATCAGGACCATTGACCTCACCTGGCCTCTCACAGTGCCAAGCCCTGACTGCTCCCATGACTCCTCATGCCTCCAAAACTAATACCACTTGGATGAATCTTACATTACCAAGTTCAGTTGGCAGAAGGAGGTACAAACTTGGCCACGTCCAGAACACAGCTTCTGTATGCTAACTCTGAAAAAACATTTCCCACAAGATTTCATGTCAGTAAAGCTGCTGTCTTCTTAATCAACACTAATTTCTTAGCTTCAGCTGACCATCATCGACTATCCCAGTAAAGAGAAGGTTTTACTTCATTGGTTCTTGTCTCTTGTCAACCATAGCTGATTCTTCAGCCCCAGGTAACCAGAACAACAGATTCTTAACTCAAAATAACAAATGGCTCTGATAGGGTCTTTAAGTGACTCTGAAACTTTCCCCTGGAACGTCACAACCCAGGCCTCTGTCACCTGCATTATTTTTCCCATGATTATCTTCCAATGTCCCACAGAGCAGCTCACCAAGCTCTGAACACATAATGCCCAAAGTTCCAAAGTCTTTCTGTAGTTCTCCCTAAACAACATGGCCAGGTCTCTCCCAGCCACACTCCACTACTGGTACCAGTTTCTCTTAGTTAGGGTTACAATTTCTCTGGTGAGACACCATGACCAAAGCAACTTGGGGTGGAAATGGTTTATTTAATACACAGTTCCATACAATAGTTTATTATCAAAAGCAGGGAGGGTAGTAATTCAAGAAGTGTAGGAACCTGGAGGCCAAAGTTGATGCAGAGGCCATGAAGGGGTGATGCTTACTGCTATGCTCCCCATGCCTTGCTCAGCTTGCTTTTTTATAGAATCCAGGACCACCAGCCCAGTGGTGGCCCCACCCACAATGTGATGGACCCTCCCACATCAATCACTAATTAAGAAAATGCCCTACAAGCTTGTCTACTGCCCAATCGTAAGGAAGCATTTTCTCAATTGAGGCTTCCTCCTCTCTGATGACTCTAGCTTGTGTCGAGTTGGCATAAAACTAACCAGGACAGGTCACTGGAGGTTCTAGGAAATAGTACATTTCCACATCTGCCTGTTGATTCTTGAATCTATGAATTGTGGAACAATGGTGGCTTGTATTAGACTCAGTGCTGTTCCCTGATGCTAGGATGCTGGCCACTCGGCACTGACTCTTAGCTTCGGCAAGTGGAAGTCCATGTTGCTAAGCCTGTGTGTGAACTTCATTGCTAAAGTTTGGAGTATTTTATTTGTGAGTCCATCAGGTAATTAGAATGTGGGTCAGAATATGGGATGAGGTCAGCTGGGCTACTAGATTGTGAAATTCTTCTTTGCTAAAGTCACACTTCCATGAGCAACTACGCGTAACTGAGGAAAGCTGGGAAAAGGATAGGTGGTCTTAGGTGGTCTTCACCAGGGGAAGAGCACACCAATGGTTGTCCAGTGCCAAACGGTCAACTGCGATACATAAAGGTAGCATTATACAGACTGAACATGATGTATATATAGAGAGATAGAGATAGATAGTTAGATAGATAGATATAGAGATAGAGATATATAGATATGGATATATAGATATATATGCAGCAATAATTAGTTTTAAAAAAGAGGGCACGCATTTGAAGGAGACTGGGGAGGTTTATGAGAGGTTTTAGGTGGAGAAAATGGAAAGGAGAAATATTTTTAAATTATATCAAAAATATGTAAATAAAAATAGGCAGGAAGTAAAGATACAAGAAGTAAAAATATAAATAAATAAAAAGTGTAAGTGGTTAAATAACATGTGTACAAAAGTAGACATATACATGGCAAACATTTATTTCCTATATGCATTTAGTTCCATGATTGGGAAGACTCAGAAGTCCAAGATTTGTTGTTAACTAGCAGAGAGCCAAAGAGACAGTAGAGTCAGAGTCGCAGGGTGGGTCAATGTTTATGGCACCTGCAAAGCCAGGAGAAGGCTCCTGTTGTCACTCAGAAATAGGCAGAGAGAATCTATTCTTACTCTGCCTATCGTTTTTCTCAGCCTTCAGCAGTTTTGCATGAGCTCCATTCACATTAGAGAGAGTAGTTTGTTTTACTCAATTCATTGATTCAAATGTCAATCTCACCCAGAAAAGCTCTCACAGTCACACTCAGAATAATGTTTAACCAAATGTCTGGGCACCCAGTGGTCCACTCAAATTGATACATAAAAGTAACCATTACAACGCTTCAGTGTATCACACCATGACTTAGATTAAGGTGATAACTGAAGAAAATGCATTAAGGTCCCATGACAAATTTAAAAAATAGAATTTGCTTTTATACCTTGCAATGCAACCGCTTTAATAGAATGTAATTTATTTGTATAAAGAAAGCATATGGAGTAAAATGTGATTTTGCTACTCACAAAGTTTCTATGAACCCTGAATTCTCTCTCCTGTGAGGCAGTTGCTTTCAAAGTTCACTGGACCCAATGGACCTCTCTCACATTTTACCCTGTCTGCTAGACTCTTAACGTACCAAAACAATATTTTTCCCGTATTATAGACAGGAAAATTTAAGTTCACAAGTACTGAATGTTCCCCCAGAAGATCGTACGACAAGGTAGTAACAAAGCAGTTTGTGTGAGCAAAGGCGAATTTATTTAGTGTATTTTCTCTTGGACAAATATGTTTTTAATTTAAAAATACATAAAAATGAGTATCATATACCCATTAAAGATTTAATCTGCAAATGTTAAAAAAAAGGCTAATTCTCTTGTGTTTACATTCTATAAGGATAAAGTTTGAGAGACAAAGATTATGTAACAAAATTTTGTTTGACACTTGAGCTTATTGGTAGTTAACACCAGAAGTAAATTAATCAATGGTTTGGTTTGGAGACCGTGATGCATTGAATCTGAAGTTTAGAATCCAGAGATACCTATCTTCAAGGAAGCAATCCTACTCTGAAGTGCAATGATATTTCTTTTACCATTACATATAAAACAACTCTACCCTCCTTTGAGTTACTATAAGAAGAAGATAAAATGATAGTTCCATGCCCCTTTCAAATCTCCTTTCATCTTAAAGAATCCCAAAATACTTTGAATTTTTTAACTTAAGAGACTCACAAGTGCTTTCAATCAGGTGAGGTAGACAAAATTATCTGTTCTACTCATATTTTAACTGGATTCAGCCCATCGATTGAGAACTATTAATCTGCTCTCTGTGTTTTACAAATAGTATCTGCATTCTGAAAAGGTCTGTGGCTTTATAAAGTTGTCCATAAAAATAGCTGAAAAACTTAACTCCTGTGTTTCACATGAAGCTTCAGGTTTAATCAAAAGTTACTTTACTGAATATTATAATGGTAGTCATGGCAGAAATACCTGTTTTCCAGCTGCATCCATTCTCCTTCAAGCCGAACAATGCCACGGTATTTATCGAAAAAGCTGATCTACAACCCCTATTCTACTATTAGAGGGAGCAGTCAACAACCTCTATGATGCCAAGAGTTTTCACTAGAATGTTTGGCATTCTCTCTTTTCCCTTCTTGTTTCTGATACATAATACTTTGGTGGAGTAACTCTGTTAACAGAGAGGACTCCCTCATCCTGTAACATCCGTTGATATTTTGTGTTTGAGGTCCTTAAGCAGTAATATAAGAAATGAATAAAAAAAGGTTGAGGAGATGCACCCGTGGGTATTACCACTCATTGCTCAAACCATAGGACCTGCGTTCACATCCCCAGCACCTATGTGCAAACACTGGGCATGACTCCATGTGCCTACAATCCCAGAATTGAAGAGTGGAATCGGTTAGATCCTGGGAACTCGTTCATCAGGAAGCCTACCCAAAATAGTGCTCTGATGCAGAGAGAGACACTCTCTTAAGGGAATCCGAGAAAGAACAGAAAAGGAGACCACTTATCTCTTCCTCTGGTCTCTGTATGCATGCACGGAGGTATCCACATTAGGTCTTGCGATGTGGACACTGAGGTCGGAGGTGATTCGATACTGAAAGAGTTCTGTAAAGTGTGTTTTACACTCAGAAAGACATAGGCTTAGAGGTTTCTCCACATGGAAACTGGGGAAAAGTTGACTAGCCATGGAGAAGAAAAACACTCAAAGTAAAATATTTTTATTTTATGAAACGTACTAAATATAGTTGATGCTTGAGGATTTGCAACTCAGGCATGCTAAGGGTTTCCCCCTCCAGTTTAATTAGCTTAGAGAGTGATAAGAGGGGATCCAGAAGAAAAAAAATGGCTGTGAAGATTTGTTATTTTAATTATCCATGTATATAAAGATGAAAAAAATCACATAACATGCAAACACTGAAGGTGACTTACAGACTACTCAGAAGAGACCATCTCCTAAGCAACACAAGCTAAATTAAGAGCTTTATTGGCCAATTTATATTCATAAAACATTAGAAATATATTCTGCCTTTATATATCACAAAAGTATTCTATAGGTCTCATAGACACACACCCTTGCCAAGAAAGTTGCACAATGCCCTCATCCGACACTACCTGAATCACTTCAGGTAGTAAAGAGCTCACCATGGCAATTCCCCCGTGTGTGCATCATTATAACTGCTTATAAATGACATATAACATGAAGAGAATGTAAATAGGAGTGAGATGGGAGCTGGGCATGTTTTTGTACTATCAAACCAAAGCATTTAGGAGGAGTTGAGTATTTCCTTTGGCTAGACTGTCAAACAGTTCACTTGGTTTAGAAGGAGAGCTTATGTGCATAATTTTAGATTGATCATCATAGACATGTGATTTTTGGTTTATATATATATATATATATCTGGCCCAGGTTTCTTTTGGCTCAGATGTTTCAAGTGCTTTGTGTGCACGGCTTCTGCATGAATATTGTGCAGTGACTATTTTGTGATCTGTGATTAGTATTATCAATTGTAGCTCGGGCAAACTTTTTCATATGAAATAGAGGCAAGGGCCGAGCCTCGTCGATACCTTTTAACTGTTAACCCAAGCCTGAAGAAGTCTTCATAAGCCCCCGCTCTGCGTTTCCAGAGGTAGCTGTTTTTCTACCCTGGCTCTCTAATTACATCTTCTGGGAGAGAGGAGTTTGTACCATTTTGCCCTTCATTTGCATTATCGCGGCAGCTGTAGCCTTCATGTCCCCCTGCCTGGTGAGTTGCGGGGTTTTTCGGGTTCCGCACACTGATTATGCAGCTACGCTTGCCTCTCCTTGGAAGTTCCAAGGACATCGCAGTTCTTCCTTCAGGCTTACAGCACACGCTTGAAAAGACCGCCTCGCCTTCCACCCACTCAGGCAGTAGCGCACAACAGCACCTCAGCCCAGTTTCACCTTTTTGGAGACTGGAGAGTGCCCGCATAAAAGCTAAGCGCAGGCTTCTTGGTATGTATCTTTACACACACTTGAGAAGTAACCCTTAAGAAGCATGCCTCGCAGCTTGCCCGTGGGTCTGGCTTTTAGAACAAACTCATTATTTCCCTCACCTGGCAGACATTGTAAGATACTGAGGCCCTATGAGTGTTTTTCATCACTAAATTTACATCTAGGCCATTTAATCAACTACCTGTCTAAAGCATTGCATTAATCAGAAAAAGACACTTAATCTAGAATATTTATTTTTAGCTTATACATTCCTGTGTGGTAGTTAGGTGAGACTTCCTTGAAATCTACAGAATAATTGACTGTCATTCTGAGGAAATCAAGGTGATACAGTGTAAAATGAAATCTTCAGTGAATATTGGTTGTCTGAAATTTTATGTAATATGAAGTGAAGCCTAATGTATGTGCATAGAACTCAAACCAAAATGCCCATGAAAGCCACAGAAAATCTCATTCACAGTGGGATTTCGTCATGTGGGATAGCTTTATTCTTTACCTTAGAGTGCTTTTTTAAACTGGAGAATTCTCCAACCAAATCTTACTTGACCAAAATAATTTTTTTCCTGTATTTAGTTATTATAACTGAGGGTAATGATCTCATTTGATCTATTTTCAGTCAACAATAAAGCTTTTGTTTGAGAAATTGTCCTGTAGTTGATCAGAGTCATGGTTGATCATCATCCATGATGATGGATGATTCTTTTCTCTAAGAACCGAAATGCAAACATATCCAAGTGTGTTACTGTGGAGTTTTAACACTCGCTGCTTTCATTCATTTCTGGTATGTTATACAGTCGTATGGCACGTGCAGAAATAATGCTAACATCAAATGCATTGGAATGGCCTTGATAATCACTTGACAAATACGCAAATGATCTTTTGTGGTCCGATGCGTATATCCCCTCAAAGTTCACACATTGAAATCCTAGTACACAAAAGAATGGCAGTGTCATGAATGGATTCAGTGCTCTTGTAAGTCCAAGGAAGTTGTTTACTTCTATCTCATTGTGTGTGTGTGTGTGTGTGTGTGTGTGTGTGTACACCTAATCTATATCCATATCTATACATTACTATCACACGAAGATGACCTAGAACAATCAAACTCAAAGGTGATTTGACATTGTCTTGGAGATTCGGGGAGGGCAGGGCAGAGGACAATCTTTGGATTAGGGGAGACGAAATGCCAGATATAAAAAACGTACCAATGGCTAAAATCCAGGCCAGAGAAGGTATGTTAAACTCAAGACATTGTATGGCCTTTAGGAAATCCAAGCATGTTAGCACAAACATATCTACATCCATCCTATGATAAGATGTAGTTGAAACTGTTTAAATTGTTTGATACATAGACTTAGGAAAGTGAGCTTATTGTGTAGATACTGACATGAAAGCCTGCCAATTACGTATTGTGTATTGTTAAATGACAAAAAAAATTCCTTTATACATACACTACATGATCTCATTTTGCTAAGAATACACATGCAGTTATTAAACTGTGATAAGTACAAGGTCACACAAAGAGACCAGTTATCAAAGATGGTGTTGGTCTTTATGCTTTCCATCTTTTATCAATTGTCTGTCCATGCAAGGTACACTAGAGCCAAGATGTAAGAAAATGGATAGCTTAAACTGATGAAAGTAAGAAGAGAGAAGATTCCAGCAAGAGATAAACTATTTTGAGTATTTAAGAAATCAAACGAAGCTGATAAAACTGAGGCTTAAAAGGTACGGTTAGAAAGCGTTAAGTCAAGAACCTGGAGGTTTGAAGAACCAGGTTGTGAAATGTGGCATAAGCTTTATTAATGAGCTAGTCTCGTTCTAAGAGCTTCTGAAAGGCTTTTAGCAGAAAAGTGGCATAATCAGACACAAGTCAGAAATATTGCTATTTCTGAATCCTGGACAGCAGATTGAAAAGAAGCAGAAAAATAGAGAACATTTTAAAGGGATTTGTTACAATCTAGGTAAGTGACAGTTCTGCCCTAAATTAAAGTGTTACCCATGAGGTTAGAGAAAATTGCTCTAGCTCATTAACTGCTCAGGAGATAGTGCTACAAGCCATTCATTGAGATAAGGAACCTGGAGGGAGGAGAGGCTTGCAGGGGTTGCTGAGGAATCCAACTGAAGCATGCCCAGCATGTCCAGAAGGTGAAGATGGGGCACTGGGCCCACAGAGATGAGTGTGCAGTTCAGGATGGGAATCTATGCTCATCAATTCTTTTAAGAACATCAGAGTGTGGATGGTAGTGGACCCACGAGCTCACAGAGGGAGATGTAAGAGCCAGAAGCTCACAGAGGGAGACTGGAAGAGCCAGGAACTCACAGAGGGAAGCAGTAAGAGCTACAAGCTCACAGAGGGAGACTGGAAGAGCCAGAAGCTCACAGAGGAAGCCTGGAAGAGCCATGAGCTCACAGAGGGAGGCTGTAAGAGTCACAAGCTCACAGAGGAAGGCTGCATCATCAGAGGAAAGTTTCAAGACAACTGACTTTCATATTCCTTCTTCTACTTCTTAGTGATCTTCCGTGATGCTTGCAGGAACAGGAGTCATGAAATGCCCTTTAGGAGCGTGGTATGAACCTGGCACTAGAACTCACAGTATCTGAGTTTGCCTGCTTAGTGTCTGCTCCAGACTAAGCTGGCTGCTGAACACTCATCACAGATGGGGGAGGGACTCCAGGGGCCCTGCCCAGACCAACAGAACTAACTTCAGACCCTGCTGGTAAAGGAAGACGTGTTCAATGACATAGCACTGGTGTGTTACTCCAGCTCTACTGAATGTCACCACACCCAGAGCTTAATAAGGGGCCTTTAAATAGGGGCTGGGGAGGGGCCTGGTAGGGGATGCGTGGGACCACAGTATTGTGTATACATGTATGAAACTGTGGAATAATAAATTAATAAGAAATAGAAGCAAGAGTAGTCTCAATGCAATACTGGAGGCCTAGAGAAAAAATATGACTTCTAAAGGAGAATGGTAGGACAAAGGAAAACGTGAGGCTCTATAAACCAAAACAGATTTGGGTTTTCCAGTATTTAACAATAAGTCTCAGACCATGATGGAACAAATTGCTTCATGAGCAGTTCCCAAGTCATCAGAAATACGCAAGTGAAAGCTGATGCTCATTCTTCTGTAACATCACAGAAATCCCTCTAACAAAAGTTCAGGTGTAATGCCTGGGCTGGCCACTCAACTCGACACACAAACTAGAGTTATCCAAAAGGAGAGAATCTTAATTGAGAAAATACCTCTATCAGATCCGACTGTAAGGCATCTTCTTTAATTAGTGATTGATGTGGGAGGGCCCAGTCCATTGTCGATGGTGCTACCCTGGGCTGGTGGTCCCGGTTCTATAAGAGAGCAGGCTAAGCAAGCCACAGGAAGCAAGCAATAAGTAGCACCCCTCCATGGCCTCTGCATCAGCTCCTGACCCTAGGACCCTGCCCTGTTTGAGTTCCTGTCCTGACTTCCTTCAGTGGTGAACAGCTATGTGGAAGTGTAAGCCACATAAACCTTTTCCTCTCTAACGTTTTTTGGTCATGGTGCTTCATCATAACAATACAAGTCTTAACTAAGACAAGCCTTTAAAGGGATTGTTTTTCTTCTTATGATTTTCATTGAAACCCTCAAATACCTAAAATACTAAATCACTATGTATAGTTTATGCAACCGGCAGATCCCTGACTTTCCCTTTCTGACAAAGTTTTCATTCTTTCTTTCCTTCTTTCTTTCTTCTTTTGCTTTATGTGTGAGTAAAAGTGAGTTTCTTTTTTGTTTTGTTTTGTCTAATGATCTTTATCTCAAAGTTCACGGAAGTCAGATCATAGATAAATGGCCCATCCCCGTGGGCCCCTTTCCACTTTTTTGGCATATTCACGTTGTAACATGAACATAAAAGTCCATCTGAAGACACCATTCCATTTTTTAAAAATTGACGTTACATTTATTTCTGTTACTTGAAAATAATTTTTATACAATATATTCAGGTCATTCCTCTCCCTTCTCTTCCCAGAGGTCCTCCGCCTTCCCACACTCCCAACTCCACCTCCTCTTTCCCTCTCTGCCTGGCGTAAACCAACGTCTGCACTCCAGCAATACAAAAGAGAAGTGTGCAGAGAGAAAGAACATCCGCTTGCTTCAGATGGGACTCACATCATTCTCGCTCATATCTTGTCCCTAAGCACTAGTCCCTTGCCCCATGAAGAAACAGCAACCTACTGTGGGATTGACTATTAGCTGCACAGTTTCCTTTCTGCAGAAGTCCAGAATGACTGATGCCCAGTTGCTAAAAGCACACAGAAGACACACCCGTACTTCCAACTCTGTGATAGGGTATCACTGTGAAATTCCACCCAGAATGGGACTAAATCTTTATATATGGTTTCTCACACCCATGAACCATCACTTAGAATGCTGAGGCATGAGGATGGTCAGAGGTTGAAGGCCAGCCTGTGCTACTCTGGACCAGCTTGTGTTATACGGTGAATCCCTGTCTCCAAAGCCTGTGTACGCAGTGCTTGATAAGTTGGGATTTTTCTACAGAAGAAACTAAAATAGCTAAGCAAACACATTTTTCAAAGTCGTGTGAATGAACATTGCTCTGAATACTTGTTCCAAACCTAGAAGCAGAATATTATACACATAGCTGCATTTCCATATGTAGAAACTGTAAAATTGCTATTCGTAAGTCATGTTCATTTGTATACCAGAAACCTGCCAGCAATGTACCCAAAATTCATTTGTAGCCTCTGTTTGTAGTAATATCAGCATTCAAGTTTGTATGTATAAATAGCAAAGTAGGCTACTGGCACTAAAGCAGCTAACATGCTTACTCATTCACACAGGAAAGTTTATTTGCTCTTTGTAGAAAAACATATTAGGAACTATCCTTAACATTAGATGAGAGAACATTGTAAGGAGACTTAAAGAAAATGGGAAAACTAGAGAGCATATTAAAGCATGCTTGGTTATTTTCTAAATATTTACATATATGAAATTATATTAACCAAAGAGACTATATGCTCAGAGACCACCTTTCCCTTCTAACCATAAACATCACCACAACAATAGTTAAAAGCCATAACTGTAACTGCTCAGCGATCTGAGGTCTACCTACAAATTGTTCTTGCCACATGTGGCGGTGAATATGAATATCAGCATGACTGGACATAGAATTTCCCATGAGACACACTTCTTGTTGAGTTTATAAGAGTATTTCTAAAGAAGTTTAGCAAGAGGGGGATACCTTCCTTAAACATGGGCTGGACCATGCTTTGTAATTGGGGTTCTGACTGAACAAAAGTAGAACGATGAGAAAGCCTTGACTAGTATCAACCTTCTGATATCTGCTTCAATGTGACCGGCTATTTTCTACTACTACTTAATTTGGTACACAGTTGAGAAATACCTTTGATTTCAACTCCAATAGTTGAAGGATTTGAAACTTGTCACTCTCATTATTCCAACTCCAGTAAAAGTCTAAGCACTGTAGAAATAAATAGCAATTGTCAAACTGAACAGAAATGTAAGGTTTGGGGATAAATTGCAACTTCAAGAAACAGGGAGACAGAACATCCAAGAGAAAAATAAAAGTGACATCAGCTTTTCTGAGACATTGGTGCTGGAGCTTACTCCATGTCAAAAGTTCAATACCCATCCCACCCCCAGTAGAATGGACATGTGTTAACATAATTTTAAAAAATTTAACAGTTATTTATTTGTTTTGGATCTGTGTCAGACTCGAGGAGGGGGAGGTAGGCTCATGACATCACACCTTTGGGGAGCCTGTGGGGTCTTAGCATCTAACTCAGGTTGGCAGCAAGCACCTTTATTAATTGAGCCACCTCATGGCTCTCATCACACAGGTCTTGAAACATTATTCTGGTTGAGAGAAGATTAACTCCTCCCTCCATTCCATTCAGTAAGACTTCCAGGAAGTAGAATGGGAACAATGTAACAAGATGGAAGAGTGAGGAAGAGAGCAGAGGTACACTATCTACCACGAGATGAACAGTAGCTTTCAGACACAGATCTACCCCAGGACAGACATTTACACAGACATGATTTTTCACATTCCCAACAGTGTCCACACCTGCTATACATGGGTTTAACAGCAGTGAAAACACAGAAGAGCTTTAAGCCAAGTCTCTTTCCAAGAACAACACAAGAGAAAGCCTAACAGCTAAAATTAGGATGCCAACAGTCTAAGGGAATGTGAAGACTCTGGTACTCATGTCTACAAGGATTAAACACAGCTCAATTTCTAAATAGATTGAGTCTTCGTACTACAATATTTAGTCAGGGTTTTTTTAAAACTATTCAGAGCAATATGATCAATTTCAACCCCCCAAAAAAGCTGTGAGTTAAACTGAAAGCTGAGGAGAAATGTAATGAGATGGGAAAAAGCCAGTAGAAATAGATGTAGATAGGATATTAAAAAAGGCTGTGAGTTCATATGTACAACTACCTGACTTCGTCCAGAGGACCCTGCTTGCTTGCATCCATCCACCGCCTCTGGTTCTTACAGCCTTGCCAATCCCTTTCCCTAAATAATCCCTGAAACATGGGGTGAGGGGTTGTGATATAGATGTCTGACTTAGGGCTGAGCATGCTGAGATTTTTTTACTTACTACACTTTAGCTAGTTGTGGGTCTCTGAGTTCATTACCATCTACTGCAGATAGATGTTTCTCTTTAGAGGTCTGAGAACTGCATTGATCTATTAGTATAATAATAACTTATTAGGAGTCAGTCAATGTAATACTATGTCATTATAGAAGAATAATTGTAATAGATTCCCCTCTAGGGCCTGTTATCTCTCTAATCAAGGTTCTTGAACCAATAATGGTGCCCAGTATGACATCAGTAGGCATGTCTTGCCAGGCTTGTCATCGATGTAGCTTGCAAGATTCACACTAGGTAAAATTGAATATTACATTTCTCCTCCTGTAGTATCAATAACACCTTCCAGCATTAGGGGACTATCCAGTAAAGATGGAGATTCTCAGTCAGTGCCAGCTTAACATAGCTTTGTCCTGTGAAACAAGTACATGCTGTCTTCAGCAACAGACCCTACTTTTAGGTTCTGAAGAGTAACCAGCCTCTAGTATTTGGATGTCCATGGCACCTCACTGGTTAATAATTACAAAATAAGTAGCTCATTCCTGGCATTAGGCTTTCTCTTACCCTGTGGTTCCTATGAGGGGCACGGTTGTCCCATTGTAACAGCCAGGATATGTCTCCACTAGAGACCAGCAACTCTACTACAAGCCCAGATAGTTCAATATAGCTGAAGCACAAGATACGGTCTTCAAAATAGCAATTATGAATATGTTGAATGGCCATGAACAGGATATGAATAAATATAAATATAATAAACATATTATCAATCAATAAATAAGACTGTAAATAAATAAATAAATATCCAGTAATGAAATCTATGAAAACACAAACAGTAGAATAAAATGAAGAAAAATTTCAAGACATAAAAGTAGAAAAAGAACGAATAAAGAAAACCCTTGAACAGGAACTTCAGAGGTAAGCCTCACCAACAGAATACAAGGCATGGAATAGAGACTCTCAGGCATTGAGACAAAATAGAATAAATGGATACCTAGATCAAAGAAAATATTAAATCTAAAATGTTGTAGGCAGGAAATCTGGGACAGTGTGAAAGGACATCTAAAGCCTAAGAAAAATGGGTGTGTAGAAAGAAGAAGAAATCCAGGTAAAATCCAAAAAGTATAGAATTTCCCTAACCTAAAGAAGGAGTTGCCTATATGGTACAAGAAGTATATAGAACACCAAATAGACTGGCTCATAAAAGAAATGCCTCTGTGACATAATGATCTAAATACTCATCATATTGAACAAAGAAAGAATATCAAAAGCTGGAAGTGGGAAGGCAGAGCACCATATGAAGGCAGACTGATTAGTACAACTCCAGAAGATTCAGTGGAGCCCTGAAAAGCCAGAAGAGCTGGGTGGATATTCAGCAAACTCTAAGAGCCATGGATGCCAGCAAATTATACTAAGAAAACTTTAATTACAATAGGTAGATAAGGAAAAACATTCCTGATAAAACCAAATTTAAGGAATGTTTATCTACAAATCCAGCCATACAGAAGGTGTTAGAAGGAAAACAAAAACATAAAGAGTTTTAGGCACACCTCAGAAAACATGAGGGATAAATAATTTCAAACTAGCAAATCAAAAGTGAAGGGGGACAAAACCAACACACACACACACACACACAGAATCAACAAACACTGTTCAGTGCTAACTATCAACATCAACAGTCTGAATTCCTCCAATCAAGAGACTGAGGCAAACACAATGCATAAGGAAACAAGATCCATGCTACTTCTGTATCTGAGAAACACACCTTAAAAATCAAGGATATGTATCATCTCAGGATAAAATAAGAGAAAAAGGTATTCCTAGCAAATGAGCCCAAGAAACAACCTGCTGTGGCCATTGTAATATTTGACAAAATAGGTCAAACAAAATCTAATCCGGAGATATAGAGAAGAACAGTGTATACTCATCAAAGGAAAAATCCACCAAGAAGATATTCCAATTCTAAATGTCTATGCACCAAACACAAGGGCACCCCAGTTCATAAAAGAAATACTGCTATAACCAAAAGCATCCATTGACCCTCACACAGTGATACTGGAGTACTTTAATAACCTACTCTCACCAATAGACAGAATATCCCGGCAATAACTAAACATAGAAATGCTGGAGCTAAATGACATCATAATCCAAATGGACCTAACAAATATTTACAAAACGTTTCACCAAAATACAAAAGAATATCTTCTTCTCAGCATTTCATGGTACATTCTCCCAAAGTGACCTCCTTGGACGCAAAGTGTGTCTCAACAGATACAGGAAAACTGTAATAGCACCATGCATCCTGTCTTATACCACAGATTAAAGTTGGATATCAGCAGCAACAAAAGGAATAGAAAGTTTACAAAATCATGGAAACTGAATAACTAAGCACGAAATGAAAAACGAGTCAAGAAGGAAATTCAGAAGGAAATTAAAAACTTTTTAGGATTGAATGAAATTGAAAACACACATACCCAGTCTTACGGGACTCAATGGAGGTGGATGGATCCGAGAAGCAAGTTCAAAGCATCAAGCTCCTAAAATTGGAGATATCTCATATTAGAAAGTAAAATGCATACCTGAATGTTCTAGAACAAAAGAAAGAAAGAAAGGAAGGAAGAAAGGAAGGAAGGTAGGAAGGGAGGAAGGGAGACAGGGAAACAAATGCCCCAAAGGAATAGATTGCAATTAATCAAACTAAAGATTGAAACCAATAAAATAGAATTAATAAAACAAATAGGCTGTTTTTCAAAAAGACAGTCAATGAGATTGATAAACTCTTAGCCAAGTTAGTGAAAATACAGAGGGAGAAGATCCAAAATAAATAAAATATAAAAATTAAAATGGGGATATATCAGACACTGAGAAAATCCAGAGAATCATAAAGACCGACTTAAAAAACCTATACTCCACCAAAATGGAGAAGAAGAGAGCATTTCTAGAAGAAATGGCTAGTTTTCTTGATACATGCTACCTACAAAATATAATCAACATCAGATAAGCAATTTAAGCAGTCTTTAATTTCTAGTGAAACAGAAGCAGTCATTTAAAGTCTCTGAATCCTCCCTCAAATGCCCAGTACCAGATGATTTTAGCTCAAATGTCTACCAAATTTTCCAAGAATAATTAATACCAATACTCTTCAAATTATTCCACAAAATATAAAAAGAAGAAGCACTGCCCAATTATTTTTAGTGGCCAGAGTTACTCTGACAACTAAATCACAGTTACTCTAATATCCAAACCAACAATGAGAGAATTACACACCACTTTCCCTTATAAAGATAGATGCAAAATTTCTCAATAAAATACTTGCAAACCAAATATAAGAATACATCAAAAAGATCATCCATTACGATCAAGTAGGTTTTATCCCATACATGCAGAGATGGCTTAACGTATTTAAATTGCCCAATGTAATCCACCATATAAACATACGGAAAGATAAAAACTACAAGGTCATCTCATTAGATGCAGAAAAAGCCTCTGAAAAAAATACAACACCCCTTCATGATAAAAGTCTTGGAGAGTTTACAAATGCAAGCGGCATATTTCAGCATAATAAAAGCAGTTTAGAGTAAGCCCACAGCCAACATCGACCTACATGGAGAGAAATTCAGAGCATTTCCACTAAAATCAGGAACATGATGTTGGGGAATTTATCCCAATTATGCTCATGTAACTTTAAAACAATTGTTTTGTACATTGTTGTGGGAAGGGCTGTCTAAGTCTTGGCAGTCTTCTTCCATCTGCAGGTGCTGCTGGCTTGATGCAAATCTGTGATTTGGGTGTTCGCTTCCTCATAGCCTGCACCTGCTCATGGTTCGCTGGCCAAGCCACTGTGGCTCAAATACCTTACACCCTAAGATCTCAGAGTGAAGAGCAAAGTTGCTCTTTGTAGTAGGAATTCTTGTAGTCCCTCTCCCACAGTCTCAGGCAACAATGGGAGGACTCTCCCCTTGGGATATGAGCTCCACAACCATCAAGGTGTCACAGCTAGGCTGTAGGGTGAGACTAAGATACAGGTTTCCTTCATTAGGCAAGTAGGCCTCGGGATGAGGGGGTGGAGTTTTTGTATCAGTGAAACACTTGAGGAGTTTTTGTTTCAATAAAAACATCTGAGATCAGACAGTTGGAGTTCAGCTGTCCAGGATGGCGCTTGCCATGACATGAGTTAACCTCTGCTAAGGCATGGCAGGTTTGTGTCTATGAATATGTCTTCTCGTCTTTCTTGCAGACCTCACACAGAAGCAACTGGCTACAATGTGACAAGCATTCCCATTCTTTCCATATCTATGCAATATTATAGGCATAATAGTTATCACCATCTCCAATTTCAAGTTGTCCTGCAGAACTACAGTAATCAAAACAGTATAATTTTGGCACAAAAATATACATGTGGATTCAATGAATGGAATCAAATTGAAGATTCAGACATGATTCTACATGCCTATGAACACCTGATTTTTTATTAAGAAGCCAGAAATACACACTGGGATAAAGACACCATCTTCAACAAATGATGCTAGTCAAACTAGATGCCTGCATGTAAAAGAATTGCAAGTAGATCCATATCTATCACCCCGTACAAAGCTCAGCTCCAAATGGAGCAAAGACCTCAACATAAAACCTGATACACTGAACTGACATAAGAGAAAGTGGGGAATAGCCTTAACCTCATTTGTACACGAAAAGGCTTTCTTAACAGAACATCGTAAGAACAGACAATAAGATCAATAATTAATAAATGAGACCTCATGGAACCAAAAACTTCTGCAAGGCAAGGGACACTGTCATTCAGACAAAGAAACAGCCTAGAGAATGGGAAAATATTATTACCAACTGCACATTTGATAGAGGGCCAATATGCTGACAATATAAAAAAACTCAAAACAATTGAACATCAAGAAAACTAATAACCCAACATAAATGAGAGATATATATAAACAGAATTCTAAAAAAAAGATACAAATGGGTTGGAAGCACTTAAAGAAATATTCCTTAGTTATCAGGAAAATGCAAATCAAAACTACTTTGGGACATCAACTTACACCAGTCATTATGGCCAAGACGAATAAAACTAATGAGACCCTATCAGGATATGGAACAAAGGGACATTCAGCCATTGCTGGTGGGAGTGCAAACTCATTTCCACAGGGAGCTCCTACAGAAATGAATGTGGCAGTTCCTCAGGAAGGTAGGAATCAATCTCCCTCAAGACCTAGCTGTACCATTTTGGGGCATCTACCCAAAGGATGGTTCATCCCATCACAGAGACACTTGCTCTATTCAAAACACCCAGAAACTGGAGACTAGATGCCATCAACAGATGAATGGACAAAGGAAATGTGGTATATTTACACAGTGGAACATTTACTCAGACATTAAAAAAATGAAATCATGAAATTCACAGGAAGATCATCCTGAGTAGGTTAGCTCAGGCACGAAATGCCAAACGGGGTATGCATTCCCTTATGTGTGGATGTTGATGGTTAACTCCTCAGTAATCAGGGTAAAATCCATATAACCACAGAGGGACTGGCAGGAAAGATTACATCACCTAGGAAAGAGAAATAGAACAGATAGTTATGGATGGATTGGGATTGGACAAGGAGAGGTTGATCAAATGAGGATGGAGAGGGAAGTAGGTCTCAAAAAAGGAACACGGGAGGGACAGCTAAGACTAATGGTCGCTTCAAGGGTTGTATGGGAGACTAATACAGTGGAAGCTTTGGTTCTGTATATTTGGCGTTGTGACTATGATACTATGTGGAGAGTTTCTTCTCTGATTATGTCTATTTGGTGAGTCATATGCTTCCTGAAACAGGATGGGTATATTTTCCCCACTTTTAGAAAATTTTCTGCTGATTTTATTAAAAATTTTAGCATGACATTCTACTGCTTAAATTCCCATTGTTTGTATACTTTATTACAATTTTCCATCTTTCTTGAATGAATTATTCATGACTTCTTATTCATCATCTAGTCATTGTCTGAATGATCCAGTTCCTCTACTTTGTCTTCAAGTTCGAATAGACTGTCTTCCCCTTAATGGATCCTAAGTATTACAGATGCTTTCCACAGAGCTTTCTATTTAAATTACTAAATTTTTAGGTTCCAAGATCTCAATTGGTTCTCTTTTTCCAGTTTTTCTAGCTCTATGGAATTCTACTTTCGTGTCGGACAGCCACTTCCTTATTTTATTCAGTTTGCATTTTTGTGGAACTTACTCTGGAGTTTTGTGCCCCTTTTGAAGTCTTTGAGCATGCTTAAAATCATTCTTTTCTATTCTTTGCAAATTACCTGAGTCACTTTCAGGATGATGAAGATACTCTACCTGATTCCAGCCAAATGACAGCTGTGCTTCCCTAGTAGAGAGCCCTTCACGTGGGTCAGCAGAGATTCATAAAGAAATGCAAATGGGCTAAAAGGAATGGCTAGAAGTTTGAAGGGAAGAACCAGAGATGATGTTCTTGGTACGTTTGTATTATGCTTGGTTTGCAAGTATTTTTTTATCTATATTTATTAGGGTTATTTTCCAGTAGTTTGCTTTTTTGATGTTGTTGTTTTTTATCTGGTCTTAGTTTTAGAGTAAAATTGACTTCCTAGAAGAAATTTGGAAAAGCTCTTCTGTTTCTGTTTTGTTGTTTTGTTTTAATAATTTAAGAAACATAGGTTGTAGATGTTCTTTAAAGTAAGGTAGCTTTCTTCTGTGAATCCATCTGGGCCTGGGCTTTTTCAGTCAGTAGGTCCTGTTTATTACAGTCTCAGTGTCTTTATTTTTTGTGGGTCTGTGTATGTTGTGGGTTGTTTCCTTTCTTGATGATTTAACTTTGGTAGTTGCCAGGTCCAAAATGGATAACTGTGGTGCCTCTTAGCATACCAAAGCACCTCCAGGCTCACTCAGTAAATGGCCCCTCCCAGCTCTTCTCAAAACTGGACTCCAACCTAAAAAACTTCTCCATCTCAAGAGCTTCCCTCCCCCAGCTTCTCATTCCTATATAAGGCTGCCATTTTGGCCATATGCTTTCTTAGTCTCCTCTCTCTTGCCTTTCTCTTTGGGTCTCCTTTGCCTGCACTCTCTTCTCTATCTTTCTCACTCTCCCTTCTCTTTTCTGGTGGCTTCATTCAGTCTGCTGGTCATGCTTAGTCTATTGCTTTCTCTCCCTGTTCTAGACTCTTGCAGATGCTTCTGGCTGTTCTCTCCCTCATTTCTACAATAAAGACCTTCTCCTCAATCACACCTGGGAGTGGTCATGCCTTCATTTTATACAGTAGTTTGAATGAATCTGAAATTTGTGCATTAGATTATCCAACTTAACTGAGTACAGTTTTTTTTTTAATATTCCATTATTGGACTAAGAACATATAGTAAGACAGGTCAACAGGACATAGTCTAAACCATATTTAAGACAGAGTCTCAGAAAATCAGCATTGTAACAGATACTTTACAAATAAAAACATACAGGAAGGGAGACAAAATTGTATGTGGAGATGCATAATTGCTTGCCAGAAACTACTACAACTATTATACTGCTAAATGGACACAGCTTTAAAACAACTCCTAACGTTTATGACTGTATCCACAGATTAGTACTCCTCTCATCCCTCAACTGAGAAGATTCCACTTGCAGTAGAAGATGAACACAGACCCACAGCTTGCCAAGGTTCAGAGAGTAAGATACAACAAAATTCTTATCCCTAAAAGGAATATATAAACTCTAACCCCACTCTCAAGGCTCCAAGAGTGAAGAGGGCAGAAAGGGTGTAAGAATGAGAGGAGGTAGGTGACTGCAAGGTCACCTTATGTTCTGGAAACATCAAGGAAGCTGCACATATGGACTTAGAGCAGTTGGAATAGAATGCAGAAAGCTTATAAAAACCCAAGACAGAAAAAAAAATTCCAGTATAAAGAAAAGAGTTTGACAAGCAAGACTTATCTCTACCAGTGTTGCTATGGACAGTCGTTAGTTGCTGGGAGAGGAAGGGTCATTTTTCTCTATGCATATAGATCCTGGTAGGTCAATCATTCTCCATTGAAAAACCATACATTCAAGAATATTTGGGCAGCATAAATTGGTTTTGAAGGATTCTTTGAAAGACATAAATTAGGTTGGAAAGGGCATTGCAGATATTGGAAGAGTTAGGGTGGGATAAATACTATCAAAATACTTTGTGAGAAACTCTCAAAGACCTAATTTAAAACAGCAACCAAAAATAAAAATAATAACATCTTTAGCCATGTTTCATAAAATACAATCTTGATGTTTGCTAAGTATTCCTGCAATGTGGGTATACTGCATACTGAATATAATATAAGTATATTTAAAAGTTTTGATTATCTTTTGCAATGTTTTTTTCTTGTTGCTCATCTCTCTTAGAGATAAACTAATTAATTGTATAATACTTAATTAGCCTGTGGAAAGTTGCTTGATAAACTAATTTGACTTGGTATACATTTCAGAAGACTACTAAGACAATTTAAAGAACATTTTGATTAAACTGGGGAAGGTATAAATGGATAGAACTAACATTATTGATTATGTTCTGTTTCCTGAGCTCTAACCCATGTGTTTTACATGGTTATTAAATATATTATCACAATTTCATCTTATGTTCCTGAAACATTCCTCTTAAAATTTTCAGAACAGGTGTTATCATTCCTACTGTACACATATGCTGCTAAAATCAAATACTTGCTACACTAAGCACCAATAGAAATACATATTTTTAAATTTTTTTAAATTTCTGAGACAGGATCTCATTATGTAGCATCCCTGGAACTCACTATGCAGATCAGCCAGGTCTCAAACTCACAGAGATCCGCCTGGCTTTGCCCCAGAGCATGGAATTAAAGGCACCACCACATTCCACTTGGAAATTCTTTAAAAGCTAGCCTGGTTGGGCCTTCAAGCCAAGCATCTCACTCAGTAGCACCTTCATGTGCCCTGGCATTATTCTATAGCTACAAAGTCCTAATGTTCAAGCGGTGATCCGAACGTGTCAAACACAGCCCTGAGCTCCTTCTCAACACAATTAGCTCATTATCTATTTTTTTTTTCTCCTCAAAAACAGAGAAGAATGATCTGAGGGCTAGTAATTTAATCTTAGAGAGGGTTTCTTTACTTTTGTCGGGCCCTAATCTTCACCTAATCCACTGAGCACTTACAAGGGAGTTAAGGAGGGGCAGGGAAATGTGAGCGAGAAAGTACTGGAGATACGTGAGATGTGCCATATACTTTCAATGGAGATGATCTTGTAAGAGAAAACATGGAGCGCCTGCATCATTAACTTTCAGAAACAAGAACCAGGAATCTAAGCTTTGATGGATTTAATCACTGTTACCACTTGTAAGAAAGAGAACTAGAAGACTCAGTTTTGCATTTTGCCCTCATGCTAGAAATAAATGGAGCTCTGAGGTAAAGTTGGTGGACAAAAGAATGATTTTTTTTTTCCTGAGTCAAAGGAGCAAGGAAAGAGGGCAGGCGTAAGATCATTTAATTATTCTTCCTGAAGCTGAACTTAGCCCACCGATCTTACATCTTGCTCTTGCTGCTACGGCATGTGCATACAACTAATTCATCTTTCTTTTATCTAAGATTTTAAAGTGCTTCTGAGGAAGATGAGGGTATACAAATCAAATTATAATCACAATAGGTTGGGAACCGATCCAAGAATTTTATGTAAGACGCAAATAATAGAAAGCAAAAATAGCAGGAAACTGAGGTCGTTTGCATTCCTATGTCTTCTGAATAAAACTAAAATAATGACATCATCCCGTGTTCTCTAAGAGAACCGGCATAGTGACTTGAAGAAACGAAGAAAAGCTTTTCAAAACAGAATGTCGATGTGACCCACTGACCTTGTGTTTGATTTCCTGACCTCCAGCTTCACTAAAACGTGGTTACTGAAGCTGGGTGAAGGGTGAACGTGCATGTCAGTGCATTTCGCTTACATTTTACATACACATGGGTTCTCATGCTAGCTCTCAGCAGTGGAATTTTGTTCATATGAAGGAACCCCGCCATTTTTCTTCTAGTTTTGTATTTTTTTAAAAGACACTTTGTATATTGTGCATGTTACTTCAATTTCAGTGGACGATTCAGAGATCTTTATCGAGAATTATCGATAAATATACATTAGTGGTCCAGCACAGCCTGGTTATAAAAAGAAAGAAAAAAAACTGTAAGAAAATTGAGCATCTATACATTCCAAAATCACCTGGTTCAAATGATGTTGTTGGTAAACACACCCCAACTTGAGACAAGGGGTATAATGGTTTTTCACAGAACTTTCTATGGTATTTAGAATAAGCTATCTAAAAAAATAATAATAAAGATATAATAAAAGTTCTTTAATAAAGAGCTTGAGGTTTGTGTATATGCACGTGCGTGTTAGAAACTCTGATTAAAGCCACATGGCTTGTGAGAAGTAGGTGAAGCTTGTCAAATGTATTTATCTGCTCAATAGCTCAATACAAATAATGAATTTAAAAGATGTTTTGGACAGAATTGACACGTTTTGAGCCAAATTATTGATGAGTTACTTTGGCTAATGATCTGCTAGTTAAGTAGATTAGACCATGTTTGTAGACAGCCTTTTCCCTAGCAACATGCACTCAAGTTATTTAGAAGTGTCCACATTTTTAACACTAAGCCAAGAATTCCTTGAGATTTAATATTTTTAAGGTTATTCTTTCCTAGAGCTGGTGTGATATTTGTGATCGACTTGGCAACATAGAAAGCAGCTTTTGATTTCAAAAGATCAAGATTTTCTGAATTTAAACATTTTAGCTGACTTACATCACTTCAAAAAGCAGATTCTAAATTTCAATTCTGAAAAGGCACTAAACTTACTTGGACGGATGTCTTAGTCATGTATATAATCCCTGTTGAGTTTTAAAGGCAGGAGGAAGATGCATCACCTTGATACTAACACAAACCGTTGCATTCGGGTCATCTTAGCTCACATACCTGGGTTGAAGGATACCAGTTTTCGACTCACACTCCTCTTTAGCTGAGGAATCAGCCTCAAAAGTCAGGACATGGCAAGTACTAGCATTCCATAGAACAATATTCCTAATAGTCTAATCTGATTGTCAATCGGTTTCTGTCCCTATCTGGACAAACATTGACACTTTGTCTATATCATTCATGGGGGAAGAGGGGGGTGAAAAATTGATTTAATTTAATAACATTAGTGTTCTACTTGTCTAACATTTGGATCTTATTCCGGGGGGAACTATGTTTGTAGCAACGGTAAAATTAGGAAAGTTGTTTTCTGTTGCATTAGCTCACATATGCAAGCTTACTTAACATGTGGACGGCAAATACGTGTAATTGCATTAAAACAGGGAGCCGCAGCACAGAGGCAATAAAATAGACTAGGTTGTGTTATTAATTCTTGTGTTAAGGGTTTTGAGCCATGTTGATTGGCCTGAATTTTTTGATTTTGTTATGGTACAAAGGGATTGTTTGAAGTAATTTGTCCCCGAGAGAGGCTCACAATCCCAAGCGGGTTTCAATTCAGCAAAGCAAATCTAATTTTGTTTGCTTTATGCAAACCAGAAGGGGCTGTGGTTCATTCTGTTTTCACTGGAGGGGAAAGGCGCACTAATGGGACCTGCTGAAATGCACGCATTGCAGACACCATACCCTGCATATATTAAATTAGCTATGTGATGCACTGTGCTCATGATCTCGGTGTGTACACAGATATGCTTTAGAACAAAGCCTTTTAATAGCAACGGAACCTTACTACATTATGTCAGTACTCAACTGTATTTATATTTAATGCTGCCACTGGAATACCTGCTCTTAACTGGCGCGTGTTCATATTTGCGATCATTTCAGATTTCAGATGCCCCTTACGTGAGAGCTATACGCTGAGGCTATTACGCTGGACTTTAAAGCTAACATCTGAAGATTAATTATATGTAGATCGATAAAGCTTTCCCGCTCCCCCAGTCTCCACCTCCACACGTCTACTCCTCATATACATGAGTTGAACTGGAGAGACGCTCGGCACCTCCTTGAAAGAATGGAACGCATCACAGTCTGAATATTCAGCCTGGAAGATAAATGGAGGATAATAATACCCGCACAACAGGTAACACTAAAGACAGTCCCCCTCCTGTGACAAATCACCGTCCCCTTCTTTCGCCCCTCCCTCTCACACACTGTGGTCTTCCCTTGACTTGCCAGCTCCAGCTCTGTTGCCAGATACATTTGATCAAATTCATCAAAATTACAGGGTGCACAAAATGGGAAGGGAAACCAGGAGATGATAGATGGCGATGAGGCTACTGGCTAGGTGCATTTACTCACATAAAGATAGAATTATTTGTCAATTAAAATTGCATAATGACTGTATTTCCTGCCAGGCCAGCACTGTTTTCAATGTGCCTTGTTTTGAAAACATTTTCCAGTACTGAAAATAGACCGACACATCTCCAAACCCTTCAATTTGTCATTAGACATTTGGCAGCCTGCCCACTTGGCTGTTAATTTTACGAAACTACATTAATTTGCTGAGTGACTTTTGTGAATCAGTTCTCATATAATCCAAGATGATACTCGTCGTGTATTAAAGAGCGACTATGAAAAGTGCGGGTTACCTGTGAAAACACGCTGTATGAATCACTTTCGATTTTAGGTTTTAAGTTTAAACATGAGTTAGCATTAATGATTTTTTTTCTTTCCTAATGAAATTTGCTTAATGAAAGATTACAAGGATAATCTTCTTATTTTTTTTCTTCTTCTTCTACTTATCTGGTTCTTCAATTTACCAGTGTATACATCTTTAATTTGACTTGATCTGGAGCACAAGGGACACCTCAGACAGTTGAAATTCAAAGATGTAGCCCAAAGTCATTGTTGGATATTGTGACATCAAGATTGTGGTCCTCAATGTATGCTGTATCCAGTAACTGTGACTTTTAAACATGGCACCCTGTGCTTAGAAAACACCGAAACCTTACGACATTCCCAACAGAACAATGTATTCAAACAGGAGAGGGAATTTGGTTGGCGTTACCACATTTACCAGCGTCTTGTGGCATAAGACAATGAAACGGTGTGGAGTAGATGATATTCGAGCTACTGATTCCATTATACAAGCACTTGATTGATTTACAATGTGTTTACTCCAAGGAAAATGAGGACCCTGGACTGACGTACACATTGCTTGATGAGTGTTGACACAGTTCATGTCAAGTCCATTGGAATATATATGTACACCCACAGCCAAGCCGCTCAGCATGTGCCCATTCCTATCTGAATACATATATATTATATATGTATATATTCTATATACATATATAATATATATGCTTCTATATGTATACACATATATCTATACATATCAAAAATACATCTGGTATTATAATATACCTAATATGTATATAACCATGGATATTTTGTGATTGTTTATTACCCTTAATTATGATTATTTAATTGGTTTCATGCAGCCATAGGAGCTCACTGAGGAAGAAAATAATTGTATGGACCCTTAGTTCAAACCTTCAACAAGAAGTCATGTTATTCAGTGAACCACACTAGTGTGGCACAACTCTCATGAAGAATGATGGCTTCTTTTAAACTAGCCTCTGCTTTCTGATTTGTTTTCATTTTCCTGGTCTACCTTTCAATTTGAAAAGACGAGGGAGCGAGAAAGTCGTGAAGGTTAGGGAACTGGAGGCTACAGTGCCCTTGCTGTGCTTCTCTGGTGTTGTAGTCCTCCTAATTCCAACCAAGCCTACACTTTATTAAGTTAGGCCGTAAGGTAGCGTGCAGGATGAGAAACCAGATCCTCTTACTAGTGAGTATTCTAGATGAAGCGCTGATGTTAAGAAAACAATTAGAGATGTCATGGGGACTCAACTCTTCAGTATGCTTTTAGAAAGGGAGGAGACAAGGCTTTGAGGATCAAATACCCTTTGCAATGATATTAAACAATTTCTTATGGAAACTCTGCCCGTTACTGTAGGTCCTGAGTAGCTACATTTTAACTTTGAAAAAGGCTGTCTCTGGTCAAATGCATATTTAATTCAGCAGTGTGAGGTCACATGAGGAGTTATCTCTACTCTCAGAGATACTCTACTTAAGCCGCTTACTGATAAACGCTTAGTCATCATCTTCCTACAATATAGACCAACTGTAAGCTACCAGGGTCTCAGCCCTTAATTTCAGTAGGAGCGGACAGGAATCTCACATAGTTACACAGTTTGCCACACCATGTAGACATAGTAGATGTCAAAAACCTCAAGAGTATAAATAGAAATCAGACATGATAAAGTCAAAGGTAACAGATTCAGCGTAATATCTTTCCTTGTAATTTCACATTAGACTGTGTTGCTATATTTTGATAAATTTTTAATAGCTGGATATATCAAAGAACTTGGAGAGTTTTGAGAATTTAGCAGCTCTCCCTTACAAGAGAGTTTCAGGAAGTCCTAGCACATACCTGCCCCAGGTCCATCTTAGCACACACACACCACAATTAGCTTCCTGGTTCATTAACATCAATCTGGAGTCATGCCTCATCAAATGTGAAAATATTTGTTCTGGTCGTGAACAAAACAACATCCTGCCTGTCAGTTGCTATTAATGTAATTGTGTAGCATTGCTTCAGCTCGTAATGTCAAGGGTGCATCTTTTGTGCCATCCAGGTTCCTAGCTGGACGTTTCTTTTATCCAGTGGCCTGGGGGACATAGCCTCTGTCTGCTTTCTTGTCTAGGTGTACTTACTCCATACTCATACACGAAGAAGGAGAACTGCAGTGCGGTGCTGTGGGGTGCTATGAATGATGCTGACACGGGTCTGGGAAGACCGCTTGATCCATACTTGGAACAACTCCATTATGTACGTGTAGGGGTATTATTCCAATGGAGTTGAGGGCTGGAAGGAGAAGAGATACTTGCTATAGAAAAGTTATTTGTTTATGTATCGTTTACTATAACAAGTGTGTTACGAAGTAAAATAAGGATTTTACCAGGAGGGTTTCGTGCAGCTGTAACAACCTGTGCACGTCGGAGAAGAGGTGAAGCGAAGGTGGGAGAAGTGCTCATTAGAGGCTGTTGGGGGAATGCTTTGGATATTCTCAAAAGGAGGTGCTTCTCAGACGTTTAGAATATTTGCTACCCTTCCCATCATTCTCTGTTGCAGCTAATGGGACATTTTAAAGTATGAGTCCTCACCATGTCAAAAGACTAGACAGCAACATCAGTGAAGACCTTCTGTGGGAAGAGAGCGTGGGCCACAGGCTCAAGACACTTCAGCAGTGTGAGCACAAGCGAACTTTGATGGCCCAGACACTGTTTTTATTCGACATTGCTCAAAAATACATGTTTTACACTAGAGTCACAACTCTTTCTCATGTTTATATCCTTAATCTCAACCAAGACACTCATCATTCAAATTTATTAAACTGTCCAGGTTACCAAATTAGCAACGTCTTCTAGGCAAGGAGCGTAACCTATAAAATCTCAAAGCCGAAGACTTCCCTACAATAACTTCATTCACATGAAGAGAATGTAACTGACTGCCATTTGCTTCTCTACTTATTCAATCAGTACCTCACTACTTATATGCTACTTGCATATAAAAATGGGTGCAGCACTTCAAGCGTCAGTAATCTCAGTGCACCCCTGCAGGAAGGGGAGAGGAAGAGATGTGAGACTCAGCAGATGAACACTAGCTAGCTAGCCCGAGTAAGGCGATGACCAAGAAACCTTCTCTCAACCTGGAAAAAGTGATGATCGGTGCTTGAAGCTTGTCCTCTAATGTCCACAGGTACTCAAAGCATGTGATCGTCTGTACCTACAAACTCCAACAAACACGTGAACACTGATACATTTATGCATAGCAATGTGTATGTATTCTTACTTGCACACAAACACACACACACACACAGAGGGAGAGAAAGAAATACAGAGAGACATAGAGACACAGAGAGAGACAGAGAAAGAGAGTCAGAGAGAGAATCTCACTCTTTTATTCCGATGGCTACTCTCAGCCCTTCTGAAACATAAATGCTAATGGGTCAGGGTCCATATCGACTCCCATGTGTCAGTACCTGAAGATCCAGACTCTACGGTCTTCTAGATCTGCAATTCATCCTCAACTCCACGATTGTACGGATCTCCCTGATACTGAAGATTGAACCTAGACCTTCACACGTGCTGGTCAAGTGCTCTACCACCAGGCGCCACACGCAGCAGTTAGGCACTCAGTAAACGTGTGACCGAGTGAATCGCGTGTTTCATTCTTCCGGGAGCCCACGTTCCCATTCTTATTAGGATGTGTGTAATATGCATAGCCGTCATATCTGACAATATGCAGTTCGTGTCATGTAGGAAATAGTTTCACAAGAGGCCAAAGATCATTGGAGTAATTCATACGATGAACTGGAAGAGGGACAGGAAGAGAAAGAGCTACATTAAGCTGGATCTGAAAAGATGGCTGAAACTTTGATACTCAAATATTCATGGGGCATTCATTAGCATAATTTAACAGAATTATGAATATGGTTGGGTACTATTCCAAGTTGTAATCTTAAATTATCTGAGCTATATAGAATAACACTAAACATAACCCATACAGCTGCCCTCGTATCTATGAATTCTCTTCTTGGCTTGCAGAACACTCAATGTGAGAGGCTTCTGGTGGGAGGAAACCTTAAAGCCAAGTCGTATGGGTAGAGAGTTGAAGGAACTATGTATGGAAAATAGGATCAAATGGAAGTGAATGGGGCATAAAACCATCTTCTGGGATGAGGAACAGATGAGCTGAGCAAAAGCAGAAGAGTCGTTTGTCATAATAAATTACAAAGAGCCAATTATTGGGCAACCATTGTACTGTAAGCATTTATAGGGGGATAAAATTGAAATAGCTCTTAGGAAACCACATCACAGAAGAAAGGACACACTACATTCCTTTGGTGGTCCTTGAGGTTCAAAGCGTCTGAATGTGGTCATTGGCTGTATTTGGAAAACAGGTGTAGGCCTAAGCAGTTTCGAGGAAGGTGTTAATTACCTCTCAAGCTGCTGGGCATTTAGTAAAGGGTGTTATATCAGTCACTTTTTACATTCCTATGAAAAAAAATGCCCCATAAGAAATAGCATAAGGAAGGAAAGGTTTCTTTGAGCTCACAATTGGAGGGTTCAGTCTACATAGCAGAGAAGTCCTGGGGCATGATCGTGGGACTAGTGATACTGTATCCATACACAGGAGCAAAGACCAATGAACGCTGGTGCACGGTGGGCTTGGTACATTTTACCTAGCCAAGGCCCAGAACTTTCATCCATGTATAAGTGTCCATAAAACAACTTTTATGGAAAAAAAAAAAACTTTGTACATGTTTTGGCAGTGGCAACTTCAGCCTTTTCACATCCATAAAGGAGCAAAAGAGAGCTATTTGCTATCTTTTTAACTTTATATAATAGATGCTCTTATATCCTCAGGAACCACCAGGAGGAAACCAGGTTCCAAAGTTCCCATCTCCAAATGTGATGTAACTCTTAACAGGCAAAAAAGCTCTTCAAAGGTCAGTGGGAGTGGGGGAGGGGTCCTAGTACAAATCATTAGAAGTCCATGATCTCCAAGAGGGAATGAGAATAAAAAATATCAACATAATATCAAGAGAAGGCATTGGAAGGAAGTCACAAGTAAAGGGAAGTAGCTCTGAAATACCGCCATCCATTAATGTTATATCTTAAACTTTATACTGTTAAGCCATTAGAAACATTTTTAAAATACACTGATGTGAAGTTAAACACTCAGTGCATTTTACTGCCTATGCTATAAGGCAGGGTCAGAGAAAGGAGCTGATTAAAATGTTAACCCTTCTGATTGATTCCAGAGTTGATGACACTATGTCTGCATAAATGAGTTTGAAAGCATTTGGCTAGTCCAATCCATATATTGGATACTAGAGTCCTAAAACCTGTTTTGTAATATAGAGGTAGCGATTGGCTCTCTTGCGGTGTGAATTGCAGGAGTTACAATAAAAAATTATTATCCTTGTACTTTTCTCTATCTTTCTTTATTCCTGCCTTTTTCCCTCATATCCTTTCTTTCCATTTATCCTTCTGCTTTGTCTTCTACTCTTTCTTATCTATTAGGTAAGAGGAAGTCATTGTAAATAACATAAATCCATCGTGTGTTTGCAGCCAGCGTGCCCAGATTATTTTGTGGGGAAAAGGAGCATTCACCTCCATGCCTCTGCTTCTTCCAGGAAACTAAGCCCACATCACAGCGTGCCACAGACTGGCGATAGATCTCTGATGTAATTCCCAGCCAATTCCACCATATATAATTCTCAAAACAAAGAGTTGTGCATGTAAACATTGCCCTTTCTGAGCATATTTATTGTGTGTTGATGCTGATTGTTTAAAAGAGGGTTATGGGTCAATAAATTGAACACCTGAGCGGAGCGCTTGTATGATGAAATCGAGAGCCCAGCAGATCAATTTAGACTCACTTCTACTTTTCGATCTGTTTAATAGATTTTTAAAACGACACTTAGAGCCCCACAGAGGCAGCAGCAGCAGTTTGCATCCTCCTACTCAACCCTTTCGAGAGACACCTCATTCCTGTGCTCCCAGGCTAACTGCCTTTGCAACTGCCGGAGACCGAGACCCTGTGAGCCAAACTTGAGAGCATCCTCTTGGCTTCTGCACCCTGCCCAACTGGGCTCGTTTATTTAGCTGGTATTGCGAATTTAGGGGCACGACAGTACATCTGACCCCTTTGGGGTAAAATTTAATCTGGCATTTCATTTCGAAGGCTAGGCCTCCGGTCTGTCAAATCTTCATTTTGCGGGTGCCCAGTAGAAGTGCTGACGCTTGTCTCTAACTCCCTCAGCTTTCATCTTTCACTGGCAATAAACATGTCACCCTGCTGGGGTGACACACAATCTGGAATTAAATTTACTGCATATAAAATATAGTGCCCTCTTTATTGGTTCAAATACTTGTCACTCATAATTTATTTGCCCATGTATGGCCTTCATGCAGGGGAAAGAGAGATGACAACTGGGAGGGGTCTTACATGTTCGTTTTCACTGTGATCTCTTTTAATTTTTATTCCTCCCTGTTCTTAGTCCTAAAATCCCACTTACTCGCTTGGAATAATCTGCTCTCTATGAAGCACCTCAAATAAAACTGGAGATCTTCACCAAAACGTCACGAACATGTCACTGAAAACACTGACATCAGGCTTTTTGGCTGAGCTGCTGCATTTCCACTCCAGCATTTTAAGGACATGGCACCTGGGAATGCCCTCCAGAGAGCAGGTCCCAGATACCAACGGGGGAAGGAAGGAGGGAAGGAGAGAGACTGGTGCACTCCTCGGCTTGCATCCGCGCGGTGCCTACCCCTTTGGCACTCAACTTCTTCGTGGTTTATTCCAAATACTGTCTATCAGCTTTAACTAATACAGTTCTTGTATGAAGCACCTCTCTAATCTCTTCAAACACAGATGTGGAAGCACAGCTTAGAGCACAGAGGCCAACGACAGCCCTCTGCCTGTACCGGTGATTAGCTTTGATTGACACAGAGCCCTTCTGCTCTTCTAGGCATCTTCTCACACCCACAAGTTATTGTTTGAAAATGAGACACATGGGGTACAGTAGGCACCAGCTTCAGTGATTTTGCAGTGCAACAGAATTAGCAGATAGCTTGCAAACCACACACCACGGGGCTGATGTATGGTTCTCCCCCCACCCTTGTTATTTAATTTTAAATTTCTTTTATGTCCTTCTCTTTATAAAGTGATTTTTAATGAACATTAATTTCTCACTCAGAATTATCAAAACACACTTAAGTGTGTTTCATCTTAAGCTCTGTGCTAAGCATAACATTATCTCAAACATTAAAATGGAGAATGAAGGAAGTGTTAGGACTTTTGTTTGATGATCAATTTGCTTTTAAATACTAGTTCAAATTTTAAATTTAACCAAACAGCGCTGAATATCACTATAACGAGCAAATATCAAGAATATGGATGCGTATTATCTCAAACTGTTCAAATTACTTTGTCTTATTAATTTCACTGACAGATAATATACTTTCATGTTTATTAATTCTGTTGTATTATCTCCTTTAGGGCTGTGAATCTGGAGAAACTTCCATCATTCCCTGGTTTTGTGGAGCAGCCTCCTTAATAGGAGAAAGGTAAGTTGTCACTCTCCTTGGTAAAACATCTCCTTTCAGAGTCAGAAGCAGCCTGTCTACATTTTCCAAAAAACTCCAAGCTGCCTCAAAGATTGTCCTAGGGGCTTCTGTTAAATCTCCAGCAATGCCCCCAGATGGACTGAGATCTCATATATCTGGTGTAAAGTTTTCCAGAGTCTGAAGATGCATTTCTCTCTTCCCCTCCCCTGAAAACAATCATTTTATGACTAACCATGGAGAGGAAATGTCCCTGTCTTCCTTTTCCAGATAGCAGTGTAAGTGAAGAAAAAGACTTAGAATAGAAAGTCTTGCTTCAACCAGCTATGAAATGCCTGATTTTATTTGCATCTGCACATGTATGAAGTTAGATGTTTTATTCATTACTTATACACTTACTTCCAAAAGAAACTAATGGGGGAAAAAAGGAAAAATGCTTACTGTCTTCTAGTTTCATTTTAAAATTGTTACAAGTCGTAACATTGTCTTTCTAAATGTTTACATAATGGTTTCTTAAATGAATTATATGTGCAGAAGAAGAGTAAGTAGAAAGAAAATATCAATGTTTTAGAAAGTGTCTCCGCCCCTGAACAACTTTAGGGAAAATAATCTCTACTACACCTTTCATTTTCCTTCGGAGTAAGGAAACCAGACCCAGAGAGTGAAAAGCTTTGCCCAACACTATCCAGCTGGAGCAAACAACAAAGTTTTAAGCCATGCTAATCTGCTGGCCTGAGTGTAGTCTCGCTACCTCACAGGAGACACCTGCAGAAGGAATGAACGCACACATAGAAAGCAGGAATCCTAAAGATCAGCGCAGTCACGCAATGGTATATCTGGTGCACAGAATCGCTGGAGCAGCTCACTCTCACCTGGATAAAAGTAAAGGAAAAAGGGAGAGGGGAAGAAATGCTACTTGTTAAAAATTCAAAAATATTCCTCCTATGTTTTCCAAATGTCCATTAATTCATTAATATTATACTGTTTATTTTAAGGAACTTTTAAGACCACAGACATTATTTCAGTAATGGAGTTTGAGCATCTGTTCTGCTTCCACAGAGAGGCTCTGCCTCCATATGCTCATTTACAGAAAGTTATGTCATGAGTTCCTCCACAAAGAGAATAAAATTCAGAGAGCAGGGGGCGGAGAGGAATTACCCAGAATTCACAAAAACTTTCAGGCAGAACCTATTTGGCAGAATCTAAGGCTTTTTAAAGGGTTCAGTTGCTAGTGAAGAAAAGCACACTGATTTTTTAATTGTTTCATTTTTTCTTCTCTCATACAATACATCCCAACACCCTTCCTCCCTCCCTCCACTCCTCAAAGCTCCCCACATCTCTCCTATTCCCCAGATCTACCTCCCTATCCTCCCACTCTCACCACTGCCTCTCCCCAAGAAAGAGCAGTCTTCCCACGTTACTGCTCAAACATGGCACAACAAGATGGAACAGGATCAGGCACAATTCCCTACTTCAAAGTTGAACTAAGCAACCCAGTAGGAGGAGAAGGTACTGAAGGGCAGGCAAGAGGTTCAGGAATACACACACCCCTATTCCAGTCTGTATAAGTTCTGCAAGAACACCAGGCCAGGCAACCTCAAGACATATCTGGGGGACCCAGCAGGTTCCATGTCTGCCACTTCAGGCTCTGTGAGCTCCTCAGAGTGGTAGTCAGTTGACTCTGTGGAGTTTGTTCTCCTGCTATCCTCCACACCTCTGGTTCCTGCAATCCTTCCTCCTCTTCTTTCTGTGGGGTTCCCAGAGCTCTGCATTTTGTTTGGCCCTTGGCCTCTGCCTCTGCTCCCTTCAGATGCTATGGAGATCCTCTCTGTTGAGGATGGGCTAGGCATTAATCTATGAGGAGAGCAAAATAACATTAGAAGTCCTCTCCTGGCTATCTAGTCTCTAGTTCCTGGCCTGCTCTGCAGTATCAGTCATGGGTTCCCTTCTCTGGCATGGGGTTCTGCCCTTCCATTTTCCCAGTGGATCATGTAGGGAAGATAGGTTATAGGTTGAAGGTTTTGTGGCTGGGATGGTGTCCCAGTGCCAGCACTAGAAGCCTTGTCTGGTTACAGGAGACGGTCTGTTTAGGCTCCCTATCCCCCATTACTAGAGACTTTTACTACGAGTGGATGAAGAAATGTGGAATGTGGTCTATTTACACCACTGAGTATTACTCAGCTATAAACAGAACAACAACAACAACAAATGGTAATCAGGAAAAAAAAAAAAAAAGCAAAGCATCCTGATATTCTGCTATACTCATAGATTGGTCCCATATCAGCCATCATCAGATAAGCTCCCTCCTGAAGCAGTTGGAAACACATACAGAGACCCACAACCAGACATTACATGGGGAGAGAGAGTTCTTGACACAGACAGCTCTATGTGGGATGTCTCCATCAAATTCCTCTACTCAGAGCTCAGAGGACTCTGTGGAAGAGGAGGAGAGGGGCGTGTGGGAGCTAGAGGTGATGACGGAAGAACAGGGCCCTCTAAATCAACTGAGCAAATACTGTATGAAATCATAGAGACTGAAGCATACCATGCCTTGCATATGTAATATAATTTTCATTTTAGCAATTTTATGGGACTCTGAGTCTTTAAATTAGAAGGTCTCTAATTCTCATGCCTTCCCTTGGGGCTCTTTTCCTACTGCTGGTTTGTCTTGTCCAACTTCAATGTGATGCTTTTGTTTTATATTTTGTTGAAAAAAGAAATATAGTTACATAATCCCCCCTTTCTTTCCTTCCTTTCAACCCCTCTGGTGTCCTCTCATATTCCTTGTCTCCTTGTTCCTGTTCCCTTTCTTCCTTCCAGGTCTCCCTGACCAACACCTTCATTCTCTTTCTAATTCAAGGCCTCCTTTTCTATAATTATTATTGTTACACATATATACATATGCATACATATAAATATACAAGTATGCATACATATGGGAAAATCTCTACTGTTGCTCTATTAAATAAACATAGTAATAGATCATTGCTTCCTTCAATTCTCAGCAGAGAAGCTTCTTGCAGTATGATAATTAACTCAAAGACCCACAGCCAGACCACATTCAGAGACTGAGAGATTTCAGACTATTCATTCCTGAGCAAGATGCCTGTGTCATACCCCTCCCTTCAAGTCTCACGATCTATTTGGGAGAATGGGCACAAAGATTGTAAGCGTCAGAGGGGATGGATGATTTCAAGAGAACAGCATTTCCCAGACACAATAAGGCTGAAACACATATGAAACTCACAGAAACTGTGACAGCATGAACAAGATCTGTGCAAACTTAAGCCAGTAAAATTACCAGCCTAAAGCAGGGGGAGTGGGCACAAAGCCCCATCCCTAGGGAAAGAGTCTATTCTCAAATGGTAGCTTCTGGGAGAGGGGAAATCAGTTTTTTTCAATGGAGTGACGCTATGTATTTAAATCACACTTCTGGGCAGGCCCCATGCTCAGGAGTTATTGGCCAATGAAAATATGTCTCCACATATTTAGTGGCTTTCTTTTCTTTTTTTGTTATTTTTAAAAGAAAGAACATGAGTTGGTTATGTAGGGAGAGATGAGGACATGGGAAGATTTGAAGATGAGAACAAATACAATAAAAATATTAAGTATGAAATTTTCAAAGAATAAGTTATAAGAATGACTTCAAAGGAGTGAGTATATTTTTCATTCTCTTCATTTTTCTGCAGTTTTCCTCATTGCTGATTTCTAGATTTATTCCATTATAGTATGATAAGATTCAATATATTGTCCCAATTTTTAGCCTGGAATGTGGTTTGTTCTAGAGAAGTTCCCATGAGCTGCTAAGAAAACCTGTCTATTCCAATGTGTCAATGTTGTATAATTGTTTAGACCGGAGTAACCCATCACAGCGCCACCCTGTATCAACGCGACGCTCAAAGGTAACTATTTCATGCATAGTTTCCGAATGAAGACAATAACAAAGTAATAGTCCGCATCTAATATGGTATAACTGCACTACGTACAACGAAAAGTGTGCCACAATCCCCTCCCCAAACAAATGCTCAAGTCCATTAAGGAATGCTTAGTCTTAAACAACTTAAACACGATAATACACATTAAAAAAAAAAAACTTAGTCACGTATTTCATCTCACTGAGAATATATTACATGATAAAGAAATAGAGGACTGCTGGAGAGAGCTCAGCATTTCAGAGAACTACTCATTCAGAAGAGTTCAGTTCCCAGAATCCATCTGGGCAGCTCCCAGTCTCCTGGAACTCCAGCTGTAGGGTATCCAATGCCCCTGTTTGACATCCACAGGTATCCACATATGAAGTTATACAAGTACACATACATAAATAATAAAATAAATCTTTAAAAGAATAAATAAAGGGAAAACATAAATGTGTGCTTCACATATGTTTGTACATGCACAAACATACCCTTAACAGCATACAGCTAAAGCAAGTATGGCCATTACAATTCTCAATTCTGCAACTGAGCATGTGTTACTCGCTAGTATTTATAAACACATTCTTCTACACAGTCCCTGCCCATACAATTTCACACTCTCCAAGCCCTTTTGCAGATCTGTGTTCTGTAACGGAAAGGGTGACTTTAACTTTCACTCATGGATGGCTGGGGGCATTTACATTATACTTGGACTGGTTCTTGGTTTTTCTGTCAACCTTAATCATAGGGCAGGGTAGCACCGAGAGATCCTTCTATCTTCTATGCTCCAGACAAATTGTTACTCACCCCTCCTGTAGGGAAGCACTCAATTCACTACCCTCACTGAGCAACCTGAGTTATCCCTTTCTTACCTTGTTGACTCAAAGGTATCCGTAGACCGAAATGGCCAGGGGGAGGTCTTAATTTCCAATTTAAACGGATATTTCTTTTGCCTCGTGGCGGAAATGCTCTTCTCTCTGTAGCTAATACGTGTAGGCCAGAAGAGTTGAGATGCTTGTAAGTATCCTTGTGTCTTTTCAACATTTATCTCACCTACATAAATGGCGTTTGCCAGAGAGTCTGTATTTAGGGTCATTTGGATTTACATTTGAAATCAAGAAAACTAAATGCATACTCCATGTGTAGATGATTCAATTGACAGACTGTAATCGTTCTTTTGCAGCCTTTGTATCTGCTGCCAGGCACTTCTGAGAGACTTCTAATAGGGTCTTGGCAATATGCCACCGGCAAGCACTTTCACTATTGCTGTTCATAAATGCCTTTGGGGTTGCATTACAAATCCTATAACCCCTGAGGTTTGGTAGGAAGGTCTGCCAAGGTTCAGCTGGGATTGCCTATTAGCCCATTGAACTCCCCTGAGCCCTAGGGACTCAAGAATGGGCTTCATTCAAGCAATGTGGGGAAAAGAGACCTGTTATCATTGTCTTTGCTAAGCAGGTAGAATACATACACTCGACCCTAGGAAGATGACTTAAGGAGAGAACTATCGTAGACACTGTTGATTCTAGTTGCTGGACAGCAACTATTTTGGGCTAAGGGATAAGATCAGTTATTAAATGTGATAATGTTCTTATGATATGACCTTATGCCTTTCTTCAGTATAGAAAGGGTATGCATAAGCCGTAGAGAATGGATACTTAGCTTTGTTTCTCCCCCCCCCCCGATTCTCTGTATGTGTACAAGTGAAGGGACAATGCTTATTTTGTATGTATATATACCACCACAAGGACAATGATATAAAAATAAATAAATATGAAATGAGTCTTTGTTTCACCTAAGCACAGAAAGAGATTAAACTCCTGGCAGGTGCTCAGATTGACTATCTATGTGAAAGCCATTAAGCACATCATTAAGATGATATGAATCAAATTTGATGATGAGGGTAGGTATGACGTCTCCTTTCAAAAGCACATGGTCGAAGAAAGCAGAGGGCTATCCACACAGTCATGTGGCTACACACAAGGAAACCTTGTGATGTGGGAAATGCAATATGGAATAAAAATAGAATTATACTGGTCCAGAGTGGAATGGCTTATTCCTCCCACCAGAAGCCCTGCTTCAGTCCCCTCTCTCGGTTCATCAGTAAGCGATGCGAGGAGAGCCTGTAGGATGGTTAGAACCACCCAACAGTCTGTGATTACAGAGAAAACAAAGGGAAACTGTGAGTTTTCCCCCTCATATAACACTGTTTATACTGTTAGCTCTGCTTCTCAAACAAGGTCAATGCATATCTTCGTTTTTTTTTTTTTTTTACCCTTTAATCAACCTGTATTTTACACTATCTACATAGAATACTTATTTTTCTCATAATATCACGTCTCTGTTTGTAGTTGCCTTAACTGCCCTTTAAATTAAATCCACGTGACACGATGTACTAAAGACACAGGAAAAGCTGAACCTGACTCATTTGAACCTCCATTTTCTCACACATAGCATTACATTAATAACAGCCATTCTGCAGTGCTATCTTAAGAATCCAATGAGGTAAATAAATTAGTACAGAGAGGTACCAGAAAGAGTGGAATACCATCTCCCCTGCTCAAAATACTCCCAGCGAAAATAGTTTGGTAACTATGTTCAGAGGGGAAAAAAAAATCCCTGACTGGGAATTGTGTGATTCTGGTAGGAGGTTACAAAAGTATGGTGAGCCATAAAACCAAAGGCCATAATTCTGAAGGACTAGCATCTTCTCCAGTGGCAAGCTCAATAGCTATAGTCCTGTCTACAGACCTAGAAATATTCACCTTCTGTGGACTCAGAGACAGCCTTGTTTATGCTTGCTTGTGCCAATAGCTCCATCTGCCAAGGGAGAGCCATATCTGCCCATCCATTCCTTGGGTATTTACTGCCAAAATGTCCAGGTGTACACTCTGAAGTGGCCTCAAATCTCACTTTAATCCCTCTCGAATGTGAACTGAGAGGCTTCTCCACCACTCAGTTGTCTAGCAAAAACCTGCTTGACTGTGTCTTCAATAATGCCTACTAAATTCACTGCAACTGTGGCTCCTGAAGTATACCCGTACTCCTGCTCTGCTTATCAAGAGACCAGGGACACTCTCACTATTCAGGAACATGAAAATCGATGTACCTGTGCATTCCAATGAAGGAAGACACACTAAAGGTGTGACTAAAAATCCGGAAACCTGTAAGTTGGGTTCATCTTCTCTCCACCACCATCTAAGGATAGTTCTGCTCATCCAGTCTGATGAACTACCGAAAGGCACTGAATTGTAGAAAAAAATTGCTGAATTAAATCAGCCTATATACTATAAGGATGTATTAACAAAATGGAAGTCAGAATGGAATGTTACGTTGGGGAAGAGGTTTTGCTTTTATTTCCATAGGAGAGGAAAAGTTATGGGTTCCTTCAAAATTGATAAAGATTCTATCCAAGTAGGAAATGCTTTGCTGACATGAAAGTTATGACACAAAGAAGGAAGAAACAGAAAGACAGCTTAAGAAACTAGCCAGAAAAAGAAGAGGTGGTAATTCATCAGTCTGGAAAACCTTGATGCTGAAATGGATATTTGCTGAAGGAATATTGAAGAAAACTTGACAGATGATCAAGACTGATAGTTTCTGCAATTATGGAAGGTTATCACATGGACAGCTGAAGTGAATCTTCAAAAGGGCATTCAAGCTGTTAAATTTATGGGATTGATAATTGTGTCTGTTGTAATAGTTAAAATGTGTTAAAGTTATTTTCACAGCACAATTTATATCTTAAATATATATAAAGATATATATAATATATATAAATATATTATATATATAAGATATAAATATATATCTTAAATATAAATATATCTTAAAGGGGGAATTTGTAGAGGAAACTTTAATCCTTTAATCTGGCAGCAAGGCTTCTCTAGGGTAGAAAGAATGTTGATACATTCTTTTAATATCAGTATTCAGAATGCAGTGGTATAAGCCTTTAATCCCAACACTCGGGAGACAGGAAGCAGAGCTCATAAAGATTCAGAGTCCAACAAGAAGTAACATCTGAGACGAGTCAGAGTGAAGGACAGGCAAAGTGATGAATCAGAGGAAGAGTTAACAAAGTGAGGATACATCCAACTCTCATGATATAAAATCAGGCTCTGGTTCAAGTATGAGGCAGAAGCAAGCAGTCTGGAGCAGGCAGACAGAGGACAAGACACAGAGACAATGAAGTGGTCTGACTGAGGATAAGACAGAGAATCAGACAGGCTGACTGGAGCAGTCTACGGTAATATGAGACAATCAGTCTGAGGAGTCTGAGGCAGAGACACAGGCAGCTCAGCAGAAGAAATCAGTATCAGACAAGCAAAATGAGTCACTTTGAAGCACAGCACAGCAGTTAAGTCAGAGAAGTACCAAGAGTCTGCCAGAGTCAGAAGAGTTTGGTCAGAAACAGTCAACCAGCTCAGAAAGACAGGTTGAACCAGCTGCTTGGAGAAAAGTTTGAGTTCAGTTCAGCTCTGAGTTCAAAAGGAGCTAGGCAGAGTGGCTCAGTCAGCAGTAAGTCTCAGAGTTTTAAAGGTTCTATATTGTACAGAGCCTGAAGCCTTCCAGTCTAGGATGAAGATTAAATTGTAAGGAGGCCTAAACGCTTCGGGACTCCAGGACTAGGACCAGTGATTGAATTAGAAGAATAAGCTGGCTTTTGCCCTGAATCAATTATCTACAATATATGAATGCAAAAGAGTTCAATCAAATCCTTATCTTATTCCATAATTATCTAAATATAAATACAAGAATTAAATATGTTTCAAAATGCTGAAAAAAATGGCAAAATCAAAGGTCAAAAAATTCGGGGGTTGGTCTTCAGTATGGTTTTTTGTGAGTATCTTACCAAGAGTGTGCATAACAAATGCAAAAGTAAAAGAAAAAAACTACATCAAACTGAAGATTATCTGTACAGCAAAGAACACCATCAATAAAATTAAAATACAGCCTGTGGGATGGCAGAAAATATTTGTAAACCATACATCTGATGAAATATTGATAACCAAAATACACAAGGAATTCATGCCAAATAGTAAGAATATTTCAAAGTAAAGATTAGCCCAAATGTAGATTTTTGCAAAGAATTGAGATAAACATTTTGCTGATGACGTCATTAAAATGACCAACAATGATAACATCACTAGTCAGCGAGTTCCTACCAATCAAGCTTCTAGAGAGGGACACTGCTTCAGACTGTTGGGCAATTACTACTGCAAAGACAAGAGCTGAAAATTCCTGGTGAAGAAGAAAAGAGCAAGAACCTGGTAGAACAACGGTAGGAATATAAATACACCTAGCTCCATAAGAAATATATCAGACCTATTCAAAATCTTGTGCACAGAACAATTACATGCTCAAGAATCTGCTCCTGAATAAACATCAAAAAGAAACAAATCAGTATTTTTCAGATATTTCATTCCAAAAACTGTATCTTCACAGCAACTAAGACAGAGAGCAGATCTAAGACTCAGACAATGAATAACTAGTTAGATAAAATGTGGTTCAAACACATAAACTAAGAAATAAAATTCCTTACTTAAAATATAAATTGTGTATCACTTATATAAGTATATAATCATAAACCTAGTTATATTCTAGGTAGTCTACATATGTCTATATATGTATTTGTATACACAGTGGGACACTATGAACCAGAAAGATGTTATATGAAATAAGTCAGACAATAAAAGGTGAAACCTTTTGTTCTTTGTTCTCATTTATTTGTGAACTAAAATGACAGCAGTATTACAACAGGCACTACAGCTTTTACCAGAGGTGACAGTAGAGAGAACATGAGGAGATGATAACCAAAGGATGCAGGTGCTCAGGGACACAGTAAATGGGTTATATACAGTGCTCAGAGACACAGTGAGTGGGTTATGACCATGCTCAGGGACACAGTGAATGGGTTATGTACAGTGTTCAGAGACACAGTGAGTGGGTTATGACCATGCTCAGGGACACAATGAATGGGTCATGTACAGTGCTCAGAGACACAGTAAGTAGACTATGTACATGCTCAGGGACACAGTGAGTGGGTTATGTACAGTGTTCAGAGACACAGTGAGTGGGTTATGTACAGTGTTCAGGGACACAGTGAGTAGGCAGACAATGTGCAATGGTGGCAGTTTATTTAACAATGATGTGCACTTGAAAGATGACAAAACGTATCTTAGGCTTTCTTACCTCTTACCAACAACATAGCAGTTACATAAGTAAATAGATGTTTTAATTAGTTTGCTTGTTATAATAATTTCACCATGTGCACATACAACAATCTTTTACATTTCAAATAAATTCCATTTTTAATGGTCAGTGATGCATTCAACAAAGCTATGGAAGAAGAATAGCACAATCCCTGGCTCCTGTTAGGTCCCCATAAATGGTAGTCAGGAATTACGAAGAGGAAGTGAGGAGACAGAGGAGAAGGAGGAAGAGAGGGAGTGACACAAGGAGAGGAGACAAGATGTCCCATCTTGGCAGAGGTATGCTGAAAGGTAAGAAGACTTCTCGGGAAGGACAAGGACAGGAAAGCTTATGTCAGCCTAGCCAAGGGCCACATTGTCATCTCTGAGACAGCTACAATGCCAGAGTACCAAGGAGAGAAACTATTATTAAACAGACGATTTTGCTAAATCTATTTTATTTTGTTTTGTTGAGGAGAAATGGATTCTAAAAGATAAGGAAAATAAACCATGAAGTGACTTTAAAATCATTACTGTGAATGTCGCACTGTATTATTGTCATGTGTGAATGGAGAAAATTAGTCAGATTCTACAATTTCACCAAAAACATGCCATCAGTTCTTACAAAAAAGAAATAAATCTTTAACAGAAATGATTGTTTAATTAATCACAGGATAACGAGAGATGGATGTTAAGAGCTGTTTCACAGATTAAGAAGAGTAGAGGACTTGCCAACTCCAGAACCAGTTATTTATTTTCAGAGGAAGCACTTACTCAGGCAACTCATCGTCTGTTTATTTGTGATATTCTCTGATATCTACATGAACTGAGTTTACCATGGCTACTTATCAAAGTGGGCTACCATCATGTAAAGCCACCCTAGTTTATTAATAATTCAACTTTCTTCTTTGATAATATTATACATTCAATTTGAACAGTGCCCACGGGATTTGGTCAGGCTACCCTCTATTTACTGAACTTGCTCTTTTAAAAGATGATAAATAATTGGGTCATAAAGAAATATGGTACAGACTTTACCTTAAATTACACTATCATCTGGAGTAGCAAGAGTTATATATATATATATAAATACATTCTGCCTATGAGGTCCATGGTCCTAAACCTGGGATCTATAGAGTCCTGGAAATCCATGAATGAGATTCTATAATTTGAGCCCCCAAGTCATAGAAACAGAAGTGACTTTTTCTATGGGAATTTGCAGACAAAAGTTTGTGCTTTCAACAAATTTGTAACAGTTTATGACATCTGAAAGGTTAAGAACCAAAGGTAAGTCTCTAAGGACCAGACTACATGAGTAAGTGTATCTATCTCATTTCAAGGAGATATGTAATTTATGTAGCCACAAATCAAAAACATTCGCAGGGCCTCTGACAACAGTATTGACAGAAGAGACTGATTTTACTTTTGGTTCTTCAAGGCCAGCTTTGTGGTATTAGTTGATAAGATGCACACTGAGATATTTCTTCTTCACAGATTAATACCAAGATATAGGTTCCCTGGGCACCAAAGTCTGTACTTTGCCATAAATATATATACACTTACAATCCTTTGGCTTAGCAACACTTTATGTTAATATAATCAATGATTTGAATAAACATCCAGACATTATACTATAGACTAAATTGCGTAGAAATGAAATATATGTAAGATACACTTTTCAATTCCCTGTATTGTGCACTTCAGGAAAGCACATTAAATGTTAAATGATAATACCTGCTCTATATAACAATATGTAACAAAAGCATAGTACAGCTGATAAATTAGTTGGGCTCTACAAAATTTTTCAGAAGGCAGGAATGAATAATAATGTAAATAATGCTGAGACCACAATCTGTAAACTTTTCAATGAGAATTAGTCAAAGGAATATTGCGTTAAAAAAAAGAAAAGCAATTGAAAGTAAGAGGAGTATGCGGGGACGGGGTGGGACAGAGGTTTTATGTGCAAGAACGTGATCACAGTGCACAGGAGACCAGTATGGAACTGTCAAAAGGAAAGCTAACAAAAACCCCACAAAAAAATCAAAGCAACCATTAGTTCACCATAAGAAGAGAAAAACATGAACATAGGAAAAAAGCTAACTAAGGGGAGAGGTGAGCACGCAATGAGGTGAGTGTGAACAGCATAAATCATACACATATATCAAACGCTGATAATAAACCATGCTGTGTATAATTAACATATGCTAATTTTAAATGATAGCAGACATGAGGAGTGTTTGTAAGCTGTGTCCTGAATGTGGATATCTATTAATGGTACAGGTGGCAAGACTTGCTTATCAATTCTGATGTGAAATAATAGAGAAAGATGAGCCAAGTTTTTCACCCAACAAAAAAGGAACAACATTGTTATATCTTGGTATGGGGAAGAATTGTTTGAGATGATTATTTGAGAACATGTTAAATCAGATGTGTGTTAGGTAAGCACACAACAGCATATGCATGAGAGACTGAGAGAGAGAGAGTCAAGTTCTATAGAACATGTTAAATCTGAGATGTGTATTAGGTAAGAATGCAAAAGTATATGAATGATTGAAAGTATTGTTGCTCTTCTGAAGGGAGAGGCAAGTTCTATAGAGGGGGTGTAATTTAAGGCATTATAAACTGAAAAGTATTATATAAAGGGTGGCTAGGGAAAAAAAAAAACAAGAGAGAAACTGAAGAGGAAAGAAAAGGAACCAGCTGTTAATTATGAGTAGAGACTGAGATGCAAAGCTAGCAGGTTAAACTAGAGCTCTGGAGGGAAGGTTAGACCAGGGGACTTATACAGTCTATGAGCAGTATGGAAACTTACTCTTTGGTCAACGGGGAGGCACTGTGAGATTCTAAAGAGGAGAGTCACATGATCAAATACGAAGTTTAAAAAATGGCCGACCAGATTGAGGGTGACCACAAACGAGGAGTCTTGACAGAAGGGAGCCCAGGAGAGAGTGACAGCAAGAGTCTACAAGAGATAATGAGGAAATGGAGCAAGTCGCCAGCAACATAGACTCGCAAATCTGAGAGCAGCTCGTGTGAGCATTGTCAGAACAGAACTTAATAAACTCCAAGACAGATAGGACGGATGAAGGAGAGAGGACTAGTAGGATAACCTCTCAATGGGATAACCAATTAGAGAACAGAATCACTAACTAGAATTGGAATTAAGAAGAAGGAGACAGGAGCTGTGGGAGAGAGAGAGGAAGAAACCATGAACAAACGTAGTGGGAAATGACGGTGACATGAGTGACTGGTAATTTTCAGCATCCTGTTAACTGAGTGGACCTAGGATTCCGAACAAAGGTCTCAGCAGAGATAATGGCTGCTCCTCGGCTAACAGGTCATAATGAGGCTGAGCCTGGAGGAGAACAGAACAGGAACACGGACACCTGAAGGTGTCTAAAAGAGAACAGTGTTAAGTGTGTGTGCTCAGGAAGATGGGGTTGGGTGTCCGGGATTGGGAGGAGGGAAAGTCAAGTGTTTCTTAAAGACTGACATCTATTTAAATTTAAGACCTGGGTTATCTCAGGGGAGGGTGTTCAGCATGAGAGAAACATTGTAAGGGTTTGAAAACAGAGAATGGTAGAGAGCATACATTGCTTTCGAGTCCTTGAGATGAGAAAGGAGAGTGTAGACAGGGGCAGAGCCCCGGCCTGTGTGTATCAGGTCCAGGCCTCCGACTCCAGCGGACAAAACACGAAGGAGCACACGCAGAGAGAAGGCCAAAGGGAAACAAGATGAGGGGAAAGGCTGTGCTTACACGGTGACCGCTTTGTTTCAGTGTCCACATGCTGCTTAGATTGTCCCGTTTAGCCCCCACCTCACGCTGCCAGCCTGGGCCTGGGAAGCACATTCCCAATCCAGAACCACAGGGCCACCGACACGCACTGAAGTAAATAGGTGAGTACATGGCAAATTTTCCAAAACTATACAAATAATTCCTTAAATATGCCTAAAATTTCATCCATTCTCAAATTTCCATCAAGCTTCCTTGAGTTCTTTTGTGCTGAGTAGTTTTCTATTGTTGTTTATAATAATAATAATATTATTATTCATTATATTAATAATTAATTATATTTTATATATTGTTGTTATTATTATTATTATTATTATTATTATTATTATTATTATTTGTAGTGCCTGTGTGCACAAGAACACCATGGTGTGGGTGTGGTTATTAGAAGGCAACATTGTGAAGTGGTTTCTTTCCTTCCATCTTTACATGAGTCCAAAGATCAGACTAAAGTATCCAAACTTGTGTAACAAGCACCCTTCCCTGCCGAGCCACCTCCCCTCCTCCTGAGTACTATTTCCTAAGCTACATACCACGTACTTTTGCTTAAGGGCTAAGTCCCAGTGCATCATGAATATATATATATATATGTATATATATATATATATATATATATATATATATATATATATATATATATATAATCTGTTTGCCTGTATAACTGCAGTACTCAGGAGGGAGGAACGACATTGCATGTATTTGAGAACCCGGTGCTGAGCCCTGGTTCTGCCCAGTCCTGGGAACAATCATACCTTGCTTTGGGTCCTGTTGCTGTGATGAAAACCATGACTGAAAACAACATGGGGAGGGAGGGTTTATTTGGCTTATCTATCTCAGGTAAGAGTCCATTGAGGGGAAGCCAAAGCAGAGACTCAAGGGAGAAAGCTACAGGTGGGGCCTGAATCTGGCGTCTTCCTCACGGCTTGCTCAGTGTTCCTGGGATTGTGCTTGTAGTCATTTTGTTCTGTTTTATACAACCCTCGACTTCCCACAGTGGGCTGGGACTTTCCACGCCTATCATTAGCCAAGGAAATGCCCTACAGACGTGCCTGCATGCCATCTGACAGGAGCATTTTCTCAGCTAAAGTTCCATCTTCCGGGTAAGTCTAGCTCCTGTCGAGTTAGCATAAAACCAACCAGGCCAATGTGTCAAGACTGCCTTGCAGATAATGCCACGCTGTTTCTTTCTGTCCGATAACTAAACTGCTATGAGAACCAACCGTACCTATTCATAATCACTCCCATCCTTCACAGCCAGGCCCAGGTCTCTCTTCCCCGAGTCACGTAAGACTTTGCTATCCTAACTTGTGCATGGACAGTAAAGCATGAAGAACAGTCTATTTCCTTATCAGATTGGATCAGGTGAAAACGCGTTGCCGGAGCACGGGGAAGCCACCACACCTCCTAGGACCTTGCTGCCTTCCAGTAGCATTCATGACATTTTGCTTCCGTTTGGCTGTATCTATCAGCCTTCTTCCCACATATAAAACTGAAGGTGTGCGTCTTCCTCTGCGTATTAACCGCTCCTGGAAAACTCTTATTCAGGGTGAATCCGTTCTTTCAGAAACTGTGTTAAAGCACCAGCAGTTCTATAGAAGAAAAGAAAAACGAACTGCAGAATCACAATGGAATATTTAAGGACAACTATAATAATGTTTCAAGCTCAGAACTTTCAACACATTTAAAAGATGCTTTTATCAGGAAAATAATGAAGGCGTTGATGCATTTATTCTGTAAATTACACCAAGCGTAGATGCCATTGTTTTGGCAGAGAAGGCCATGTCGCCTCCCTATCAACTGGCATGAGAAATGAAGAGATACTATTAAAGAAAGAAAGCAGAGCTCAGAGCTGGTGGCTGTCCTGCACTACTCTGGGAATCTGCAAGTTGTTCTCACAGCAGATAGTTTTGAACTCTTATGTTTAGCCGTAGCTGCCAAATTCTGCAAGCTCTCTACTATGCTGCTCCCTAATTAGTCTGGAAGCCTGTGATTGTTTAAGTCCATGCCAGCCCACGCAGGCTGCCAGCTCATCTGAGCTGAACTGAAACAGGTAAGTTGAAGAGATAGCTATATGTTATTACTTGCTCATTTATTTATTTTTTTCTTTCTTTGATCAAATCATGTTTCTAATAAAAAGAAAAATCACAGAAAACACTTCTTTTAAAAATCATCAAGAACTGGCTTTATTTCTTTGGTCCCAGAACTTCATGTCTGAACATGTCCTGTTGATGTTTAGAAATTGAAGAGAGACTCCCTGGCATGACCCTATGAGGTCAATATGGTTTGGATAAAATTTGCAATGGTCAGTGATGAAAACAATTAGATGTTATAGCATGTTATTAATGGGAGCTGGCATGTGAGCAGCTCTGCTTATTCTTCGGATGCAGTCTTGTACGTGTTCACCAAAAATCTGGAAAGGAAGAAGTGTGTGTGCTCTGGAACAGTGGTTAGCACTGTGCTCAGAACCTGTCGCTGTGCTGGAGAGCTGATGAAGTAATAAGATACTGCACACGTTTCCACTTGCAATATGAAAAATGTTGAGACTGCTCACTTTTCATTAAGTGTCTGTGTGTATCCTCTGCAGACACGGCCGCTTCACTGTCCATGCCCCAACCTTCCTCTGCTGGTTTACTATGAGCACAGAGATGCAGACTGTTTTCAAGACTGATGTAGAAAAACACAGGAAACGGTCTATATTGGCTACAGCTAGCGTGCCTGATGGGATCAATGATCTTGTTTTTGCAAGTTTTCTCACTAGCCCTTTCTGAATGCAGGTGCTTAGGGCTTCATATGATTTTACAGCAATGCTTTTCAACTTTGGAAAGTATCACTGCAGTTTCTAGTTCATCTGGAGCAGTGGTCCTTCACACGAGGGCTTACCAGAAGATAAAATATTAAATTGCTACAGTTTGACTTTGTACTAAACAAAGAATGATGATGGTCTTTGGGGAAAACGTATTATCTCCGTAGAAAGTATCAGTTATAAATCTAAGGACTGTATTATCTTCAAGAACTTTGTAAAGTTTAAACTTCCCTGGTTACCATCAGCTGCTGTATAACAAGGACCCAATGAACACATCTTTCACTAAATGAATGCTGATCATATCATGATAGTAGTATGCAAGATATGCCCCACCCGCAAAAGCAGAGACAGACTTTATTATACATATATATACAAGATAACATTTTCAGTCAAGTATGTGCTGTTCATTTAATAAGAGGTATCTTGCTAAAAAAAAAAATCCATTCTCAACCATTTTGCCCCAACCTTTAGGTTTCTCACCTCTTTTTCTTTTTCTTCCCCCTCCTCTTCCTCCTCCTCCTCCTCTTCCTCCTTTTCCTCCTCCTCCTCCTTTTTGAGACAGGATTTCTCTGTTGTAACCCTGGCTGTCCTAGAACTCACTCTGTAGACCAGGCTGGCCTTGAACTCACAGAGATCTACCTGCCTCTACCTCCCAAGTGCTGAGATTACATGCGTGCACCACCACCATCAGGAGACTTCCCACCTCTTGACACCTGCTGGCCACTGGGAATTCCTTGGGAATTCACCCTTCCTTCCCTGCTCTGCCTCTAACTCTGTTTCTCCTTGTTAAGAAGCAAACCCAAATCCTACCATCACTTTTCATGTAAACTGTCAAAACTGAACTAATGTACTGTTGTCTTTTCTCTTCCACTGCCTGAATTCCTCAACCCCTGCGCTGCCATGCTGCCATGTCAATGAATATATATATATATATATATTTACAATGGTATATATATTACTCTGCAGAAACCTGAAGCCCAGAAGGGACTCATACGGAAGGCAGGCTCCCGTTTCTCAACACGCAGTGTGAAAGCCACTACATCTGTGCCACCTCAGTTACGTCCAGACAATCCCTCTTCCGAGCCTTCTCAGCTCTCTGGCCTCCTCCTCGCTTTTCAAAATCACATGCAAAGACCATGCTGAGAGTGGTCATAGCCAGTCTCTAGCTGAAATTTCAGAGTGTGAAATCAATGAGCCTCTCTGCTACCCCAAATGCCCTTTGCCCCAGACCCTTTGCCTCCATGTCATTAAATACATGACAGAGCCCCCAGACGGCGTGCTGGCCACATCCCCATTGCCACTGTCCAGATCACTCCAGACAAAAAGCGGCAGTGCTGAATGGAGTAATACACGCCCAGAGCTCTTTGAAATCCCCAAAGACAGATGCTTTATGAATACCAGACATTATTATTATCTACTCCACTGCTCCCTGTCCTGGGGAAGCCTGCACAGGTCGAACATCTGCAGTCTTGGTGCAGACTCCCAAACGCATTTTTACTTTTGCAAGCTGTCGTCCATTAACTTCGTGCTAATATTTCTGGTTATTCTGGGACTCTTTATTTAAACCCTTGGTTAATATTGGCACTTGTCACCCTTCTGTCTTTGCAGATGTCACTTAGCATTCTTGTTAAATTAGCAACACAGGATACACACTCTTGCCCTTTGGTATACCACCTCACTCTCGGATAGGTTAGAATTCGCCACACCCCTGAGATGTCAACTTGAAAGTTTTGTTTTTTCACTCTCAAGCCTGCCTAACTCAACTTAGCTTGGACGGAAGGACTTTTAGGAGTTTACAAAACGTAAAAATGTAATGTAATGTATCTGTAATATGCAGTGCATTCTTCTTCATTATATTTTCCTCAGTTTTATGCTTTGAACAACGTTCTATACTTCACAATAGAAGTTTATAACCTCTGCCATTAGCTACGTTCTTAGCTGAGTTGAACATTAACGTTTTCTCATTCTTTTGTTAAAGAATGTTAAGAAACTGATTCAAAATTTGAAAAGATAAAAATGACTATAAAAACTAAAATATTTAAATGTTTTGATGCAGTTTTTTTTTTTTTTCAATCTTGTTGTCTCTATTCTGGAAGGCCAGAATTTTGAGAGTTCTAGTTTGGGGATGACTAAGAAGCAGACTCAGTATAGTGTTTAACTGTTGCTTCCATGTGACCCAAAGGCAGGTTATAAACACGGGAACAGGAAGCAGCACTGCAGTCTTGCCGTCGGATCTGCTCTATCCAGCTTAGAACCTGCAGTCTCCTGACTTCTCAGTCAGCATTTATCCACTCTTCCCCTCTATGGAAACAACTCTTCCTTCTCTCCAGCAATACTAGGAACTAGTGGGTTAATATATCTTAACAATCAGGAGCCCTGCAATGAAGTGGCATTGTACCAAAACCACTAACCATTTCACAACATCTAAACCTTAACTTCCACCACTCCTTTAAGAGTCACCATCCGAAGAGCTACTTATTCTATTATTCAAATTCTTCCTCATCGTCAGATGCCTTAAGATTCAGTAGACTAATGTTTTGGTCTTCTACAATAGAAATCTGTGTTTCCCATATGTTGCAGAACCAGATGGCTCAGGTTGGTCTTTTATTTGTCAGCCTCGATATAAAGCACTGCTTGCTCTCTCTCCTCTCTCAGGGTTTTAACAAAGGCTGTCCAGTCTCCCAGCCTCCAACCCCCACTCCAGGGTTTCACAACAGGCTGAACCAAAAGATGAGCAACTTCTCAGCTGCTGGCCTCAGAAGGCACGCTCAGCATGGCCAGCCCCCACTTCTGTTCCTGCTGGCTTTTTATGCAGGCCCTTGATTGAGAACTGGCCCAGCTGGGCAGCCTGTTAACTACTTTAACCCACTCCTTCCCAGCTTACCTCTGTCAGGACTGGCCTTTCTTCCTGATCATGTTGCCATTTTAGTAAACCTGCGCTGAGCTCCTTCCCCTGTCCTCTTGTCGCATAGTAATTGCCCTGACTTTCACAGAGTTGAACGTGACTAACAACTATTGTGTACCTGCTATAGCAAATATTTGAGTTAGGATATTTTAATAGTCATGATCTCACTTAAGACAGAACCTCGGAGGCAGTGTGATTCATCACAGTGTGCAAAAGGTAAACGGAGGCACAGAGCTCTCCACATCTAGCAGGATGTTCTTAAAAGAATGCTGTGGCGGGGTTTCCCCTCCTGTGTCTGCCTCCAATCCACGCACATAGATCTGTTAGACAGAGAGGCACATGCATATGTGTGCAGCAGACGCAACAGAGTCTGAGCGTCCTTAAGCCCTGGATTTCCCATTATTTCCAAAATCTCTAATTTTTTTGCAGAGAGATCGTGCATCCCTGAGCTGAGAACTTCAGCTCTTAGTGAAGAAACAACAGTCAAGGAGGGAGACGGATGATGAGAGAATATAGATAACCGGGAGGTATTAACCGGGGCACTGGGAAGGCAATGAGTGGGCTTGTTGTTTCTTTGCTTTCCTGAAGGCGATGGAAACTTTGCTATATTTGAACAGAGAATATGCTTAATCGGATATTCACTTTAACAAAATAATTGCCACTAAATTGAAAGCCACTAAAATGGGACAAGGGTAACACAGTCAGGCGGTGGGAGACCACTGGGATGAAACAGAAGGGAGCAGACCAATCCACAGAAGATGTCAATCAGCAGAGACAGGCAGCTCAGGAAGGCTGTGGAGGTGGCAGTAGGTGATGACATGAACAATACATTTTTAAACTAGAAAAGTAAAATTTTGAAACACACCATCTTGCTTAGATTCCTTCTTACTGTTCATTCTTCCTCCACAGGGCCTTTCCAGAAACCTTGCTATACATCTCAAAGAGGAGCATCTTGTAGTTCTCGTTGGCCTTTCATAAACAATCATATCTTGTTTTCCTTGGGTCCCTGACCTATCTAGTCTTAAGTTCTTGACTACCCAAGTAGTGTCAGACAGTTCCATCTCATGGAGTGAACATAAATCCGACTGTTTATTGGTTGGTTACTCTCATGTTTCTGCAAATATTGCTCCATTATACATTATACAGGCAAGCCACCACTGTAGATCAAAGGGTTTATAGCGGGGTAGGTATTTGTTTTTCTCCTTTGGAAGCATCCAGAGGACCATTCAGTACAATGAACATTAATCAGTAGGGGTGAAGGCTCTAGGTACGGAAGAGCTTGATACATATATTTATCCATATACATATGATTATTTGCTTGAGAGATGATTTGCTAGATTAAAGAAGCTAGTTTATGTGAGCAATTAAAACACCATTTATAATCTCACACACACTTGATATTTGAAATTAGAGATAAGAATCTTTCTTCTTTCCTGGTCTGATAAAAAATAGAATGTTTTCTTGCCTCATGGTTTCCAAAATGTTAACACTATTTCATACTTTTGCCCCTTTACCTGTCCTTTGCGTGTACCTCTGCATTTGCATGTATGTCCGTGTCTTCCATTTCTGCCCATACGCATAATCTTATTACTAGGCCTGCACATGGAGGACAAATTTAAGTTCTTCTACTGTGGCCTGAATGGAATCTTTCCCTCATAACTTGGTTCTAAATGGTATCTCTAAGGAGAACTTTGCAATACAGCTATATATTAGACTTACCTGAAGGAGGAATATTTTTGAAGTATTAATCCCCACATTTTTCTCCAAACCAATTAGGCTAAACTCTCTTAGGGTAAACCCTAGCACTGTTTATATTTTTTCAAATATCCCTGGTGTTTGTAATACGCAGGCAGAGATGAGAACTACCAATTCAGCTCTGAGGAGAGCTCAACTGGAGAGTTCACCATTGTCCTCTCCCAAATTCCATATGCACCATCCCTGTACTAATATCCGACTCACAGATAACAGAAGGACTTCAAATGCAGAACGGTTTTGGAAAGAACTTTTTAAAATTTTGCTTTGGCTGTGGTAAGTTTCAGAGTGTTTTATAAAACCAAGAACTTTAAAGAGAAGTGGTTTAGGTACTTCTAAATACTTGCGCTATTTTTTTTTCTACTCTGGATATTATTTGTTAGGCTCTCGTCCAGAATACCGTTAGACACTCATGCTATACTCATTGTGGAAACAAAACTGCAGGGTAGTTTTCAAGTACAGGAATACAATTCACATGAGCTCTTGAAAATTAGGCTGGAAACCTGATGTTTCTCATTTCTGTGCCCAAAGCAGAAATATCATTAAAAAATATTAGTGAAGATTCATAAATGCATTCAGTCTCAGCAATGATAGAGAACACAGTACAGGGGAGATGTTGCTGCCTGGCATGGAAAGCAATGATTAATTCACATTTCCAAGAATAATGAGTGAATTTAAAAATAAAGGCCCCATTGTAGCTGTGTGTTTTATCCCAAATGCTTAAATTTAAGCTTCCAGAATTCAGTTTGCTCATTAAATCAGGGCCACAATGCTGTAAAAAGGAAGAGTTAGTTCAAAATATCCCTCCATCCCTAACAGGCTTTCAGTTTGAAGACACTTCTCTGGAGGAGTCTGTTGGTATATATTAACAAATATTTCATGTGGATTAAAGCATGCAAGTTATACCACTAACCTGAGAATAATCTGTATTCTCTCAATGTAGTTAGCAGATTCATATAATTAAATACATAAAATTTCTCAATGAATCTAAAAAAAAAAGCTACTTAAACTAATACGTTTATCGGTATGACAGGATTCAAAATTTGGATCAATTTTAATTCTACAAATTAGCAACAGAAAACTGAAAATCAACATCAAATGAAGCATTTTAAACTGAAGCTGAAGAAAACGTGTGAAATAGACAAGCAAAAGATTACAAGACTCTATAGAAACCTGTTGAAATTATAGAGCATTTCTGGAAGATACTTAATAAATCTAAATAACAGGAAGATAAGTCTATATTTATTGATACAATGTTAAGGTATCATTGCTCTCCAAGTCAAGCTAGAAATTCCAGAGAAAATTGCAACAATTTTGAAGGAAATTAACAAATTCATTCTGTGTGTGTGTATATGTATGTGTGTGAGAGAGAGAGACAGATAAAGAGAGACAGAGAGGGGGACAGAGATGGAAAGAGATGCGCACTTGTGTGTGGGTACAGAAAAATGCGTGTGTATGGCAATTATAGGACATCTTTGGGTGTCAGACTTCACCTTCTACCTTCAATTGGTTTGAAGGATTTCATTACTGTTTACAGCTGTGTAAGATAGGTCAGCTGACAATGAGCTTATGAGGACTCTCTTGCCTCCTCCTCCAATCCCACTGTAGGAACACTAAGATACAGACCTAGTGCCTCGGTTTCAGATCTGGGAATTTGAACTCATGTCCTCATACTGGAGAAGAAAACACCCAAGATATATAGATATAGATATAGATATAGATATAGATATAGATATAGATATAGATATAGATATAGATATAGATAGAGAGATAGGTAGAGAGAGACATATTCTCTATGTACATACATATGTATATATATATATGTGTGTGTGTGCATGTTTTGTGTGTGTACAATATATATATAATACATATATATATTAGTATATATTATGTAAATATATATTATATTATAATTATATATTATATAAATATATATTATAAACATATATTATACATATTTCATTGTTATGTATTTTTAATTATTAAGTACATATTTTTAATTCACTTACATGACAGTGAGTTTCAAAAGGGTCTTTCATACATTCTTAGCTCACATTAACCCACCCATCCCTCTCACCCAGACCCCTTCTCCATTTCAGCTTAAGCCTTTAACACACAGTAGTCTCTCTCCTCTTCTTTGATATCATGCGCATTATATTATTTGAACCCCTGCCTCTTAAAAACTCATCCCCTCCACCATCACATGCTCTTTCTAGCTTCCTGACCTCGATAGATACTCTAAGTTAAAGACACAAACCTAGAATCCACACATGAAAGTGAGTATGTGATATTTGTTTTGGGGGTCTACGTTCTCTTACTTGGTATATTTTCCATGTGCATCCATCTTTCTGAAATTATACTAATTTAATTTTCTTTGTAACATCTAGATACAATTCTATTGCATATATGTAGTATATTTTCATTATTCACTCATCTGTTGGTAAAAATCTAGGTTGGTTTGGTTTCTTAGCTATTATGAATAGAGTAGCAATGAACATGGACGTGTAAGTTCTCTCTGCAGTAGTATATTGAGTTCTTTGAGTGTTTGCCCAAGAGAGGTTGATTCAAATCACAGAAAGTTCTAGTTTTCGGAAGCATTTCCATATAGACTTCTTCAGTGGTTGGACTGACTTACATCCCCACCAGCATGGTAGAAGGGGTCCCTTTTGTGCACATTCTCTTCTTGCCAGGACTAATTGTTGATTTATTTCATCTTTCCCTATTACTGAAAATGGATTCTTTCCTCTCCTAGTATACCCCAATTCGTTTCCTCTTCCTCTACTACTACCAGCTCCTCGCTGCTTTCCTTCTTACGTAGATCCGCTCCCTCTCTTTCACAGTCTTCTAAGAGATAATAATAAAATGTCATGAGATAAAAACAAAAACTATCATAAAAATTGGACAAGACAAGCTAACAGAGGGGAAAGAGCCCAGGAGAAGACACGAGAATCAGAAACCTACTCATGTGAACACTCAGAGTGCCTATAAACACAAAATCGAAGTCATAATATATGTTTTCTTAATTATTGCCATTTTGACTTATTTGAGATGGAAGTTCATAGCTTTAATTTGCATTTCTCTAGTTGCCAGTGACTTTGAACATTTTAAAAATATTTATTGGTCATTTTTATTCCACTGTTTGAGAATTATCCTTTTTATTAGTGCATTTATTGATTGGGTTGTTTGATTTCTTGTGGTTTCGTTTCATTAATTCTTTATTTATGCTAGACACTAACCCTTTCTCAGATGTATAGCTAGAGAAGATTTCCTCCTGGTGTGTAGACGGTCTCTTCTCTCAGCTGATTCTTTCCTTTGCTGTGTAGTAGACAAGAGATTCTTAGATTAAAACATGAGGAACACAACTGTTCTTTAAAATTATATATTTCCATTTATCAACATTTAAACCTTGTATCCTGAAAGACGCAGTCAGGAAACTTGAAGAGAATACTTGTGAACACACTTCTGTTTAGAGACTTGTAACCAGAAAAGAGAGAGTTCTTATGACATGGAAAAAGTACAATGAAAAGAACTTGAAAACTCAATTTGATATTCTCTTCCTACATTCTTAAGGGAAGCCTCTAATAGGTGACTCTCAATATGTGGCTCATCTATAAGCAAAAAGGCCAACATCATAAGTCGCCAGGGAATGTAGGATATATAACTATGACATGATAACACTTGGCTCCAACCAGCATATATAAAAGTAAAACTCTGTAAGCTACCAAATAATATACACAAATGTCTGCAGCAAGTGGAGCCTTCATACATTAATAGTGAGAAATCAAAAGGGTACACCTTTGGGAAATTCCCTGATTATTCCTTAATTATTTAAATACATATTTAATTAACCTTCAAGACAATTAGTTTCATAAGGGTCTTTTGTAATTCTTAGCTTTTATTAAAAAGAAACTCTCCACTGAATATCATATTTAAAAGAAGCAGAAAGATCGTCAGAGTCAGAGGTGGAGGGTGACTCCAAGGATACAGTATCTTTCAGACGACACGACAGGCTGATGCTAGGCGTATGAACTCATAGAGATGTGACAGCAGGCTGTATCCAAAAAGGTTCAAGCCAGACAAAACTCCAGCACTGAGAAGTAGCAGTGGGCATAATGTCCCACTCCTGACCAAGAAGCTATTTACAACTGTTACTTGCAGAGAAAGGGATGATCAGTTTTCTACAGAGCAGCTTCACCAGGTCAATCAACCACACTCCAGGACAGGCCCTCGTTGGCCAACACAAACTGGAATCCATGTTTTGCTTTGATGGAAGTTTGTGTCCTCTCAGCTTTCGCCAAAGAGAAGCAATATTCACATGCAGTATTCACGACACATAACCATGTGTCCCTGTACAGTTAAGAGAAGCTTGAAGAGTGTAAGAAACCATAAAATATTTTTCACATGCTCACCGTTCAATGATGATTATTGAAAACATTTTGACACTAGTGCTTATAATTTTTCTTCTATTTTTATATATTGAATAACATTTCTGTTTTTACTCTGAATATTGCACATTATATTGATTTTCCAACGTCAGACAAATCTCTGAAGTGCAAGCTATACGTCACATTGTCTCAGTGTCATTCTTTGCACATTTCTGGATTTTATTTCCTATTTTTTTTATTAAGGATTTTAGTGTTTATATTCCAGATATATTGCTTTGTAAATTCATTTATTTTGTAAAAATGGATGCAGCAGCATTTCTTTATTCTGCATTTCCTGAAAAAATATATTTATCCAACGTGAGTTACACGTGTGCTACAGAATGTACTATTGAAATTATCCGGGTTTGTAGTTCCGCAGTGGAAAGAACTTGATTATAAGCTCAATTTATTTAACATGTAGGTATTTGGATTTTATACTTTCTCTGCTGATTTTAGTAAGTTATATTCATCGGGTATTTGTCCATTTCATGCAAGTTGAATTTGTTAACGTAAAGTTTCACATGTTTCCTTACTAATTTCACGTCCTTAGGATTTGTTTTGATTTTCTTGCATGTCTTCATAGCATGAAACATGAAGATTATTAGAGACATTGACAAACCTACCTCAGTTCAGAGGGGAAATGTTTAGATGGGTTCTAATGGTATCTGACATCTTGAGGGAAGAAGCTGACTTTCAATTTGGGCCAGTAAGGTCTGTGTGTGTGGCAAAACCATAATCTGCATGGGTTAGGCCAAAAGGAAATAGTTTATTCAATATACTTGGATGGAGTAGCCCTGATTTTATTAAACAGATAGTTGACTTCAGGTCTTCACAGTATAAATCTGTCTCCTAATTGTCTTCCCCCAACCTTCTTCTGCCAGCTAATTTTTTTGTCAACTTGACATAAGCTACAGTCATTTTTGCAAAAGGAGCCTCAATTGAGAAAATGTTCCTAGGAGAATGGCCTATAGGCAAGCCTGTAGTGCCTTGTCTGGATTGATGATTGATGTGTCAGGACCCAGCTTACTGTGTGTGGTACCACCCTGGGCTGGTGGTCCTGTATACTACAAGATAGCAGGCTGAGAAAGCCATAGACAGTGAGCCAGTATCACCCTGGGCTGGTGGTCCTGTATACTATAAGATAGCAGGCTGAGAAAGCCATGAGGAAAGAGTCAGTAAGCAACACTCCTCCAGGGACTCTGAATCGGCTCCACCCTCCAGGTTCCTGCCCTGTTTGAGTTCCTGCCTCAGCTTCTCTTAATGGATTGTGACCATGCATAAGCCAAACGAACTCCTTTCTCTGCTAAACGCTTTGATGGTGGTGTTTTATCAGAGCAACGTTAACCTGAACTAAGACAACATTCCTCTCCCCGCAGTATGTGTCGCAGAAGGTGCAGGTTAGCCGTTTCCCACAGTCCAATCCTGACGTCGCCCCACTCCCTGACTAACAGAGGCCTGTTTCCTTTTTTCTTTCCTTCCTGTCATGTAGCCTCGTTCCGCGTGGGAATATACTTTCCTCAAGAAATCATTCTCGGTTTCCATCAAAGCCAAAGAAAACATTCAAATTAATATGTAACAACGCAAATATGTTCACGTTTGCGTTGTGTCACCACAAACTCTGGGTAATTAGGTTAAGTTTAGTCCTAAGGAATAAAATTAGAAAAACTTATGGGAAATGATACTGCTTGAAATACTTAACTGCTATCTGACCTTTACCGAGGAAGAGCCTTCGTGTCTCCTGATGGAAGGACGTTGTTACTCTTGGCTAGCTATCGGTAACTTGTGATCTGCATTATCTAGCAAAGTGATGCAGTTTGGGTGCATGCTGAGCCTCTCCTTTCTATGTGTTCTGCTCTCCTAGAAACTTACTAGGAGAGGAAAAGCCCCTCTACTATGTGGTAGTCAACTCTCTCTCAGTCCTGTGAAGAATTTTTTAATTCTCTGTATTTTATTCTTGTTTATATTGACACAGAGGATAAAAAAGCACAATATGCTTACTATAGATCTCTTTTTCTATCAAAAATTGGACATATAAAAAAACAACAGTGACATGAACCGCTTAATATCAGTCAATTCATCAGTACTTCTTACCCCCGTGGGTGCTCCACCTCAAATCAGAATACCAGTGTTAGATTTCAAGAAAGAACCAAAATTTACAAAGTATGTTCATTCTACTGAGCAGCATGGGCTGGCATACACGGTTGTGTAACACGTGCTGAAGATCTCACCAGACATTAATTTCAACTTTCACATAACATACCATGAATGATTCAAGAAAGCAAAATGATAAAATTCTCATGTTACCTCAAACCGATTGAGAAATATGTCAAGAGGAATTATACCTTAAAATCTTCTATTTTGTGTTCCATAATAAGGGCAAAAAGTAAGAAATATTGTGTATTTGGCTATAAAATTATAATGAATATTTATTCGGCACATTTTTCTTTTTGAAATTATATGTGAATTGCACTAAATTGCACTAGTAAAATCTTTCATTTTCCCACATCACATTACATGGTACTTAGGTTCCTCCCCCCTCTCTCTCTCTCCGTGTGTGTGTGTGTGTGTGTGTGTGTGCAACTGTGCATGTGTGTGTCTTTGCATGCACTGTCATAACCTATCTGTCCAAGCATGAACTGTCTCCAAAGATTAAGTGCACCTATTTTGAACTGGAGGCTGCATGCCATAATTTTTAGCTAACCCGTTTTCTTCTTAGTGAAAACAGAAATAAAAATATATTGTGCACACTTCATTGGTAGAGCCTTTGACCTCAGCTGCCTGTCTGGCCGGGACTGTGATGAATGCTTTGTGTCCCTTCATTTTTAATTGCTCATAAATTGTTATCCCACGAAACACAAAACTAGCCTTGTCCTCATTTTCGTTGGGGTTGGAGGTCAACCTAACAGTAATACAATTAAGGAGTGTCTTTGTGTGGGGGTGTGGGAGTGTGGAGGGTACTGGGGCTGCAGGAGAAGGGTAAAGAGATGTAGCAGTCCTTTCTGAGGAGAACACAAAGAAAATTCCTACCTTTGAGGGGGGAAAAAACTCACACACAGGAAAAAAAAAATTCGTGTCTGCTTGACTATTGTCCTCAAAGTGCTTCACTGGATATTTCTAAACAGCAACCAAGAAAGGGACTTATATTTTAAGTGTGTGTTCAAACAAAAAAAAAATGCGTTTTTGTGATTCATGATGTTAAGAATGAATTAATGTTGTGAGAAACATCAAAGACTGGTCTCAGGAGTCCCTCCTAGGCCCAGCTTGAGGCTGTGGTAAGGCTGGTCCACAGAAGCGTGCCTGCTCTACCTTCTCTGTCAACACAAGGACCCTGATCTCTGGCTCCAGGGAGGCCTAGATTCTTTCTGTGGGCTTCCCAGAGTCTGCCCCGGGTTTCAATTACACTTCTACTGCTCAGTGGCTAAAATATGACCTTACACAGTCCTGGTTGGAGTATCAGTGGACCAAAAGCTTTGAATTTTTTCTCGTTTGTGAAAACTGTCAAAAACAGAGATGATTATGCATTTTCTTTACTCTGCCTACAGTAGTGTTTACAGCCCAGCTAGTGTCCTATTGACTGGTTTTATTATTTTGATTAAACTAAGCCAGAAACAGCATGGGCTCAATGGAAACAAAATTGAACTTACACTGAGACCACGCCTCCTCTTTTTTTTTTTTTTTTCTCATTCTTTTGATTTCCTTAAATTGAAACAAGTGATTTGACGTCCCTGGATTTTAGACTTCTGTTTTAAAAGCAAAAGCAAACTTTAGGCGCTTACATTATGAAAATAGTAAGCAGGCAAGGGAAGATTATATACGGGCTATAGTTCTCAAAATCTATGTAAATATGTTGTGATTATTGCTAGGATTCTTTCACTTTAATTGCTATTTGTTTTAACTAAATTTTCCATTAGATTTTGAACATTTCTTTTAGAGTCAGCCAAATTCTGAATAACCAATTCGTTTGCTAACATTAGCTGCTCCACTCATTATTTATTAAATGTTAAGTGCATTTGATTTTCCCAGTACAATTTATATGCCTGTCTGGCTCAGCATTGGCAGAATAGAGACTGGTTAGCTGTATCCCATACACTAATACAGGCCGGACCTACTCTATTCTTCTATGTTTGTTCCTATAGTGTTTACCTGCAGGAACTGTGTTGAGTACTGCAGATAAAATTATGAACTAATAGGAGGAGTGGAGTAGTCTGTTCTTTTGTTTTTGTGGTTGTTGTTGTTGGTTTTTCAAGTCAAGGTTTCTCTGTTGTAACTCTGGCTATCCTGGAACTCACTCCGTAGACCAAGCTGACCTTGAGATCAGCCTGCCTCTGCCTCTCTGGTGCTGGGAGGCCATCTATCTATTCTTAATTTAGATGATAATCTAGTAATTGGCCCTCTTCAGTCAATCATCATATCTAATCAATAAATGAAAATATATTTTGAAAGTAGGGATATCAATAATGGCCTAATTTTTAAAAAATCAAAGTTTTCCAAGTATAGATACCTCTGTCATTCTGCATCCCTCAGATCACAGCCATGTCATTACGCTCACATGTGTAAGATGAAGGTGTCAGTGTTTTCCAATTCTAAAATAGTAACAGTGTTTTGAAGAGAGAAATAATCTCCCAACCTGCAATGGGGGGGGGGGGAGGAAAAGGAGAGGGAGGGAGGAAGGAAAAGGAGGGGGTGGGGAAAAGAGGAGAAAGGAGAGAGTTCTATCTTTTGGCTGTAGCTATTTTTTTTTTCATTTTTCAGATTTTATCTTTCTGGGTTGATTGTTTCTCTAAAAGTAAGTACGTTGTAGTAGCAAATGATTCTGGCATTTCATTTCTTAGATGTTGACAGCACTGGCATGTTGTCATAAGAAGGAGGAGGAAAGGAACTGCTTCATAAGGTCCCCAGTGGTCCAAACAACAGGCAGATCCGCTCGAGTCACATGGAGGGAAGTGTTGGCTGAACTCAGCATCTCTCAAATCCAAAACTGGTCATCTCTGCCCTCATTAGTGACTGCAGCTTGACTGTGGGAACAATCGAAGCTTTCCGTGACACCAAAAATGATGATAATTATTCAGACGGTAGCAAAGAAGGAAGTTTTATTTTTATTTTTCTGTCATTTTATAGGACCCTTCACAGTAAAGGAAAAATAAAAATCGATAAAACTATTAAACACCAAACATAAGAATTCGAGGTTTGTCAAAATTTTGCCTAACGCATTATGATTATAATTAAAGTTGTAATTTATACTTAAATATTTTAGTTCTATAAGGCATCAGTTAGAAAGTATATTGTGTATGGCATTTCATCCCAAAACAAACGGATCCGTGTAATGGTCCCATAGTAGGTGATTTCTTGACATTTAGTGATTGAGTCAATGAATGACTGAATGGTCAGTTTTATCGCTTCCTGAGCCTAATCAATGATGCGTATCTTGTGTAGATCTTTAAGCACCACATCTCTGTAGAACCACGCTTGCTTTCACCAACTCTTGGCATATTTTGCCGTCACCTTATTTGGCATTGCAACAATTACAGCTCCACATCCACGTTTCACTTACTATTTCAACCAATTCCCTTTCAGCAAGTCATGGTTAGTGTTTGGCCTGTTTATGAGGCCGTGTTCGAGATTCTAAATCACAAAATCCTCACTAAATTCAATAAATACGTTCTATTTAAGGTTGGGTAATACAAAGTGTGTCGCATTGGGCCTGTAAAATGTATATGATTTCGTCATTTACCCAATTTTTAATATAATTACTTAAACTCACCGTAAAACTTCTTTTCCAATTTCAGTTTTACAGATTTTTGTCATGATGTTGTTCTATAGGATTTTCATTTCCAAAGAATCCTGTATCGTTTAGAGGAATATAGAACAGAACACCTGAAATTGTGCGTTAAGTCGGGTGCCCATACCAGGGCAACTAACCAAAATTGTATAAAATGCGCCTCTGAAATTATCATTATTCCAATATATTTTGTGATTGTATATGAAAATTCAAATACAGCTACCTATATCTAATGTTACACAAACTCCAAAGTTCATTTGAAAAATATGGCATTCTAACCCAGGTATAGGAGGGCACATTGAGAGGATCATGAGTTCAAAGCCGGCCGGGTCAGTTCAAGTTTACCTCAGTTACCTTTAGATAGACCCTACCTCATAGAGATAAAAATGAAAGAAGGAGAAATGAAGGGAGGGAGGGAGATGGAAGTAGGAGGGGAAAGGAAGTGGGGGGTAAGGTAAGCACAAGATAAAAGAGGAAAGAAAGAAAATGAGAGTACTCCACTTGCTACTTTGAACATATTCCCATATGGGCTAGCACACAAAGTATGCTTGGCAGCTATGGTTAGAGTCTCATCTTAATTCAATACTCTTGTCTCTATCTGGTTGGCTAACAAAAGCAAAACAGGATAATGGGTATACATTAAACAATTATTTCACATACATCAACATAATGTTGCCATATCATTAGTTTCTTACTGAAGTGAAAGTCATTTTAGTCATTTAACCCTATGAGAATAGCGTAAAACTCTATGATACGGCACTTTTAATACATTGGTTGCTAAGAATGTTTTGTCTCCTGAAGGCATGGATAGCTGCACGGCTCCTGTACTTCTCTGCGTCTCAGGACTTGCCATATTGCCTTTCTTTGTCCAGCTCCTTCAGAGTAACCTCCTCTGTCTTCAGTGCTCTACTCAAAACTGTCCCATGTAACCGTACACCTGCAGGGCGGCTCAGCACAGGAAGACAAGGAGGTGTTTTCATAGGTGCAAACTCCACCAGACCTCAGCAGAGGGAACCACCACCATGGCAAGTGCCAACCTGGACAGTGGAACCCCTGGCGTTGGAGCTCAGGTGTTTTTATTGATTCAGAACTCCTCAGGTGCAGATCATGAGCAATCACACACACCCCACAGAAATCCAACACCTGCAGACAATACAAAATGCCAAGGCCTGTGCATCCCTTTTTCCAACAGTGGAGAAAGCAATTATTTTAAACACAACTAAAAATAAACTTCCATAACAGTCCCCAGTGTGTATTCCTTTGATCCAAAGGGCAGGGACTAAAGATATGCATAAAACTATCATTCGAATTTTGTTATATACACCTCTCAGCACTCCATACTCACAAAAATCCTCTGAAATAATCATATTTTCCTGAAATGTAGCTGTAACTTTTACATTCTATATCCACGATATATACATTTATTTTAACAATGGTTACTGTTCCCCAAACATCAAATGATATTAATAGTCCATTTTTTTTCTTTTAGCTTTTCATAGTCTTCAAAGGCTTACCACTTACCAGCATAGACAAGCTATCCTGTCTGAGCTAGCAATGGTCAGCACAGTAATATGATGTTAAAGAACTAAGTACTGTTTTGTGAATCGTCTTTCAAAAGCAATGCAGCATTCAATGTCTTTGTCAGCTGAGAAACACACTAAAAATAAAAGCAAATTCTATTTTTAGATTTCTTTGAGATGCTAATCGAAACCAGACCACTTGAGTGATAGGTATCTTGTTATATCTTTCCTTTTTCTCTCTCTCCTTTCCTGCCTCCCTCCCTCCCTGCCCCCCTTCTCTCATAACCAAGAACTCACCAGATGAAGGTCTCAACCTTCTCAGGAACTCACATAGAAGTCAGAAACACAAGCCTCTCACAGGAAGGACATTCCAGCTGACCTCTTTGGGATCCTACTACTCTCTCTGTATGTAGCTTTTGCTCAGTCTCACTCACTTCACATGCTCACGTTTTAAAAGTGTCTACAAAAACATCACAAGGGTCCTGGGGTTGCTCACTCTGTTTCAGGATTGCAGAGCTTCAGTTTTTGGCTATTCTGTATTTCTCAGACTCTGTAGAACGTGTGCCACCAATGTCACCTTTCAGTAAGATACTCATGGACAGCAGAAGGCCTGGAAATGCCAATTGTAATTAACTTTCTTTTCAAATATGTTTGACAGTTTCATGCTGAGAAGTGCTTCTTACCTTTTGAACTATCAGATTGCTTGGCTGGGCAAAATGTGTATCATTTTCCTTTAAAATTGCCTTACAAAGAGCTATGCACAATGGTATTCTTGCACACGTCAGCCATTTATAGGAGATTTAGATTTTTAAGCAGATTATCCTTGTTCCAAGTGAGAGACCTTGCTTTTGTCTGAAGCATGGGATACGTTCAGGTATACATCAGAGTCCCAGGACAAGGACATTTAGATATTCATAAATGTCAAAGAGAATGACCCTTCCTCATGGCCTATCATCCCAGCTGCTCTACCAAGCAATGCTCTCCGAACCTGTGAGAACCAGAATGGTGATTTTGACACCAGCTAGAGATGGGAAAGGGATGCTCTTTGTCTTCAGCTTCCCACAGTATGGTTATTCATCATTTTTAAAATGACATCAAAAATCAATAAAAATGGAAGAACTCTATAAATGCGTCTTCTCCTAATTGAGAAACTTAACCTGACTTTTGTAGAAAGAATAATATACCTTACTGTGACCTACTTAAAAATGTAAAAAAGTCACTTTACAGCTGAGTGTCTCAGTCTTTCATTTGGCCTTTCTACCCTTTTTTTCATAAGAGGAATACTCACCTCTTTTTTAAGAAAAAAATAAAAAAACAGATCTAGGTTCTCAGCAGCATTTTGATCGAGGAGAAAATTTTCATACTTCAATAGTGCACGTAATGGATTTGGTCAGATTTGAAGCATGGAAGCACATTTTATCTTGGATCTTTAATTTCTTACAGTTCAGCTGACAGGAATTTAAGTAAAATGCTGGGTATGTGACCAGTAAACACACTCCTCAAATAATATAGTATTCACCTTAATTTTGTAGTACATTTCTACAACAGAGCAGATGATACTCTTATTTTTTAACTAAGTTTACTTATTTTTACCTTTCTGTGTATAAGTGTTTACCCTGTATGTATGTGTGTACGTATGTATGTATGACCTTGGAGGTCAGAAGAAGGTGTCAGATCCCTGGGAACCAAACTTACTGCTGGCTGTGTGCTACCCTGTAGGTACTGATGACTGAACATGTATCCTCTACAAGAGAAAAAAAGTGCCCTTAACCACTGAACCATCTCTCCAGCTGTAAGAATACTTATATTTTTATTAAATCTTTGGTTAATAAGAAATAGTTCAAAATCATATTTATACCCCAAGATACAAATAGGTTCATTAATAATAATTTTCACAGGGGTTGAAAACACAAAAAGATGAAGTGTTAAAAATCCATCTTAGCGTTCTGTATCGTCACCAAATCAATAGAAGAAGCAGATTGAGGTTCACACCACGATGAGAGATGGTCTTATGATCCAAAAATACGAAAATGGAATTAAATGATTTATTCTCTTTTTTCCCCCAAAAACAAAAGGCTATAATTAAATTGTAATGTTAGCAGTTTCTTTGTGATTTTGGAATTATAAAGGTCTTTTGGCCCAAACATCAAAGAAAAACACAGTGCAGCTTACTGTAAATACACTATCTGATATTCTGTCGAGTCTGCATTGAACGTGAACTACCAGAGTCAGGAATGGTGGGTTTCCATAGTATTTTCTATCCAAGGAAGTTTAACATTCGTTGCTCTTATGTAAGAAGCCAAATCGAGGCATCCGGTTGACCTAAAGAAGTTTAGATTATTTATTACCACGTTGTGAAAATGTTTCATAACCCTGAGGATTCGAACTGAGAGTTTCCCCTGAAGGAGTGTGAGAGTTTAAGTCTTCAAAAGTCCACTCAAGCCCTGTTATCAGAGAGAACTGACTTTATGCAGACTAAGTCAACAGATAAGGGACTTTTTTCAGCCCTATCATTTTACCTCATGATTTTTGAAGACTAATGGAAAAACTATGGAACAAGAGAACCTTCCTTGATACTTTAAAGGAGAAAGTCATGTGAATAAAACATTTAATGTGATGATATTTATATTCGTGGATAAAAATAATTACTATGTTCAATTTTTGTTAAGTCAATACAAGTGAGAGTCACCGAAGAAGCCTTAACTTAAAGAATGTCTCCATCAGATTGGCCTATAGAAAGCCTGTGGGATATTTTCTTAATTGATGATCGAAATCAAAGGGCTTAGCACATCATGAGCGGTGCAGCTCCGGGCAGGTGGTCTTAGGGCGTATAAGAAAACAAACTGAGCAAGAAGAAGCAAGGCAATAAACAGTATACCCTCTGCACCAGCTCCTGCCTCGGTTCCTGCTTTAAGTGCTTGCCTCAGTTTCCCTCCATGAACTGCCACCAGGGATATACAAGTCAAACAAACACTTTCATCCCCAACTGGCTTTCGTCACAGTGTTTATGACAGCAACAGAAATACTACATAGGACAAACGTAGTATCTACGAAAGTTTCTTAGCATCTCTAATTTCATGTTGATCGTGAGTTTTATACCCTAGTCGATTCATCATCAGTGTCGTTTTCGAAGGTTGTTAAAGGAAGTGTCCAAAAACTGTTCCCATATTAACTGCAACTTAAGATGACAAGCAGGCAAAGGTAGCCAGGAAATGTGAAGTGGTGCACAAATGTCTTGGTAATGTTCTGTCACAAAGGGAAGAAGAAGACAACGTTTGAGCAATGCCGAACGGGAGAACAGGATTTGTAATTATAATTAACATGTAGTCCATATTTAACACTTGTTTTCAAGAGATTCTAGGTTGGTTGCTTAGTGGTAATGAGTTTCAGTCATAAACTGGTAGGCTACCTCCAAAACTGAAAAGCTTCCTATTAATTAATTCTGATGTTGCAATAACCTAGCATATACATCTCTACCACATCAACAACTAATTTATCCAAAATTAGCTGTACTAAACGTTTGTAGAAGCTAGTTATAATTTCCTACCAAATATCTTCTCAGATTTTTTTTAAAATTTAAATTTACCTGAATTCTAATTTTAAGCATATATACTTAAGCTATATAAGCAATAAACAAAAGTTCAATAAACAAAACTCACTCTACAACTCAGATCTGTTACACAAAGATTGAAGGCTTCATTCAGCGGTGCCCAATAAGTTATACAAAGTTTATTCCTTTACTGTAACCCAATGCAGCGGCCTTGACTCCCAGTAAAAAGATGAGACTGAGGAATGCAAATGCAAAAAGAAGAAAATCCTTCCTCTTGATACCCAGAAGCTCACTCAAAAGCAATGGGAACTTACAAACTAAATGATTTTTGAGCCAACATTACGGCTTCTAACCATTTTTGCCTAGTTCAAATTTGAACTTGAATCTGTTTTAAAATAAAAGGAATCTGACCTCGTTTCATGGAAGTTTGAAAACCAGATGATTAGGGTAGAAAGAGGCCTACGGCTGTGTCTTGATAACGCTGATCAACAATGTAAGAAAACGGCGAGAAAAGCCTTGTTGAATAGACCATACAGAGTGAACAGGAAGCTGGCGAGGCTTACAGCTTTAGAATTCAGCCCTACTTATGAGAAGAGCAGGACCGAATTCCTTTTGCATGCAACTGTGGCAAAGCTATCTATGTTCTCTTGTTTTTCAAACAGAGGAGATTTTTTAATGAGGCCATTGGTCTTGATGGGAATCAAATAATTGAGACAATTGCCTAGAGTGGGCTTTGAAAGGCATCTTGGGAAGGAGTATCCCTAAATCCTTGTGGATAAAAAGCTGCTCTATTCCCAAATGCCAGGTGTGAAAGCGATCGGCAACCTCTCTTACAGATACTTAGCCTCGTCCTTGCTATTAGGACCAGCTTTGGAAAGAAATAAGACTCGTGTCTGGGTTTCTGGGTTGGTGCAAACCTTGTCAGATGTGTTCATTAGTATCTTTTTAAAATTTTAACTACGTTAGACTAATCCGTATGCCCAAGTGTCCTGGCTCCCTTCTGTGGCCCGTAGCCAGGAAAGCAGAAAGTCTGGAGGAGCAAGGTGTTTTGGTTCTGATTCTACTTGCAGAGCTTGCTTGCTCCGTGGAGTAGCAGCTTTGAGTGGTGCACATTTCCTCATCAAAGAGGAATTCCAGTGTCTCACGTCGTAATTTGTATAATTAATCTTCTGAGCTTTTTGAAATTGCATTTTCCTTGTTGCTGCTGTTATTAAATGCCACAGGACCATCAATCCGCTTTTTCTCCCAGAGAGAGTAACAACACATGTGAAAGTGGCAGTGCGAAGCTAGGTCCACCCAAGCATCCTAAGGAATGATGGGTAAGACACTGCCACCTTTTGGCTGTTGGCAGGAGTGAGGTGGGAGGTGGCGCGCTGGGGTAGAGTCTGATGTTTGTTGTTGTAGATGTATTTTGACTGGGTTTTTAAGGCCTTATAAGTTAGGGCAGAGAATAAGATGTAAGACTCTCCAAGATCTTCAGTTTTCACTCCCACAGCTGTCTCTTGCGTTACAGAAAATAAATGGCTTGTTTCTTTCGCTCTGAGGACCGGTCTGCCACATCCCGTCCATAGAAGTGGTTGCCATAAGATAGCAGTGGGCTCTCGGCTGTAGAAGGGAACAAGTGGTATCAGGTTGATGTAAACAATCACTTCACCATGGCTGTGCTACCCTCTCCTGCTTTGGAAATACTCGAGAGCACCTCACATTATGTGGCTCTGAAATGGCGTTTCCCAGGATAATGAATTATGTAGCGTTTGTACTCCAGCCCCTTTGGAGCACTCAGCTCGAAATGTTTGCATCGGTGCCAGCGAGTGTAAGGTAATCTCATTCGGGCACGGGAGGTGGAATGCACATTAGTAGACACAGGATAATTCCCCCATAGCTTAATGTCAATCTATGATTAAAATGCAGCCCCCGTGCCATTTCTTGGTAAAAACGATGGAACTGCAATTTCATCACGCAGCCAGAAAAGAAAAATCCCAAGTGCTACCTCTGCTGAGTCAACACCTTGCTGCTGTAAGGCAGAAAGTAACAAAAGCCTTTAGTCGTGTGAATTCTGCTGTTGTCAATCTGTTGACTACAGGAGGCCTTTCATTCATAGTTCTGAGGGACCTGCAGTTTATAACTGCCATCACTGCAAGTAATCATGAGTGAATGTTCTCCAATTCGGTGCTCTCTACTTGTTTAGTAACATCTTGAAGATTTATTAGTCGTATGTTTTTTGTTCATTTTTTCTGAGACAGGGTTTTGCTATTGTGACTCTGGCTGTCCTGGAACTCACTCTATAGACCAGGCTGGCCTCAGACTCACAGAGATCCATCTGCCTCTGCCTTCTTAGTGCTGGGATTTAACACCTGTGCCACCACTGCCCAGCTTTTATGATTTCTTTATCTCTTAAATAATTTTCATGAGCTTGAAAATTGCTTATTGCTTTCCGCCACCCAGTTCGGGGAAATGAAACTGCACTAGGTTTCAGGACTGTGGTAAGATCAGACTGGCTCCTAGAATTCAACATAGAGGACTCTGGCTCTGCAGGTGATTGAATTCCCCGTGTGTATTTGCTATTGAATGCATAGCATCACCGTTTTCCCTATTTCACAGGGACAACTATTTGGATATTATTACGTAAGAGCAGACAGATCTAGAGAGATGGCTCAACAATTAAGAGCCACTGAAACACATGCAGGGAACTGGGGTTGGGTCAGCAGTGCCCATATGACAGCTCACAGCCACCTGTGACTACCATTTCAGGGGCCCTAATGCCTCTCCTATCCTCTGTAAGTATCAGGCACATACAGGGTGCGCATACATACATCATCCAGACCCTTACACATAAAAATTAATAAATTTTTACGGAGCAGATGTCTTTAAGTCCACCATTTAAGCTGTGTTAGGAGTACTATAAGCATCTGTTTTTACCCCTCCACAGTGAAGTTTTTATGTCTATACCAAATGCCTGTAGTATGACATAAAGAAGAAGTATCTTATTTTTTCAACCATAAGTTCCTGCGGTAGGTATGCACGTATGTACTGCAGATGCTTTCGTAAGATAGGCATAGTCGTTGCCAATCGAAGTGAACGTGGTTTGAGAGCACCTCCAGTGAAGCACTGTCTCTGAACACAGTATATTTTTGTTGGGGAATGTTAGAACCAAAGTAGAAGAATGCTGTTTCTCTATCTACCCTTCGGATCCTTCAACTATTGTCTGTAAGAATGTAACTGGCAGCAGTGAAGTCCACGAGCATTTCATAACCTCTTCTTTGTGAGCCTTTTACTTAAGTAGTAAACTAAAAAGGTAGCAAACACAGAAGTTGCACCCCCTCCCCCAAAAAATACCTCACAATGAGAAATTCAAGATACATTTACTCAAATAAGAGAAAATCACCATGAGGAGGTACCACTCCAAGGGCTGACTCCTGTCTCCCTGTTCTCCATTTAATCCCATGCATCTGTTCATTCTTTTGCACACCCCCTTACTATGATATGTCTCCTTTAGGTTGCTTGGCAACCATTATAATGCTACTGCACATGCGTGCTACATAATAAATCCTATCTTGGCTTTATTTTTCTCCTTCCTTAAGAGAAGGAATTACAAACAAGATACTTCCTCCACCCTCTTCTAAAGGACCCAAACCATCTGTGGGAATTCCAAAAGCGCAAAAAACACCCCAAGTGTTCAATATGCAATTAAAATTCTTGACAAAAGTGTAACTGGTCATTGCCTAACGTGTCTTCTTTCAGTTATTATTTGCAATGGCGTCCTCTTTTAAATATGTGCACCTTAATGTACATATGCCAGTATGTTTGCGTGGGACTATAAAGAGACTGGGAGATAAAGTGCCAGCTGCTATGTCCCTAACAAAGAAAATGAAGGGGATTCCTTGAAATAATCTTGTTTTATATTTTCTTTAACAGTGGGTGCAGTAGTTTTGAGACAGGACCTGGACTAAATCCATCTACTTTTTTTCTGTAAGAAATCAGACAAAGCTTCTGGCCTTCCCTTCCCCTCCTGGGCAAATCCTAGGGTCCTGCTGCTTTCATTTGTTTTTGATCTGCCTCATTAAAAGACTATTGATGGCTTTAACCATTGTCCTTGTTTGGGTGCTGATTTACAAGCACTAATATCTGACTGTGCGAGATTAATGGGAGTCCAGGCAGTTTACGATTATCCTGAGGTCCCTGACCACACATGTAGGGGTTTGGGTAGGGGTCATGCACTCCTATGAAAAACTCCAAAGCAGGCTTAAACCTGGGAATGTTTTAATAGGATTGAATCTGTAATAGGATTTGGCAGCTTGGCTGAAACTGGATGCTGTGGTTTGTTGGGGTTTCTTTCTTTTCTCTCTTTCTATGTGTATCTATTACTGCCATACAGTTATTATCATCATGGAATAAAAAGGTAATATTTTATGTTGAAGTCCAAATATTGTTATCATTGTTTAAAGGATTCTTTCGGGGGAAAACTACTATTCAGTATAGAACATATTTTTTTAAAAAATGTTAAGGCATAAAGTGCTGTTTCTATTATGTGGTGAATTAGAAGGTAAAACATAAAGGATGGAAAGAGAATAAAGTTTCTGTTTTGAATGCAGTGTATTTTTAGCTTAAAATGCTTTAAGAAGTCTCAAAAGCACTAGCAATGTAGGGCTATTTAAATTTCTTCCAGGCAGGCAGAATGCTGACCTCTCTGCCACCTCCTTCTACTGAATAGCACTGGACTCTGAAGCTGGAGTCCCCCTTAGTCAAACAAGAGTGTACTTGGAGTCACAGCAGCAGCCAGGGGCATTCAACTTTGGAATAATACTGCAAACGAATAATATTCAAAGTAGGGTACCCCATCCTTTACACTATCCCGGATGGGATTCTATCAATATGCCAGGTCTATTTGAAACCCAGCACATAGGACAACAAGCTTTGCCAACACTCTCTTCAATGTCAGTCCACTTGAATATAATGTCTAAATCCAAGAACAGTTATGATAAAATTACTTAAGCTTCAGTACTCGATGTATTTGAGTACTAGAAGGACACTATCATGTAAATATGCCTTCATTCATTTTTCTGCAAGAGAAAGCCAAGCTACACGGTGCTGGCCCAGAGGGTCATACAAGTGCCCTTTTACAAGACCTAACCTGTAAATCTCAAAGCACAAAAGGAATTATGGTCGCTCTAAGACCTCATGAAAAGTAATGAGAAAATAAATTACAGATTTTGTTTTGGGTGATTTTAAAGTCTAGTTATAGCTCAACTTTTAGGAAACCTGAACTTTTAAAATCCAAAGTATGATTTTAACATCAAGGACACCCACTTGCACACCCAAATCAAATGTGTACTGTGTAACATAGCAGATCGTTGCACTGTGCCATTTACTGTCACTGTGTCTCAGAAAGTTGCAGGCACTTTTCAGACAGAACTCAAGAGGTGATGTGAGCAGATTATCTCAAAGAGAATTGTTGCACAGAAACATTTTATCCTTTGTTCTTCTTTCCAAACATATTTTCTAGATCCATCTTTTTGAGGGTTATGCCAAAGATCTCCCAGCTCAAGATTTGAGGATTTTTCTAATTGTTCTTTCTAAGTACATAATATCCATTTCCATACAGACTATAAAAACCAAGCACATATTGTACCTTCAGCGATCTTGATAATCTTGATTCTACATAGATGGTAAAATAGTATCCCTTCCAAGGATAAGATAATTCATAGAACTGATCTTAGGGTCCATAGTGAGTGGAATAAGAATCACAAGAGTATTGGCAGTAAGTTTCTCAGGCACAATGCACTGTCCACTGGTCAGGGCTAAAGGGCTCCTGATCTCCCCTGAGGACAAAGCCGCAAGAGAGCTGACAGCCACTATAAAGAGTCTGAATGCACATAAATTGGAACTTAACATTACTTCATTCCCAGACATAGTTTAAGTGAAGATATGATCTCTGGATGTTGCTACCTAGTAACTAGTTCTAACACTTCCCATTGTTTATGTTTTAGGAAAGAAGAAACACGTATTACATAATCCAATCATCTGGCATTTTCTTTTGTAGATCCAAACTAAATTTTAGTAATACTTGTATGTGTATACCAAAATATATTTTTTTTTAAAAAGCAGAATCACCATGCTGCCTCCTCTTTCCTACAGACAGAGAAAATCAGATAAAATGGTTTGGCAAGGACCAGAACAATGACATTTGAGGATCTTGTCTGAGTTCAACTTAGAACTAATTTAAACTTAACTTTGAAACACCTATAAATGACTCAGAAAAGAGATCCCCTGAATGCTAATATGTGAATGAATTGTTTCTCTAATATTCGTAAGAGTTTTAAAGAATAACTCAGGGAAAGTATTCTAAAGCCCACAATTTCATTTTTTAATATCATTGCCTTAAAATAATACTTATATCTTTATATACAAAAACAAAAAAAATCTAACTAATAAAACATCCATTTCTTTGATTGTCAGAACAACAATTAAAGCTACATGAAAACTCTGAGAGACTTTTTTCAAATCTTTTGTGATTTGGAAGGCAGGTGTGACGTGGAGATAGCACACGCTGTACACACTTAACAGGAAGAGAAAGGAAGAAAATATTTCATTTGTTCAGTTATAACATTGGCAAAGCTAGAATTACAATGCCATGGCTAATCATCCTATTTGGAAAGCCTCAGAAAAGTGAAACTGAATCTCCATGAAGCAACTTCATTTTCTATATTTACTCTATAACATCTCTTCATGACAGCTAACTAACACACCAAGCACTACAGTTTTCAATTAATAAGACAGTGTATTTTTCAAAGAAAGCCCAACATATCTATTTAGGGAGAAAGTGTTTTGCTTTGTTTGGGCTTGTTTTGTTTGATAAAGATATACCCTCATATTTTACTTTATAATTCTGAATACAAATTGTACTCAGAACTGTGACCAGAATTATTTCTGTTTATGTTTAATTACAACATTTGTGATGGCGTGAGACAAATGTAAACACTCGTCACGTATGGGAACTACTGAAGGCTCCCTGTGTATGCTGCCTGGTCTTCTGGTTACATTAGAGATAGAATCTAGACAAAAACAGAAGCTACTTCTGTGTGTCGGTCCCAGTTCAAACTATCATACCAGCAATTTATATGCTGGGTCTTCTCATAAAGAAATCCATATGGTTACAAGAGAATTTCTGACTAATTGATCATTTCATTTAAAATGTCCATTTTTCATATTATTCTTTGCTTCTTTTTGAGGCATCAGAGTAAAATGGTCAATAAGGAGCAGAGCTTTTTATAATAGCAGATAAAATCGCTCAGCACTGTCCCATGAGCCAAGAAGTTTTGTCCAGATGCTCTGGCAAGGACTTGGTGACTTTTTACCAAATATATTTGTGAAATGCTTGACTAAAACAGTTTCTTGAGGACCTATCTAGAGCCTTACCAACACCGCTTTCACAAAGTCCTTTTCCCGAGTCCACTGAATACAGCTGCAGTGCAGTATGGGAGAGCCAGCAGCCCGGTCAGTATAGCACACTGACTGCTGTAGGACTTAACAGAGCTCCCTGAAATCAGGATTGGATAGGAATGTACCATGTCAAGAAGGAAAATCAGGTGATGAACTACATATCTAGATATCAGTTCTCTGTGCTATTTTCCAGTGCTCACCTGTACAATTGCTTAGAATAACACAAGTCGTTGAGGGGGGTCTCAATTAAGTTACCATTTCCCTCATTGCTCTGCTTCAAGGGATTCTAAAGCAACTGTGAAAATCTGGAGGCTAAGTGGGTAAATCTTACCATCAGTGTCTCTATCATGATGACACTGACAGGAATGATGACTTAGGGTGATGACTTCATACCTTAAACCGGTGGTTCTCAACTTTCCTAATGCTGCAACCCTTGAATACAGTTCCTCATGTGGTGGTGACCCCCAAACATAAAATTATATTCATTGCTACTGTCATGAATAATAATGTAAATATCTGATATGCCGGATGGTCTTAGGCAACCCCTGTGAAAGGATCATTCTACTCCCAAAGGGGTCAACGACCCACAGGTTGAGAACCCCTGCCTTAGAAAATTGTATTCTGCTACCACTATTAATAATGGCCATTTCTGAAGACTTGAAATGCTCTGTGAACCCTAGACTTTATATACATTATTTTACTTGATCTGCATGGTAATTATCTTATGCTAGAGAATGCCAGATTTTTAAGTTTGGGATCTGACGCTCAGAGAAAAATCACAGAGAATACAAAACCAGTGGATACTGCAGACAACATTTCACAGTCTGACTTCAAAATGTGTAGAATTTTCTTTCTTGTTATACATCCTGGGCCTGTTTCTTGAATATCTACCTTGGCTACAGTGCAGGACAAAGAGGCATGAGGTAATCCTGGTGGCATAGCATAACCAAGCTGTCTTCTGTCAACGAATTAACCAAAATAAATTCTATTGGAAGAAGTAATCTAGTGTATTATTTGAGTTTAATAATAAAAGTAAAAGAGTTTTGAGACATTTTTCTTTCAAATGAGTAGTACATTTGTTATAAGTTTGTAAGCCAAAGAGATGAGAAAATAAAGAGCTGTTAAAATTTGAATATACAAATTAATATGCACATATTAGATAGGCCATAATTTAAAATCCAATCAGGTTCTAAGTTATTATGGCTGTTATTTGTAAAATGTCTTGGATAAAATATATGGCACTGCTGTAACATAACCTGTACTAGGCACAGCCTAACCTTAACAAGAACTTCCTACAGCCACATCCGTGTGAGAGCAAACCTGTGTAAAATATCAATAGTCCTCAGCCACATGCCTGAAATTCTCACCAGCATCTTATTCAGTGGCCAGCACTAATCTGAGTAATGATTGTCCAGCTTCATAGAGCTCTTTACAAATGACCCATATGCCATTAATCAAGTAGCTCCAATGTCTCTATATCCTCAAGTTATCACTCTAGAGGGAAATGGTTCTCCAGAACACATGCTTGGAAGGGTTTGTAGCTGGTAATCGTCATTAGCGAAATATAAAACTAATTCCTTGGGAATATAAAAGGGCTAAATCAACATGATTATTCCAAAGGAAATAATTATGATAAATCTGTAGTAGAGCAAGAATCCTACAAAGAAGAGTCATAACCTTATTTTGAATATTTGGATTCAATATTTGGAAGACTTCTGCTTCAATTCACTCTCTTCAAGAAATTTTCCTTGGTAATAGTAAGATAAATCCTACTTCACAACAGGGTTTTGTTCTCAAGGACGTTGCTGTTCTATGACATCACATATATGATATAAAAGGAAAGATCTAAAAATGCGTGGATCCTCTTGGTCATCTAGAGACAGGAGAGCATCCACCATTCCCTTATTGGGTACCAGGGCTGTCTTAGGATGACACTGTAGGGCTTCACCAAGTTGTGCAGTTGAATCTCACTGTCTTCCAAGGAACAGAAGATCCCACATCATAGGCAACTCTGTGCTTCGATGACCCGATCAGCTTCTCCAGGATCCATTCATACTGAAAATGTGTTTCTAGAAATTCCTCCCCAACTACCATCCTGAAGCCTTCACCACCTCCACTCTAAGCCACGTCCTCAGCGCAGGGATACGAGATGCTGATGAGAAACCAAGATTCCTGCCCCTCTCTGTGTCATTTCAGTTCAGCCACATGAAGCATGACAAGGATTTTCACCAGCCTGGCGGCAGAGGTTGGGGCTCAGAGATCACAGCAGGCACCTGGATACCTCGAAGATAGATCTAGCTATGTGGAGTGGAAGTTGTTCATTTTCCAGGTCGCAGTTGCTGTGGTTCATGAGAAAACGTGTCAAGACTGCAGGGTGCAGAGAATCAATGGAGGTTTGCTGGGTTCTATAATGGCTGCCTTTGTGTTGTGCTAATTGCTTGGCCTCAGTGCTGACTTGGCTCAGCAGTCAGATGAGGAACTATGCTTTTCCTCTTTCCTGTCTCTGTAATCTTAGATAAACATACCGGACTCTCTTTTTCTTAACATTATGTACCTCTGAACAAAATACTCCACGTGGTCACTTAGATATAAGACAGTTGAACAGAGCCAACAGTGCAAGGTTTAAAGTGATTTCTGTTTGCCCAGAACAAAATAGTCATTCAGGTAGCAAAATAAGATAAAACACTTCACGGTGATATGCGAGATTTTTATGTATTTATTTACTTGTGTTATTTGGGGGACAAGTTCTTCTATGTAGCCCACACTGGCCTCATATTTGCGTTAATCTGTCCACCTCAGTTTCCCAGGTTGCTGAGATTACAGCATTTGGCTCCACATCCTATCTCAAGATCTTAACTGTCTTAAGATTTAGAGCTTCAGTCCAAAACAAATCACATAAGCATTATATATGTTTCCAGTGGTATGTTCAAATACCTGCCAAACTTCCAGTACCAGAATAACCAGAAGAACCTTATGTCTGAAAGCCACATTCAAAACCTGGCCCAGTAACTTCCCTGTGTTCACATACACAGTAAACACGGGCATCTGACAATGTCAAGATGCAGCCTGGATAATGGGTTCTGATTCAATAAACTGTGTTCAATGATTCCTCCTGCCAAGTGGCAGGGTGATCACCAGACACTCTAAGCTCTTCCTTACAGCCCTACAGGGACAACTCTGACTTCTTCATTAATACTATGAGTTTAGCAACAGTGATTCAGTTACCTATAAAAATGCACTCTATTGACAAGGATTATTTAAGAGAAAGGAGAAGGTTTAAACACAGGATTGTGAAGAACATCCGGGAACCTGTCAGAAAGCTAAAATTAGCTGCTTCCCCTGAAAAATCAGAAAAATACAGGCATAGGGCAGCTTGGCACTTCTGGACAGCGTTTTCACACAGGGCCTGAGTCAATTTTGACCCCAGGGGAGAGTTTTTGTATGTGGCTCTAAGGATTTGTAAACTCAAAGATGGAGAACATTCTCTGCAATTCATAGAAACATTAGCACCCCACCTCCAAGTATGTCTGAGTTTAAGGTATGCTCTCCTTTCATTTCACCAGCACCTACTTCAAATATGGAAGAACCCTGGGCAGTGTTTGTGTTGTGACGGGTCGGGGAGGGGAGTTCATACTTTAGCTTCTTAGTAGTTCTTTTTAGAAGTCCACACTTTAGTTTCTGATAAATGAAACATGTTCATTTGAGTTGATGTCAATGCCCAGAGCCACACTGCAACCACCATACTGGTTCCCCATCAATCATGAAGTTAGCCATTATGTCACACCGCTTTACCTTTTATGAGTACATTATGGGACAATGTGACTGAGTCCTCAATTCCTCAAAAGGCTGAAATCAACATGTTGGCCATTCTCTCCCGGAACTTACAATGGCTTTCTGCCACTGTCCCTTGCAGTTATAAAGCAGAAGTCTCTGTTCCTTTGCTAGTCAATGTCAACAGGACAATTTTAACTTCCAGAGCCAGTTCCCACTTCCCCTCAAATACGCCTTCCATCTTCAAAGACAGCAACAAAGAACTTTCTTTGTATTGAATCCCTCGCATAATTTTGTGAGAAAAAAATCCTGTACTCATTTAGTCTGGCCCACCCAGAGTAATTGTCCATTCTTAAAGTCAAGTAATTTGGTGTATCCCACTGTGAGATCTCTTCTGAGGCTAACCAAATGTCTGGTTGAGTGCTTGGTGTGATGACTTGAAGGATAAACATCTCCAATAAGCTCAGGATTTGAACATGGTGTGGCCTTGCCACAGAGGTCATTTCAGTTGGGGGCAGCCATTGGGAATGTGTAGCTCTCAGCTACTCCCCTTGCTCTTTCTGTGTGCCTGCTCTGGCTGTCACCCCTGCCTCTGGCTGCCATTCCTCCACCCTGCCATGGTGGATTCTTAACCCTCTGCGGTCATAACCAAAGTAAGCCTTCCATCAGTTGTCCTTGGTGTTTGATAACAGCAACAGAAAAGTCACTAGTAGACTTGGAATGAAGGACAAATCAGAAAGTGGGGAACTTGGGGGTCATCTTTGAACTCTGCCTATCATGGCACTAAAAAGGCAGTGTGCCCTTGTGTCTACTAATCTGAACATGACTACTAATGTCAGGTCAATTTCTAAGATCTTACTATCCTCCATATAGAAATGGATATCACTACCCTCCCCCGCCCCCTTTAGGTCTACACAGGAACAATGGACCTCCACCACAGAGATGAGAAAGAACCCTTAACACCATAGAGAATAATGGTGTATGTTTACCCATCTTCCTTTATAGGGGGCGCTGGTCCCTCTGTCCAGAGGCACCCAGTGCTCTGTCTACCCCACCACTGCAGGGCCACCTGCCAGCGCTGCAGGGTGACCCCTTGCCCTCCAGGTTCTGTGTGGTAACTTATGGCTCTAACACACTCCACTAGGAAGAATCATACTTCCTAAAGACAACAGGGCTCGTTCTCAGTGAAGATTGACAAAACTGGTAAATATATCCGTCAATAAATCTCTTCATGACTTGAGTGAACCCAGAGAAAAGAAATAAAAAATGAACACCTGCTTTCTGATAGTCAGATTTCTCTTGCCTATTTCCCCCCTTCGTTAAGTAAAACATGTTAATAGGACTTGGGCAGCCTTAGAGTTTTCTGGGTTCCTGTAAATCTAACGGCAGCTTCCGCTGGATCTGCTCCTAACATTCTCTCTGGGATAGCTAATTTCTCTTCATTATGAATTTCAAAACAGAAATCTAACAGGTTAGCACTTCTTCCCCAAGCAGAGAGAATATTAATCTGTAGAAACCTTCATGGGGACCAAGAGCTCCCTGCCTTATCTCCCACCCATGGCCACTGAGTAACAGACATGCCCACGGCTTGACTCTGTTCCAGAGAACTCAGCTGGCGGCCTGAGAATTGGGAAGTGAGAAGCCCAGGAAGCAACAAGCCCAAATGGGGCTGAAATATGGCATGTGAGCAGAAATGGAAAGGAAGGAGGGAGAGTAGGGGTGAGGTCCGGGACTCTGGGGCTCATGAGCATTAAACTACATGTGTTCTGTCTACAGCAGGCCGGAGCAATCACACAGTATTTAAAAGGACACTAATAATCACACAGGAAAAGTGAGATAAAAAAAATTGTGTCCAATGAGTGAATGAACACTGGAAAACACAGCTGGTCTTGCTGTCATGTCAACACAAGAGAATTTCTCCTTCATTTTCAAATAATAATAAATAATAATGAAAATAATTACATTGCGTCTTGGTTTATTTTATGTCTCAACTAGATGCCTTGAGAGTTGGTAAAACACCAGCAGAGATTAGCATTTGAATCAATAAGCTAAATACAGGCGGCCCATCTGCACAGATGTGGGTAGGCGAATTCAATCTGTCAAAAGCCCATAGGAACCAAAAGGAGGAGTTTGCCCTTTCCTGAGCCAGAACCTCCATGTTTTTCCTTTCCTTAGACATCAGTCTACCTGTGTTTGGTCGGGGCATTCAGACTCAGACTGGGACCTACACTTTTGTACCCTTTGGGCTCAGACAGAACAACACTGCTGGTGGTGACTGGCTCCTGTCTTTCAGGTCATAGGAGGTCTCCACACCCGTGATCATGGGAGCAATTCCTCTTCAGAAATCATATGTTCTGCAGAGAACCATAACACAAATTGAAAAGTCTTTGGCAACCCTTGCCCGTATCAAACATTCTTCTGACGTGATTTATATGAACTCAGTTAATCTTCCCAATAAGAACATAAAGTAGGTAATATTATTAGTACCATGTTCCATCAGAAAAAAAAAAGAAGAATTGAGTCTTATTGAATTTGATCAACAATATCTCCTAACAATGAATACAGCATTGTGGTGAAATCAGAGGAGTGCAGGTTCAGAGATCACACCAAGAGATTGTGATGTGAGCACACCACAGTCCCTGCACACCACAGCACCCTGCACACCACAGTCCCTGCACACCACAGTCCCTGCACACCACAGCACCCTGCACACCACAGTCCCTGCATACCACAGTCCCTGCACACCACAGCACCCTGCACACCACAGCACCCTGCACAGCACTGTGTCTCACTCTTTTGTGTCTTAGCATTTTATTACATGTTCCAAGTTACAGAGGAGCATGCCGTATACACCGCACATAGTAGGAAACTTGCCTTCCTTCGGACAAGTACACTAGACGCATAAGTACTAAACGGCTTAGCATTGTTCTTGGTGTGCAAAGGATTGCTTTCATCATTTGATTGAATTCGTAGTTAGAAGTCTAAGTAGTCACAAATATGGAGCTTTGCAGCCTCGTGAGATAAGCACTCGTAGATGTGAGAAGATACAAATCAGCTCCACAAGCTAGCCACCAGATTCCGAGCATTTCCCTATTGCTCTGACCAGATGGTATTTTTATACAGTGGAAACAAACAATGTTTGAAAGGCTTAGGAAAACTGAAATAAAAGATGTATATTTTTGAAAAATAACAGATTCTCTAGAATAATAGTTTCTGAAAAGAAAATTCAAGGATAAAAGGGTTTGCAAAATTGCTTACATTTATAGAAGATAAAAAGAAAGAGGCTGGTGTGAGAAATAGGGCTGGAAGCTAGGGTCACGGAGACCCAGCTGGGGCATGGGTGGTATCCACCTGCAGACGAGCTGTCACAGGTAGAGAGCATATTGGAGAACACTGAGAGAGTCATTATGCCCACATCTGTGAAACAAAATGAGATTCCAGACAGGCTTCATCTGAACCATCAAGAAATTGAATACAGAGAAGAAACGCCTCATCCTGGCTTGTGGCGCATTTGCTAGTCATCCATGTATAAAGGAAGTTGTCTGGCATGTACACCCAAGTGCTACATCTTTCTATAGTCAACTTCAGAAGAGAAACTTAATCACTCTCTAAAGATAAAATATTTCCATCAGCTTATTATCTTTACTTGTACAACGTTTCTTTCTAGTGAAATCCAGTCATTCACAAACCAAAAGACCTGCTTTCTAATTCTCCCTGAGTTTCCAGTCTTGTCAAACAGACGAAGGCATACAAAACTCCCTGGCCATGCCGAGATTCTTACCAGCACACGGAAAAACAAAAAATGTGCTCAAGTCCATAAATTCTTTCTTAAATAATTATGATTAGTGTCCACTGTGCTGAGTCAGAGAGTAAATTTCAAAGCCCACCACAGACACAATTTAGAAAGGGTACCAAATAGGTACAAAAGTAAAAATGGTTTAAGACAAGGTTATAATACAAAAGTACCAGGCAAGAATCCTTTGGAATGAAGAAGATCTTTGAGCTGAGCCCTTAAGTAAGCTGTGGTCAGTTATCAGGAAGAGATGAAAGAAGAGATAACGAGGTGTGCAAAAATGGGGGCACTGATGTAGAGATGCAGATTATGAGGATTTTAAAGGCTGTAGTTGTATGCTGCTGTGGCAGCCCAGCGAGGACAGGACACAGGAGGCATACTCAAACGTGGAAGTCCTGCCAGGCCTCGGCAGTGGGGGCCACCATCCCAGCCAGCGCCATACTCAATCAACAGTGGAACCCTGAGCATCTGGCCCAGGTGTTTTTATTGATCCAGAACTCCTCATGTATTCTACTGATAGCACGTGCAGATCATTAGCAATTAAACAGCTCCAACAGAAACCCAACACTGCAAACAATACAGAACGCCCTGGACAGCCCCTCACCCAACAGTGCACGAAGCAACTGTTTTATATATAACTAAAAATAAACATCTGCAACAAAAGCCTGATTACCAATTCTGAAAAGAGATTTCAAACCACCTCGGGAAGAATTTGAAGGGAGCTGTGCTGTGAGCGGAGCTGTGCTTTAGACAGATGACATCACATGACCAGGAGATCAGACTGGACAGGGAGATGATCTCAAATGACTGAGGGCTCAGATTGGATAGAGAGAGCCTCGAGGTTGTGAACGGTGAGAAACTGCTGCACTCTCAGGCCGTGAGGCAATGCAAATAACGATTGAATTGTAGAAACAGAAAGGTGTGGGGAATGCTACAAAGAACACACAGCAGCTGGGTGTAGTGCACACCTGTAATCCCAGCACTGGGAAGGCAGAGGCAGGAGGAACAGAAGTTCAAGTCTGAGGCCATCCTGGGCTACCAGAGACACTCTCTCACAAGTCCAAAATTAAAAAAAGACAGAATTTTGCTCTGCAAACACATGTGTATGGAGTCATAACACATACGATGCTCATTTTAGATCTACCTATAACTCACAGGAAATGACCCCTTACAAGTGAGGACAATGCAACATCATTGACTTCTACGTGGTCAAAATAATGACATTGCTGCCAGTGAGAAAAGACACATCTGGGGAAAGGTAATGGAAAATCCCTGAGTTTTAATGTCCCTGTCTCTCAATACAAGGGTCATGAAGTTTGTCCTGTCTGGTAAAATAGAAGCGTGCCATGAGCAGGGCTTTCGAGTATGCCCGGGAGGTAACTAAAGTTAGCGTGGCTGGGGAAAATGGGGAATGAGGGATGGTATGCATGAGACAGTCCTTCCATGGAGGCTCATCAACAATATCGAAGTTGATCACTGAAAAATAACAGCATAAATGTTATGAGCTGTGAATATGGTCACTGGAAGTGAAGGAGAGAGAATGGCGGATGAGCTTGGGCAGGGCAGGGTACTGCCGTGTTTTGTCACGGATTCTTCCATAACCATTTGTGTTTTTAAGCGTGTGCATGCATTACGTTGATTAAAATGTAAATTAAAAATCAAAAACTAATTGACAAGACTTGGCAGCAGTTTCAACAAGAAGGGCAGAGTGAGAGGCTGTCTGGCTTTGTGGAGTTAATCGGCTGAGAGTCTGCGGGTGAAGCCTTCCTCCTTCCTGAGGAAACAGGGAGCAGGAAATGTTTAGAGCAAGGTGAGATATGGAGCTCAGTTCCACACACAGATTTAAAGGTTAAAGTGTCTTCATGCAGTGTGACAGATGCTACATGTACAGCATTGTAATCCAACATTAGACTTGAGCCAGAGGATATTTTTGTCCTGTTTGCCTGAAAGTGGAGTGGAGAATCAGCTTACCTAGTGTCTTAGTCTAGCATAACCCAGGGTCACATGGAAAGAGGCACCAAGGACCCGGAACAGTGAAACAGTGGAGAACCTGGACATTGCACCCCACTCTGTGTTTTTGTATCCTGTAAGTTCAATGGCTTTAGCCTATGTTAGGCTGATAGATAAACGAATACAGAAAAGACAGAATTATGAAATATTAAAGATTTAAAATTATAGATCATCCTGTTGAGGGGCCTCTATTATTTGGGGTCATTTTAAAAATAATGTCAAATATGAATATAAAAATGGACAGTGTGTTCAAAAAAAAAAAGTCTGTGGCAGAAACCTCAGTCAATATTGTACAGATTGCCAACATTTATTTAAAACTGTATCCCTAATGGGATATTGTTCACTTACACAATTCAAATACCCAAACCTAAATTTTATATATATATACACAATCCAGCTGGCAAAATGTTCTGTAAAGTCAACTCAGTAGATCGCCTTTGTTGTCTGGAATTAAATGTCCTCCATTTTTTAAAGAAAGTGTGTAAGGCAATAAATAAATAAATATATGTTACTAAGGACAGAGAAATGTTTGAACCAGATTGATCTTCAACAGCATGCCAGCCTTCTTAGAACTCCAGTGTAGTGGGCTAGTCTGACTGCTTTCGATGGTGAGCCATCTCTTTGCGCTCTGTCTCCCCTCATCTAGACAGGCTGATAAGAAACCCTGCACACATTATTTCCCCAATGCTCATGGAGAGAGTGAGCTGCACAGCTTTTCCCAGCAGGTATCCATCCTCACCTCAGCCTGGCCTTCTAACCGTAAGTAAAACCACAGCTGTATACCCATCCAGCCATCAGGGGAAGTGGGGACTTCCCTTAGAAAGCTTCATGGGGTTCACAATCAGTGACCTCATGCTCCTTCGGTTGGCTCGGGAATGGCATTACTCTTGAAAGTCAAATCAGTTTGACGTGAGAAATTGACCCTTGCATGCCTCTGAACACCTACAAAGTAAGACTATTCCCATCTCCCTTAAGAAGAAAGGAAAAATAATAATGAAACTGCATTAGCTTTCAGGATTGGCAGGAGATCAAGCAGGCTCCTAGGACTCCACATAGATGACTGGCTCTGCATGTGATCGGATTACCTGCGTGTATTTGCTATTGAAAGCATGGCACTATAGTTTTTCCTATTTCCTATGATTTTTGGATACTATTACAAAAGGAAAGACAGGTCTGCAGAGATGACTGGACAGTTAAGAACCCTTGCTCCTCATTCAGACGACCTGGATTGGGCTAAGAGCATTCACATGACAGCTCATAACTACCTATAACTCCATAAGCTGGGACAGGTAGAAAGAGCTGTGTTTACCAATGGTCACACTTTGGCGGTGCCTGGCACTGGAATAGGTCTTCTCTAAAGCTGGTATTTGTTGAGTAAATAACTGAGTGCTACACGGACATTTGTATATCTGACAGCCATACACATTGCCTGTGTCTAGAAGGACTCTGTCCACAGAAAGTGGTAAACAAACGGACTTGGTGAATTGATCTAGTTTCTCTCACTATAGAACTGAAATCCTTACAGTCACTTGGGGATTTCCTCGAGAAGTAGAAGCCACATGTTTCCTCTGCTAGGTTCCATTTATCTCCTTTCAAGTGACTGCACACCCCAGAAGTCCACATTTACCTGTTCTGAAGGACACCGCAGCAGTAGATGAGGAAGGAGCCTGGCTAGCCTCGGTATCGCCCACAGAATGTCCAGACAAAGCCAGGCGCACACATGTGCACGGGCATGACACTGCAGTGTCCTGGGATCTCTTCACTCCCACACTGACTGTACAGGGTTTCACTCTTCCAGGGACTGAACAACGGAGAAGCTGCCAGAAGTAAAAATAGACAATAAATTCTATGGAAAATGTATAATCTTTCAAGCATTTTCCACAACTTTCATGTGAAATGTTTATTCTTTAATGATGAGAGACTGTAAAATAGGTTCTGTGCCTCGCAAATGTCAGAGGTTACAGTAGATTTGAACTCAGACCCGAAAGGCTCCAAAGCACATTCTTCCACTCTCTGTGGAAGAATGATCACTTCACCTTGTCTCCTGTATCAAAAACGTACCACACTAGCATATAGGGGGTCAGACACTGACAAATACACCTTAAAAACATAAGCAATTTTCGGACTTTACTAACAAATTCATTTAAAGGTGTCACTTCAAAATTCTGGAAGATATTTTTATCTATTTCAAAACAAATTTTGCTGTTAACTCAAAATTTTTCAAATTAGAGTTTGCCAAATAAGATGACAGATGGCCTAATTACTCAATCCCCCTTTAAAGATGGATAGGAAAATATATACATAAATAGGCAAATATCTCTCTCTTTAAAAAGAAGGAATGCTAAGAAGTTCACAGTTAACTCCTTGTTGATGGGGAAAATGGAAATTAAGTTCTATCATGTTCAGCAACTGTTGATAGTAACTGACAGAAAGCATTCCCCAAAATGCTATAGAGAAATAAAGAACCTAAAGACAGCGATGAGTTAGATCCCCTAAATCATGAAAGCAATGCCTAGATTGAAAGGAGTTCTAACATGTGAGAAGTCAATAGAAATCAGTATGTGTTTCAACAGGCAGGCGTCACTCAGACATTCTCAGTGGGAGGCCTGAGTTGGTCTCCGATGGTCTGGTAAAAAGTGTGACTTTGGGCTGTGAAAGAGCCCTTGCCACCAAGTCTGATGTCCTGAGTTCTATCCCATATTGTTGAAGGGGGACCTGGTTTCTGAAGGTTGCCCTTTGACCTACTCAGGTGTGTCATGGCACACACACGCACACACACACACACACACACACACACACACACAGGATACATGGATGGATGGATGGATGGATGGATGGATGGATGGATGGATGGACAACGAATGGAAGTAATTAAAATAACAAGTCTTTGAGGGACTGGTGTCATATGGTAATATCATCCAGGCAGAAAAGAAACTAAAAGATACGTGTCAACATTCTTCCTTGCTCAAAAGCGCAGTTACCCTGAGAGCCACCTACCTACTGGAGTCTACATGGCAGCTGCCTACATGTTCTCCAAATAGACCACACTCAATCATTTTCCTTCTCCATAATAGGGAACTAAATGAGAGAAAATAGAAACTACTCTAAGACCAGCACAGCTCTTCATTCTGGCCTTGGGATGATAGATGAATTTAACAACTGGTGAATGACAATGTGCTCTTCATTAGAAGACCAGTGCTCACTTCAGTCTGAGTGTAAATCACACCGTGTCCAAGGCTCTGCTCCTTTTTAAATCTTTGTTTCTCCTACACTCATTTTTGCATTTACTCAAAGAAAGCACTCAAATTTACTCAAAGAAAATATTTATCTCTGCATCTGAGAAAATATTAGTCCATAGTGAATCTCTAGAGATTTATTCAACGTCAGGTTAACTACAAACAAAAGTTGTGTTGATGAAACAAAGTTCATTTAGGCATAAAGGCTTCACAACCACAAAGAATGAAAAGCAATTCAAATTTGATTTAGAATATCAAGTGTAACTTCTCACAGTCCAACATTACAGCTGCGAAGAGATCAGACACGTTAGTTCCGTTGCAGCATCTAGAGATTCATGCTGGTGTTTCTGGAAAATACCTTGCTCTTTATATCCCTTAGTTCCAGGAGTGGGGACGTCTGAGACTACATGTTAGTGATGTCTGTGGCTGTGGACAAGCAGTCAGATGTGAACCGGAAGTCTGCGGTGCCTAATACTAGGCATGGGCTTTATTTGCTCAGGAGTCCGGTGAGAAAATCCGAAGTGGAATCAGGGGGGGAACATACTGGTCCTTCTCCACACAGCTGACATTTCAATGAATGCCTACAAGGAAGTAACTGTGATAATGAAACCGGCTGGTCAGGGGCCCTGATTCTGGCTGTCTTCATCAAGTTGCATTGTCTTTCTCAGCTCTCATGCTGAATTTGTGCTGTTTATGTTTTCTGCTTGGGGGTGTGGTGTGGGAAAGGATGGTAAAAACAGCATACTCAAGGGGAAAGACCGAGTGGAAAGTTTACCTTTAAATTAGCATAATATTAGATGATGATAAATGAGTTTATGTAAAAAGTTGCCTACTCTAGAAACTGACATTTGTTCCTGGTACAATTAGTACGGGGAGGGTGTTTGCGTGGTGTCCAGCACCTCCAAAGTGCAAGGGTGGTATTTTCATAAATGTCAGTTCTCTCTCTGCTACGGACTCATAGGGTTTGGGAATCTGATAGAAGTTTGCAGGAAGATAAACTGGCCAGACACAAGTGAGGTCACTTAGCACTGACGATTGTGATTACATACGGACTGAATGGATCGATAGTTCTGCCTCCAAGGCATCCCTGGATGTGGCAACCGCAGCCGTGCCTGCTGCCTCCTCACCTATGCGATTCTGGCCTTCCCTGTATCCAGTCTCGCAGTCCTGGTCTCCATTTGCTAGCTATGACTAGCTCTGCCAGCACATGTTCTAAGTTTCCAAGGCAGAGAAGCTCCACAGGAAATGAAGGAAGTAAGCGCCAGTAAAATGAGGTCTGTATTGTCTCAAAAGAAGTTCATCCCCTGCAGAAGGGATGTTTTCAGGGTGGGGAAAAGGGAAACATAGATGCTGCTTCCACAAATGTATATTCTCAATCATCACAAGATGGCGTCTTTTCTTCTAGGCTAAAGAAGCAGGTGATGAGGCCTCAAGTCTCTCTTCAGGTGATTGAGGGGAGCTTTAAAAGCAGAACAGATATACATCACCAGCAAGAGCATGGTGTGGGCATGGGGTCCATGCAGAGCTGGTGGTTTTGAAATAAAACACAACTTGAAAATCTCTGGCCCAAAAGCACAGAACATTTCCAGGCCAACTCCTACCTTTTAAAGTCTTAACGACTTCTTTTTAAAGATATTTTAATGGATCTTTAATTGTTATGAATTTGAAACTGTTTGGTAGTCCACAGATTTTCATTTAGCATATTATAGAAATATTCCTAAAGGAAACTTGTCATAGTTCTTTGTTCTTAAACAAATAAAGTTTGTTCTCTCTCTTTCCCAGGAAGCTGATATTATGATAGTGCAACTTTAAGAACTAATTATACTAAAGAGCAGGACATGATTCAAAAGAGAGCTACACATTTTATGTAGAATTCCCTACAGAAGCATTAGGAATTTTACATGCATTGATTGCTAGTTAGTATTAGAAAGACATTCATGAGGTGACTCTACCAAAGCCACAACTGTTTGCATTATCAAGAAAGGAACATAAGCTAACTGATAAGAATGTAGTGGTATGGTGCAATTAATACAGTTATGTCTGTTAATTAGTGTTTTCCAACTGTCAAAAGAAGATGTCGTTTAGAAGGCAAACTTATTTTACTGATTAAAAATCAGAATCCATCTTGTGAAACTGTGATGGACCTTCCTTTGATCTAATTAAAGGAAGAGTTTGCATACTCAAAACTTGTGCCTCTCTGACATACATTAACATATTCATAAGCGAGATAGATGGATCTTCCCAATTAACATGGGACAAGGAGAATAAAGCTAATTAGTAAACATGCTTTCTTTATTAACTTGCAGGTCAAGCTCTGTTTTATTATAAACTAATAGTGATAGAACAGAGTAATTTTTTTCAACGTGAAATTACTGGCTCTGATATTATGTGGCACTCCACTGCAGAAATGCAACTCACTCTTGCTTCCGAGACACCTGTCATCACATAACTATAAGTGTGCCTGGCTGAAAACTGCAGCCTTGAGCAGGTTTAAGATTTCTTGAAAATGGCCGATTTTGCACTTATAAACCTAAAGACATCTTTAAACAGACTTCTTAATTCTTCTAGTGAATATATTTTTTCTTAATTCTTCTAGTGAATACACTCCCTTCAGTTGTATTTGTCCACAGTGCTTGCTTCTGTTACTCTTCGTGCTGAAGTAACAATGGCAGCTGGACTGTGCACCAAGTACAAATGCCTTCCTTCCAAGCCTGGATCTTAGGTTCCTCTTATGTTTGCTCTAGTTAGTTAATGCAAATGGTATCTAAAATGCAATGTCTGTAATCTCTTCCCAAATCCACTGGCACTGTTCTTGACCCTTTCCTGGTTCTGTGGGTGTCAGAGGAAGTTGGTGGAACCCCGAGAAGCTGGTACACAGGCTCATGGAAGCATGGCTCCCTCTCCCAGAACTTGTCAGCCTCCCAAATAAATAGATGCCAGGCCAGGCCACTCAAGGGGCTATGAGAGTTCCAGGCTGAAATAGTTGGCCCAGTTTTTAGATGGTTTCAGGGAAAAGTTTAGCATCTAATTGCCAAGATCATCCCAAGAGTAGACAAGTCCAACAATTGTTTAGAACTGTTAATTGAGCGAATTTCCTCCTTTATCCACTTTGCATCTAAGACATCGTTGCCCTCGGCTTCACTGTGGTCCCAGAATGCTCTGTCCTTACCTGTTCAAAGGCTACTTTTCTCTACACTCTTCAAGAGCCCAAGCTTCACGTGTCTTTATTGGTTCTCCTTTTACACGTGACATTTCTACCGCACACACACCTATTTTCCTCAGCCGTTTTTTTCTTGCTATTATCATCTTCTCCACTAGATTGTGGAAATAAGACATTTGTCATCTGTGGTTTCAATCAGCTATTAATTGTATGATCCCAGAAATGTCTGGGTACCTGTGTGTCCCACATGAAATCTACTTAATTAACACAACAAGTTGGAAGAATTTAATGAAAATCCTAGACGATTTGAAGGGCTACCTATTGATATCATTATTTGACATGTTTGGGTAGCTTGACATTTTTCTTTCATTTCTCAATAAATTACATTTTGTGGACTAAGTTTCTGTTGGATAAAACCCAGATATCTTGGAAGAGAAAGGATACACACTCAACTAGTTAGACAAGTGGCCCTGTGTAGTTATGCACTCTCTATGCTGAAGATTGGCACTCATCCACGTGCCTCTTCATAGTCCTCTGCCTGGATTCCAGGCAGCTCAGTGGCTCTGAGAGCAACCAGACCTCCAAACCCCCACGGGAGCTGATAGATTACTAAAGATGCTTTACCAGGATGAGGTCAGCCTTGCGCTTCAAGAACGTGAGCACCAGGCTCAGTTCATCTCAGTAACAGCTTTAAGTATAGACATTTGTATTATAATTTAATTATCCTACTAAGTTTGAAACCCTGGCTGATGTCATCAGACACTAATCAGAATGTCCTTTTGAGACTATTGTAGGACAAGGGTCAGGGTAATGTCACAGCAAGTTTCCAACCCTTTACCCAACATGAAATATTCATAGACTTCTATGCAGCCGAGCACCTCCCATGGCCTCAGTCCTTTACATTCCAAATTCAACATGAAAGTTTATCTTTCAGTAGCCAACCTTTATTCAGGAGTAAAGGTCAATTATGACTGTACTTTACTAACAGTTATCACCATTACCCAGGATGCACTTAACCCATCAGTGATACTGCACTGTGAATAAATGTGGCCACACACACACACATACACACACGGGTAAAATTTAAATGCAAAATGAGAAGAAAGAATCAACTTTTTCATCCTGTTATCTTTATTATTTATTTGAACAAATGTCATGAGAGAGAAGAATCTTAGACTTAATCTCCCTCAATCAATGTCAGCTACATTACAACTTAATAGGAGTTTATTTTCTTTGTATGAGCCATTTTCTGACACCTTACATTTACTTAAATGATTTATCCAGGTACATTTTAAAAGAGGATAAGTATGAGAAATGATTTCTGCTTATATTCGGAGTGAAGTGGAGGTAACTGTAAAGTACGCAGTCAACTGACTCAGCCACTGGGCTCTGATGTCAGCATAGGTTACATGTGCGTACAAAGCCACCCTGAGTAGCATCGGTGACTGGAGGGAGAGCTCACATCTCTATTAGTACTGTGTCTGTCTAGTGGGAGTCAGGATGCTCTGACCTCTGGAAGGTCTTCTTATCCAAAAGCTCTTGCTTCAGATGTTAGACATTCTACAATAAAATACTTACTTCTGCCCTCTTTGCAGGTGATAACCCTGGGTAAAACTGCTGTTGTGCTAGGGAATTTAGTTAAGAAAAGGGATTTCAGTTAGTAAAGTGTAGAATAAGAGTTGTTTTCCATAAATATCTTTTCATGCCACGTATAATTCTTACACTTTCTAAAATTCGGAGCAATTTGTGTTGTAATGTTTGCTTTTAGGTGTTTGACTGAAAATTCATTAAGTTCAAATTAAGAATGTAAAAAAAAATAGTGCTTATCAAGAAACAAGTAAAATCATGGAACATTACAGATATTGTGATTGACAGTTCATTCTTTATAGAGAATTGCTGAAAAAGAGAGATTAAGAAAATTAAAGATGTTCACTTGAAGAAAAAGTAGCAGTACTTTGTAAAGTAAGCCCTCTGTGCTGTGGAGAGAGGACACAATCCACCCAGCACCCCCATGGTATTCGACCAGCTGCAGTCCGGTCAACTTGGCGGCATTTTCTTCCTCCCCCTCCTCCTCCTTCTCCTTCCCCCCCCCTTCTCCTCCTCCTCATCCCCCTCCTCCTCCCCTCCCTTTGGATTTTCTTAGACATATTTTATTTTTGCTCATTTGTAGAGGTTTATCCTCTGTCCTTTTTGACACACCATGAACCGGAACAAGGGAAGACACAGCAAGAACTAACACTGACACAACATTGACCAAGCTAAAGTGTATTTTTAAATTGGTATATGTTTCTCTATTTTCTTTTTTTTCCTCTCTTTTCTAAATTTTTTTTGTACACTCATGTTTTGCCTGCAGGTGTGGGTGCCAGATCACCTGGAACTGGAGTTACAGACAGTTGTGAGCTGCCATGTGGGTGCTGAGAATTGAACCTGGGTCCTCTGGAAGAGCAGCCAGTGTTCTTAGCCACTGAGACCCGTCTTCGGCCCCAGTATATGTGTCTTTAGAACAAAAGTCCATCTCTGTTGTTAAATTTCCATTGCTGATTGTCCCCCCAGTAGACCCTGTAGAGCCCTGCATAGAGGCCAACTGCCCTGCAGACTCTTTCTCTTTCCATCCAGGTAGACTTCGTTACTTCTGCCTCAGGATTGTGCTTGTACACTCAGTAGGCACTTTTTCACTCCTCTATGGTCTAAAATTAATTTGGTCACAAGCCTGGCTCTGACCCTGAATCATATGCTCATGTTGGCAGATTCTGTGTATCAGTAGGTATTTACCTTTCCTGGGCTTCTGGGGCAGTGGGCACCCCTCTTAAAGGATTATGGGGCAGTTATTCAGATTTACAGTCTTCTCATAGACAATCTTTAAAATGATCTACTGCAGTGAAAACTTCCTGGAATCTATGAGGTGACTCTTGCTGGGCAGTGGAGGGGCAGAACCCCATGCCAAGGGAGGGAGCCATGCCTGACCTTGCAGAACTGGGGGAACTGGATAGCTCAGAGATGATTCCTGAAGATAATCTGCTGTGCTCACAGATCAGTGCCCAGCCCAAGCATCATCAGAGAGGCTCCCTCCAGCAGCTGATGCAGAGGTTCACAGCCAAGAATTGGGCAGAACTTGGGAATCTTGAGGAGGGATTGTGGGGGCCAGATGGATTGTGGGCAGCAGGAGAACACACCCCAAAAAATAAACAGACCAGGACTCTTAGGGGCTCACAGACACTGAAGAGGCAGACACGGAGCCGGCCTGGGTTATATCTTAAGGTTCTGTGGGTTGTGTTCTTGTAGAACTCCTAAGAGCTGGAGTTGTGACTCTCTGAACTTTTTACCTGCTCTTGGGACCCTTTTCCTCCTACTGAGTGGCCTTGTCCAGCCTTGATGTAGGGTGTGTGCCTGACCCTTGTACCATTTTGTTAAGCCCTATTAGGTTGGTAACCCTGGGAAGCCTGCTCTTTTCTGAGCAGAAGTGGGAGGGGCAGGAAGAAGTGAATCTGGGGAAGAGGGAAGATGCTGGACAACTGAGAGAGTGGAGGGAGGCGAGGCTGGGTCGGAATGTACTGTACAAGGGAAGAAATAAGTAAATAAATAAGTACAAATAAATAAGGTCGTGGTGCTTCTATTACTTTCTTTTTTGGTTCCTGGCTTGAAATAACATGGAGGACTGAATGTATAAACAACCAAATAATTTCTGCTATGTGCAAGACTTATATATGTCATATATCCCTTCCCCCAAGCCTAAAATACAAGCAAGCAACAGAAGAGAAAAATCTCAGGCGTCCAGAAGATAAAACCTATGGTTTAATGAATTGTCCGTTGCTTTTAGTTTGTTAGCTCTTAAAAAGAGGCTTCACCTGTTCTTGGGTCCTCCACTGAAGATTTCACTGGCTCCTGAGCACCACCAGCTCCCTGACCCCTTTCCTGGTACAATTCCTTTAGGTTAGTGTTAATTCACTCTCCACCTGCGAAATTCCATAAGAGCCTCTTTCTAGATTGAGCCTCAGCTTCTTCAAGCAACCCTGCCTAGGGAGCAGACCTCTGATCCCTTTGTAGACCCTCGGAGTTGGCTAAAGGCGGCCTCTGTAAGGCTAAGCTTCCCACCTCCTTGGGGAGCAGAAGTCTCCCCACCCTCTACCCCCCACCCTACTCTCCTCAGCAGCAGTAACACGTGCTTAACAATGAAATCATGCGCATTATTCTACTGTAAGAAATGCAAGAACTGTATTTTCAAGGATGCGAGAAAGAAAAAAAAAAAAAAAAAGAACGACAGACTGAATGTGACCGAGTCTACGGAACCAGCCTCATTTCATGGTGCAGGAGCTTTCCGAGTAAGCCACACTGTCTGTACAGCCTCCTCGCTGGAGGAACCAGGTAGCAGAGAGTTAAAGCACTTGCTCATTGGTTTTTTCCCAGATCCTATTTTAATTTGCTCCCTCTTTTTGGACAGCTCTGTGAAGGCAGTCTGGTTCGCTGCCTCGCCATACTAATGAGACTCATCCATCTGCCTCTGTCACTGCCAGCCTCTCCTTTCTGCTGGAAGTCAGAGATGAACGCTCAGGACAGGTCCTTTCTAGGCTGCAGTACTTAATCATTTCTAAACACGCTAGATGGCCTCAGGCAGTGAAGGCAACAAGCATTTAACCCAGGCTTGGCAGCTCCGGCTTGCCCACACTCTGCCTGGGAGCTCTGATAATGAAAAGTTGCTGCGTTTTTCCTCTCCACTTAACCAGATGCTCTTTGCTTCTTGGGGCAAAAGGTTAAATAGATATAAGAACCCATGCTAGTTTTGAAGGCTTTTATTAGCAGTCCTTCTAGGAGAGAGAGAGAAGAGGATGCTGTTGTCCCTGATCAATTTGTCCCTCGGGATTCATATTTAGGCTGTGTCCTTGTCTTTCACGAAAGGGAGGAAGCCTTTACCCATGGTGCTTTTGTTGTGGTTTTACAGCACAGGAGTTAACACAGGCAGGTTAGATGCCTATTGTTTAATTATTAAACATCCTGTTCTTATGAAGAGAATAAACCAACAGGACCAACACCTTTATTAACATTGTAGATAAAATATTTTTTTTCAGAGTGGCTAGAGTCTCAGATTTATTTTTCCACTCCATCTACTGCTCCATATGTCTGTAGAATCTGCCTTTTTCCCAGAGCTCATGTTAGTATAAAGCAATTGTCTGGGATGTGTAAGAATTAAGTATCCCATCATTCAGGCTAGACATGCAATTAGAAGAGTTGCACTAATTTCCACTGCTGAGACCCTGTCACTTTAATTTATCCCTACTTCCCTGCATTTAGGCTTTTTCTGGTGGGAGGCCAAAGATTTTATACAGTTTTGGTCAATGGAGTTTTGATGTCGGAACTTTAGTATACATATGGTTTGGAAGAAAGGATGTGAAGGTTTTACCTAGAACTGGATAAAAGAAACAAATGCCGCTGTGAAGAAATACACATGGCCATGATTTTACCATTCTAGCAAAACAGCAGAAAAGGGTTTACAGCTGAAAAGACGACTGGATTGTAACATGAGTGCTGAAATATTGCTGTGTGACTCTTTCTCGATATTATTTTCAAAATGCAGTTCTCTGTTTTTCCTTGACTGTGTGTAACACAATGTTTATCTTGTTATTAAAACCAGGTCAAAAGAGGCACTGGAATGTGACCCAAGGTGAGATCATGTTATCCCAAAACTTGTGGCATTTCAGGGAGGTGGAGGCAGGAGAATCTCAGATTGAAGATAATACCTGAGTTACATAGCTTAAGAAAGAGAGCGAGAGACAGAGACCGAGACCGATAAATTACAGTTGTTCTGTGATTTACAAGGACAATAGCCAGATCGTGTAATCTTTATAGCCATAGTCAAAATCCCTTTACATAAGTTGCAGGCAGAAAAGCATAACTCAAAAATGCATGGAAAGTTACCTCAGAGAGGGTGAGACCCTTCCTTCCTAAATGTTTCTCCATGGGGACATGATAACTTCTGTGTGGGCCACTTATTGAGCTTTCTGGTACCTGTCATGCTTTGAGCCTGTTCCTAGATCATGAAAATCTCCCATAGCCTACTCTAATTTCACCTTGAGGAGATGGTAGAGTTCAATCTTTCTGCAGTTCTAAAATCAAGTTTGCACGATTTTGAAATAAAGATATGAAAAAGTTCCATTTTAAAGCAATTTTACATTCAAGGAAATACTGAGAAATTTTGCCAATAATTGTTTTCAGGAACTGAGTTTTAAATAATGAGCATTGATATTTGCTCTGATTCTTTAGCATAAAAACCTAGAAGAGTTGAAAGCTTGGAGTGCGTATTCCTTGATCACATAATGGGACCTTATGACTTTAATTCCAGCTATGAGAATGTAATATTCTGTTCCTCAACCTCATCTTCAAGTTTTACTTCTTTTTCCTAAAAGGCTCAGTGTTGAAACTTTTTCTGTACATCTTGAACAAAATGAATTGAGATTTATTTGCTCTGCGTCTTATTGGAATAGTTCCAGACTCTTCAAAAGTCAGAGAGTAACATTAACAAATAAGTCTTCAGATTTTCACAAAAATAAGCCAAGAGCCATGAAAAAAAAAAAAGTTTAAGCTTCGTAGTAACTCAAGGAACTCTGAACAGGACCTTACTTCTTACTTCTGACTCTGAACTTCACTTACTTACTTCTTAACCCTACTTCTGACTTTTAAAATTTGCACCTTTCCATAATGACCAAGAATTCATTGCTATTGATATAGGATGCATCCAGAAAAAAGCTGACAATTTATCTGAAAGATCATGTCAAATTTTAAAGGTGACTGCTCAACATTTTAACATAGATAGATAGATAGATATAGATATAATAACACTGTATATATATTGTGTTACTGTGTCTATCATAAATATAAATATGTTAGTTATCTGTAAATTTATTCCTAATTTAATAACTGGAAGGCTAAGAAGACTGTGTTGTAGGCAAGAACATTCCTGGGCAAGGCAAGCATGGTGATCTGACTTTGGCGTCCCCAGCACCTGTGTAAAAGCGAGAGCTGGCTACATACACCTGGAACTCCAGCTCTAGGTGAGGCAAAGACTTTGAGGTTTTCTGGACACAGATTAGCTCTAATAAGATTCCTGACAGACAGGGATGAGGCAGAGAGTCAAGAACAGGACAACTGATGTCTTCTTTTAAACTTTGCATGTGCTGGAGTACACACACACACACACACACACACACACACACACACATCATCATCATCATCATCACAAAAATATAATAAACAAAATTTAAAAATGTAAAACGTGTGCAGAAATGTTCATTGAAGTTTTACTGACTCACAGTCATTTATAAAACATCTATAATTTGGTGATCGTATTTTAAGAGTGAGCAGAAATGTAAAGAAAGTTTCCCTGTGTCCCCAGTGATATTTATGGATAGCAAATCCTCTGCAGAAAAATATGCTCTGTATAAAAATAATTTACCCATGATTCCTAAAAGGGAAACACATCACTTTGTTTAGGAACACTTCTCATTAAATATGAAACAGGAGGTGGGAAGTCTCGGAACTGTTATTTGGGGTAGCACCTTATGTAAATAGATTTAGAAGTTAACAGATGAGACTGGAGGGCACTGGTGCACCAAAGGAAACGATCCAAGGAAAGATGCTACTGAATGTTTTCTTCGTAGGTAGCTCCAGCTCTTTAAAACCAATGGACTAAGTAAAAGTAAGAAAACTGTGGAAACAGAAAGAAATAAAAATATTAAATTTGGAAAAGTTTACATATTCCTAAGAAGTTTCACGACCAGTGAAGAAGCTCAAAAATGACAAAGGGAAAGGAGAGAAGGCGCATGCGTGCCTCCGCCTGCTCCCTGGGAGCTCAGTGGCTGGTTTCACCTGGGGAAGGCACAGAGGCGCGAGCCTCTGCTGGAGTGATCGCCTCTGAAACTGCCTTTGGGTTAGGTTTGGCTACTAGATCTTTAGAGAAACCCAGTTCACGTAGTTAAACATGAGAGTGCTGCGTTCATCTCTACCACCGCTAAGTTTTGTAATCAAGACCATCGTTTTCTAACAGAGGTCTTCAGGAATTGCCAACGATTAGAGAGAAATGCAGGTTCGAGGTTTTACATCATTCCAGCTAGTGACTCGGGGAGAGCGAGTTCCCTTTTATGTCTTCAGTCACCCGCACAAGTGTGCATAGACTTTCGCCACTCAGATTGTCAAAGATGAGAAAACACTGTGGTCCTGTGTCCTAGCAGCTGGGAAAAAAAAAAATGGAGAAAAGCCATTCAGTCAGTCAATTAGCTAGTATTTATGGAGTAGCACAGGGTACATAGCTTAGTATGAGCAAGAGTCTATCTTCTTGTCTTGAGGCAAGACTACACATCTACCTTAGCAAGCACATAAATTTCATTTGGTAGTCTTCAGGTTTTACTGATTTCAATGGTTGTTAGTGTGTAATGGACTAAAGAAACATCACAACATCATCTGATATAATTCTGTGTGATACATGTATATCTACATGTGTGTATGTATAGACAGATATATAAACTTGGCATCTCTTCCAGGAGATATGCCAAGACATATTCACAGCTTTATATACACATGTATTTCATGTATTTCTGTGCATATGGCAGTCAGGGGAATATATCTAATCGACAACATGTTTTATTCCAGATTTTTTTTATCATGTTTTCTCACTATTACTAATAAAAAAAAATCCCCATAGTTGTTCCACTTGGACAGTTTGATTGATCTTTAATCCTAAACTTCATTGAAAGAATAAACACAAAGCATATTATGGCCCCTAGAATGCAGCAACAGTGTTGGCAAGTCAGCCACTCCTGAGAGTCTACAGGGAGAAAGTCCATCTTAACAGGAAGCAAGCTATAAACTAATATGAGGTACTTCATTTTGGATCCTTCTTTCACATTTACTTTCCAAGTTTCACCTCCACCTATCTGCTCAAGCCTCATCTTCTGCCTTCCATATAGAGGCTGAGACCCCCTTGCCGTCTCCAGCTTGGCTGCTCTTAGGCTGAAATCTGCCTTTGTCTTCATCACCATGCCCTTGTCTTCAGTGACGAAGTCATCACCGCTCTGAACACATATGTCTCCTCGGCAGGTAGCCAAATGGCCCTCACATTCTGCTTTCTTATCCAAGTGTTTCCAAAAGTCACGCTTATTTCTACTAAAACCTCACTTCCAAATGAAGATCCCCGATCTCCGTTGTTTACGTATATACCCTTTTTATTCCTTCACCTAAGTAAACTTTTAGATGACTATAGAGATTGCCTCTGACCAGCTCTGGGCTGGTCCTTAGAGTCCTTTGTTCTACACGAAAAAGCATCAGACTGAATTTTATCTGATTTCTAACGGTCTCACACCCTTTAGGCCAGTTCCTACGTGTGAGGCCACAGACTTACCAAAATGTGTGTGTGGCTGCATTCTGATGCATACTCTTCTGTGTACAGAGGCTCTCATTGCACCACAGATGACCCCACCAATCCAGGGATGAGCATTAAAGCAACCTTGCTCTAGCTAGTTTTATGTCAACTTGAACAAACTAGAGTCATCTAATAGGAGGAATTCTCAATGGAGAACATGCCTCCATAAGATCCAGCTGTGAGGCATTTTCTTAATTAGTGATTGATGGGGGAGGGCCCAATCCATCATGAATAATGCTGTCCCTGGACTTGCAGTTCTCAGGCCTATAAGAAAACAGGCAGTGCAGGCCATTATAAAAAAGCCAGTAAGCAGTGCCCCACCATGGCTTTTGATCAGCTCCTGCCTCCAGGTTCCTGCTCTGTTTGAGTTCCTGTCTTAACTTCCTTCGATGATGAACAGTGATATGAAAGTGAAAGCCAAATAAACGTTTTCCTCCCCAAGCTGCCTAAGTCATAAAGTTTCATCACAATAGAAACCCCAACTACGACACACCTGCTTGAAATCCTCAAATCATCTGCTCTCTGGTGGCATTCCCTTTGTCTTTAAAGACTTTCTTCTAAGGCAAAGCAGTGGGAAAAATTGAAAGCAGCTCTCACGAAGTTAAACATTGGAGATGGGGAAGAAGATGCTGCCATACTATGAACATGTGCCTAAAACACCTTGACCACAGAAACTATGCTGTTTGAAACCAGAGAGTGCAGCAAACATTAAGCTATGCACGCTTTGGTGAAGAAAGTTGCTACACGAAGATTACGACAAAGCTTCTATACCTATGAAGGAAATACTGTTTTCTGATCCAATTTAAGTATGCTTTGCTATTTAATCCTTGTTGACAGAGTGATGATATACCAGCAACTGCTGCTGCGAGAGCCTTCCAGACAACCTGCAACAAGATCGTCTATGCTGAGACAAGAACTAGTCTATACTCTGGAGTAGGGAGACACTGGTTCACATTGTACCCACCCCCCTGCCCACCCAATTTACTACTTATATAATATTAGTTGGACAAGTTACTTCATCTCTGTTTTCCTAATTCCCAGTTCCTTACATAAAAGGTGACATAATAACTGAATGATAAATGTTAATGTATTTAAAGCCTGCATCAGAGTGCCTGACCCAGAAAAGGTGCTAAGTAAGTAGTAGCTCTTAACAGAAAACGGTAATGTTAGCAGATTTAAGATGAATGAGGTGATTTCTTCCTCCCGAGGCACACAAGTTGGACTGCATGCTTTCAAAAGGAAACCAAATATATATATATATATATATATATATATATATATATATATATATATATATATATGTATGTATATATACACCTACCTTAAAGTATAACAATAGCACATCCAGTTCCGTGTTCTAAGGGAGGAACATCCCACTGGTCTTATGGAGAAATGAAGGCAAAGGAGCTGAGAAGCAGCACAGAACTTATTAGCTGATTTGTAGTGTCTCACTTCAAGTTAAGTACTCCTTTCAGTTAGTTTCAGCCATCTCAGCAGGGTGATAGTATGCAGGTAAAGATTAAGACTAGTCACCTGTGAGCTGAAGAAACAGAGATTGGGCCCCTAGCTCCCTTCAAATCAAGGCTGGCAAATTCAGAGGAGCATTTGAGCTCTAAGTTAAGGTGAGATAGGTGAGTTTAAAGACAAATCCATCAAGATTTGTGAAGATTAGAAATTCATCAACAATGAAAAAGATAATACAAGGTGTGGGACTGGACTGGAGCAGCTGAGAGGGGGTTGAAATGTGCTTTGAACCCTAGATTTCTCACCTTGAGAGCAGAAGGAATTCAGCTGCTCCCCTTTCTTACTCTGAAAAACCTCACCTAACATTAAGAGCTACTGAAGCTCCCCCAGGTGCTGACATGCTTGGGTAAGGTAGTCAATGATAAGCTCCTACGTCTCCAAGACATGTGGTCCAGCTGTTGTTTCTAACCCCTGTAGATGGAGGACTTTGGGCTGGACTTTCCCCTTCTTCCAAATGACCTTATAAGGGCTCTTTTCCTGTCAGCTCTTGTAAACTCCACATATACAAAAGAGGCTTCCTCAAGACTGTCTCCAGCCAATGACAGGAGACTACCCATGTCTGGTTGTGAGCCTCCACATGCAAATGGAGCTCTCCTAGTATCACTGCCCTAGCCAATAACCTACCACCACATAATGCATTTTCCCTTCTCCCTCTACTATATGTGTGTGTGTATGTGTGTGTGTGTGCGTGTATATATATATATATATATATATATATATATATATATATATATATATATATGTATCTCACTCCCCTTGCTTCAGTAAACTGAGCTGTTCACTGACACTCCCTTCGTAGAAATCTGTTTCTCACTTCTCTCAACCCCTGCCCAAGATCCTCCTGCCTCAGACAGTTACTGACTGTCTCTCTCTTCTTTGAGCCTGAGCCGGTGTACAGTGCTTGGTGGTCCTGGGGAAGAAGCCAGAAAACAGGGACCCACAACTGGGAGAGACAGAAATGAAGCTTATCTAGGAGTTGATGTTGGCAGGTGACTTTAAAGTGTTGTCATTGTTTGACCGTGCTGTCTCTTCATCATAAAGGAGGTGCGTTCAGGGGACAAAAGATGGCTATCCACATTTTAATGCAGTAATCCCAACTCCTCAAAAATGTTACAGAAACAAATTTTAGAAACATTGTAATGTATTTAATTCACTGTCCGTCTTTATCATAATAAGGCTGAATTTAATGAATTGAATTAACAGAAGGAAGGAGACGCATCAGTGTCATTGCTACTTTGAAGCCCCCTCAAATACACAGACTATTCATTCCAGTCAGGGAAGCAGGCAGGCTAACTGCAGACCTTCACCTCTCCGTTAGCTCCTAGCTCTGTAAAAGGACACCTGCTGTAGCCTCCACTCCACCCTTCCCATCACCACAGATATCCCACTCCTAGCCACCCTCCCCTAACTCATTGCATTGCCCCAACCCCCAACTCCAGCAAACACTCCCTGGAATCCACAGGCCTGGCTGGGCAGGGAAGCATTGAAGATAATTGGAGTTCTCCACCTCGCCTTCTGCTCCTCCTACTGCAGTCTCCTTTCCCTTCTTCACCCATCTCCAGTAGACACACAGATCTTCACCTCCAAAGTTTCTTTCCCCCCAACTCATTGCTTTGCCCCAGCTTCCAGCTCCATCAGACACTCCCTAGGAACCCACAGGTCACTCTGACCAGGGAGGCAAGTAGGCTAACTGCAGATCTTCATGTCTACCTGTTACTCTAAATCTAATCCCCAGTCTCAGCCCCAGCTCTTTAGGAAACATTCTGCTGTAGCCTCTTCCCACTCTCTGTACCAATACCCAGAGGACTAACTAAGCAGATCCTTGTAGAAGACACTGCTTTCCTCCCTCTTGGGAAGGTCTTCCACTGCCTCAAGTCCATCGTTGTTCCTACGTCAATAAAGAAAGAAATTGAAGACAATATCAGAAGATGGTATGATCTCCCATGTTCAAGTCATCTGGGTCTCAGTGAACAAAGAGTCTTATTCTTGCTTCCATTTGTAGCTCTCACGCAGTGGTTCGGTTGACACCCTCTTCTGACCTCCAAGTGCAACAGACGCGCACATGTTACACATACACACAAGCGGGCAAAACACTCATAGACAGAAAATAAGTAAATTCTGGTAAACCATTCACCTTCTTTTCAGAAATTTGATTATAACATGTATATATTTTACAGAGGAGAGTCATCTAAGGGACATTCTCTCACTGCTGCCAAGGAAGCCAGGTGGTCAGCAAGACTCTACAACACTTCTGCAGGTAGCACAATTTGGAGAAGCAAAGCTAACGGAGCGCCAGGGCTCCTACCAATCCCGAGGGCTCCTAACAATCCCCAGCAGCAAAGGAGACCCAACTGACTATAACAGTAAAAACATTGATTTTGGTCACCTACATGTTCTTAAACACCCAACAGAAGAATATATTCAAGAGGTGAAATATTCTGCAACAATACAAAACAGAAAGAGCTAAATTCAATCTTTGAAAAAGCTCTAAAAATGAGTCAGTCTTTTCATGGCTCCACACTAACCCCTAAGTAAGAGCCACTGACATCAACTGGAGCAAGCATGGCCATCCTAGCTATACACAAATGAAAGTAACCTTCAAACTATCAAGAACATTTTCTCCACCCTGAAACCCAAGAGGACTTCAGCTTCTAATCAATAAAGTCCTGTGCTAACTCTCTGCCTGTTTCTCAATGCTGGCATGAAAATTATTTTTCAACTTTGCCTCCTGAGATCTTTTCAAAGCAACAGTGGGTCTTCTTTTGTTTCCCAGATCACTCAATTTGTAGTGAGTTATATGTCTTCTTCATTGCTCTTAGAGAGCTCCGCATCTGGAAAGGTAGACTGGACCAATCAGTTTCTAAAGTTATCTGCCAAAAAGTTAGGCTTACACCTCTTTGAAGTTTGTGAAAGTTGGCTCTCAGCGCCTGACCTAAGCCCTTTGGAATGCTTTATAGGCACTGTCTCTGTATCCAGATCTGTTCTGGGATGACAGACCCAACCTTTGAGCCAACTTTTCTCTAGACTCAATGAATTCCAAAAACTATTTTTAAAAAAATGGGTTGCAGAAACTTCCTGGTCTGCGATGACAGCCAGATAAGCCTCCTTGGTTGTCAGCAGAGGAGAGAAGCATTAAAAACTCTTCAATTTCTTTGGATAGAAGCAAGCAAGTAATAACTCTAGTTCACCCTACTAGTTCACCAGGAATCCACCTGTTTTCCATTCTTTTGGTCTGCGATCTGGCTTCTATTTTCACTGTGTTTGCAGTACTGGAAGATACCACTTGGTATATTTAGACTCTTGCTAAATATCTTTAGTCCAGGTTGGAGAGATGACTTACTTATCATGACTGAGAGCTCTTAGAGAGGGGCCAAACTCAGTCCCCAGCTCCTCTATCTGGTGGTTCGCACTCATTTGTATCTCAAGGGAATCTGACACTTCCAGTCACTCACAGGAATAGCCCCACGTGAAAACACAAATATCTGTGCATAATTTTAAAAAGAAAGATATTCACAAGGCTTTAAATGACAAAACCCATGGAATTTCTCTTTGTAGTTCTAATGTCCAGATAATACTACTAATACTAATGTAATTATATAAGACCACATGATTTTATATATCCTCATGGGTACTAAAGGGGGCACTTCGAGTAATTATCAAGGTTACGTGATGTGTATAAATTCCTGATAATTCCACTAATATCTCATCTATTTTATGTGATCTACAAAATCAGATTCAAACTGTGATAGATACCACCATTTCTTTTGGCAAACATCTTTGGAATGGGATCTCCAAGATTTTATGATGGAACGCCATATATCTATTATAAACTTTGTAGTGCTTTTGTCTTTGAACCATATAAATGGCTGTCTTAATTTTATCTCTACTCCTTTATCACCCATCCACTATCAGTTGTTGTAAAGTTACCAAACTCCCTCGACTCCCATTCATCCTTTGAAGCCTTTATTCAGTGAGAATAAAGGCCCTACACACTTCTACATCCAATTTTAGCCAGAAGTAGCCATATTAACTCAGTGTCCATCTCCCAAATGGTTTTAAGGTCTCAATTCTTGAGGAGAGATTGCTAAGTAGCTAGTTAAATACTGTTAGATACTAGCATGTTTCAAGGTTATAATCAGCTGCTTATAAAACCAGGACCTGCAAATGCAGGATTCTGAAAACCAGTCACAGGAATGGGTCTGAGTCCTGTCTCTGGCCCTAAGATATTGAATCCTGAACTTCCCAGAAGGTCATAAAATTACTGTGCAATTACAAGCTCTCTGGTACCCTTGTTTTCTCTCTTAAGAGTGGGCTTGTCAATCACCCGGACAGGAAAATGTTCTTTAGAGCAAACTGCTAGTTCTACTATGCTTTAAAAAATATTGTAAAGCCTACCTAAAACACAATTTGGCACAGTGGCTTCCTTAACTACTGTTTATTCCTACATCCTCAAAATCCTTCACTTTGCTGTGTAATAAACTGTCTTCTGCACAAATGTAAGTACATGCACACACATACACACACACACACATTTGCAGAGATCATATACTTTCATCTCTAAATATTTACTGTCAATATCTCCCAAAGATAGGAAAGCCTTAAACAAAACTACAAAACCTATAACACACTATAAAATATCTTAACATTTTTTTTCTTGTTCCTTTTATTGTCTCTGCAGGGACAGGTATCAATCATGGCTCACAGATGTTCAACATGTGTTTAAATCCCATTTGATTCTATTACATTTTACTGTAGTAAATCTAATAACCCTTTCCCCTATAATTCATCTAGCCTGTAGAGAATCTGTAAAATAACCAGTTCATTTGTTCATCTGAACCTGTGACTGGGGAGCCAAGGTCTATCAAACGCATCAACTTATTCCATTCAACTTATCTGACCTAACTACAAGAAACAACAGCTCACATGATAGAGTTAAACACGTTTCCAGCTTAGTGTTGGTCACCAAAATAAACATTATTTTTATGTCCATCCCAAAGCTTCAAATATAAGAGTTTGTAGGGAGAAAGTATCTAGCAAGCATAATAAATGGATATTCAGGAAAGCAGTCCAATACAGCACTTAATATCGTGGATTCTAAATCAAGCAAAGACAGTTTCAAATGTTAGCCCTAACATTCTCTACCCACATGATCTTGAAGTGAAATGTTGGCAGATGCTTCATAACTGATTTTGAATTAAAGAATTTGCCCTTCTCCGTGGTGTAAAAGTTCCCACCATAGCTAAGTCATTGCTATGATGTCGCTAAACAGAGAAGCTGAGAGGAGATGAGCATAACTGGCTCTCTTTGGATAATGTGTTTCAGCTTCAAGTGCCTCTGGGTCTTGGACAAGACCTAAGGTGCCTGTAATCATTAGTTTCATGAATTATCAAAAGGAGAAAATAATAATATGTGCCTAATTAAATGAAATCCTACATGCAAAGTTGGAAACATAGCACCCAGAATATGCAACACATTAAAAGAAACTAGCTTTTTCTATTATTAAGCTAGATGAAGGCCAAATGCCATTAAAAACTCTTTTTTAAAAAAATAATTTTTGAGAGAAACTTTGATGACTCCTATATATTTCTATTAAATAGGACTCCTGAATTTTTATCTGTGATATTTCTAAATATTAAGGCAGGAACATAGCATGTAATTATCCAGAGAGATAATGTAACTGCATTCAACATGTTGGCATTAAAAATGAATTCAACCACAATAGCCCATGGTTAAAGGGGATTTGCATCTCAGGAATAAAAAAAAAAACCACACGACACATCTGCCTGGCAACCTACCTTTATCTAACTATAGAATGGAGTCTACAACTAAGACAGCTTTATTTTATTCACAGATGGTACAACATCTATGGCTTAAATCAATAGATAAAGGCTGGAAACAGGAATGTGAACAGCTTATCCACGAGATGAAAGGTTTTGACGAAGAGAGTCCTGATGAAAACATATCAAATGAGAGTAAATCCAAACACATGGTCCACCGTCTAGGAATGGACCAGAAAGTTTCAGGCATGAAACGACACGGTTATGGGCATCTAAGTTTGGGCAATGTTGTCAAAAAATATACAATGAAAAAGGGATGGCCCATTCATCAAAAGGTGCTAGGAAAGCTGCATATCCACCTACAGAGGAATGTAGGAAAAACACCTCAAAATATAGACATAGATAAGAACATTCTAAAAGGGATTCTAGTGGCACAGAAAATAACTCAAAGAACCGTATGGAGGTTCATTGAGAGGTATAACCTTGAGGTCTAGAAAACTTTGTGTATTATTTTTTTTTTCATTTGCAAGTTTTTTTAAATAAAGTTTCTAAATGAACAAAGAATAAAAATGGAACACCCATATGACCCAGTTATATCATTCATGAGCATCTATCCAAAGGAATCTCTACCCTACGTGGGCATCCACGTACACAGCTGCCCTTTTCACAATAGCAAAAAAACGAAAACAACCTATATTCCCATCAACATACGAATGGGAAATGTCAATCGGGTACATATAAACAGGGAAATTGTTTTTGGATGTGGAGAAAAACAGTAAATTTAGAAGAACTGTAAAACAAAAAAAAAAATGTGTAGCTCTAAAAATTGTTATATGAAGAATGGTATACTAGATTCACAAAGACAAATCCTGCACATTCTCCCTCAAATAGACGCTAGCTTCTAATTTTTACACAAGGGTATTTATGTGGGAGTAAGTGTAGATATAGGTCATGAAACTAGAGAGGGAACCATTTGAGAGGGAAAGATGGTGTGCAGAAGGAGGAAAGAAGGTTAAGAGAGCACATGTGACGTGACGTATAAGTGGGTACAAGTGGATACTTCTGAGGTATCAGGACAAGTGAGGGAGTGGGAGGGGGTACCAAGACAGGACGCATCACAATAAAGTGTGTATAAAACACAAAAAATAGAAAGAAGAGAGAGAGAGATATGGAAGGAAGGAAGGAAGGAAGGAAGGAAGGAAGGAAGGAAGGAAGGAAGGAAGGAAGGAAGGAAGGACGGACGGGACTGTCTTCTATAGAACCCTCTGAGACACTTTAGGCAATAAAATAATCCCTGTAAAAAGGGATTTCCTTTGCTCTCCACAAGGGGGGAAATTCCTTAATAGTATTATTTAGGAAGAATTAAGCCATACAACAAACTTCTCAAGCTATTCCAAAATTAAATAAATACGCAGCAAACGTTCACTAGCTGTTCTGACCGGAGCAGCGCAAGCGACTGCCGCAGTCTGGGCCACAGCAAAGTAGAAGAACTGTCTAAGCCACGCCTCTACGTCAGGCCTCTACGTCACCCCTGTCACTCTCCCCAGGACTCCCCTAGACCTAGAGTCACACATATGTACTTTTGTGGATGGCCTCAATTATTATTTCAATACAAATTGTTACCCTGGCTTTTTATTACTTTAGTTTTCTCTTGTCAAGAAAAAAAAAATGCATCAATCCCTGTGATAACCATGCAGAGACAGCCAAGTTTCTCTGGAGCCAAATAGCTCCATGCTAGCTCTCTCTCTTCATCAGCACTCTGAAAGTCAGATCTGAAAATCTGGCACCGGAATATCAACATTTGAACATTCCCCATTCACCACACCAGCCATAAATCTTCCAGGGCCACACTTAGCAATGAGCTAAGTCTTGGCCTACATTTTTGGAAAAGAGAGGGGGACATAAATGAGACACCTCACCCTACTTTAATTCTGTGCTATGCAGTGAGAGACCTTCATCTGAAAATACCTAGTGGGCCACATGTGTGTGCTCGGATCGCTGCTGAGATGTACGTTTCCATACAGGGAGACAAAGGAGTTGGTTTTTACTCCCAAGCCTCTTGCTACTTAAATAAAGTTATTGGCTGCCTAATGAATGTTAGCTGCAGTGCTCCCTGTGGTCAGCGGAGCTGTTGCTTAATGAATTGCTTAATGTGCCTGATTACTGTTACAATGTTGAATGAAGAAAAGGCAAGAGAGATTTGAAAGATTCACTGGAGGATATGATGAAAAAGAATTGGATCAATAGGAACTTTGTGCTCATCTCTGAACAGCACATTACAGGCCGTGTTGTTAGAGTCGGAGGATAATGCGATTTTGTGGCTTGTTGTCTTTTTATAATTCACATATATAAATCTCCTTCGACAGTGAGTTTTAGGGCTGGCCTTCCCGGAGTTATAAATGATCCCCAGACTCTAGCCCCGGTTACTTACATGGACAGATAAATTAATTAGGAAAACTTTTATGCCAATTACTTTATGCCCTTGGCTTTCATATGTTTCTGAAGAGCAGCAGCTAATTAAAGATATGATTCATAATTACTGGTCGATCGAGTATTTGAGTAATGGAATCAGGAACTCTTCCAAAGAAAATTATCCACCACATCCTTCCTAATTGTTACATAATACATAAGGATGTGGAATTCAAACAGAATCACTCACTCTGAAAGTTTCCTTCAATTCTTTAAAGACGTTGTAATTATCAACATGATATGAATTCTTGCAGTACTGAAACATCTGAGGACAGCTTTCATCCTTTCTTTTCACACACTTCTATAAGTCTTCAGAGAGCTCAAGGTTTAACAATGACCTTTAGGATTCGTTGTTGTTTCCTTATTGTAAACAATGCCAATGTGCATTGTCCACCTTTTTATCCCAACTTGAGAGGAAGATTGCTGAAACCCAGGGTCTAGTAGTGACCAAGGACCACCCATTGACGTGCACTGGATTAGGAAAGTTCCCGGGCTCAGAAAAGCTTGACTGTTAATTCTTGAGGAATAGTGAAAGACCCCCAGAAAAGGCAGCTCTCAAAGGCTGTGAACATCCCAGATCTATCTTAGCTTGGGGGCATTGTGGGGCTTGTTTAAAGGAAACGCAAGACCAGAAGGGTCCAGATAATCTCATGAGGAGCAAAGGTTTGTGAGGCAGGAGCAGGGTCAAGCCAGGAGCTGTCTCAGAAAATGTCCTTCCCCTCTCTCTCCCTTGAGATTGCCCTGCCTTCCATCATCTTCCTTTCTAATCTGACTCCAGCCCTGGGAATGACTGGAGTAATCTACGTAGGCACAAAAATGGTGGGTGAGAGAAGACTGATCCAAGAATAATGTGGGTGTGACCATGCCTCTCATCCACGTGCCCAGTCTTGCTATAAGACCCCGAGGCTCAGTCCCATGCCCCAACTCCCAAAGTGTCTTCCTAAACACACTAATTCAATATCTAAAGCACACAAAAATGAATGTTCTATTGTCTTCATCCGGTCAAAAAGCTTTCAATGCCAAGCGGACACTGAGCAGGATGCTGGAGAGATAGACCAGAGTGTAATCACCATCATCAGTCCCTCCTGGTCTCCCAGAGCAGCAGAATGGGAAGCACTCCAACGAGGAGCCAACAGGATTCAGTCCTATCACGGGAGGAGACAGCATTCTGATCGTCTACAAAACTCTGCAGGTGAAACAGGTTCAACTGAATCTGAGGAGATTTCGATTATTGAAAGCACCGTGAAAACTGATGGCTTTCATTTTAATTTGGACGTTGTTGAAAACACATATATGCAAAGGCAGACTGTTTCATCTCTAAGAGTTCAGCTGTACTGAGGACTAAAGATGGCTTCGGCACGATCTAAGGAGAGAGTAAGCCGCTCAAAAGCAGAAAGCAAAGGTTCTGGCTGGAATGTACGGAAAGCTGTCAGCTAGAAGAGCCAAACACTCGGGCTAGTTGGAAGCCCCTGTCAACCAAAAACTAACTGTGAGCTAGAGAAAGAAGAGGCGATCGGAAGCACAGGATACACACTGAGGACGGCCTTAGGCTGGACTCTCACAGTGGCGGGAGTGTGAGCATGAGAGCTATGTGTGGATGCTCAAATGTATTCTTTCTCAGAGAGGCAAGAGCACACGGTGTGCATTCAGCCTTAATTAGAACACTTGTTCTTCGTTCCAATGGGTCCTTGTTCTGCGAATACGGAAGAGTTCTTCAGGAGCGGAAGGCATAGGCGTCAGGCTTATTAACTGAAATCTCCATCACAAAAGGGGCACTACTTGGAGAGTAAATATCGTGTGTCCCAAGGGCTACTTCTCCAACAGAAGTATCTCTCTGTTTTCAGACTAGAGATTTGACCAAACAGCTCCAGTTGTCCTTGTGTCAGTTTGAACGCATCAAGCCTTGTTGGCAAAGAGCAGCAAGCATAAAGTGGGGAGACAAAAAGAGGGAAAATATGTATTATGAATTTATATCACTACTTGTTAGACTTTCCCAATTTAGCAAACACATGAGAGACCTAGAGAAACCCAATTTTAGTTTTTGGTGTTTGCTTTTGCTTTGTTGTGATTTTGTTTTGTTTTGTTCTGTTTCGTTTTGCTTTTTACTCGAGCCAACACTTTCATTTGGTGGCAATTTTAAAGGCTGCTCTGTTGCCAATGTTAGCTTATGGGACTTGAGGGGCACCTGTATGAGCCATGAAGACAGAGTTAGCCATACACAACCAGTCATAGTCAGATATGCCGTAAGTAGAGTATAATGTGTGTCCTCAGCAATCTCCAAAGGAAATGGAATTCCATGGCAATGGAAAGGTAAGCAGTAGACTCAAGACACAAGCTTCTCACATCTGGCTAAAGGCATTGAAAAAACTGTTAAAGCGAGTCAACTAAAACTTGCTGCCAACTCCTCTACAAACCAAACGATTGAGCTGAAAGGGAGGAACTTAGGTCAGTCTCCTGAACTAACACCCTTCACTTCTCCCTGCTCTGGATGGTGAAAGCAGATAGATGTCTAGCCAGTTTACGGATCAAATTCCTGGCTCCTCCATAAATGAGAAAAATCCCTACCTGGTCCTGATCTCAGAAGAAAAGACTTTCCAGCTCTGGAGAGCTTCTGCTCAAGGACAGAATGGATGAGATGAAAGCCGAACGGACAGGGCCAGGCTGCTGTCAGCACTCCAGCTTGGGTCCCTTCTGGTTAGGGTCATGAACAAAACCCCATACCAAACAAAACAGGAAAGAAAGAAAGCCACAGTGTGGGTCATTACATACACCAGGTCTCTCTCCTCACCCTTCCCAGGAAAGCCACCCATCAGGTACCTTTCAAGTTGCTGACCTCCACCAGGGCCAGATGCTGAAACAGACAAGGTTTGTTACTCGCCTCTGCTGTGCCTGTGTAGTCTCTGTGAACAGTAAAATGACTGCAACAAGGAATAAATATTTTATGACGGTTTCAGGGACGTTTCTTCAAGAAAAATTAATGTTACATTTAGGTTTGGAAAAATCCTGTTTACGCATTTATTTTTAAAAATTAGCATTCCCTGTTGATGGGTACTGAAAACTCATAAAGCATTTTTGTAAGGCTCTTGGTAGGGACCACTCTCGGGAGTAATGATATTACCTGACTCTGTGCCAGGAAGGTAAATCAGAGAGGAAGTCATCCCAGCAGAATAAGAACTGGCGTCATTAACTCCTCGACCTGTAAACCAAGGTCGGAGGACCTGACTGCAAAGCAGGAGACCAGAGGCCGATGCCCCCTTCCTTCTCTGTGCTCATCTCGCCTGGGGTCTAAAGATAGTTCACCCTTTCTTTTGTCAGACGCTCAGATGCAAGCATTTCCAGTATTCATTGGAATGGCTGCCTAGCATGCTCCTCTCTAAATAGTGCTCTGAGTCAGAAAGCCTTGTGTACGTAGTTATTTTGAGCCAGACTCTCCCAGTGTGGAAACTCCTCAGGATTGCATCAGACTCTGTGGAAGAAGAACTTGCTTCTAGGCCTGCAGAGCAGCACCAAATACCTACTTTTATACAATGAATTAAATGAGCGATAAAAGCAGATTGCATACTCTCCTCTTGCAAAAATTGATTCCCAACCTGACAGCCGAAATGGTACTGCTACGCAAAGCGGACTCATGTTGTTAGGAACATCACCAACAATCCATTGAAGGCCTGTGAGGCCCCACTGTTGCTCTTCAGTTTCCTTCTGACCCCATTTCCTACTCTCCCTCCCTCCCCACCTTCTTCCTTCTTTTCTTTTGCCCACACTTGCCTTCTTCCTGTTTCTCAAACACCTACAAATACAGCCCCGCCCCAGGACCCTGGCAATGGTGAAACCCTCTTCTTGGAAGGATGTCCGTACATGTCCACATTGCTGGCTTCTTCACCTATTTCAAGTCTTAGTTCAAATAGCTTTTTAATGAAACTCACTCTGACTTGAATCACAACTCTCACTCAACCATCCTTGCTCAATTATTTTTATGTTCCCCCCAAACGTCTCATTTTCAACAGTGCTAACACGATTGTTTACTGTTTACAATCCCTTCATCTCTCTTCCTTGTTATTAGATTCTGAGTTCTCTTGGGGAAAATATCCTTTAATTTGGGCCTGCATTTTCACTGGTGTAACCTAACAATTTAAATCAATATTTAACACATAATGTTTTCTCAATATAATCAGTGAACACAAAACCGGTTCTCCTTTTTTGGGGCCTTGGGGAGACGGCTCAGTGGTTAAAGAGAATGAACTACTGGTATGGAGGAGCTAAGTCTGGGTCCCAACACCCCTGTCAGATGGCCCACAACCACCTGGAACTCCAACTCCATGGTATTCAACACCTTCAATATATACACAAACAGTTCAAATCCAAAGAGTCAGAAGTAGTCAGAAGCCCTGCTGTATCTATCCCACAGACACCTAGCTTCTCTGGGGAATATTGACATCTAGAGTAATTACTTAAATCAACATTAATAACTTTATTAATAATAACATCACCATACAGTAATTGTTCTGCTATCATTTATTAAGATTACAAACCTTCCAATTGATACCTTTTTATAGAGTAAGGGTGTAAGGTGCAAAGGCACATTACAATTTTAAAGTATATTTAAGGCTAGAATTTTCTTTACAAATATATTACTTAATTGGTTATATTACTTAGTTTCCTTTGTAAGCTATGTTAATATGGGAAGAATATTGTGACAATTTGTTTTTGGGGACCTCTTATCTATGTTTAATATATATTAATTATTAATAATTAATTAGTATATAATATTATATATATAAATAATTTTTGGGTTTTTTTTTTCAAGACAGAGTTTCTCTATTGTAACTGTGGCTGTCCTGGAACTCATTCTGTAGACCAGGCTGGCCTCAAACTCACAGAGATCTGCCTGCCTCTGCTTCCTGAGTGCTGGGATTAAATGCATCTACCACCACCTCCTGGCTTTCAACATCTATATAACATATATCTGTTAATTATATGCTGGAAGCTCAAGAGTCCGTGAGGGTGACTATTAAATAATACCAGAATCCTCAGAGTGAATGTCAGAGTCTGAGAGTAGTAAATAGTCACAAGTATCTACCAACGGAGCTCTAGGCGGTCTCAAAGACGAGCCCTGAATTTGGACAGAGAGCAAAAGGGCACTGGCAGCTTCAGTATTGGTTATTGTAGGGAAGAACGTGGGTTAATCCGTGTTCAAACTGAGATCGCTTTCTAGTCACAATTCCATTGGTATCTCCACTGTAGACCTGGGGACAGCTCAAGGGAAAAAGGGCGTGGGTCAGTCAAACAGTTGTGTTTTAGAAAGCCAACCACGAGGAAGCAGTACAGAGCAGATCCAGGCAGCACACCGTTTCCACTGGGAAGAACAACAGGGGTGAACTGCAGAGCTGTGCAGAGGCAGAGTTGGACGGCACCGGAGCACACTGCTCCTCAGAGAACAAGCAGAAGAGTCAAGCTGGGGCCAGGGGGGTTGAAAGAAACTGGAAGAAAAGTGCAAGTTCCACTAGCTCAGGTCTTTCTGCCAGACTCACAGATCCAATAAAGCAGCCTTCACTGATTGGAAAACTGTGAAAGACGGAGCCTAAGAAGTCCTCTTCTTAGTTACCTGGACTTCTCAAACAAGTTGCTCTGTCCAGCGTGTGAGAGATACAGCAAAAGGAAAGAACAACAATTTTAGCATGTATACTCATTTTCTTGTCTCTTTCAAACCAGAGGACACGAATCTGGCTGTTGAATCCGCCTTAAAATAACTGGGTCTAAATAAAACGCTTCCAACCACCTTGTTGATACACGCGCGCAACGCTGTCCTCCTTCGGATCCCAAGGAGCATATGTTTGCGCCGCCATCTCTACCAACAATCCGGTGCTCCTGAACCGCTGCACGCTTCTCCCGCCTGCCTCGACGAGCCCCACGTTCTGTGAATTTCAGATGAAATATCACATTTGTTGTCATTGTAAGAGATCATTTAATATTCCGTGGGCACACGCCATATGTCTGGAGGGAAGATGATAAGTACTGTTTTGTCACTTTTCCTTGGCAAAACGCAAAACGGAGTGAAAACAGAGACACTTTCCATACATGAAGCTTTAGGAAAATATTGGGGGAAATATTGGAAACCGAATTACAATGTGATACTTGTAAACTCTACCGGTGAGGGAGGAAGGGCACAGTTACCTTGCACTGCTTTACAATAGATAGCTTCTTTGCGCAGAGCCTTGGCAAGCACGGGGTTACTAGGTAAGTCATATAATACTAAATCTAAGTTCTGTTCACCGTGTGAATGAGAATCTGGTTTTTTCCCCTTATGATGAATTAAGCATTCAATTATTTTCTTAAATAAAACAAAATTACATGGAGTGAATTGTGACAACACGACTCATAAGTGTTCTGCTGTGAGACGAAGGAATTAAATGCTTGTTTAAAAAGTAGGGTTAATATTCAGGGGAGGAATAAAGAGCAAACTAAGTAATATATAATAACAGCATCACAGTGATAGGAAATCAATGGGAAACACAAAGTTAACACTTAGATTGTTTACATTATGACAGTAAATGCATACAGCCGTAATGCATATAGGCTTTAAATTTTAATATTTGACTTACTTATTAGAAGTGAAGCCCTACTATGTGGTTAGAATCAAATCAATGTATAATTGAAACCTTTTGGAAATGGGGGGGCAGAGTGTTTTATAAATGCTCTGCGATGTCTAAGCAATGCTCCAACTACATAGATCTTCAATGGTAGGACAGTACATACAAGTGCTGTCACTCAAAGGAAAGCACGGTCCTGACCTCAGAGGCTTAAGATCAACCTGTGTCTGCAGTTAATCATATGATCTACAGTGGGCTGCAAATTATATCTTTCAACGAATTATAACATAAACCAACAAAATAAAGAAAGGATTAGACTCTGAATGAACTCTCTCTCTCTCCTCTTGGAAGACTGTTACAAGTACCAATGATGCCCAACCCCCAAATATTTTAAGGTCCTGTGATAGGTACAGTCATGTTTTCCACACTGCTTGACTTCATGGATATATACATATACACACACACACAAATATATATATGTATATACATGTATACATACATATACATGTGTGTATATATACATATGTATATATGTATATATAATATATGCACATGTATGTGTGTATATATATACATGTATATATATGTATATACTTGTGTGTGTGTGTATGTATGTGTATATAGATAGATAGATAGATAGATAGATAGATAGATAGATAGCCTGGGAATGACCATAACATGTAATATCCAACAATTTTCTCAAATATATATATATATATGTATACATATATATGTTTATATGGATATACATATACATATATGTATATTTATATTAATTTGTCATTATGTTCTTTGATAGTTTCATAACATGTGTGTGAAAATAATATCAACTGTAAATTTTGAGCAGAACATGTTGAAGTATATGATGTAATACATTTTATTGAATTTTTCATAATACATCAAAAGTAATGTCTAATTTTTTTATTTAAACAATTTTTTCATATACTATATTTTGATCATAGCCTTTCCCTCTCCAACTCCTCCCAGATCCTCCACACCTCCCCACCTAAATTCATGTTCTCTCTCACTCAAAATAACTAAACAAAACACAGGAAAAAAAATGAAAATCAAAGCAAGCAACCAAAGTAAAAACAACAACCGAAAAAGTGCACGAGAACATGTGAAGTCCATTTTGTGTTGTTCAACTACACGTGGGCGTGGAGCCCACCCTAGAGTGTGGCTTATAACAGTGTCACTCCATTGGAAAACTGATTTTTTTCTTTCATATCAAGTATCAATTGCAAATATCTTTTGGTTAGGAGTGGGACTTCGTATCTGCTTCCTCTTCTCCGTGTTTCTGTTTGTTTTGACCTACTCCAAATTGGTTTTGTATTATCTTATTTTATGTTACTTTAGTATCGTCTCTTCAATGCCTGTTTCTTTTCTAAGGAGAGGCAGATAGGGTGTGAACACAGACGGGAGAGGAAGGGTGTGTGTGTGTGTGTGTGTGTGTGTAGGGGGTGGGGAGCAGGGTCTGGAAGTAGTTGGGAGAGAGGAACTGTAATCAGAATATATTGCACAAGAAAACAATATTTACAATTAAAAGAAATCATTAGCTAACCACTGAAAAAGAACTGTCCCACCCCACACGTAATACTTACATTTAGGAACGCTCCCTATGAATTCATTTATGTCATGCTCAGTTTGCTGCATTCTAACCATTACACTGTATGTCAGTACATTTTAACTTTGTACTCCTCATCACTTACTTAGGACAGTTTCTTCTGCTGTGTAAAGTTATCTTTCTTATTTCTCATGGATATTTTTAATATGCCTGTGAGCCCTTTCCAAGTTTTGCAATGTGATTCCCTACCACCTCTCAAGATTTTGGAGTAATTCTTTCAAAGACATTCTCCGGCATAACCTCAATAAAGCCATCAAAGTGAGCAAGTTATGTTGATACATTAGCATCATAAAATCCACTCACTTCCCTCAAGTTTCACCACTTGTTCCTACAATGTCATTAGTGAAAGAAAGATACCCCCAAATCAGTATTACCTTGAGTGTGTCTCTCTCGTCTCCTACATCCTCAGACACTCCTCATCTTTTACCTGTCTTGCATGACCTTGGCACCGAACAATGAAAACTAGTTTCAGTAACATTCCTGACTTGAGTTTAACTCATATTTCTTTACGATTAGAGTCTTGGATTTTATATATCTATTTGAAAAGTGTATGACAGTATGTTATTTTTTTTTCCTTTTGCTTATTACCTCATACTTGACTTTAAGCTGCTCCCTTACTTGTAATGTTAATTTTTGTCATTTGATTAAGATGTGTTTAGCCAAGTTTCACCATTGTAAAATACCCCCTTTTCTCCTTATAATTAGTAATTGTTTAGGAGGAGATGCAGGGAGACTAGGTGAATATTCCATTCCTTATCAAACTTTTACCCACTAATGTTCAGCAAAGGTTTAGCAAATAGTAATTTTCCTAATCATTCTTCCTATACTGCTAGCCAAGAAACATGTTCTCTTTTCACCACTGTGGTTTATATATCCGGAGTGCTTGTCGTTTTGAGATTCAGGTTACCCCTGGTTTGGTATGTGTGCTTTGCTTTGATCTGCAGTGTCCACCAAGTTCTTTGAGCATGTCCCAGTTTCTGGAATCAGAATTCAATGGCTATCATTGTCTTCTACTTTCTAAGGAGATCTGGCTCCCTCTAGAAAAGGATTATGCTGAAGAAACTAAAGACCTAAGGCTAAAAATGACTCAGCAGTGAAGAGCACTTGCTGCTCTGTCAGAGGACCTAGTTTCAGTTTCCAGCTCTCATATCTCAGCTCACAGCTGTCTGTCCCTCCAATTTTAGGGCATCTGATGCCCTCTTCTGGCCTCTGTGAGCACCACGCACATGTGTGGTACACAGACATACCTGCAAGCAAAACAACGGGGACTCATGTGGTATACATGCATGCAGGCAAACATTCATTGATGTACCATAAAATAAGTAAGTCTAAACAACAAAAAAGAAACTAAAGATCTGGGAACAGCATGTGTTATTGAGGTATCATTGATGATGGGTCCTCAGTATGTACGTCTGACCCCATCACAGAATGAATTGGCTTCTTTTCTTATATCTGTGATCAAGTACCTGACAAAAGCAATTTAAGGGAGGTGGAGTCAAGGGGTAGAGGCACAGCAGAGCATGGTGGGGAAGTCAGAAAGATGAGCAAGGAATGCTCGCATCCCTCAGAAGTCCTTTTGATGCAGAGACCTTGCCCCATGCAGTGGTGCCACTCACCTTCAGGGCAGGTCCTCTGTCCTCAGTTAAATCTAAGTCACCCTCAACCATGTAAACGGGGGTTTACTTCTTAGGGATTCTAAATCCAGGCAAGCTGTCAATGAATTTTAGCCACCAATTATGATTTGTCTCAGCTTTCCCTTCTGCATACATTAGACCGTCTTCATCAGTAACTAGAAACTTTCTTTCTGGCATTATCGTTATATTAAATGATACAGCTAACAGATTCTCTTTATTATGCTTGTCACCCAGCCTTCCCTGTGTCTAACCTCTTCACAGCCGACCTAATATTTCACCCTGTGCCACTGCCATCCTTTACCCACAAGGATGCCCTTCGTCCTGGCCTGCAGATGCTAAACAGGGTCCCACAGGCTGCTTCCACCATGCCCTCCATCTGAGCTCATAGATGCTCATCTTGGTCAACCCTGGTTAATAGTTCTGCTGTCAAATTTCTCAGGGAGGAAAGGCAGAAAAACAGGAAGTTAGGAAGAAAAATTCTCCTTGACCGCTTAGCTTACTGGACTATATCTTGAGGCTGTGTTCCCATTGTAATAACAGCATTATGTATGAATCTCTCGTCTTCTCCTTTGTAGCCCATTCAAAAGGCACACGCAATATAAAATGGTGCAAACAAAATTTTAGGTGGAAGAATTCAAGAACACTTCTGAGCAGTAAGAAAGTAGAGTGTTGATCAAGTCTGCATGTTGAGACCTCTCAGAACATAAAAGTGTGTTTCAGGGATACATACTCCTCCACAAAATCCAAGGCGGATAAAAAGAAAGGCCCTGGTGTTAGTGGCACTTTGATTCCTCATCCGTACCTACTCGCGTGCCTGTATGTGCTACACGTGTGAGCTTGAGCATTTACCTAACTTTTCTACAAGCTGATTTCACCATCCACGAGAGGCTAAGTCTCGATTCCTTGTTGATATCACAGCGTGTCATCTTGATTTTCATGAAGCATACACTATTTTGAATTTCGAGTATATTCTCCATCTAAGATCAGGAATAATATATCATTGCAACCCCCTGACAGGGAGCTCCCTGTGGGACCCTCTTTGAATTTACTGTTAAAGAAAGAAATAATTTCTTCAGCTCCATAGCATGCTACCACAGCTGGAAAGAACCTACCCTGGGGATCAAAAGGGAAAGCTCACAGGCTTTGAGTGGGCGTGAAGCTGGCAGCTGATGAGTTCTGGTAAGAGAGAAAACCCAGGTTCAGGTGGCTGCTGTGCCTCATAAGTGGGCGAGGCCTGGATCTAGGCAGCCAGAGCTGTCTACCAGACACAAACTGTGAACGGTACGAATCAGCAGCCTGCCCCTGTCGTCCTAGCCCTCGAGTTATTTAATATTTTCAAAAATGTACAAGGCTGTATACTGTACCATTATTTATGATGGCAAATATTTTTCATTGTAATCTGAAAAATACACATTTTAGTAACAACTCTCATTGAAGAAAAATGAAAGGAAATGAATTTTATTAGTAAAACAACGGGCTGAACAAAGATTATTAGTGACATTAAAAGATTACTGAACTTTGAGAAAGACAAGACCCAGCTCTGCTGCCGGACAGAATTCTTTGTAACTGAAGTTATGCTGGAAGAAAATCAAATATTTTGAATCTAAAGATAAAGGTGGATTTTCCCCAGTTATTTAAACCAGAGAGTTAGACTGGTCTGACTGCTGGTGAGTACTGGAGCTAGACTTTAAACTCCCTGAGAGGAAATGAGCTGTCTACTGAAGAGCTGTTCGGACAGTCAGCGGAATACGGTACACCCGTCCGTGGCTTAGATTGTAATTCTCCCAGCTCACTTTCACTAGCACTGTGAAGATAGAAGAAAGACATATAATACAAAAATGATTTAATAACTACATGCATATGAGAAATGCATTATTTGTGCTAAGAATTACTTTTACCCAAACATTCTGAGACCTAACACGAACACTTGAGGCTCCCGATGTACGACAGCTAACTACAGAACAAATATATTGCAGATAAACTCCGCCTCGGAGTCAGCCAGCTCCCTGACTAGCTGTGTGGTATGTGAGACCCCGCAGGCATGAAAGAAATGATTGTCTTATCAGCAGCCACACAATGATATTCATAGCTATTCAACAGTATATACAGCACATCCTCAGAGAAACATAATCGGGCTGTGTTAAATTCAGAGCACAAACTTACAGGGAATAAGAAATTTCAGCAGGAAATAAATGATAACCACATTGGGGCATCTTTGACCATAACTTTGGAAGATGGAGGGTTAAAGTGCCTTCGGATGTCACTCGGACCCATATATTGTGACTGTCTGATTCACGGTTTTGAAAACCACAACTTGCAAACTTCCCAGCACCTGGGGACATTCTCTGCCATTAATTTGGGTGTAGCAGTCCCTTTGCAATAAGTAGGGAATGCAGGGGAAGAATTAATGGCAGGACACAGCCTTTACTCAGTAGACAATAGCAGCTTGCATGAGTAGGAGACAATTAATCGCAGTATTGGTCTCTGCTCCTAAATTCCCAGACCTAAGCACAGAAATTCATGCTCACTAGAGAGTCATCGAAAACAATAAAAGCAAGGTTCCAAAAACTCATTTCTAACCAAAGTATGCCCTCTTTGCCATAGACCAAAATTCTTCTCCAAATGAGCTTATGAATATCCAGATTCCTCAAAGAAAGCAGAGCAACACTTTTCTTTTCCCATTCAAAATCAAACACTTAATGTGATTCTGAACATCTTTGATTTTCTCTTCAAGAAACTCTCACACTGCAGAGTACCTGTAGGTTTAGTAATTGGAAAGAAACTGAGCTGCACTGCAAACAAAATATCACCATCCCCAAAGACAGATTTCAGAGACCCACACAAAGATTTTCTATTTGTTTATGCAATAAGAACTTCTACCACACACAGCTGCTTTTATAAAGGGGAAGTCAGCTAATCCAGTCTCCGATAATTACTTCTTACGTTGTACTGTGTTACTGACTTACCCTGGAAGCTACATCTATGCTATGACCACGTAAGAGATACTGGCTTTCGAGACCTGAGTCAGGAAATACAGGACAAATTAAGATGGAATCTCTTTGTGTCTCTACCTCACTCCTATTCAAACAGGAAATAGGATGCCTGATTACCAGCTTCAGTATCAGTTTATCAAGACAATGATGGGCCCTGTACAAATGTCTCCCTAATATTATTTTCCCCACAGAAGTAGAAGCTGACCTATACATCACTGCGCAATTTTACAAGAGCACATTGTATTTGTCTGCTAACTCTTTGAGCCTTGCTAGTCGGTTGCTTAATTTACTGTAATCGAGCCTTTACCAAGAGAACTCTGATGGAATGTTTAAAACTCGGTTTTCCCATGATCTCTCAGAATTTGATTTCATTTATATTCAACTTACCTAATGTCTCTTATCAGTAAAGCAGATGGACTGTTAAGAATAAACTTCTCAGGAAACTCAGGACAGGACATCTGTAAGTGACTTCACTTTTCCTGTCTTTCAGGTGGAATACACCCTTCCATGAGGGTGCATTCACTATCAGAGTGAACTGAAACAGTAGAGCTTTTCGAAATGTCACTAAAAGTGAAATTATTTTACCTTTATCAATAGGCTCTGTCTCAGTTTTCAGATGAACTGTGTGCTCATTTAACGGCATGAAAGGCTATGTTCTGGTGTCATATTTTGGAGGCAGGGGAGGCACGTTAAAAAGAGATGGCATAGATAAAAATTTGGTTTTCAAAGTGGTGGGAAAATACTCAGTGTGCAAACAAGTTAGATTAGAATTGAAATCCAGATTCTCTTCCTTTTTTGGCTCCTATCTTAAGCTTTGGTTTCTTTAGTATTCTTTTCTTTTTTTTTATTGTCTTGCTTTAATATGCTTCATTTTGTAAATGAGACAAAGTCTTATTCTGTTTAACAATTGAGCTTCACTATGAAGGATCTCTACTGAAGTTGGAGAAACAAAGTTGATTAACATGGATCCCTGGAGGAGTTAAGATCCGGGTCAAGGAATCATCTGCCCGAAGTTTTATAACTTTGGATCAATAAACTCCTCATCGACTGAGTGCCTGCTCAGTGCATGGCTTTCTCTGCCTGTGTTAAGGGTTTCTCACCTGCTTCAAGTCACAGGAAGTTTTCAAATGTTCTTCTCAACATTTTGAAAATGCCAGTGTTTCATAGCTCTGAATGAGCTGTCTCCCACAAATCCCTTCCCTCACCAAACAATCCCATGGAAGAGGAGGCAGGAGTGTGGTGGCCAAAGGAGCTGACGCCAAAGGAGAAAGAAGCCCTCCAAATCAACTGAGCAAAGCTCATAGGAACTCATAGAGATTGAAGCAGCAAACACAGGGCCTGAACGAGTCTGCACCAAGTCCTCTGCGTATATACTATAGCTTTCAGCTTAGTACTGCTATGGGACTCCTGAGTGTGTGAATGAGTGGGTCTCTGAGTCTTGTGCCTTCTTTTGAGGCTCTTTTATTTTTCTGCTGGGTTACCATGTCCAACCTCGATATGATGGTTTTTGTTTTGTTTTATTATATTTTATTTTGTTACATCTTGTGTTATCTCCTAGAAGTCTGTTCTTGTCTACTAACAATAATGGGAAAATCTTTGCTCCCATAATCCCAGTCAATTCATACATTTTCACCTTGCCAACTCTTAAAAGCAAGAGACTCACTGCTTATTCTTTATAACACTGTATAGGAAATTAATGACTTCACAAGGAGAAGGAGCAGCAGTTATAAGCAAATTGGAAGGAAGGGAAGAATGACCTTTGAGAGTTTAAGATTGTGTCAGGTCAGCTCTAGGACCATTGGCTAAGTATGAAATGTTGGTCTCCCCTCATATAGCATAAGGCAGGTTAGCAGGGCAGTTCTTCCAATCTTAAGAAGAATGTAAGTCACTCTGAAATGAAATCTGAGATTCTGCCTTTCTAGCAACTCTAAAGGAAAAGTAATTTGCCTATGAGAGCACTAAATTTTGAGTAACAGATAACTGAGTTGTATAGTAATTTCCTCCAAATTGAACCATTCCATTAAATCATTAAGACTCAAGAACAAAACAACTCACAAGTCTCACGAGATCCCTGAAATTTACAAGATTCACAAGACTCTTGCTTTCCCAAAGTTATAATAGCTGTGAATGATGAAGAGAGAAGACTTTGCAACCCATCAATCAGGCTGCCTGAAAGTCAGAGTGCTCCAGGGTTGTAATTTTGGTGAGGCATCACTCAGTCTGGGATGAGCAATTTTACTGTTGTGGATGCTTTGAGTCATCCTTGATCTTGTAAATAATCACTCATCCATACCTTTGTAAGTAACTCTTATAAACTCATTGATTTAGCAAGTTAAACTTTGGCGGAATCATTATTTTGGGCTGTCGTTAGTTCCTTATCTGAGGTGAACAGACATTTCTCCATGTCTCCTCAGGAAAAGTCATGCTATGTTCTTTCGGCTCAAAGATATACCCACTTAAATTTTATGATAAAAAGAGTAAGCTAATTCCTCTCATATAAGAAAGCTCTCCATCATCTTCAACAGGCACAGACTCCGGCAGCGCTTCAAGAAATATATATCAGGATTGCTATTCTCTGAATGTAGCCCATTGATCTATTTTTGATCTCACTGGTGCTCTTGGTTGACTATGTTTTATTTAAATTTTTTAACTCTACAATGAAAATCATAATATGCTTGGTAATGAAAACGATATTGAAGAGGACAAAAAGGCAAATATGTGGATTGTATTGGAACAATCAAGACCGTTAAAATGCTTGTACTAGCCAAAGCAATCTATAGGTTTAGTTCAATTCCTACCAAAATGCCAATTTCTTTGTAGTATAAAAAGAATCCTCAATAAATTTTTATGAAACCACAAAATATGCTGAATACCCAAAGCAATCATAAATGGGAAAAAAGAACCATAGGGATTGCAACAGTTGAAAATACAATATGAAGCCTCGTAATAAAACCTACAAGGTACCCTTTATAAAACCACACATATGTAGTAAAACAGAATAGTAGACCTGAAATTAATCTAGATAGTTCTTGTCAACTGAGTTTTAGCAAAAGATTCAAGAACTTAAGTTAGAGAAAGGAGAGTTTCTTCAATAATGTCAGGAAAGTAAAATATCCTTATGCAGGGGGGTGGGGGGGAAGGTGAGTGAACCTAGATCCCTATCTGTCACAATATACAGAAATCAAAATGTGAATGTACTTAAGTGTAAGACTAGATCAAGGTAGGGGAGATACTTTATAACATTAGTCTTAGCAAAGAATTTTCGGATACGACTCCCAAACAGAGAGAGCAAATCTAAAGTTGGCAAATTGGATGATGCAACACTATGAAGCTTTTGCATAGCAATGACAGAAATTGACAGGAGTAAAGAAACAACTTGTACAGTGGGGGAGAATAAGCCTTGTGTCCAGAGATTAATTCCCACGTGATATCATGAACTCAAGAGCAGAAAGCAAGCAACCCAGTTAAAACGTGGTCATGAAACCTGACAGAGAATTCTCTGTGTGCACAATTTTGATAGGTGAAACTAAACCGTTGTTTGAAGCCCTCCTGAAGCATGTAGAGACTTCCTCTTCGTGGACTAAACCAGAGTCATGTGGTTGCTACTTCGTTTTCTAGGCATTGAAAATCCTTTTGCTCGACATTTTTTTAAAGAATTGTTTGCAAGATAACCAGGAGTCCTCAGTATTCTCACATTTCAATAGCCTCTCTGAGGCTTTAAATTTCATAATTCCACTTGTGTATTCTGAATGTTACAGCAACCTCTAATCCTGTACTTCTCTCCAAGCATTTTATTCAAAATTCCTTTGTGTTCTCTGAAATTTCTTCCTTCTAACCTGGACAAAACTCTTTATAGAGATGCTTTTCAGATCTTGAGGACAGGTACCTAGCTGTTCCTGGCATAGTTTTGTAGACCTTACAATGACATCGTTTTACCCTACTGTTCTTCCCACTAATTAAGCCTTCTAGTAAAAACGATGCCCAGGTTGGCAGTTTCACGACTTAGGTCTTCCATTTGCGAGTGGTGAAATAGAGAAGAGGCAAATGAAGAGAGGATCTGATGATCTGCCTCAGTGCAGAGGTAACCAGGGTAGGACCCAGTGTGGTGCTTGATAAACAACTGTTCCATTAACAAGGAGGAAAGGAGAAGTATGTACACGTTGTATGTTCTCCCTTAATTTTATCATTTTACGCAAGTAAAATATTACAGAAGTGAACCTGAAGAAATTAGAGTAATATATTCTAATGTAGCACAAATAAATTCATTATACATTAAGTTGCAGACAAAAGAAAAGAAAAAGAAACGAATTCAAGACAACATCAGCAAAGCCAGTGAACCAGACTCTAGGCACTGACTCTACCAGGAAATCATCTTGTAAACACATTGTGCTCTGTTCTCCCTTCTCACCCCAACCAACAAAACCCACGCTACTCTGACTTCATGAGACAGTTTCCAAAGTTTTATACTTTAGTTTTGAGACACTGCAGAAAACTTTGATTAAGGCTCTTGGAAGTGATGATGATGAATAATGTCAAACCAGACTAAAAGTAACAAAAGGCAAAGTAATTATGACTGAGATGCTGAATTTAAAAGTTTGGTTGTGGACTAGTTCCTGGAAATCTTAGAATCAATAAGAAGATATGAATGGCTGAATTATCAAGTAGACAGAGAAACTAGAATCAATTAAATGAAGAAACAGAATCTGGCTTTCCATTCAGTAGGATCACATTAAAACTGGAATTGGAGATTAAATCAGGTTCCAAAGTCACCAGTGAACAAAAACGCAGACAGGTGAAGATTTTAAACTCAGGAAGTAACAATTCAAAAGCTTCATGAAGTTATTGAAACTGGTCAGATTTAATAGGTCCCTCCTTCCCCAAGGATGTATAAGCAGTAAGTACTGCTGATCGACACTCTCAGACCAGACCAGTGACCTGGAAGAGGCAGATCAGCCAAGCTGCCTGCAAACTATCTGGAAGTAGAGAGACCAGCTGAGCCACCTGGAAGGGCTCAGAAAAACTGAGCCACTTGGAAAGGATGTTCTCCAACCTGTTGGACAGTACACTCAAGTTTTCCAACTTCCCTGGGCGGTCACTTATGCTGGAGTAGGCTATGATGCTTCAGCTGTCTTAGAGTCATTTCTCTCTCGTAACTCCTCATTCATATTCTTATAAGTAAATCTAGTGAAACTCATTGATTAACCAAGTTGAACTCTACACATTGGTTCCTTATCTAGGGTTAGCAGACACTGCTTCATGTCTCTCCGGGAATGATGGCGCACACCACCATGCAGGTTCAGAGATAGAACTCAGGTCATTGGGCTTAGCCGCAAGGTCCTTTACATACTGAGCCATTTTGCCAGTAAGTAAGCTGACTTACTAATGTTTACTTACTATAAAAGTGCCCAAGCTGTCTCTCTTGAGACAAAAGAGGAAATGGGTCTAGAGATGGAAGTGAAGGCTCTTTTGAGAACTACTCCCAACATGAAGGTCATATGCAATACGACTTTGATCGCAATGAAAAATAGGTTGATACACAGCGAGTTGCACAGAAGTGGAGATAGTTTCCAGAACTGTGTTTCACAACCACCGCACACGGAATATTCAATTCCATAACCATTAGGTGCCTGATCTTTACCAGATATTGATCAACACAATCAGTACTTTTAAAGGTTATCATGTTTTAAGAAGCATTGAAATTGTTCTGTCCCTTAAATAACAAGATGCTAGAGAACAAATTATGAAAGGAACCGACATACATATTCAAAAGAAGTATACACAGAAAACATGATTTATGCCTCCGGAAGGCAAGAAGGCATGGCTATTTAACTCTCATACCAAAATTTTATATTAAAATAGTAAGAAAATTGCAGTATACAGACTTTACTACTATGGATATTCAAAAGCAATTTTCAATTTTTTATAACTTCATTTTAATTCATATATTCCCTCAAATTACCCAGGAGAGCTTCCTGTACTGCACATTAGGCACATTCAAAGTTTAAATGCAAAGTTCACACATTCTGAGACCAGTTTAAGAGAGAGAAAGGATAGGACTCTTCAAATTGCTTTTATTAGTAGAAAAGCATGCATAAAAAAAAAAAAAAACCAACTTCCCTTAACTACTTCTGTTTTTCATGTTCCTGCCCACAGTGCCCCACAAAAATTGAGTTTGGGCCAATTACAACTGCCTCAATATGATTTCCAGCTAAAATATGATGGTGTTTTAAAACAAGCTGAGGGCAACTGTGGCCACTCTATTCTGTAAGCCTAAGGACTCCATCACTCCTTAGTATTTCTGACTATCTCTAGAGGACAATCCATCATCAAGAGGGATGGCTTATTCTATTTTGCCACCCTATTTTGCTTCCTCTTCTTGCTCTGGCTCCCCACTCACCAGCTCTCCCTGTGTCTCAGCAGGCTGTTCTTATACAGCATCACACACAGTAGAAAAGTAAGACAGAGACAATCTTCCAATCAGCCATCAGTCCAGAATCTCAATACATACATTCTCGCATGCATAGGCATGCAAGACTCTAACGTACGAATAAAATTGTATCTTTTCTGATACTTAAACAAAGAACCTGAGTGATATAATCTTTGCTAACCAGTATCCTCTTACCTTTAATGAGGAATAAGCAGTACTCAGGTGAACAGTCCTGCACAGAGCAAGGGGAGATGTAGCCAGTTCAACAACTGTCAGGCACACCAGATATTAGAGATAGCAGCCCCTCAGTGACTCTACAAACTGACAAAACCTTCTCTCAACTAGATAGACTGTCTAATGTTGACACCTAGCATCCTGCTACTGCATATTTAAAAAATGGTACAAAATAAGAAGAAAATAATGCAAAAAAACAGAGGTTTAAAGTTATTGATGTGAATGCAGTGGTGCATTCATTTAATCTCAACACTCAGGAGGAAGAGGTAAACAAATCTCTGTGAGTTTGAGGTCAGCATAGTCTACATAGTGAGTTCTAGACCAGGTAGAGTTACATACTGAAACTTTGTCTCAAAGGAAAGATGAATGAAAGAAGGAAAGAAAGGAAGGAAGGAAGGAAGGAAGGAAGGAAGGAAGGAAGGAAGGAAGGAAGGAAGGATGGATTTAGGAATACCAGGAAGGATTTAGGAATACTAGATAGTAGAGTGTGGATATCCCTTATATCTTTAATAACAAGCATATGTGCTCATGCTATGGTAATATGAGAAGATAAAGACAAATTCTCAAAAATATGAGTAACATAGTAACGTTTGTATAAGACACTATGTCTCTCACATGGCAACCTCCTTACCTTTTGAGATTTAGATTACTATTAGGAACGGTAAATATTAAAAGGAGCTCTATGGGTGTGTGAGACAAAGAAAAGCAACCTTTTATGCTTTTCCCAGGAGCTGCACAATACCTTCTGATTATCTGCAATTCCACACAACTATAGACACAGGAGATCTGGGCAACTGGAGATCACTCACGTAGCCCTGCTCTCCTTTAGGTGAGGGTGGGAAACAGCACTCCCTAGGCCTTATGGGGAAGGCTGCCATGTTTGTGGAGAATGAGCTCAGTGCTGACCTATCTCAGGCCTTTCCAGATCCACCTCGGCAGGTGTATTATTTCTATTATTTGCTTGCTTCTTTGTTTTTCCATTAGGGTCTCATTATGTATCCCGGTCTGTTTCCAAACTCTGGATCCTCCTGCCTCATCCTCCTGAGTACTGGCATAAATGGTGCCTGTCACTATGCCCAGACCCTGCAGAACCTTTTCTTTGGTGAATTACAAACAATAGCACAGAGCTGGGATAGGACAAAGTTAAGGCAATTGGAGCACAGAAGCTCTTTCACCATAAAAAATAAATAAATAAAGGGTTAGGCAAAGGCTTCATTTTCATAAGGAAATAAAAACAAGAAAAGTATCGTTTCTGGGGAGAGGATCTGTGCCACGCAGCACAAACCCACACTGCGGAGCAACACGTTTTTAAAATATGTGACTGAAGTCATATGTGGATGGTTTCAAGAGAGGTGATTGTTTTCTCTGTTTACAGATAAGGCTTAAGAGGCCACGGCTAGCTTGTGCTGGGAGTGAACAAGAGAGGCACTTGACATTATTGGTATCAAGTAAGAGTACTTACTTATAAACACTGGGTTCTAAGAGAATGGATCCTCCCTGTATCTTTCCATCACCTCCATTTCAAAAGTACACCATAGAGCTACAAACTCGGAAATAGCTTCAGTGTCTGTGCTAGGGTGACATGGAGACAGAGACCAATTTCAGACAGGAAACAAGAGAAGCGGTGTTTCAACGTTTTTACTGAAGATTTATACTAAGTGAATGACATGGAGACATTACCTGTGTGTGGAACGTGGTTCCACACACTGCGGTTTCCAAGACACAAATGAGGCAATCTGCCTTATCTGTGTTAGTATTTTTGTATCATGGAAAAAAATGGTTTCCAAGCTTGCCACAATATTTTATTTTGAATTTAGTAACTTATAATACACAGTGGTTAGTTAACGGGAAAGGGGGAGTTACCAATATGGCAGTCAAGTAATGGCCTAGACCAGGGGTTCAGACATGTAGATACCTTCATGGGTAAGAGGGGTCACAGAACAGAGTAGCATAGGCTGGATGTGAGGCTAGGGAGTAGGGGGATTGGGGCAAACTAGAGAGTAGAGAAATGTAAGAACTACTGAGCCTATACCAAGAGAAAGTTCCATACAGAAAAAAGTCTGTGTCTATCAGACTGCCCAACTTTGGAAGTTTTACAAAAACTGAAACTGTATACTTCCTTAAAGAAGGTTTTTTTATTTCACATAATATGTGGACCAACTGAAATATGTCTGACCCAAAGAAGAGGGTGTGACCTTGTCTTAAGACTGTGTCTGAGAAAGAGAGTGTATATAGATATTTTGGAATGGAGGTGGCGTGTTGAGTTTAGAGCCATGGAAAGGTATCATAGAGAGCGAAAGTGGGTTTGTCATAGATGTCAGTGAGGTATTACAGTTTGAATACTAAAGAGCAAACACGTACACATTTGATTCTGCTGGCACTATCTGGAAACGGGTGGGGTTTATTGATGAGTTGCAGCAGCATCCTTTGGTAACTTTAGATTTTGAAGTGAGATCAAGTGAGAGAAACAACTGTCTGCCGGGAAGTGAAAAGATCCATTTTGGTCTATGGGTCTTCTGAGAACTAGCTGTGCAAACACCGTGTCTATCCGTCATAAAAGGGTTGTGTAATTAACATATGCAAAACACTACTACCATCCTGCTGGAAGCTAACTTCTCTCCCTGGAAATCTAGCCTCTATTTATTTACAACAAAATAAAGTGGACCCTTCTGGAAAGAAACACGGCTCCGTGGCGGCCCGAACACTGTCGCAGAGACGCTTTAAATCTTTTATATCTCCCATACCTCCAGGGGCTGGTGCTGGATGGTATTGAGCCAGGGCCCATAAATAATTTATGCTAAGTAGCAATTTAGTTGTTTGGCTTGAGGTAAAGAAATCCAAGAAATTCATAAATAAAGTTCCCATTTTTGCTTGTGTTCCAAAGTTAATTTATGTTATTCTGCAATTAACTAACATAAAGGTGAAAAAATATGACAGGCCTAAGGTACAAATTCACACTCATAAATCTCCTCTACCTTAACTAGTGGTAGTTTAGTGATAGTCACCTATTTCCCTCTGTCTCCTACTACCAAACAGAAATCTTCCTTCATGTTCCCTGCTAACTCGTGGATCTGTAAATGTATTAGAGTTGTTCTGAATAGACTCCTGGGTGTGAAGAAGAAGAAAAGAGGGAGGTTTGATCTGGAACAGCTATCAACAGAACAGAGTATCTGCCACATCTGAAGCATTTTGTTTCTTTATAAAGGATGCCTGAATCAAATTCGACAAATACACATCGCTGTTCAATCAAAGGGGAGAACTTGAGAACCTGAGAACTGGCAGCGGAAAGCCAGGCTTTGCTGTTCCATGCTAGGGAGGGTGTAGTTGGAGCAGAGGGCTCTGAAGCCCAGACGTTCCAGAGCAGCTTGGAGCAATTGTGCAGACCCGGGTCCTGTAACCATCTTGCAAGCACAGAAGCTGAAGGAGTCCCAGATTCCCACAGTAAAACATCAGCTGGCACGCTGGGCAGATGGTTCTGCTTTCAGCCAACAATGTAGAATATTTTCTTTTCAAGTTCTCACTGGTAACCTCAGCCTGCAATTTTCTGCTACTTAGTTGTTCTGCAGAGTCTCTCTGAGACAGCTGATACCAGATACGGTGTTTCTCTGTGTCACGTAAACTCTTCAACCCTGAAGACCTTCCAAGCTTTAGTCATGTAACAAGACTGGACAAGGTCAAAATGGAGAGATAGCTCAGTAGTTAAGAGAGCATACTCTTCTTAGGAAATTCTGTCCATAGCACTAATACCAGGCAGCTCGCAACCACTTCCGACCTCCAGGGAGATCTGATGCCGACAAGTATCTACACACATGTGCAATTACTCCCCCAACAACACATACACATAGTTAAAAATAAAGGAAATGTTTTATGAAAGACTGGAGAAACCTACATAGTTGAATTTTATTATTCTGGTGTTCATATATATGCACTAAATGCCTAAGAGATACGAGGAGGAAATACAGTACATAGCATGGATCCTACCATGAATAACAATCCCTACTTTTAATTAGTTTATAGACTAAAGAGTGGGACATAAAAGAAAAAGCCATCAATGTCATTAGTGCTGTGATACAGTATCCAGCAGCAGGGTGGGGACAGCAAGGAGAAACACACAGACTTGCCTGTAGTAGTATGCTGCTGTGTTGCTCAACAAGGAAGAAACATAATCATAGGTGGAAGTCCTGCCAGACCTCTGCAGAGGGAACCACCATCACAGCAAGTGCTATACTGGACAGTGGAACCCCAAGCATCTGAGCTCAGGTGTTTTTATTGATTGAGAACTCCTCAGGTATTCTACTGATAGCATGTGCAGATCATGACTAATCAACGTCCCCCACATAAACCCAGCACCTGTAGACAATACAAAATGGGAAGACCTAGGTAGATCCTCACCTAACCGTGCACAAAGCAATATTTTGTACATAACTAAAAATAAACTTCCACAACATTTCCCCTTTTTTGTATTAAAAAAAAATGCTTTACCTTACAACACAATTTAACACTATAGCAGCAAAACCATTTACAAGAGGAACAATTATGAGGCTTCTAACGCACATGACCAAATGATACCAAACATCTGTCAAGCTTTCTACAATGTCTTTGGACAGCAGTAAAGCATTATCAACGTTCAGTTATCTGGAATTCACTCATGATCTTCTGGGCTCCTCCAAAGAAAGGGCTTGGGTCACTTCTCTGGCTCTGCTCTCTGCAGCACACACAGCTTGTCCTCCAGGCTCTTGCTGGCTCTACTCCTCTGCTGCTGCTGTTCTTGGTGGTCAACCCATGGTATCTTCAGAACACTGGGGTCTTCTGCTGCAACTGGGCTGCACTTTCATCCATAGCCTCTCCTGGGCTCTCTTCATGGTGCCAAGTCTCAACTTCTTTACATGACCTTTTCATTCTGGGCCTTCAACTGCCACTGACGCTGCACTTTTACCAATGGCCTCTCATAGTGCCAAGCCTCAGCTGCTCTCCAATGATCACTTCATGCTTTCAAAACCAGTAACACCTGGGGGATTCCTACAGTACCGAGTTCGACTACCAGCAGGAGATACAACCTCAGTCAGTTCTGGAAGACAACTTCTGTGTGCTAACCCTGAGGAAACACTTTCCAGATTTTAAGCCAGAAGAACAAAATATTATACTGTTAAATAACAAAGAATTACAGAAGGCCTCCTGCTTAAAATAAACAAGTTAAAAGTTTTAATTGATAGGAATTATGTTCTTGTCTTAAGAATTATTGATAGGCACTTGATTGATCTATCTAAACACTCTGGAAAATAGGGATATGTGGGAGGAAAACTAAGTCAACTCTTAAAATTAAGCAATTATTAACTGCAAGAAAAATAAATGGTAACATAAGAGAAAAAAAAACATCATGACATTTTATTGACTCAGACATGAGCATGTTTAGAGCCACTGAAATGCAAAGCATTATGTATTGGGTTGATAAAAAAGTTATAACTAGTAGGAAGGGTAGCAGAGGGCCCGGTGATACAACTAAGAGAGAGAAAGCACAAAGGTGAAAGTGCCTCCTGAAAAACTAGGACATAATAGATGGCGTCTGAGATGAAGAACACAGTTTAAGTTAAAAGTGAACAGATCAGTACCAGAAACATCTGCAAAGTTTGTAAGTGGTTAGCCTTCTGGGTTAAAATCGTGAGAAGATGAAAATCATGACAGGATTCTTTTGTTTTGTCTTAAAAATAGAATAATGTAAAGGTGGCAAACAATTATCTTTTATTTCTTCATAGTATACGAATTACTACTAATACATAGTCATAAAATTCGTAGAAGGCTATTTTTTTAAGATGGAGGTAAAACAGGTAAAGTGAATTTTACACATTTTTCTTCAAGATTTTAGATGCTGTTGATGCTCATTATAAAGCAATGAAACAGCACAAAAATACACAAAAATGAAAATATACCAATCCAAAGATTACATTATATTAGTTGGACACAATGCCAGACCTTATCTTCTTACAAGCTGTTAATGGTAAAAGTAACAACCAGATGATTGCTGAACAGCTATAGAGATTGACTGATCATGTTGTGTCTTGTTTAAATAAATTTATTTTGACTTCATATGTCATCTGTAACCTCAACTGTTATATATAATGTAAAGCAAATATTGTGTTTTATTAAAATTTGTTATATTCATGTTACCTTGGTAATAAAAGAAAATATGAGGCAAAACTAATTGTTTTTCAAAAATGTGGTTCTTTAACATGTCTTAGAACTATAAGCTTGAGAAAGTGGAGTGCCAAAAAACAAAAAGCAAAAACAGAAAAATCAGAGATGCTATGGTTTTTATTATATATTTCCATGTTAAAAAACCTAACAACCTCACTGGTTAGAATTTTGACAAGGACATCTTTCCATACACTGCTTTTGAAGGAGTGAAAGAATGAGCAAGGAAATCTTTAAGGGACAAATGTTAGACCAGGGAGAACAGCCTATGTCAAGTCCACGAAGTAGACACTTGGCATGTTTAAAGAATACTACTTGGGAGACTGAAGCTGGAACATCTCAAATTCAAGGTTTGCCTGGAATGCAGAATGAGTTACAGACCTCAGCACCGTATCATACTGTTAAAAAGAAAAAAGCTCTCAGCACTGTACATTCTTTTGTGAAATACATGCCATTTAATAATTTTCCAAACCCAAGGCATATACAACACTAAGAGGGTACCCAGTAGACTTTGGGTAATAATGAGTAAGTTCATCACTTATAACAAATGTGCCAATCCTCCAGGATAGTGTCGCGGTGTAGGCTATTTATGGATGGGAACAGAGTATCTATGGGAAATCACTGGACTTTCTTCTCAGGTTTTCCGTGACTTGCAGCAAATTATCTTTTAAAACAACTCCAGTAATTATTTTTAAACTACAAGTGAAAGGAGACTTGAATAAGAAGCTTTTCACGCTATAAACAATCCAGTGAGGTAAATCAGATGTCTTAAGTCAAGCCTACAAGGAAATACAAGGAATACGTGGAGATACATCAGGTGTCTCCAATTACAAAGTGATTCTGGAGGAACAGACAACACTATTGGAAGGGAAAGTTTATTTTCATTGTGTCCTATTACTGGTGAGACTGTCTCTACCTGATTTATTATCTCTAGTCAAGTGCCAGCTGCCATTTTTCCAGACTATAGTTCCTTCAGTGCAGTCAGATTTCTTGAGCAAAAACCGTTCTTGGTGAAGGATTTGTCTTTCATCCGGTTTGATCATTATACTCAGAACTCCCTGCATGTGTGTTGTTATCAGATGAAACGTTTCTAATCTGGTTGGCTTGGAGGACAATTTAGCATGGAAATTCCACTATCGTCTTCCTTACCAACACCACGGCTACCATGTTTTGCCTTGCATGCGCCACTACATCACACTACATGGAAATGATGTTTTACCTAGCTTCCTAAAGCTCACAGTTCATGGAAAGGTAAGGAAGTCCCTACCATGTTCTCATTGTGCATGGTAGTAAGGAAAGATAGACCTAGGGTACAGACGTTAAATCTCTCTTCCGGAAGCTCAACGGAGCCTCTGTATGATTCACCCTCACTGGAGAAGGGAATCACTGGAACAGGTAGAAATCTTAGTGAGCCCTAGTCAGTTGGTCCCCTTTCAAAAATATGTACACGTTTTGCTGTTAAAAATTAGTCTGACTTAATTTTCAAAGCCAAATATGAACACATATTCATACTACCCTCTCCCTAATCTATCTTGAAAACACAGCTAAGTGCTGCATAAAAATCCCTTTAATGGGGACAGGACAGAGAGGAGAGAGACTGTTCTGCTGCAAGAAAAGAAAATACAAGTTAAATATCTAGTTGAGATAATTGTTTAGTATCAGATTTTACTTTGTTAAATAAGTTCAATCAGAAAGCATAAATTATCCTGGGCAACTGGAGTGTTTCTACATTGGAATAATCACTAAAAGAGAGAAAACATTAGAAGTAAGAGAATCCCATTTGGCAAATGACACTTTTCTTTAAAGGAAAGAGAATTAGTGTGTGCCTGGTGGGACAAATAAAAGTTGTAGGCAATAGTGAGGTAAAGCAGACCAATAGAAGCAGATGTCCAAAGTTCCTCTCAAACCGAGGTCTGTCTGTTCCGTATGCCCATGTCACTTAGTAGTAATAATAGGAAAGACGAAGAGGAGAAAAGAAAAGGAGGGGACGGGAAGCCACAGCAGCTCCTGATGGGCAGCTTCTACAGATTTTGAAGAAGAAAGCCAAGTTACCTCACGTTCAGACCCTGTACGCACTTCCTATCATTCTATTGCTAGGCTTTCAGTAATGTAAGTATTGCACCAATTCTGGTTTTAACCTGTCATCCATCATTTCCCCAGATGACGCGTTCTGTAGCATCACTCAAGGGACAGAGAGTTTCCTCCATACATGTACCACAGCTGATGGAGAGTTGTATTGTATTTTGTGCCTACTAACATACTAAGGTCTCAAAATGATGGAGATGGGAAATAAAAGCAACTAAGTATCATAGTGACTATTTGATAATTTAAATAGTAGCTTAGGGCTCCTGGGACACCAGTGCTGGCCTCCTCTCCCAGCTCACCTGGCAATCCTATCAGGATGCCACCAATTACCTCCAGTTCCTTAGGAGATGCCTGTGTCTTCTAGCTTGGATATTAAAATGAGAAGCCTCCATTGCTGCATACTCATACGACAAAAAAAATTTAAATGATCTCGAATTACGTTCTAATCCATTGACAAATACTAATCATTTGTCAACAGTTAATTGACAAAAGATTTGTGAGAGTTTAAATGTGTGGCTGGACGATCCCAATCATTGTATGGTTTCTGCTTCATGGATTAAGAACTAAGATAAAAGTGGTAATTCTTCTCTGCATGAATGATGCAACCTAATGCCAGTTTCGGACCACTTAATTAAATGTATCTCTGTTCCTAAGAATCAAACAGGTAATTTGGCATCCAGAAGTAGCCAATCCATCACTGTAAATGCAAATTTCAACAGACAACGACTGACATATTTGACCCACTCACTACAAGGGTCCTCCCTTGCTGCTGGAATGGCATCTGCTTACCACTGTCGTCATTTCCTAAAAGCTTTTGCTCAACGCAGAACTGGTCTGGTGCTCGCTCAGACCCTGTACAAAGTGAAGTGATGTCCAATTTCCTGACCTCTAGAGGCCTTCAGACCAAGCCCAAGAATGCTAAAGCAGATAGAGGTAAAGGAGGATCAAGTAGCTGAATAAGCTTTAAATCATTGAGTGAACTAAGTGGATGGTAAAAGCCCACGGTTCTGCATGAGCAGAGGAGACCCAGAGGAGAGGCCAGCAAGAGTTCTGTCAGGGCCCCATGTATTTTGGCCAAGTGGAGATGTCAGACACGCAGAGTGAGCAAGCAGATAAAAAAAATAACCAGATTCCACTTTTCAACACTCCCGTGGGGCTCTGTGCTGTGCTGCATGATGGTGGTTGGCAGACAGCAAGAATCATGGGAGTGTTTCTTATTCTTTAAAGAGGAAATGGGAAAATATTTTTATCTTTAACTCAGTGCACCAATATACCTTGTAAACTTTCCAAATCATACGGGAAAGTTCATTTAAGCTAGTCTATAGTTAAAAAACAAAAAAGAAGAACAAGAAAGCCTTTAAAATAACGCAAAAAAAAATGTATGAGCTACTGAACTTTACTAAGCAGCCAGTGTAAAAGGGACTTATTTAATGAAGCTTGTTTTAAATTGTCCATCTCTTGTAAGGATGTGTGCACTTCTCAGAGCCCTTCTGTGACTGGGTTTTGTTTTTGTGAACGTAGTGAATAGGATTTAAACTTCTTAGCTTTTTTCTTTCCTTTTCAAAAACTACAAACGCAATCAGTTGGAGTAGAATCCATTCATTTGGCCTCTGCTTTCTGAATGCAAGAAAGAAGCTACTTTTCCTCCCCTGCGTTTCATTCCAGCTGAGCACAGCGCAGCAAACATCTCATGCTGAAATCAGTGCCTTTTTAAAACTTCAAGGGGCTTGAAAGCTCCGAACCTGCTCAGAGGTGAAGTGGCTCCAAGAGTTCAGCTTCGAGGCGCCCTATTTGTACTTCCCTGAGCTGCAAAAGATCTCAGTCCTCTACCCAAAGCATCATTACAAAAGTTCTCTCTGTGGATGCCAGACCAGGGCAAGTCTTCTCTTTGGGACTGCGGCGCGGCTCTCCATTTCACTCGCTGAAAAGAAGCTTGGCTACTCGCTGAAGTCTACTGTGAGATGAAGAGAAACCCGTCCTTATAGCTGGGGAGAGTTAATTGATCTCCCCTCCCTGAGTGCCCCTCATAGTCTCGCCTGCCCGCACGCATATTGGCTTCTGCCTTTCTCTAAGAGTTATAACTTGCCAAGGAAGGAAGGGTCCTACTACCGCAGATCTGCGCTGTTGAATTCAGAACTTATGAGAGGAAAGATTGTCCAGCCACAACCCTCACAAAGCATTTCCCAAAGACTCCCCGATTTATTTCCCCAGAAAGAACCCAATTCCTTCACATTAGTTCTTTCTTTCTCAACAGCTAGAGTTAGTTGTTTAACTAAGCCTTTCAGAAGAGAAATATAAAGTAAAATTGTGTGGAAAATCATTGTGGACTAGCTGACTAACTTTCTGTAAGACGTGTCTGATGTCTTATTTTTTTTTCTCAAATAAGCCCACTGCACTATATTTTGGTCTTTTTGTTGCTGATGTTGCTTCTTGACGCTGCTGTTGTTCCGTCTCAAAGGCAGTGATGGATCATTTCATTTCTGTAGATGCTCATATGGTTTGGGGATTCCTATAGAAAATCCTATGCCTTTTAAAGACTCGTTAAAAGAGTTTTGTTTTAGGGTGGCCATATTCCTATGAATTTCCAGCTGCTATGCAGAATCTCATTCATTCTCGTCACTGAGCAAAGTATATCTAATACTCATGGCTTCCTGGTAAAGTAATCGCTTTCCCCATTGCTCAAACCTCACAGTAGTCACAGGTCCTGGTGGGGTTTGCACAGCTAGACTCTTCCGCCTGGATTTCTGAGTGCTGACAATGATGCTATCTTCACTGACCTGTGCGAGCACATCTTATCACTTCTTTAATATCATTAGAAATGTGCGTTCACAAATCCAGTTGGTTTGTTGCTGCTTTAGCTCCAGACAGCATCAATACAAAACCAGTTCTATAAGAGGCAGTGCTGAAGAAGAGTTCCTTAGGAGAGGCGTCTATGCAATGTCTCTTAAAACAGTATGAAGGGACTATCAACATTTTTGGACATAAAATGTTATCTAAATGCTTTGCTCAATGTGCATGTTTGTACATTTTACAATTAGTATTAAATGTTTTGTTTCAAACACACACAACAATGGGCTGTGTTTGTTTTAGATGGAGAAATAAGGCATTGTAGCGGTCCAGTCCTAAGCCTAAAACAGTCAGAACGTACTAGAATGAGTATCTCACAATTCTTTTCACGTGTATGAATTTTAATTCTCTTCTATGTCTATAGTAAACATTTTACTGAACGTAGATTTCTGTACTAAAGGGAAGAAAAATTACAGTGATTTATTAGTCAAATTCATAGTGTATGTCAGTAAAAGATGAATTTAAGAACTCTATTCTATTCAAAGTGAGATGAACAGAGCAGAGAGAGCCGCTGTGTGCTGAGAACCTGTGCAATCCTTTTCTCTACTAAAGTCAATTAAATGTCATTTACAAAGTTGGATAGAAGAAGGAAACTTCTGGATTTGACTTAGAGTTCTAAAGCAGAAAGCTAATGATTGTGATGGAGCTCGGAGATACCAGACACTGACAGAACGGAACCAAACCCAAGCCGAGCCCCATTCCCGTTGGAGATGGTTTAGGGCGGTATTCAACTGGAGGCTTACTGTTCCCAATGCCTGTCTAATTAGATTGCACACTACATTTGTGCAACCAAGGCAGCTCTCAGATGACACTCTATGACAAATGGGCTCGAGTTTAAGTAAAAATTAAGAAGATACTTCCTTCATTTATTACTTCCAACACTCAAACCTCTTCACTTCTGGCTAAGAGGACTTGAGTTTGTGTGCTGGGAAATATATGCAAAGCTCTCAGCTCTCTCTGCTCTGGCACTCAGCCAGCCAAACTTGACTTGTCACCTGGCATCCCACAAACATAGGTCCAGAGTACCCAGGAATCAGAGGAAAGGAGGCCATCGTTCGCCTGTATCTGGTCCTTGTACTAAAGTGTCCCTTTCTTGTGAGTTGGGGAAATGGGAGAGGTGCTAGCGTTTATTCTCTTGCAGCTCCTGCAATGAACTGTTCTGCAGTATTTTCCACAGTGGGCATGGAAATAGCAGACTATTAATACTACCCGCCCACTGTTTCAGCCAATATGTGTTAATCTCCCTCACTTAATTTCAGGTATTATTCTAACCATTGGATAGATCTTTTAAGCTGATTAGACAGGACCCTGCCCTCCTATAGTTTGTATTCTAATAGAGAAGATAGACACTAAGAAAATAAATCTACAAGCAAATGCACCTATAATATCAGAACATGAGAAAAAATAATGGTGCTAAGGGAAAAAAAAGAAAGAAAGAAAAGAAGACACTGGGAAACAAACCTGATTTTGTCCGGTCAGTCTGATGGAGATAATATATACTGCTCAGGGTTCTAGAATGAATGTCCTTCCCCATGTAGCCATTTTGTAACATGTCTCAAGGTTGTGGTGTGTAGTCTTACTTTAGTTATGGTTTCTATTGCTGTGATCAAACACATGAACAACAGCAACTTGAACAGGAAAGGGTTTATCTTACAGCTTGCCCTCTGTCATTCAGGGAAGTCAGGGCAGGAACCGAAGATAAGAGCCTGGAGTTAGATGCTGATGCAGAGCCCATGAAGGAACACTTCTTACTAGCTTGCTCCTCATGGCATATTTATTCTCTCTCTCTCCCTCTCCCTCTCTCTTTCGCCAGGGTTTCTCTGTTGTAATTCTGACTGTCCTGGTACTTACTCTGTAGACCAGGTTGGCCTTGAACTGGCAGAAATCCACCTGTCCCTACCTCCCCAGTGCTGGGATTAAAGGCCTGCGCCGCCACCACCAGCTTCATCCAGGACTACAAGCCCAGAGACAGTACTCCCTCCAGGGAGCTGGGTCCACCCCCATGAATCATTAATCAAGAAAATGTCCCGCAGACTTGCTTGTGCACAGGCCAATCTGGTGTGGATATTTTCGTAGTTGAGGTTCCCATCATCCCAAATGACTCTGGCTACTAGCCAATATGGATCTAAACAGTCCCTCTTTGCCTACCTCTCCAGCTTTATATTTTGCCTCAACTTTCTTCCATCTGTTCTCCTGAGACATTGAATTTCTTGTATCTGCCCTCAGAAAGCTATAGTAAGCCCCTATTCCTTACCATCTTTCAGAGCGTCCGTGTCTTTCCCCACTTCCTGCAACCTGAGGCAGGTCCTCATTCCCATAACTCACCTAAGATATTGGCGTTTTAGGATATGGTTTGGTTACTACCATATGCAACTAAAGAGATATGAGCGGTTCTAAAATTGTTCCCTTAAACGGGTACTATGCTAGCTCTGAGTGACAGGTCCTGCCATGTGGACCCCACTCAGTTGCATGAGGAACTTTTGTCCTTAGATGGGGAGCTGACTGGTGCCTTCGGTAAGTGTTGGATCTGGCCTGTTGAGTCCTAGATTCCAGCTGAAGAGTTAAGGTGGAAAATGCCATGTGCATCATTATTTCCAGAAACTACAGATGTCAGACAAGATCGAATAAATCTTATGTCCCCATAAAGCAAAGGACGGCTGAGAAATTCGGCTTCAGATATGTTCAGTCCCTAGAATGTATTCTACCCCTGCTCGTACTCATCTTTCTAGAGAATATAAAATAGTGCTTTTTGTTTAGATTTTAGAAGGAGTGGGTTGAGAAGAGACATGAAAGGGGTTAAAGGAAAGAGAGGGAGGAGGAGGCTATGACATAATATTTTAATAAAAAATAAAAATTTTAAAGATATAGAGAAACTTTAAGACCAAATAGAGGTTCTAAAACAGAATCTGGTATCCTAAGAAACTTTAGAAATCATCTGTCCTGGATACCCAGACTGCATCAGAAGCTAAAGAGATTTCTGTCTCTTCCCAGACTATACATTTCCTCACACTGAGCTGGGAAGACAGCTCAGTGAGTACAGCACTCAGGTGCAAGAACGAAGATCTGGATTCATATCCTCAGCACACACTAGCAGCCAGGCCCAGCAACACATCGGCAACCTTCATGCTAAGGAACGTGGACACAGAAATCTTGGTGCCAGCCCAGTCGAGCCAAGTTTTTGAGCTCCCAGGGTCAATGGGAGACTTTTGTCTTAAAAAACTAAGGTACAAAATTAGATTTTAAGAATCTAATGTCACCTTCTGGCTTCCACATGTAAATGCAGAGGTGAGTGCACCCACACACATGCACACGTATGTGTTGTGGAAGTTTATTCTTAGCTAATTTAAAATGGTTCTGTGCATTTTTGGGTGAGGAGCTGCCTAGGCCTTGGCATTTTGGATTGTCTGCGGGTGTTGGCTTTATGCAAAAGATGTTTGATTGCTCATGATCTGCACGTGCTACCAGTAGAGCACCTGAGGAAATTAGGTATCAATAAAAACTCCTGCAGTGAGACACTCAGGTTTCCGTGTCCAGGATGGTGCTTGACATGAGGTCTGCTGAGGTCTGGCAGGGTTTGCATCAATGAAAATGCCTCTATGCCTTCCTTGTGAGCCTACACAGTAGGTATACAACTACGCATATGCATACATACAGGAAATACATATATACACCATGCAGATACCCACCACACACACATTTACTTATTATAAATAAATAACGTCTGCTTGGACTGACATCTTGTTAGTACCCCAACTCTTCCTATACAATTTTCTTCATACAGAGATAAAATATGTCCCTCATAACCTCAATAAATAGGGCCAATTCTGCCCTCAGAGCAGTATAATTTTTGCTCCATACAGTATTTTACCTACTTATGTTTCTTATACATTTTTTTTTTCTTTAGGACTTAAAGACCATTTCATGTGGATTCTTCTGAAATGTCTAGAGCCATCCTACAGAATCTTATTGATGATTTAGATCTTGAGGGAGGGGACTAGATAAGCAGAGAGGAATGAGTCTCAAACACTGCTCCACAAGGAACGGGAATTCAAATATTCATTAGTTGCTATGGATGATGTCCTGTGGCACAGTTAGTACACGCTCTATCCAACAGCAGTGAGCTAATGCAGTTACCTGGCAGCAACACATCTCCAAAAAGGCTGCCTTGCTTCTCATTGACTATTGATGACTGCAGCCCAGGGGGAAGAAGAACATTCATAAACATCAATCAGGGCGGGAAGGCGCCTTCTAGTCTCTTTTAGAGGAGATAATGTATGTGAGAGCTCTTTTTCAACGAAAGCAGCACACAAACGTAAAGAATTTCCACCACTGTTTTAAGATGGAGTTGGAATCACATTAGTGCTATTGGTTTTAAGGTTTGTCATGCCGCTTACTCAGTCGTTACAAAGCAAGGGGATTTTGTGTCCATTTTCATTTTCTCTGCATGTGCCTTCCACAGAATTGCTGATTTTAACGTGAGTCACATTTATTATGCTTAACTGTCGATCACAACTTTTTAAAATAATTTTTTATTTTCTACTTTTGAGATTATAATAGTATGTCATTTGCCCCTTCCATTTTTTTTCTTCTAAACACTATGTGACTCCTCCTTGGTTCTTTTCAAATTCATGAGCTCTTTTTCTTTAACTGTTGTCTCACAAACACACACACACACACACACACACACACACACACGTTAATTCCTGGTTGTATAGATATAGTCTGCTCAGTCTGTATATTTTACTGGCATGCATATGTTTTTAGGACTGACCATTCAATTTGAATAACCGAGTGCTATGCTCTTCCCAGATGAAGATTCTTTCTCCAGTTCTGGGCACTCCTAAGTTGCCTGTAGTTCTTTGGCTATGGTTGAGGCCGTGTGAGCTTTATCCTATCCATGATAAGAAAACTGCTTTTAAATGGTAAGTTTCAGGTTTTCTATTTTCCTAGGAGGGTAAACTTCGATCTCCAAGTTTCTTAAAGCAATCTCCATTACTATTTCCTCAATATATGCTCTATCATAAAATGATAGGGTTATATAAAACATATGACAGGGTTATCCTAAATTTACATTAACATTTAGTTCTGTTAAAGAGAAAGCTCTACTGATTTAGAGTCACTGCCATGTGCTAGAGATTGTTAGACGTTAGATTTATATTATCCTAATGCATCATCATAAATGAGCCTCATACAATTTTAGGGATGAGAAAACACTGGAAACTATCCCAAGCTAATAACTGGCCCTTCTCGTTTTTCTGTATCTAGAAGGATGCATAGTTGAAATGCAGGGATAAAGCTAAGCTATTGTTTACACACTGATTTTCATACAAAGTACCTCCAAAAACGATTTTATTTTAGTATGTACTTTAGGGGCATCTGTTTAATTACTTTTCTTGTTGTTCTGACAAAAGAAACTTAAGAAAAGAAGGTTTTATTTGGGCTCCAAAGTTTGAGGGGTACAAGAGGAGCAACAGCAGGAGCCTGCGGTTCACATTGCACCCACAGTCCGGACGCAGAGAGGAGGCATACCTGCTCAGCAAGCTCTCCCCTTTCACTTCAGGCCAGAACTCCAGCCTCTGAAACGGGGTCACCCACAGTCAGGATGGGTCTTTCTTAGATTAAGCTTTCTGGAAACACCCTCTCAAATAATCTCAGAGGTGTGCTTCATTAATGCCGTATTTCACTTGATATCAGCCATTTAGCTGCCACCTAACCCTTTACCTAGTTAAATATTTCAAGTGTTTTACTGTAGAAACTCAAAATGAACACTGTTTTATTTGTCACTGATAATATTAATGGTAGTGTTTTTCTCTTTTGAGTAAAATTTAAGAATCTGAAATGATTGAAGCACACATTAGGATCCATTGTTTTTTGGGAGCATTGCATGTGAAAATCAATGTGAGAACAGTAGTATTTCAAAAAATAAAATAAAATCTACTTTTTAAAGTGGGTAGTATTTTAAATTTCATAAAATGTTTCTGTAGTACCGGAAGTCTGAAGTCAGACAAGCACTTGTAGGAAAAGAGAGTGTGTGCTTTGAAACGTATTAAGTATATACTAAGAAATACTTCTATATATTTCCCCTGCGAAGCACAGTTTTTAAAACTCCGGGAATTACAAGCCAGCACAAAAGTTACTGAAAGGTGGAATGAGTCAGGCAGAAAACCAGTGGCTTTAGTGATAAAGAGCAGAGAAGACCTGACTATGGAGTACCCAAGCCAACTGACACATCTATAACACCACCCCTGCACCTAGATTCGGGAAGCATCATGGAAGAGTGAGCAGGAATATTGTAAGAGCCAGAGAACCAGAGTGTGTGCTGTGAGCTACTGTCTTCTATAAATGGTGAAGATTTGCACCCATAAAATTGTAACCGTATGGCCAACCTAAACAATCACAGCGCCAATTGACTACTCAATGTGGATGGGGAAAAACTTCACAGGTCCCGCCCATTTGTCTCCCTAAACTTGGGAACAATATTAAATGGGCACGGTAAGGTGTGGAAGGGAGGGTGCATGGGGCGTAACAGTAGTAATTAAAGAGGAAGAGAACATGATGCTGAGAGGGAGTGAAGGACCGGAGGATTAGGAGGAGACGGACAGATGGAAATGAAGTAAATACAGTTCTCATGTATGAAATTCCCAGCATGTAAGAATAACATAAAGCATTTAGAGGTAGTTTTATTTGTTCCTTGAAAACTTCCTACATGTTTAAGATGTAATTTTTTATTTTGTAAAAAGAAAAATTATTTCTTTTTTGAGATTATAATTACATAACTTCCTCATTCCCTTTCTTCCCTCCAAACCCTCCTTGCTCTCTTTCAAACTCATACCTTGTTTTGTCATTAATTGTTGTTATACATACATGTATATGTACGTGCATGTATATTCCTAAATAATAAATGCATTTTTAGAAGACAGAGGACTAACATAGCAGTATTTCATTGAATAATCATAAAGTAAGAGCATAAGAACCTATACTTTCATCCACTCAATACTGAGTAATAGCCATGTGCCAGTGATACAGATGAGGGGTAGGGACAGTCCCTGGCTCCTAGGAGCTAAGTACCCAGTGGCACTTAGCAAAAGACACACCAACCCAAAGAATTGCAAGCACCCCATGGAGAGGAGAAGTACACTCAGCAGCAAGGAAGATGGCCTTTATTGAGCACTTAGTTTGTAGTAGACATTATGCTGCGGACTTAGCATGGGATCTCATTTAGTCCACAAAACAACCCTGAAAGTTATAACTTATATTTTGTTGATAAGGAAACACAAACATGGAGGTTGTGTGAACCATCCAGGAAAACAGAGAACAATAATTCAATGCCAGATCTGAGTTCAGAGCAACTTTGTGCTGACAGTTTGCACTGCCTCTAACGGGAGTCTTTACCATTTGTCATGTGGACCAGAGCAACACAAGTCTGCTGCTCTGCTTTGGGGATTGAAAGGAGAGAAAAAGGATTGGAGGAAGGTTTAGACAGGTCACAATTTGAATTGCATCCTGAAGGTCAATAGGGTGTATGTTGGATGAACAGATCGAAGTCACTGTATCTAGAAAATCGGTACTTACTGTCAGTCTCTTTTATAAGGTGAAAAGAAATGAGCAAGAAAAGAGGAGAAACTCTTTTCAAAGCATGCCTTAAGTCCAGCCATGTCCCCAGCAAAGCTTGGACACTGAAATCTGTCCCTCAATATCTTGGAAAGTAACTTTGTAAAAGGTCATTACAGGTGTGTTAAGATAAAGTCGTGAGGATAGGCTGGTACCAGCATGGCCTTACTCACGCAGGCAAAGACCATGATGATAAACACAAAGCCAAGAGATGTCAAAGATTTGCAAGCAAGTCTCCACAAACTAAGAAAGTGCACTGGTCACACTCTTCCTTACAGTTCTTGAAAAAATCCACCCTAATAACACCTTTCCTGTAAAGTCAGGAAGCACACTTCCATTAAGCTACCTTCTCTGTGCTCCTCTGTTGTGTCAGGTTCAGCAAACTAAAAGAGGGTCTCAAGTATGTGGATTTCTCTACATTCTGGGAAGCAGGGATGCAGAAAGATTGCAAATTACACTAATTATTATCAGATGGAAAAATATATTTTTAAATTTCTGATTATATGGCAACTTAGGGGATAAACAAAGCCATTATTCAAAATGAAATTATGACTTGCCATAAAGTATGAAAATTGAAATCTAACCAATACTCATTGCTGCCTAATAGTTGTGTATTTTACACCCGTCACTCCTGTATGAGGGAGCTCCTACACAAGTGCATGCTTTTGCCTCTCTCTTCCTAACTACACAATCTGAGACACAACTTGTTCAGTTGAAGTCAATCCTAGTAGGATAATTTATACCATGAAAATCATAAAATGCTACAGATAAGGGCTTTGACAGCCCTGGAGAGCTGGTTGTTAAGCCATTTCCAGTACGGCATCAACTGGGAAGGACTGGTAGCTTCCCTAACCTAGCATATGCTTTTTCTCATTGACTTCAGATATGTCTTCATGGTGACTCCCATGTATTTCTGGTTCGTCTGTCTTCCTTCGGACTCAGGGACTATTGTGTGACCTTGGCCTCTACTTTCAACTTTCTCAGTAAGGCCAGCTTAAGCCTGATTAAGCCTGATTGCGTGGCTTTTGGCAATTCAGCAAGAACTAATAATTGTTAAAGAAATGACCTTCAAATAATGATCATACTGCCATTTAATTCCCATAACCGAAAGCAAGAGAGAAAGATTGCAATTTATTAATTACAGGATCATATACTTTCTCTAGAGGTTCTGAGCACAACTCCTGTGTGTCCCAAATTCCCTTCTGGTCAAAGGGACTCAGAATTGGACTTGTTAAGCTCATAAAACTGTATGAAGTTCAGTCCCTGCAAAAGCACTTTGAAAGTAAGCTGTCCATATGACAGATAACATTGTTATTAAAGGAACCTTCAAATCTTTTCAGTCATATCTGTGCATATTTCCAATAAACAAGATGTGTGGTTTTGATAGTTTGCACTGGAAATTAGTGTAAAGGTAGAAAGTACCACATTATAAAATAATTATTGCATGCTATGTGTAACTGATTCATTTTTTATATTGGCTTAAATGATCTTATTACATATTGTATACATATAATTATTAAATAATAATACAAATGTGAGCGATTGGAAACATTATGTAGTTGTAGCACCATTGAAATACAGTTAGATGCTGAGAACAAGTTTCATGGTAATTATATCTGCCATTAAATGATAACATCCAATTGGTATCTAATCTTCAGCCTACAAATAGGCGTGTAATACTGCAAATACACTCTAATTACATGGCTGTTTGTCCTCTGTAAAAGTAATAAAATGAAGTACTCACAGTGTTGCAAATTCCAATGAAGAATTTTATTCTGACTCTAATGGAGGATGCTAGGTGAAGCTTCTGTCTTAATATCCTCTTGATTTATATTCTCAGCACCAGTGATCTGACTACTTGGTTCCAGATGTCAAATATTCTATTGCAATATTGCTATCATTATTGACATTGTTGTTACGTGATGAGATTTGACCTGATATTTTACTGAAGCTTGTATAAATCTTAATTGGAAATTGGTGCAAAATATATATTTGTCTGACAGAGTTCAAATAAAGCTACTAATTTCTCCACTTCAAGTCTTTGGCAGATAACTTGATCATCTCTACTCTCTGCTCAGACAGTTACTTAAAGCCATAAAATTATGTGGTTATCTTAGACACAAAATAAAATGTATCTTTTAATTGAATTTTCGTGTTGCGGCAATCAGATATTAAGGACTTGGTATAGAAACTCGGAAATGATATTTGTGTCTTGTCTGGCTGTAATAACTCAGTAAATATAATTTTATATAGTGTGTTTTGTAGGCATCCCATTCTTCCAACCCTCCACAGTGTGAGTGTGTGTGTGTGTGTATGTGAGTGTGTGAGTGTGTGAGTGTCTGTGTGTGAGTGTGTGTGTATATGAGTGTGTGAGTGAGTGTGTGTGTATGTCAGTGTGTGTGTGTGAGTGTGTGTATGTGAGTGTGTGAGTGTGTGAGTGTGTGTGTGTATGTAAGTGTGTGTGTGAGTGTGTGTGTATGTGAGTGTGTGTGTGTGAGTGTGTGTGTGTGTGTATGTGTGTGAGTGTGTGTATGTGTGTGTGTATGTGAGTGTGAGTGTGTGTGTGTGTGTGTGTGTGTGTGTGTGTATTAGTAAGCTTCCTTCCACAGTAGGATGTGCTTCCCTTGGTCCTCACTCAGATCGTTTTCTCACACAGTATTCTGCTTTTGCTAGGAGATAAAGTGAGGCGCAAGTGTTATCAGCTATCCCAGCTGAGTCTTCCAGACCTGTATGGCTGAGACAAAGCCAGTTATGAATACAGTGACTGCTGTATGCCTAAAACACAATGTCTAAAAATATAACCTTCATCAGGATAAAGTACCACAAATACCCAGTCCTGAGGAAAATTTTGCTTTCTATGTTTATTTTTATTAAATCTCTTCTCTATCATGCCAGGAAAAGAAAGTCATAACAAATCTTAGGTAGATTTTTATAAATTATTACATTTTCTGATTGATGTAAAGATGACAATTTATAGAGAGGAAGAGAAAGTATTTCTCATGTCTCCACAACTCCTTCAGGGATTATTAAAGAGTAGGAAAAAAAGGACTAAGGCGTGCTCTTTTCAGAATTACCCGTGTTCATACTTTCTATCTCTTTATCTCTCTACCGTTTCTCTTTCTCACCCCCTCTCCCTCTTCTCCTCCGCACTCCCTATCATCTTTCTTCCCCCCTCTCTCCATCTCTCTCTCCTTTCCTTTCTCCTCCTCCCTTTGTCTAGCCCTTTCTCTCCCAGAAATAATTATAAATTTGATATCTTATTTGGTTTGCTGTCTGCTCGGTATCTAAACCTCGGTTTTGCTCACAAAATAAATTCTTTCTCCTATCCACTTCCTGGGAGTTTTGTTTGCCATTAGATTGTACATTCACTGATTCCAGAATGGACAGATCTAAACTTCGGTCTGTGCTGTGTTTGTCTCTTCCTTACCGCTCACATTTATCATCATTCTCTGCTTGTACATCTGTCCACTTGTCTTTCTTCCACTTAATTTCTGCTGCATAGTACCCAGATAGAAAGTGAAATATTAGGTTCACCAAGTGTATATCATGGTTTAAATGCCCGAAGATGATAGGTTAAACCGACAAATCAATGAAACAAACCTCCAATGCATCACAGAGGTGGCACGGGATGTTCCTTTTGGCTCCTTAAGACCTAACAAGTCAATAACCTATTAATATCATATTCTGCCAGTCCCCACTACACAATTCACATGTGATATCTTAAAACAAAACCTCACAGCTTGTGGCATATTAAGAGAGAAATGCAGCAAACCCAAACTAAAACCTAGTGTATATACAAATGGAAAACATGTGAAGGAAACAATGATAATCATAGCAATCTTGAATGGTCCCCATTTTTAAGCAATGAATCATTATTTCACAAAGTTTTAGCACAGTAGAACATTTAAGGCCCAGAGGCTTAAATGTCCATTGTGCAAAAGACAGAATCAGCACATTGTGGAGTTTTCCAGACAAAGGCATTTTTATTATTCTTCCCATCTTAAATAATGGAGGATCAAAATTACTAGTGTAAATATTAAAAATAATATACATGAAAAGCACCATGTATGAAAGTTGTTTCATTCAAATAGCTGGCGATTCTTTGTGTGCATAAAGATGTGTTAGGATCAAATAATTTTGGTTTTTCAGTAATGTATCTTGTACATTTACTCTTATATGCTTGCTCCTATTTCAGACGTTAAAAAATACAGAGATATTTCAATACTTAACAGTACCATCAGATATTGACTTGGTAATTCCCAACTGATGTTTACATCCTTACTTTCCATTAGGTGCTAACTAACTCCTCTGTCCACCTAGTTCAGTGTCAATCTGAAGATGAGATGTGTTCTGTAACAGCAGACCCTTCTCTCAGTCACTGTCCTCATCTTCCAAAATCAAGTTAAATGTCATGGTCAAAAGCTCAGTTCTATAGCCTGACTTGGTAATGGTATTTAACTTACATACATAAAAATGGAGATGCTAGCCCCTAACTTAGAGAGTCTGGTTAACATTAAGTGAAGCATAGTGTTACACTAAATGCAAAACATGTTTTTAAGGAATGGGTACAGTGTAAGCAACTTTCCTTCATACATCATACATGATGCTTTCCATGTATATTGTTTTTAATATTTAGACTAGGAATTTTTATCCTCCATTACTTAAGATGGGAAGAATAACAAAAAAAATGCCTTTGTCTGGAAAACTCCATAATGTGCTGATTCTGCCTTTTGCACAATGAACATTAAGTGTAAGTAAGCACTTGATAGTTTGAAATTTTTTGAGTGTTTCAACTCATCCCAGCCATGCAAGGTCTCTTGATGCAAAATCCTTGTCTCCAAAATAGGCCCTGTTCTTGTTGCATTCTGTTGCTGTGATAAAATACTCTGATAAAAAGTAACCTGGGGGTTGTCTTAGTTTGTTTTCTGTTTCTGTGACTGAACCCTGACCAAAAGCAATTTAGTGATGAAAGAATTCATTTCAGCTTATCATGCACAGTCAATCATGAGGAGAACTCAGAGAAGGGAATTCAAGACCAAAGCTGGAGTACACAGCTGAAGCAGAGGTCATGGATGAATGCTGCTTACTGGCTTGCTCCCCATGACTTGCTTATACTGCATTTTAATCTGGTACCATCCGCCCAGGCATGATATGACTCACAGGCTGGCCCTGCAATATCAATCATTAATCAAGAAAATGCTTCACAACCTTGCCTACAGACCAATATAAAAGAGGCATTTTCTCAATTAAGGTTCTCTTCTTCCAGATGACCATGACTTGTGTCAAGTTGACAAAAACAAACAAACAAAAAACTAGCCAGCACAGAAGCAAAATGTTTATTATCTTATAATTCCAGGTTATCATTCATTACTGTGAGAAAGTCTCAGCAGAAGAAGCAAGAGACAGCTGGTCACATCCCATGATGGACAAGAACAGAAAGGAATAAACAACATGATTATAAGCTTTTATTTCTCTGCTTTCATATGGTTTAGAATCCCCTGTTAGAGGAAATGGTGCCACCAGTAACAGTGTATTGGGTCTTTCCGCATCAATTAACTTAATGCACACCACCCCCATAGTCATGCCCACAGGACAACCCAGTGTAGATAATCCTTCCTTGAGACGCTTCCCCGTGGATTCTAGGTTGTAGGAAGTTGACAAAAATCAAATTAAATTATAAATAAATTAAATTGTTAAGTTAAAATATAATTCATATATTCTGGGCTAATTTGTCCCTCTTACCACAGAGCTGTGTGTTGAACACATTACATAGTTATTAAAGTAACCCTGGATCTCTGTTTCCATGCCTGTGTGTGGGCACTATTAACAACACTAGCTTTGTAGAAAAAAGATGAAAGATCATCTCCTAGTCTTTATAACAAAGAGACAAGCCATGGGACTATGACTCATCTGTGGGGATGTGCAGTGCCTTGAGAAACACAAATTAAGATCCTGAAAGGTACAACTTCGCAGAGTACAAGATGGGTGGTTGCTTTTCACCACGTGTACATTTCAATGACCTTTTCTGCCTCGGCACTGGGCTCAGCCACCTTGAGTTATTTGCAGTGCTGCCATTTTTCTGTGTAAAACTCACCTCTCTGCTTGGGCTGTGTTTTAGAATCTCTTGAACAGATTTTAGATTTCTGATACTCAAGCTATGAACCAGAAGCATCCTATCAATGCCTCCGGAAGTGGGCCAGCTGTGTTTAAATCTTGCAAATAATTCCAGTGAATTGTCAACATCTGAATGTCCTGCTCATCAATCCGACTTGCAACTATATATAATCATCTAGTGAGATACCACTCAGTTGATTTTCTTTTGTTAGCCTGCCTTAAACAACCGTGCCTTCCACACTGGCGGTTTAAAGTCTAAGAGGTTTTGTTGTTACTGTTGCTGTTGCTGTTGTTCTTGTTTTATTGCCATATAACGGTTTTGCACAAGCTTAGCAACTTAAAACAACAGCATGCGGATCACAGCCCTGTGGTGCAGAAATCTGAGTGAGCACATCATGGATGGGTCCTCTTCTGAGGACCTCTCTAGGGTGAAATCAACTGCTTACATCTTCTATAAACTCAGTGATTTACTGAGAATTACTTTATAGCTCCTTTGACTCTTGAGCAAATCTCAATGTCTTGTACAACCACAGTCCTTATCTTATTGGTTGGCCATGGGACTGTTATCAAATCCCGGAAGATGATCTAAGGTACGTGCTGTAGGCACACGGTCCTCTACCTAGTTCCTTTCACATATCAGGAAGGAGCCATGCTCTATGATTCATCCAATCATAATAGCCTCACCTGGATCACCTTTTGATTAAATTAAATCCACCCATTAGTAATTTATTCATGACAGGGCTGCCAACCTTGTGCACTGGCCTATCAACACTCAAAATGAGGAACCTGAACTTACATCTACATGAGAAAATGCTAAGGTCTCCATGGTTACAAAAGAATGACTCTGCCCACCATCGTGCATATCACGATGTGCTGTCCCTATTTCCCTCCTTATCGTTCACTACAGTGAAACATGGCAGGCTTGTGACCAGCCCACACTTGTAGATGTCGTCTCAATGCAAACTCTGAAGCCTAGAATCTATTCTAGATGTTTCACCAAGGATTTTCCAAGAATCTATGCAATGAGTAAATTAGATTCTTTGCATATTAGAAAATAGATCAAGCACAAAATTGAATTCAATTTTGACCTAGGTAGTCTTAAGAAAGATGCAGCTAAGTCAATAATTTTAAAAATTTAAGAAAAGACAACTTCAAAAGCAGGCTAATAAACATAACAGTATATTTTACTTTGAAGATTTTTAATTAATTTCATCGTTTATAAAACCATTGTTGTTCTAAATTATGTTTGATGTTTTTCATGCTTTATTGTCTTTGAACCCAAAGACGCCATTTGGCATCCTTGTTTTAATGGTTTGGGATGTCAGTGTTTCCTTTATTGACCCACATACCAAATACATCATTCATATGATACACAATAAACATGCAAATCAACAGTAATTAGTTGATCTTATTATGATCATAAGGTTGACTTTTAATACACCTGTTTTGCATTGAAAGTGTTTAGCATGGTAAAGAATGGAAACTTTGACACTTACGTTAGAGTTCTGGCCACCCTACCTTCCATCTTTGAACAGGTTTTCTCCTCAGTGTGTTCTTAAACTGAAGGCAGCAATGCCTTGGGGATGTATATGGAATGAACTGAAATATGTTATGTGAAAGACTCACGATAGAATAAATATTAATGGGTAGATAAAATTCTAACAGTTCGCCTTCTTCCAATCTTACCAAATGTTGAATGATCCAGTGGGGAACAAGGGAAAAATAAATTTTGGGGTTACCTTCTGTTATTAGAACTAATTGAAAGAAGATCTATACTCCTGAAATTTTAATATAGTCTAAACTATAAATAAAATTTCAGATTCAAGGCTTATTCTGGAGTACACTGTTGACAAGGTCTAGAAATAAGAAAATGACAAAAAGCTAGATAAAACTATTTGCAGTTAAACACTAGGAATTGTGCTTGATTATATTAATTCCAGAAAGAAATCATTTTCTGTATTATATCTCTACACCGGCATTTTCCCAGTGTAAATATGATGTTATCCAACCCATGTATGTACCTTAAATTTTCTACAAACTATAAGAATAAAAAGCAGTGATTAATTTCATATTTTATTTAATGTAATGGGCTCACAGTATTATTTTAAAACATGAAAACTTGATGAGTATTTTATTTTTACATACTATCTGTTCAAAGTATTACATGTGTTTTACACTGACAGTACAGTTCACTTTGAACTAGCCATAGCTCTTGAATTTCACACAGGTCAAGAAGGGCACATCTGTATGTGTATTTATCAGTATTTATTTGTACGTATACTTCAACTTTAAAAGGCCCTCAAAATGCAGGAGAAACAAAGGTCATATTTTACCTTCACACAAGTGGAAAGAGATCTGACTTGACTGTCTGAAGTTCATGTGGCACCCTTTCTGCTGAACTGAGTGTTATATAACAGTCTTTATATTCTCCTCTAGCTAGCTAGCCCCTGCTCCTTCTTGGACTCTTCCTCCTCTTCTCTTCCTCCTCTTCCTCCTCCCCTTCTTAGTCTTTATGCAGTGACACTATCCTTGTTTGGCTGATAAGTAGAAACTTTTAAAAGAAGACAAATAAATTAAAGTCTCCCCGACATAACTCCTCTGCCAAAACCACGGTACCATTTTGAGAGAGGATGTGGTCTTTAAATCTTAGATTCAAGTAACTGCTCAAATCTAAGCAGAAGCCCAGTGCAGGCAGGAGTAATGGGAAAGGAAAAACCTGTCCAGTGTTGTGGCTACATTGTGGATCTATTCCTTCATCTCAGAGCTGTTCAAGTGGAGGCAGACACTCAGGTGATAGCTTCTGTTATTATGGACTTAAATGATAAATTATTTACTTTTATCAGTGGAAGAAAAAAATAGTTTAATGTATGGCCTGAGAGTCTGTGTCTTTGCCTAGCGATGAGCTCAATCTTTTATTCTACTTCTTTAAAGACTATGCCAAGACAGATTTTTGTATGTCTCAGTTGATAGAGCAGGAGTCTCTATGGGGAACAGAGAGATGCAGGTGTTCTTAAAACAATCTAAGAGACACAGAAAGTAAAATATCACTCAAAGTGTCCTATCTAGAAATTTTTGAAAACTTCCCCAGTGCAGAACCAATGTATGCATGCACACATAAATGCACATACAAGTGCCTATATGTTCATTCTCACCAAGAAAATAGAAAATTTTATTATGAATTAGGTAATTTAGCAAATAAATGTCTTTTCTTTAGGTTCTGGGTTTTTATAGTCTCATCTAGAGCAATGCTAATAAGGCCCTAGTGGTTCAATTAAAAATAGAGAGAATGCAAAAGCCAAACCCAAGTGTGCTCCCGTAGCTGGCGATCTCACTCTATAAGCATCATGTAGGGATTCTCTGAGAGAACATGCGTCAGTCAGTACCTCAACCTTAAAAACTGACTTGACAAGATATTTGATAAACTTTGTACACGTGCGGGCATATGAACACATACACACAAACAACATAGTATATGCTTTCCTCATGTAAAGATCAAAGTTTCCACGCTTCCTGCTTCTGGTGTGTGCAGAGGTCACAGGAAGGGGCCAAGCGACCTGTCTTTATGTAAATATTACCTTTTCCCCTGCGACGACCAAATTTCTGCTCTAGGATTTAGAGTCTCAAGAAAGAATTTCCATGACATTTTAGGTAAAATAATAATAATAATAAATAATAATAATTTTAAGTGTCAGTATTACTGAAAAAGTTCTTCTCACATAGAAATGGAATAAGGGATAAGATCATTTGACTAGTAATCAGTAATCATTTGCTGTGTTATCTGAGAACAATGATGATGACGTCTATGATCTTTGCTGAAAACATTTATGAGCAAATGTGAGATCCCAACTGGCTAGAATGCATGTAAAGTCTATTGTCGTTCCCAAGTAGCCAGTATAAGATTGACTTCTCCCTGGAGACTGGAGTGTGTAAATCACAAAGAAATGGAAATACATTGATTTTTTTCCATCAAAAAAATGAGTTCAGTTTCAAAGGAACTTGTTCAAAACTTGATTTCTTCTTCCTAATAGAAGTTACCTAACCCAAAAGTAGACGACATGAAGTGTAACAATTGCGGGTCACGTGTCCTCTCTGTTAAAACATTCCTCAGATTCTTTTTAGTTAACTAGTCATGTTTTTCTCTCCTCTGTGGTACTGTTCTATGCAAGAATCACCTGTCCCCAAACTGTAAAACAGGACAGTTAAAAACATCAAGAATGCTTTCAGCTTTGCACATTTAATAGCTGAGTTTTTAAAATTCTAATTTCACCTTTTGTAACATGAGCAAAACCCAAAAGCATTAGCCCATCTATATAACGCATACTTAATGAATATTAAGTTCATCCATTTTATGAGTCCAAATAAATTCCCTTTAGATAACAAGTGTATACTCGAGAGAATTGGTCTTTTCTATTAAGAGTTTGGAATGTTTTAAAGACAAAAAAAAAAACTCACATATCTGATACTAAGAAACGTCTTAATTTTAAGAATTGTTCTGTCCTCCTGAAAGAACACCCAGGGAACGCTTGCTGAGCGAGAGTGCGGTCCAATCTATTTCTTGGCTGTTAAGACATATCACCACCCCTCCACCGTGAGGCGCTCTTAGAACTCCAGGGATTTCTACTGTGGGATGCCTAACCTGCAGCTGGATTCTCCATCCTCTGTTTTCTGTATCTATTACCCATCTCTCTCTCTCTCTTTCCATTTATTGTTCCAGCTTTTCTCTCCCACTCTCTTGGAAATCCACTAAAAAGTAACATAGTCTACCTTTGAAGTTGCCTAGCCTCAGTGATTACCTTTTAAAATCTTGTATTACATTTACTTATCTATTTATTGATGTGTGGAAGGGGCATATGCATGTGTGCATACCAACATGCCACAACACATGTGTGGAGGTCAGAGGACAACTTGTAGGAGTGAGGTTACTTCTCTGTTTCTTGAGTCCTGGGACCAAACTCAGATTGCCAAGGATGCAAGCAAACACATCTATCTGCTGAGCCATTTCGCTGGCAATTACATTTTTGTGCCCCTGTTATAAAATTAGCACCTTGCAATTCTCAGGGTACAAACAATTTATATGCTCAGTAGCCTAAAGACTACACAATCAAAAGTGTCAAATATTAAGTCTATGAGTGTCAATGATAACCCTGTACGACTCGGAAGAAAGGCGTTTCAAATATGCCATCTTCTGGAATGAGCTGGTTGCAATGCATCACTTCAGACAGCTATTAAAGGCTGATGCATCTGTCTCATGTATCCTAAATCTTCATATAATGTATTGCATGGAGCCATTTGGGAAGTACCAAAAGCAGCAGAATGTCACAATCAAAGATTCTTATTGAACTCCTATCTCTCATCTCCACACATGTGTGCATGCTGTGTCTTCTCTCTATAACAGACCCACCTCACTCTCCATCCTCTCCAACACGGTATCCTTAACTGCCAATTCGTTGCTTGAGTTTCTTTTAAATAATACACATGTATTCAAACACACAGATTTACTTTAACAATTCTTTTGCCTGAATCAACCCATTACTTTTCTCAAAGCTGTCCTGGCTCCCAAACATTTTACTAATTAGTTATATAAACAATCACTCCTCTTCTTGGAAAAAGAAAGGATGTCTTCTTAGATTTAACATAGACCTTATCACAATATAATGTAGCAGACTGTTGTGGAAGTTTATTTTTAATTGTGTTTAAAATAGTTGTTTTGGGGCACTGTTGGAAAAAGGGATGCCCTGGCCTTGGCATTTTGTATTGTCTGCGGGTGTTAGATTTCTGTGGGGAGGTTTGATTACTTATGATCTGCACCTGAGGAGTTCTGAATCAATAAAAACACCTGAGTTCAGACACTCAGTGTTCCACTGTCCAGGATGGCACTGGCCACGACAGCGTTTCCCTCTGCTGAGGTCTAGCAGGAATTGCACTTGTGAGAATCCTTCCTTGTCTTCCTTGATGGGCTGCCACAGCTGTGCACTATTACAAGTGATACTTGCAACGTGGGGCCCAAAGTCATACTTAGCCAACGTGGAGACAAGGAAGAAGAGAAAGAAACTCCAGACCTCACAGAGTCTGGTAAAGTATGCTCAGAGAAGCTACCAGAGGACAGAGATTAAGGTATTAATTGAAAGTTTCTGAAGAAAGAGTAGAGAGAGAAAAATGAAATAAGCCTCTATGAATAGAAAAGGCTGTGAAATTAATAAATAAATGAGGAAAGAAGCTCCTAGGTAAGAGCCATGTATCAGAGAAATGTTTTGGATGAATTTTCTTGGTGAAAACAGAGTTCAGCTGGGAGCAGGGAAGAAGCAATGTTTTGATGGCTTTTCTTAATCATGGAGCTGATTCTCTTTCCTGCTGCTGGCAGCATCCAAGGCACAGGAAATGGAAACCAGAGAGCACTGTTCTATAAATTGAGTTTGTTGATGACTTTTTGTGTGTGTGAAGCCCAAGTGGGTCTTATGTTTGAGGTCTATGAAGAAGGGTGTATATTTACCCATAGTGGTGGTAAAAAAGAAGGCCAGACTGTCAGAATATTTCAACCATAGATTCTTCCCACTGGCCCAGGATGCCCTGCTGTTGTGGAAGCTGCAGCTTGGAGCCAAAAAGCCTCTTAGTTAAACTGACCAGATTTTTTCTGCAAATATAAAAGAAAGACAAGTGGTCCAAATATTGGTAACAGTGATGAGAACTCCACCTACAAGGGAACACTTCCTGCAGACAAGGACTAGTTGTTTATCCTGCAAACCACACTCTATCTTAAAATCTGGAAAGTGTTTCCTAAGGGTCAGCACACAGAAACTATTTTTCCAAATTGGCTGAGGTTGTATCGTGTGCTGGCAAACAAACTTGGTACTGTAAGAGTCACCCAGGTAGTACTGGTTTTGAAGGCATGATGGGATCATGGAGAGCAGCTGAGTCTTGGCACTATGAGAGGCCAGGAGAGGCCATTGGTGAAGATGCAGCCTCAGTAGTAGTTGATGGCCCACACTGAAGGGGTCATGTAAAGAAATTGAGGCTTGGCACCATGAAGAGAGTGCAGGAGAGGCTATTAGTGAAAGTGCAGCCTAGTTGTAGCAAGGGACCCCCAGCAGTTTTGGAGATACTAGTACCATGGGACTACCACCAAGAACAGCAGCAGCGGTGGAGTGGAGCCAGCCAGAGCCTGGAGGGCAAGCTGTGTGTACTGCAGAGGGCAGAGTCAGAGAAGTGACCAAAGCTCCCTTTGAAGGAGCCCAGAAGATTGTGAGTGAATTCCAGATAATTGGACATTGATAATGTTTTTCTGCTGTCCAAAGACATTGTGAAAAGCTTGAGAGATGTTTGGTTTCATTTGGTTCTGTGCATTAGCAACTCATGATTGTTCCTCTTGTAGATAGTTTTGCTCATATAGTGTTAAATTGTGTGGTAGAGATAAAGCATTTTTTTGAACTGGCTTATATAGAAATGGGGAATTATCATAGAAATTTATTTTTAGTTGTGTTTAAAATAATTGTTTTGTGGATTATTGGAAAAAGGGATGCATAGGCCTTGGCATTTTGTATTGTCTGCAGGTTTCAGAATCCTGTGGGGAATCTTTGATTGCTTATGATCTGCACCTGAGGAGCTCTGAATAACACCTGAGCTGGGAGGACCAGGGTTCCACTGTCCAGGATGGCATTGGCCGTGATGGTGGTTCCCTCTGCTGAGGACTGGCAGAGTTTGCACATATGAGAATGCCTCCTTGTCTTCTTTGGTAAGCCTACACAGCAGGTGTACTGCTACAGTAGACATTTGTATCTCCAGATCACCTACCAGACTATAAACTATATATAATAAATACTAAGTGCACTATGTTGTATCTGAAGAACTCCTGTACTAAAAACCTACAATGGATATGTTTTGGCTTCTGTAAGAAATGTAATGAGATTTAAAATTGCCTTTGATGGTAATAAACAGGAGACAGCACCTGAGGTAGGTCCTGAGATCCATGGGATTTATTGACTGGGATATGCTATGCCCCACTCACCACCACTAACCCAGCCACGCTTCTGTTCAACAACCTGCTCTTCTCTTGTGGGGCTCCGACGCCACCTTCTACTCAATACAAAAAAAAAAAAAAAAACCACTCATCTATTACACTTTTTAACAGAATATTTTTTTCAAAGCATTTTTCTGTCTGAAAAATATCTATGCTGATTTTCTTATTGTAACTTCCCCAATTACCATTCTGTGCTTGTATTTTTCCAGTAAAATTAAATGTTCTGAAGGACAGACAGTCAACTTTTTCTTTTCATTACCACACACATAGTATTCAGCTTAGTACCTATCTTGTAGTGAATTCTGGATAAATTCTAATGAATGAATGAATGAGCGACAAAGATTGAAACGCAGGAGGAACTCAAGAGAAATGGTGGCTACTGGAGTCTAACCTCTCCTGCCAGAGGACCAGGGTCATAACTTATCTTGTCAAAAACAGTAGATTTAGAATGTGGATTTCCAGGCAGTAAAAGTTTATGGAAAAATATTTTTTTTTCATGGAAAAATATAGAATGTAATCAACTCTAAATTTGTCTAATGAATGCTATTAAAACAAAAGACATCTATCTAGAATGATTTTATTTTAATACTAAAAATAGAAAAATAAAATAAACTATGTAAACGTGATTATTGTAGCCTGATAAATGTATGCATGTGCATTGCCTCATTTATCTTCAAAACAATTCAGCCAAGAATGGCACCAAGCCATGGACCTTAGCATCATTGACCTGTCCTCAATGAGGAGACAGGAGAGTCCCAAGCTGAAGCAGAACCAAGCTTTTCAGAATGCTTTTGACACCGTCAGGAAATAATAAATAGGCACTCATAATGAGGTCCACTTGGAGGAGGAAACGAAGTGTTGGATAAATAGATATTAAAAGCAATGCCTACATGGTTTAAGAAAAAAACACTTCTATTATGCTTGGTTTTCATGCAGAAATACTAGTGTTTCTAATGCCACATGCACGGTGCTCAGCTCAGCTCCTATTGTATAATAGGTTCTGGTTACGAGTGTTGGATGAATGAGTGAATGACAGGAGTGACAGGAACAAAAGCCAAGATAAGGAAACGTCATTGGACTGTTGGTGAGAAATGCACTGAGTAAGGACCATGGAACTGCTCAATCCTGAATGGGAGCAGACAGAAATCAGGGGCACACTGGCTCTGCTTCCTACGCAGCTCAGTGCCACAGGGAGAAACTGAAGGATGCAGGGATCTGAACCCAGGACATCAAAAAGGCTGGAAGCAAACAGTGCATTTGAGACTAAGATTTCAGAGAAGAAAATGACTCCCCAGGTCTTTGTTCTTCACTCCTGCACACAGTGAGTCTGGAGACAAGGGCAGGCTAGGCCACAGTGGGCAAGGAGCAGAACAAAGCCACACAGTATGTCTCTGATCCTCCCCCCCACACACACACACTCTATCCTATGCATAAAACGTTATAGAATATAGAACAATCCAAGCCAGGTCTCACCTCAGCTCTACTCCCGTATGTCAGACTGGTCATCATGTCTCTTCACCATCACACAGAAAGAGAGAGTATAATAAACTCCACCTACTCTCACTTATCCAGAACAAGAAAACGAAGAAGAGATTATGTTAGAAATGAGATCATCAACCTGAAGACAACATTGACATTGAAGTAGGCCAGCCTAAGATATTTAACTGAGAATTGTCAACTAATAATGCTATCACTCTGATTGGTTCACTACTTTGGAAACTCCCTTTTCAGAAACAGTACGTTGTACCCTCGCTGATCTATAATGCACAAGGAATACATGCCTTACTTTACCCTTAGTTTATTCTCTGTTCTAAATCAATTACGTTTCTAATTAACTTCCAGAGCTTTTTCCTTATGGGACATCTTGGAGCATTAAAGGAATGAGGAGTCTATGTTGCTATTTGAACGTGCATGGCTGCTAAGATATCAAGTAAACCCCTAATCCATATGCGCTGATTCTTGAAGCCTTTCTTTTGGAAAGTTTCCTATGCATATGTCCTCAGGAGTCCAGTTTGAAGGCCTTTAAAACTGAAGGGCCCCTGGTATACCGGAGTCATCACTTCTCGGGACCTCCTTTGCCTCTGTTCAAAATTTGGGATTTTGAATGTTCAGCAACCAGAATGTATTTGTCGTTTTCTTGGCACTGAAGCATCTTAAAGGAGAAAGGATTGATTGTGGCCCACCGTTTGTAAGGTGTGGCCCGTGCTGTCAAGGAAGGCGTAGTAGCATTTGTGACTGCAGAAGCCTGTGTCTGCGCTTCTTTACGTCTTAGAAGATCGTACTCAGAGAGCTCAAGGTTAGAACCAGGACATGGCTACATCCCTAGGGCTTCGTCCTAGCTCCTGGACCACTACTTCTACCTACGTCCCCACTCCTAAAAGTTCCATGGGCTCTCCAAGCAGCACCAACAGCAGGGGCTACGTGTTTAAACACACGAGCCTGTGGAAAGGGTCTCACACCCAGACCATAACACAGTGCATGTCTTTTCTGTTCTGTCAGAAGACTTGGCTTCTGTTTCTCCATTCCTGCATGATCTGTGATAGCTTTGTTTCCAATCCATGACAATTAGTTTAGCTACAATGGACCTGACCTTATTAGAAGACTAGAGTCTGAAAGTGCAATATCTTGTTTACCTGTTAGGTTTTTATACAGAAGGTGTATGAGTCTCCACTTCAATAATGCATATTTTCAGGTTGCACTTTATTTTACAACAGAATTTCAAAACCAACAACCTACTCCATACACTAGTCCATATACTCCTACTCGATCATCTATTAAAGCCATTCTTATTTCCAGATAAGGTTTGTGTGCCTGGTAGTTCTTTCTTATTTATTTACATATTTAATTCTAATAGAAAACAAGAAAAAAAATAGCAGAAAATATTCAGAGAGGTCTCACACATCGCTTGCGCGGGATGCTGTGTAAATGTTAAATACTCATATCAGAGAGTGGTGGTTAATGCTGATTGCCAACACTGAGATTGTCAACAAGATTGACAGATTGATTGGAGGTTAATTAAGCATACCTCTGGATATCTTAGTGAGAACTTCCCAGAGAGGATTAACTAAGATTTGGGAGGCACTGTCCCATAGACTGCGGCCTGGACAGAGTGTAAAGGGGAGATCAGGAAAACCGCTAAGGTTGCCATTCTCACTCTCTATTTCCCTGGTGCTCTGATATGAATCACTGGGCTACAGCATGCCATCTCTGCTGTTATACACCTGAACTGTTGAGACCAGTAAGCAGAATAAACCTTTCTCCTGAGTTGCTGTTGTGTTGTTGTTGTTGTGGTTTTGGGGAGTATGTGTCATAATGACAGAAAGTCTGACTAACACAGTTGGAAAATGGTTGAATACATAGTACCTCCGTCTGTGAAGTATTATGCGTGCAGCTTTTATGAATAGTGCATGCTATGTCTATTCTGAACCATGCATGTTTCATGGCATGTTACTGTTAGGTTAAATTGAATCCAAGTATCAGAAAAATTTGCATGATGTCACATCAGTCTCACAGAAAGCAAAGACACACATGCATAGATATGTTTGTCCATGCATGCATAGTCTTGTGAGTTGCACAGCTAATGTGTATATGATAAACTTCATTGAAAATGCTATGGAAGAATACCGACAAAATTTTCATTATGTTATCTTGGTACTGCATTATTTTACAACTGATATCCATTGGATTTAATTATAAAATAAAAACGGTGTTCATGATAGCTCAGGTCTGTAAGTCTCATCAGTCGGGAGGCTCGGGCAGGGGGGTTGCCATGAATTCAGGGTGACAGGCCAATACAGCTGAGTTTCAGGCCAGATTGTGCTATAGACTGAAAATATATCTCAAAATTAACTAATGGGGTCTGGAGAGAAGACTCAGTGGTTAAGATCACTGAATTTTCTCCCAGCAACTACATGATGTCTCAGAACCATCTTTAACATGAGTTCCAAGGGATCTGACTATCTCTTCTGGCATCTGCTACCATCAGAAAGACCTGTGGTTCACTGACACACATTCGACCAAAACACCTACCATATAAAATTTTAAATTAATTAATTATCAATTAACCTAATTCACAAGGAAACTGGTCATATTCTATTTTGAATCTATGATAAACCCCAAAGTGTAACAGCTTGGCTGATTTAGAAATATGAACTTTAATTGATCTATTAATTATATTTCAAATATCGTATTTAGAAACAAGTTTAAGTTTTGTGTTATTTCGGTCTTGAATATCTTAGAGACTATTGGATACTGAAGATTTCAATGAGAATGAGTGTATTTGATATCATCTGAGAACTTCCTGGCTCCTGGTAATTATGACAGGCAAGATCAGAAGCTTATAAATCATAATCAGGATATTCCAAGAAAATTTCTGTTCTGGGTCTTCTCTGCCGATTATCTATGCATTGGCAAAGAATTTTAAAAAATAGTAGAGATGATATGACATTTTAAGAGAAGGAAGAATGACAGACAGGCCTGCCGGCGCACAGCCTACTTTCTGCCTTTATAGTCGGCATGAAGTCAAGTCATGTCACCAAGTTTGGCTGCAAGAGTCACCTACTCCTCTTGTCTCTGACTCCTGAGCACTACTCTGTGCTCCTTCCTCTTCATTAGCACCCTCTCTTGCCCCCTGTTGCCTCTCTATGCTGCACTGTTTCCCCCTCACACACAGACACCTGGCACTGGTTATTTCATTTTCTCTATACCTGAGCTACAGACATCCGTAAAGCATAAGGAGGATTTTCTAACTTTTTGACAATGGTATGGGGCGGTCTGTTGTTATAAGATTGTGCTCTGCTCAAGTTCTGGAGCTTGGTGGCTGTTCCAAGAGTGACAATCCAGCTCCCCGAGTCGGAGAGGATTATAAACTGACTCCAGACAGGAGCTGAGTCGGAGGAATGAAAGTTTAATCATTAGCAAGTCGAATAAAATCCCCACTTATCTAATATTTACTTTATTTCTATATTAATGCCACCTTGCCCTGTTGGAGGGAAATCCTTTGATCTTTTCCCTTTTTAACTGAGATGGCTGCATGTGACTTTTTCGTATGTAAAATCTTTTACAACACCAGATTGTCAGGTTGTCACTCGCCTTGATTTGGATTGAGTCTCTCTTACTGTCTTCTAGCCTTTTTGTCCTCCTACCTTCCTTCCTATTACCCCTTGATCACCCTACATCCATACACCTCGTAATCTAATGCTTACACGGGTCTGTCACCATGCTTTCTTTCTGAGGCAGCACTATTGCTCTCAGATTCAATGATGTCTTCCAACAGTTTTAGAGTTTGGTAGTGACAGCAAAGTTGCAATCGAGGAACGCTGCATATCCAGAGAGGACTGTGATCATGGAAAAGGCACTAAGACCAAGACAGTGAATTTTACTTATATTGGGTACAGTATGAAGTGCCCTTTTCCCAAGATCTCTCATGAGGAACTATAGTGGTTACCAAGAATACTCCATTCATTCACCAACAGATAATTTTCTTAAAACTTTCAAATATTTTATATGAAGCCTCACAAAAAATAACCAAGAAATAATAAAATAATTGTAGCTCTTGACAAGACCCTCAATAGAATTGGAAAGGAGAAGAAAGGAGCACAGGAGACTTTAGCAGATGCCTGCTGACTGTGACGATGAGAAATGATGTGTTCTCTTCAAATCTCAGCTCCTCTCTCATTCTCTATTCAACCACCTAGGTGCTGGGAAAGACTTGAAAAGCATTCCTGGTATAGCTGCAGCTCCTGAGCCAGGGCACTGAGGAAGTCACCATCCATGTCAGGCAGACCAAGGAATCCCCTACGTGACGCCTGTGTCATCTCTAAACAAATGAGACTGGACTGTCCCGTCTTGAGTTGTATTTTTTTACAGCAAAAGATAAAGTGCTAATTTTCTGAATTTTAAATTCATCTGAATTTATTTCTACTATGTTAACAAGGCTCTCAAAATCGATAATGCCTGTATTTTGAATATAGACTCTATTTATTACCAAATGATCATCTAAATTCAATAATTAGTCTTTCTACTTAGATTTAGTTTTGAAATATAAAACTAGATATGTATAAGTTGAAATCTTTAGAGGGTAATTACTCACTTGAGTCATTGTGCTGATTGGTGAATGCATCTTGGTGTGAACAGGATAATCTCCCTATATAGCCAATACAGGAGAAATATCAAGCCTTGAAAAAAAAATATTTGGTGAACAGCTTCTGGGTAAGCAGACCAGCCTCAGCCAATTAAGTGCCACTTGTTAAAGCTCCAAAAGAGTTGCCTTAGGAGCAGATGCATAACAGGCATACCTCATTGAGGTTCCACGACAGGGTCCTATTCTTTGCCAAATGTATCACATTGAGAGTTTGGGGCCTGTTAACTGTGTTTATTGGGAAAAGTAATTATAATTTCTCAAGGTTTAAGGATAACTTCCTTATTTCTAATAGATTCCAATTTCCCAGTAACTTTAGAATACAAAATTACAGTCTAAAATGATTCTCTAGAAATTGGGTGGCAACCTGTGTGTGAAATCATAAATGCTCAGCACAGACACACTCCCAAGGGCAACTTGACGAATTTCCCGCGTTTCATGCCTCCTGCCCTCCGCAAGATGGAAACAAGCGGAGAGTTGGGGTGCAAGGGAGAAACCGGAATCGAATGCATTTGGCTTTCTGCTCCATCTTCTCCCGGTGGTTTATCGACCTCTTCGCATTTGTTTCCTCTCTGGAGACCTCTCCTTCTCACTGCACTATCACCTCTCTCAAGTCGCCACTACTACAGTACAGATGTGCGCTGTCATGACAGTACAGATGTGCATCATTTCTGCAGTACAGACGTGCGCAGTCTCTGCAGTACAGATGTACACCATATCTACAGTACAGATGTGCGCCATCTCCAAAGTACAAGTCCTACTGAGGGTCACTGTCTCTACAGTACAGATGTGCACCATCTCTACAGTACAGACGTGCATCATATTTATAGTACAGATGTGCATCATCACAACAGTACAGATGTGCGCCATCTCCAAAGTACAAGTCCTACTGAGGGTCACCGTCTCTACAGTACAGATGTGCACCATCTCTCCCCTACAACAAAGATCACCAACAGTACAGACGTGCATCGTATTTATAGTACAGATGTGCATCGTCACAACAGTACTGATGTGCGCCATCTCCAAAGTACAAGTCCTACCGAGGGTCACCATCTCTACAGTACAGATGTGCACCATCTCTGCAGTACAGACGTGCATCATATTTACAGTACAGATGTGCACCATCTCTACAGTACAGACGTGCATCGTATTTACAGTACAGATGTGCATCGTTAGAACAGTACAGATGTGCGCCATCTCCAAAGTACATGTCCTACCGAGGGTCACCGTTTCTGCGGTACAGCTTCCATCACAGCGGCCACTAAACACCAATAGCAGGACAGCAGAAGGCAAACCTCTGCCTCCCACTAGGAGCACCTTTAGCCCAGGTATCTCCACATGGCTGCCGAGCTTCCAGTCCTCTCTCTACAACATCTATTTAGTGCTTTGCTACATGCCAGGACCTCTCTAGGTGATTTTAAAAGATGGAGTTGTAACTGTAAACACAACCAAAGTAAAGTGACATAAAACACAGTAATTTCTGCCTTAGAGTATTACAGAAACCCAGAGGAAAGGAAATTTCACACCATAGGACCTAAGGAAATGTCTGAGGTTCTGACACCACAGACATTGAAATCTGTTCTGCACAAGTTTTCAGTAATTCTATGTCCTTTCTTTACAAGATTTCAGAGAGCAAACAAAATTTCCTGGTCAGTCTGGAAGATCAAAACATTAAATAAAAACCTTTATCAGCATTGTCAGGCCACTTCTCAAGTAGCACTAAATTTTTATCAGAAATTTTAAGTTACATCCCATTTGTCAGCATTTATTTGTATTTGTCCCCAAAATGTTATTTTGTTATATCAAATAATAATATTTGCTAGGTTTCGAAATGTAGATTTATACTGAGAGACAAGGTACTAGTAAGGCTTCAGAAGTCTCTGCAGTCCATCCAAAATGTCCTTTATTTACAATAACTGGAAGACTCAGAAAAGGAGCACAGATATGAATATTGCCATTGCTCTGTTTCCCTTCAGGTAAGCCCAAAGTTAATCAAATGGCATCATCCTGAAGTCATCAGGCCTTTGCACATTTGACTCGTGGGGGCGTTGCCAGGCACTATGCTTTTGATGTAAAGGTATGTGTTAGTGTTCTGACAGAGCTTCTTCCTTACATTTTAAAAAATCTGTGTAATTTTCAATCTTATTACTTAATCAAGAAATGCGATTTTTCTAATGTTTAGCATATAATAATGTCTGTCATTTCTTGTTCTTATTTTACTGTCAGTGAGTCTAGTTATGGCCTTAAGATGGAAATGGTGAATCTGTGGCCACTGTATAATAATGCACATTTCGTTGTAATGCAGGATGAATAGCTTTAACTGTCTGTAACATTCTCCAGCTAGTTCCTTTCACACTGAACATAGACATAGGGCCAATGTGAACGCATGGCTCTCCCCAACCCCGCTCCACTAATCTCGCAGCTGACACCTCAGCAAACAAGCGGACACTCGAGAAAGTTTACAAAATTTAAAGCCAAATTGCCAGCCACTCCGTGCCAATCATCTTAGTCACATATTGTGCCAAAAATTGCACCAAGTAAATATGATTGCTTTAAAGGAACGGTCCTAATCATTATTCAGCAGCAAAACTACCTGGATCGACCCAGGCTGTGTGAGTTATTCAAATTCTTTGTCGTTGTCGTTGTTGTCGTTCTTAGAATTGAAGATATTTTGGAGAACCTGCCTCGGAAATTCCTGCCTTTCTTCTAAGACATTGTGTATTTATTTTAAGATTTGTGAGAGCTATAGCGGATATCCACATAGCTCGTTTTATGAGACTGCAGTGGAAAGTTCCATTCTGGTTCCAATTCTCAAGGCTTCCATTCTTGAGGGGTTAAAGGAGATTGCTACTAAATCCTAGCTTAGAAAAGGGAAGAAACATTATTTCTCTACTGTATTGCTCAATCATAATGAATTCTCAGGGTGTTATACGAATGTGTTTTTCTGGCCAACAATCTGGTCAGCCCTTGTTACCCAGGTTGTAGCTATACACTGTGTTGTAAGGGCTCCTACAGTGTTAATAGGGGTCTTTTGGAAATGCTCTCTCGGGTGAGATTACAATCATTCTCATCGCTGTTACACAGGAATATACTGTGTGCCCTTCTCTGACTTCAGACACATGACCATTGCTTGGCAAGTCTATCAAAGACCATTCTAAATTACTAAAAATTATTCAGTGCCTTCACTACATAAAAGTCACTATTCAAGAATCCTGGTTCCATCCCAGAACAAGATTCAACCGATATTGAGCATTAACATTTGCAATGGGAGCATGAAGAATGTTCTAGATGTTGCTGCACCGATGTGACTATAACCTATGTAAAGTTCCTACTACGTTTCCATAGTTCTTGCCATTTTAAAGACACCTTTACTCCTCTGATCTCTCAGAACCTTGTTTTCTTCCTTTAGATATTGAGATATTTTCTAGAAGGTTCTTTTTCATCTGCTCAAATCATTAATATCACCTCTGAATTTTAGCAGCATGCTACTTTAAATATCAGCTACCTTTTGAAACATAAATTATTTTCCCTACAAAATTGTAAGATAGGAAATATATATATTGGTAGTTGGCATTACCTTGCTTGCAAGGTGCATCCTTGCTATCTGTCCCAAAGAACCTTGTCAGTGATATTTTCTAAAGCCTACAGTCTAGGTGGAAGAACAAATGTATACATTCAGAACTGTTACTCTCATAGGAACTCGAGATTTTTCTGACAGAAATCACATGAAAATATTTTCTACACAGAAGGAGGGGGTTACGTACTGAGTCTTCTTTTTCTGAAGTGCATGGCCCTAAACCAACACTGGCATCACATACACTCCACGAGTAGTTGAATCCCTAGCCCTTCTATGCTCTTGAACAATCTGGCTTATTGTTACTTTCCTTCTGTTTTCTTTCTTTGAGGGAGAGGAATTTAAATGTACATTTTTGACAATATGGTGATACTTTGAGTTTCGGGAAAAATATCTAAATAATCAGCTAATAACCTGCTATTTGCAGAAGACTTTTCAACAGATGCAAGACTGATTCTCATTGGACTGACTTTCCTTTTGCATTACTTGTTTTCCAAAATTCAATGTTCTTGATCTTTTCAAGTGTGTCTGAACTCTGTGCTCTGTTCTCTTCCACAGTATTATGAAGAGTCTGCTACAGGCACCCTAGCCAGAGCATGAAGCGATTTTATCTTTTTAAACCATCCCCACATTCTGCATGTAACAATTTATTTGCTTTCTCTCCCCCTACAAATGCTCACCGAGCGCTAATGGTATTAGATGCCCACGGTCAATAGATGGTCGGTGCTTGGTGGCACTGGCCTCTGCGTATTCACTAAGAATACTGTTTGATTCTTTTTCATTTTAATTGCTGCTCCGGCTGTGGGTATAAGTTGCTACACACAAAAGGGTGACAAATAATGATGAAAGGCACCAGAGTGCTCTCATGTGTGGCTTCGTCAAGGAGGAGAGAAGAGATTATTGCAGCTGAGCTGATCACAGGGAATTTGCTGGGCCTTCCCTTGCCACCCCGATCCCCAGCCCCAGTAACCTCCTCGTCCTTCTACTAAAATGCAGTTCTTAAGGTCCATGAATGACCTCGCTGAATGACACACACACACACAAAAATGATGCTGTTAATAATGATCTTTAGAATGTTCAAGGATGTTACACCACTTTGGTGAGGTTTCATTATAAATATTCTGAAACCCTTAAAGGAGCAAGTCGTCATTTTCTTCTTAAGGGGCTGTTGCTTCAAAACAGCTTCTTCGGGGATGTGGGAGCCACAAGATGCTCACACCAACAGTTCAAACAGTACTCCACAGGCCTTCTCAGCAACTGAGATGCAGCTTGTATCTTTGAATTAACATTTGAATTCTTTAAAAGTCACTTAATTGTGGGGAGATATGTTGATGCTGTAACATTGATGCTTAGAAAAGTATCAGAAGACATAATGGCTAAAATTAATTATGTTATGACCCACGATGTTTTCAGCTGTTCTTTTGTTTAAAAGGGGGGGGGGAGCTTTCTGTTACCCTTACAGAGTATTAGTGCTCTTGACAGAAAAATGAATCAAACACTTTTGTGTGACACAGTCCGGACCTCCTGTCTGCTTTTTAGTAGCAGAGCCTTTACGTTTGGCCCTTGGGTGACCTTGCCTCCTCTGTCCTGGTCTGGAGTCCTCCTCATCTTGATTCTCCTCTTCCCTCTTCTTAGGAGTGGCTTCTGTCTCTTCAAATGTACCTTCCAAGTTAGCTACAGTCTGTGCCCTCCCCGAGCCTCTGGTTCAGGCTCCCTACTCTCTATAGCCAGCATCAGGCCTGGGTGTCTGTGTCTCTTAATGCTGGCCCTTGGCTCAAAGTATTTCCTGATAACCTTATGTAAGCATCCCATGAACAAGTTGAACTGGGATAAACTGTGTATATAAATATATAAATATGCAAACATCTTAGCTGTTTCATATTCTGCTTTCTGGCATTTCAAATCATTCTCTCCCTCTTTTCCCCTTTCTCCTCCCCCCACATCCCCACCAAGCCAAATCAATCCACTCCTCACAGGTATCCATGCCAGCCTAATACCCCAAAATGCCAACTTCATCATTCGTATGCTGCCAATCAGTACAGAAGCCAGGGACAATTCGCTAACGGTGAAGGAACAAGTTTTGGTTTGAGCGTCTCTCAACAAATACTTTACGGCTCACACCAAGAGTAATAAATCTACATTAAAAGAGGTCATGTAAAATTAGGTCTTGGACACACTTGTTAATAAAGAAGGAGTGGTTGGTCATGGCTTCCCATAATAAAAGTTGCTCATTTCCATCAGAGTCAAGACTCAGAGAAATATTTTCCTTCATCAAATTCTACTTACTCTGTGAACCCTGTCTTTATTCTGTGTTAGTGTTTTGATTTCTTCAAAATAAAGGCAGGAGATTGTTTTTCAGTAAGGACAGCCTCCCTTGATCCCTGCAAGCTAAATTCTTAGAATAGGAAAAAACAAGGGGCTTTGGTCATCTTCTTTAACCCTGGAGTCCCTTTGTGTGGTCACATGGCTTTCTGTTGACGGTTCTGAGAACGAGGAAGGGTTTACTGCTGTGCACAACTGTTGTCCCCAGTGGCAGGCAAGATGAGGTTTAGCAAGCTAAAGATCACAAGAATTAAAGAAAAAAATAAATGCAGAGGGCATAAGGATGGTGAATCTAGTTAGAATTGATGGGAGCTCTGAGGTCTCAGGCAGCACCTGCCCTCATGCCCGGTACCTGCAAATGTCATGAAGGCCTTGAGAGCCCCTGTCTTTCCCCAGTGACCAAGGCCCAGGATGTCCAGTTCCAGTTTTCATTCACCTACTGCAAATGATCTTCTATGTGTGCAAAGGACACACACACATGCAAATGACAGGTTACATAAGAAGTGTCTGTGTTCTGTTTTGGTAATATATTTGATCAAAGAAAAGATTAAAAATATAAAAATTAAAGATTGCTTTTGAAGCAGATTTCCCAATTTTCATATTCTAAAGTAAGAAACATAAAAACTATAGGAAGGAAGGAAGGAAGGGAGGGAGGGAGGGAGGGAAAGAGGAAGAGAGGAAGGAAGGGAGAGATAGCTAGAAAACAATGTGAGATGCCACAACATGAACTTCCCTGTGTCTTCTTTTATGTGATTTTGTTAGGGGGGAGTGGTTTGGTATTAGAATTTTCTCTTGTCTTTTGCAGAACCTTTCAACAGACTCACAGAGCTAGAGAATCCAAGAAACCTTCCCTTAGCTATTTAAATAACATTTTTTCCTCCAAAACCAAACAGAAGAATATTGCTGGGCTGGCTAGTTTAAAGTATTTATCTGTTTGTTTGTTTGTTTATTGATCGATTGACCGTTGAAAGTGGGAAACGCAGCCTTCTCGTCGGGAAGTCTTTGTGCGTGCCTCTGGAGAGTCCAGCGTTTTCTTCTTGTGTCCCGTGTACAGTGGGAGGGACAGCACGGAGTGTGAATGGGAACTGAAAGAAGCGTTCTTTGTGCGGCTCCCTCTCTCCCGGTATGGTGTGTGTTCCAGGAAAGAGGACAGGCGCTGAGACTAAACACAAAAATCAAAATGGATTTTACTCCGCCTTCAGTAAACAGCGCGGCACAAAAGTCCATTGTGCTATGAGATAACTGCGAAGATGAATGGAGCTGGCTGTCACGGAGGTGAATGCGAGGCCGGTCTCTATTGGATCACAGACCAGGGCTGAATTCCTTTCTGGTTCATCAGGGTCTGTTGGTACCACAGGAAGTGTCATGATCTCTTTTTTCACTAGGGCCAGATGGTGTCCTTTTTGAGGCCTTACTAATGCCCAGTTTTCCACATGTAAAACTCCTGGGAAAATGACCTAACTCACAGCTGCTCACTGAGGCTTGAGCGGGCATTTAGAAAGACTTCTGTTGGGAACAAGAAGATTGTACCACTCGCAGAGCGATGTTGGGGGGAGGAGTGGCAGGGAGAGGTGGGAGGGGGGCTGTGGCCAGAAATGTATCAATTGCAAACTATTTTTAAACTACTATCAGACTCTGAATCTCTGTTTCACAACGCGTATCTTCCTAGGCAGTGCCGGAGAGGGTGTTTCACAAAAGCGATTAATTGCTAGGGACGCCGCCAATTGTTTTCCTAACAGAAGTTCTACCTTCCTTGAGAGCAGATGGCCTGAATGAGAAGAAAAAATGTGGTCCAGAAGGGTCGGGAAAGGACAAAAAGTGAAAGATTCCCTGGATGGCTGCGAGGAGCCTGGGGAGAGGGGAGGGACCTTGGTGTTAAAAAGAACTGAGAAAAGTGGAAAGTTTTGATGTATGTGGGCAGTGTTTACTGATGAGTGGAGAGGTTCCCAGGAGCAGAGGACTGCAGGTGGGATGTTGAGAAAGAGCGATGATGCCTTTTCTATTTAACTGAGTTACAGTGAGAAGACAAGAGAGCCCTTCTTACAGGGAGGGGTTCATACTCAAAGTTACAGCTGGATTTCCCACCTCACCTTAAAAAGCACAGACAGCGATTGCATTAGAGACAGAGCAGGTTCACCAGCACCTTGAAATACCTCATTTGTGAGAGCTGAGTGAATAACCAGCTCTAACTCATTTCGGAGCATATTGGCCCTTGTGGGATTTGTTCTACCTTCCAGTCTTTGTAAAGCAACCCTTTTGAGCTGCTAGTTTTCACTAACATTTTATTTAATTAATATGCGATGAATGACAAACACTTCAGGCCACATTGGAAGGGTTTATTGCTTTTCTTAAATCTCAAGTCATACTGAAAAGTTAGTTGGTTAGTTCCTAACAGTGGTTAAAAAAACAAAACACTCAAGTTAAAGCTTTAGAATTGTTGCTAGGAAGATATCGTTCTATCAAGTTGTTTTTAATAAGCTTAAAATATTAAGATGTTTATGCAAATTTATTTAACCTTTGCATCCTGAGACTCTATATTGCTGGGAAGAGGAGAATCAGTATTAGACATATGTCCTGTGTTTTCAGCCAAGCCCCTTACAGTGCTAACAGCAGTCTCTCCTGTCAGATATCTGAAGTCCAACAATCGCCATGTACAGAGTAGCCAAACAGGAATATAAGAAGGAAGTGACATGCCTACGATGCCTCTTCAGCTGGAGATTTTATATAAAACACACAAGCTGATGCTTAGCTCTCTTTACTACTGTGACTCCCTAGCAATCCATCCGTATGCATGTTTTGCTATTATTTTCTTTATTCTTGTGCATACTTTAATAGGCCCCACTCTACATGTAATTGATTATGGATTAATGTGGGAGTGGCTTATCACAGCTAAGGCGAGGCTCCGTTAAAACATTCTGTTGAGAGGCAGACAGTTCCAGGTGACCGAGAAATGTTTTGCTCGGTGGCCCTTGTTTTGTTCACTTTTAAAAATGCCCATCTTTGGGGGAAATTACACATATGCATCTAAAGCTCTAATTCATTAGTCGGGTAGGGTATAGAGAAGAGCAGGGTGCTCCCCTGGTTAACAACCAGAAGCATTAGAACAAAGACCAAAAACTTGTGAAAGGTGCGATTTGTTTACTTGCCTCTCCTCATTTTTAAATAATAGCAGAACTCAGTGGGAAGAACTTCAAATATAATTCTGCTGGTTCGTGTTGATTTTCCTTTTGTTTTCAAAACATGCACCGCTGCTGAGCCTTGGGTCAGCAGGAGAGCAGACACAGGTAGCCTGCAAGCTCACAGGAACCATGTCTTACAGCTAAGGAGCTCTGGAGGTAGAAGCAGAATTTCCCCCACTGGGTCAGTAACAAGCAGTCCAGCTTTCAGCAATCGCTAGCCTTCTGTCTCCTTTCTTTCCCAAGCAGGGTTAGGTTTTGTTGTGGCACAAAGAAAACCTCCCCTCCCTTGCTCACAAAGCCCCACAGTATTGGCTCCCCTTTAACAACTGCTCTTTTCTTTCTCTGAATGCTATATTTTTATTTACATAAGAATTCTGGTAGATGTTTTATTTACATATGTATTCACTCATTTCAGATGAATGAAAGGAAATGATGAAACCTTCAACCCAAAAGCACAGGTTTTACAAAGACTAAAAAACATCCCTGTAGCTGTCATTGTGCCAGAAAGTAACTCTAGTGTTGCTTTTATTTGTTTTAATTACTGGCAATTGTCTTAATTACCTTGCTCCTTGTCTCTCCAGCTGAAATTCAAAAGGATTGCAGTATCTTTTAAAGAGTCAAGTTTGATTCCACATAGTTTTGCTGTAGGAAAACAGGTGGGAGAAAAGGGTATCATTTCAGTCTAGGCTCTCTGATTAGGAAGATCCTGATCAAAAGTTACAATAGTCCCAAAGAGAGAAAGAGGTATGGAGTTGTGCACCCACGCTCTCGATATACTTATATGTGAATGTGAAGACATTACTAACAAAGAGTAAAGGATAAGGTTCTAAACTAACAAAAAAATTAGTCAATGGCCACACTTGATTAAAATAAAATCTGACTTTTTTTTCCAAGAATATTCATTCAGTATCAGAACAGAATTTAAATAGGCCAGTTTAATGTTATCTAGAACCTCCATTAAAACGCTTTTCCTTATTATTGTAACTTCCGGGTGTTAGCAGGGGTCAGAGTTGGGGACAGGTATTTCCAGATTTGGGGCTCTGTATTCAAGCCCTAGTTACTCTCACTCAACTTTTCAAGTTAACATAAAAGTTGTGTTTAATTTGTTCTTTACCATATTCCTAAAAGATAAAGTTGCTGTCATAATTGCTGCTGCTCTTATTTATTCTGATTTCATGGATTATTTGGGCTATCCTTCCACCCATCACCATCTCCACACTCACAAACTTAGCTTTTGACGTACAGCTGCCACACCACCGTTATCTGTTGGGTTCCCCTGAAACTCGTCAGCCCTAGGACCATCTCCATTTTCAAGCCTAGTTATAGGCATCACTTCTGCACCAGCTTTGTCCGTTGAGCTCCCCAGAACCTCTCCCACAACCTCTGCATATTTTCAGGACTTGATGCAGTTGATCATCTTCTACACCATCTATTCCTGGCCTAACCTCACATGACTCCCATAACTCAACCTGAGGCAAGGCAGGCTAGAATTTCACAGGAGACACATAAGCAGAGAGAGAAGTCTACATGCATGCTCACTCCACAGAATAAAAACAATATGACAGACCAAGACACTATAACCCCCTAGCCCCCTCCGCAGTCCACTAGTCCTACAGAAGTGTTCTTCAATAAGAACCACCTAGATGAACCTCAGGACACAGAACTTGAAAGAACAATCATCAAATTCATCAAAGAATCCAAGGAGTTTAAAGAAGACAAGGAAAGGCAGTTCAATAAACCTAAATGCCAGAGTGACATTCAGGAAAACACAAACACAGAGCTGAATGAGATGATGAAGGCAATTCAAGATTTGAATATTGAATCCAATAAAGACAGAAATATTGAAGAGAACTCAGGGAGAAATAAAGATGTAATTGGAAAACTCAAAATCCTAAGTAGGAAAACACAGAGGAAAGCTTTGCCAGTAGAGTCAACCAAGTAGAAGTTAGAGCAATGGAATGCAAAGATAAAGCAGAGGAATTTCACTACTCAAGCAAAGGGTATCAAAACTTAAAAAAACATAATGGGAGAGATGGCTCAGCAGTTGAGCGTGCAGCTGTTCTTAAGAGGACCTGGGTTCAATTGCCAGAGCCCGTATATCAGGCACACTCACCTGTAAGGCCAGGTTTGGGGGGATCCACTGCCCTCTTCTGGCCTTCTCTGGTACCTTTACACACATGGCTCAAATACACACACTCAGGCACACAAACATGCATAATAACCATAAAAAATACAAATAAACGGGATAAGAACATACAAGAGCTGTGAAAAAAGCATAAAAAGGCAAAAAGCTTCAAATTCTAGGCATAGATAAAATAGGAGAATATCGAGTCAATGATATAGACCATATTCAACCAGATAGTAAAAGAAAACTTCCCAAAATTAAGGAAGGACACAGCCATATGGGTACAAGAAACATGAAAAGCACTGAATGAGAAAGAACAGAAAAGCAACTCCTAACGCTATGTGTAGAGCTGAAGCATCAGGTGTAAAGAACAAAGAGAGAGCCTGCATGCAGTTAGAAGAGAAATCACGAACCACTTTTAAAAGAAAGCCTATCAGAACGAGAGCTAGTTTCTCATCGGAAAATTTAAAATTTGGAAGGACCTGGAGCAATGCATTTTGAGCTCCAAAAATCCACACACGCCAACCTAGGCTCCTGTATTCAGAAAAACTATCTGTTAAAGTTGAAGGAGAAGGGGAATCTTTCCATCGCATAAACAGTCTAAAGCAGTTCATATCCACCCAGCCACCCCAGTGATGAATCCTGGAATCAGTACTTTGAACTGAAAAGGAAAGTATGTGAAGTGAGGAGGCCACAGAAGAACAAAAGCTATCATTACAGAAACACCAAACAAGACTAAGAATATGAACAGGAATCATGACAGCAATAAACACAGACCATTCAACAATCATTTTAAGTCTCAGCGGCCTCATCTTCACAACCAAAAGACGGATTGCTTGAGCGGATTAAGAAACAAAAACCCATCTTTTTGTTGTGCACAAGAAATCCATCTAACCTCTAAAAGTAGACACCACCTTAAAGTGGAAGGATGGAACAAAGTATTCTAATCAAGTGGAATTAGGGAGCAACTGTAAAATCCAACACAATAAATTTTAAACTGAAGCCAATCAAAAGAGATAAAGAAGGACTGCATTCTAATTTGGGGACAATTACCTACAAATCTATTACATTCCTAAACGTGTATGTACCAAACTCACACACATTCAGTTTCACAAATAGCATACTATTGGACTTAAAAATAATAAAGATCACCTCCAACTCATAACAGCAAGTGGTTTCAGTACTCTACTTTCTCCAGTAAACAAGTTTTCTGAACAAAATATTACTAGCGTAAGCATCAGAATTAAATAACATCATGCATTAAACAGACCTAATGGGTATCTATAGAACATTCCACCCAAACACCAAAGAATATGCCTTCTGCTCAGCAGCCCATGGAAGCATCTCTAAAATAGATCACATCCTGGGACACAAAATCTTAACAAATTCATTTAAAAAATGAAATAACTTTATATATCCTATCTGACCATAATGCAATAAGATTTAACATCAACAACAAACAAACCTCTAATAAGTACATAAACTAATGGAGTTTAAATACCATATTACTGAATGGTGAATGTGTCAAAGAAGAAATCAAGAAATGAATCAAAATATTTTTGGAACTAAGTGAAAAAGAAAAGACAATTTAACAAACCTTCAAGGGACATTAAGAATAATCCTAAACTGGGTAGTGATGGTGCACACCTTTAATCCCAGCACTCTGCAGGCAGAGGCAGGTGGATCTCTGTGAGTTTGAGGCCAGCCTGGTCCTCAGAGTGAGTTCCAGGACAGCCAGAGTTACTACAGAGAAACTTTATCTCAAAAAACAAAACAAAAACAAAGACAAAAAAAGAATAGTCCTAAGAAAGAAATTGATTGCTCTAAGCTCCTACATTAAAAAAAAAAATCAGAAAGAGCAAAAATAAATGCTTCAAAGATGCAATTCAAAACTTTGGAAAAACAAGAACAAAACAAATCCAATTAATAATAATAATAATAACCATAGCAGAAATCACATAAATATCACATAAATAGAAACAAAGAAGTCAAAAAAAATTAACAAACCTAAGAATTGCCTCTTGGAAAAGATAAACATCAGACCCTCAGCCCAATTTACAAAAATAAAGAGAAGACCTAAGTTAAAAGAGTTGGAAATGAACAAGGAAACATTAGAACAGACAGTAGAATATTCAGGGTATTGTAAGGTAATGCTTTAAAACCTGAACTCTATTAAATTGGAAAACCTAAAAGAAATGGATGAATTTCTAGATTCATACAGACCGCCAAATGAAGACCAAGGAGGGATCAACAATTTGATGATACTTGTAACACATAAGGAGATAAAATACTAATAAGATTTTGGTCTTGAAAACAAAAAAAACAGGCTCATATCAATTCATGGCTAGATTCTACTAGAATTTCAAACCGTTTCTTTAATACCCCCCTAAAAAAAAGAAAATAAGAAAAAATAGTACGAGAAGGGACACTTCCTTCTACTAAGCCTACTGTTATGACTCTAATGCCAAAATAACATTTAAAAAAACCCACAGGCCATTATCCCTCACGAACATAGATGCAAGAAAAATCCACAGTAAAATCTTGCAGGCAGAATACAAACGTGTATCAAAAAGATGACCTACCATTATCAAATTGCCTTCATTCAAGAGATGCAAGGATAGTTCAACACTTGTAAATCGATACATGTAATAAGTAATATAAACGGACTAAATACAAATGTCACATGACCAAGGAGGTTAGCTTTAAACCACTGCAGAAAGAGATTAAGAAAGACATTAGAGCCACTAGAAGGTGGAGAGTCTTCTCGTACTCACGGTTTGGAGGAATTGATATTGGGACAATGACCATGCTACAATAAGCAGTTTGCATACCTAATGTAATTCCAATTAAAATACACACAGTATTTTTCACAGAAATAGAGAAAACATCCTCAAGTTCACATGGAACCACAAGCAAATGCAGAGAGCGGAGGCAAGCCTGAGGAAGAAGATCGATGTCTACCACGCCAGATATCAGGATACGTTATAGAGTTGTCACAATAAAGGAAATGTCAGATTGGCACAAAACCAGACATGGAGACCAGTGGAGAGAAACAGAAGGCCTGACCATGAATTGCCATGACTTCAACCAGCTGCCACTGGACAAAGACACCAAGCACACACTAGTGGCAAGATGGTATCTTCACCAATTGTTTTGGGAAAATTGAATGTCCCATGGAGAAGAATGAGAGGGATGGAGGGACAAAATCTAGAGAGAGACGACTAGAATCAGGGGCTATTTAGAGGTGACTAAAGACCTCGTGAAGTGGGAACCCTAGTGAGGATCACCCTAGTGAGGACTCCTAGTAAGGGGGGGGGGGGCACGACGACGACGACAACGGGACAGGACAGGACTGGACGGGACACAACAGGGAGCCTGAACAGGCCATCTCCTGAGCCAGGAAGGGCTTCAGAGGTGGGACCAGGCCACCAACCCAGCCACAACATCTTCAATCTATAACCTATCCCACTGGCCGGATCTAATGGAAGGACAGAACCCCATGCCAAAGGAGGGAACCCACGCCTGACACTGAAGGACTAGCCAGGAACTGAAGACTGGAGAGCCCAGCGTCGACTTCTAACATATTCTGCTATGCTCATAGATCGGTGCTTGGCTAATCCTCATTAGAGAGGCTTCCTCAGGCAGCCGAGGGGAGCAGAGGCAGAGACCCAGGACCAAATCCTGGAGGAGCCTGGGGAACGATGAAGAGAGGGAGGAGGTATTGTAGGTACCAAAGGGGTTGAGGACTCCAGGAGAATGAGCCCCACAGGTCAACTGACCAGCACTCTTAGGGGCTGACAGAGACTGAAGCAGCAGACACGGAGCCTCTATGGGTCTGTTCTAGGTCCTGTACATGTATCTTATGGGTGTCTGGAGTGGTGTCCTTGTAGAACTCCTGAAAGTTGGAGGTGTGGGGTAGGGTGTTGTCTCTGATCTTTTAACCTGCCCGTAGGACCCTTTTCCTCCTGCTGGCTGCCTCATCCAGCCTTGATGTAAGGGCCTTGTTCCATCTCATCATGCCTGTTTGATTGGGAACCCTGGGAGGCCTGCTCTCTTCTGAGGGGAACGGGAAAGGGGGTGGATCTGGGGGAGAGCTGGGAGGAAAGGAGAGAGGGGAGGCTGGACTTGGAATGCATTGTACACGAGAAGAAAAAATAGATCAAATAAATAAAAATAAAATAAAAACAGAGCATGGCTTATTGATCACTGTATTTTACAGAAGGAGGAAAATTAGATCTTCCAACATTCTTCTTTGCAGAAAACCAAAGAGAGGAGTCACAACAACTCATGCTCAGCGAAATAACAAGAAACCATGGGAATGCAAGTCTAGTATGCTGCCAAACTTGTTTACACTGTCTCATTCTCACCACGAAAGCTAACGGGGACGTCAATTTCTGCATTTTTCCAGAATATAAAACTGATAGCTCTAGAGACCATCCCATTAAAATCTACATGGGTGTATTTTATGTTTTTATTTTAACATATCTAACATTTGCCTGTACATTTATCCTAGTGAATGTACGTGACAGATACGTGTACATACTGTATCTAACAATTTAAAAAACCTGCGTGATTCCTTTGTAATTTTCCATGATACAAACTACGCAGTGCATTCTATATTAAGGTAGAAATGTACAGCAGTGCACAGTGAAGACGAATGCATTGTCTTGTGTAGTTTTCGTTTCCTTCCTTTTCGGTGTCTTTATCTTGTATTGGACACCAGATTCTCAATTCATTGTCATTATCCTTATGTTTAAATTGTCCATTGTGTTAAATTATTACTTATTATTACCGCTGTTTAATTACAAATGCTAAGTCTTGTACTAAATAATGTAAACCAGGCATTACATAATTCAGATAAATGTCTCTACAGAAATAAACACTATTTTCTATTTTTTTCTATTTTTTTCTAGTGACAGTTTATTTTCTCGTTATTTGATCTTTTAAGTATTTTAATTTATAGGGATTCAAGGATTACATGACAAAAACTATTTTTTGTCATTTATTTTAGGTTAGGCTTCATCTCAAATTAGATTACTCACATACTTTTCTTATTGGGTACACTTAACCAGTTGACTTTATAGATTTATTTTAAGATGCTTCTTTGACAAAATAGAAACATGCTGATTTCAACTAAGATAGTTTTTGAAACAATTGGTCTATATTGGTATAAATTTAGTCCATGTTTTATGAAGTCAGACAAATAACCCTGACTGGTGTAACTTTGGACATATTTTCATTGGATAATATTACATTTGTTGTGTTGTTGTTAAGGACAAAACAAATATTTTTCCTTAAATGATATCTTAGATGCTGCTCCTTAACAAAATAGAGAAACCTCACGTCTAATTGCGATAATTAGAAGGTGGAAAAGCTGACAATCTTATTCACTATGATAGTCATATGGAAGGTCAGTGGAATTGAGATTTCATTCTTTTAAAAAAGTATTTTCTATTTTTATGTGTATGATTGCTTGTCTGCATGTGTGTATGTGCACTACACATGTTCTCGATGTCCACAGGGGCCAGGAGAGGGTGTCAGGTCTGCTGGAATCAGAGATCAAGGTAGTTTTGAGCTGCCATGTGGGTACTGGAAATCAAGCCCAAGTCCTCTGCAAGAGCAGAAAGTGCTCATTAAGAGACTGAGCCATCTCTTCAGCTCTTGGAACTGAGATCTCTTTACCAGGAAGAGAAAATAGCACTGAGTAAAAGGTGATACCCAGATCGTCTTCTGGGATCTGCAGTGGTAATGAGAAATCCATATACATCCTCCCTTTTCTCCAGTGAGGTAAGGTTCAAAAGCACACAGACTAGAATTTTAAAAGAAAAATTTCGTAAGAAATAAGAAATCACGTTTTGCTATTGGATAGTGACAGTACAACAGAGGAAACAAAAAGGCATTTGTGACGTTGTATTAGTTAGGGTTTGGAGGACCTGGGAATAGAAAGTAAACCACGCAAACTGGACTCAAAATAAGAACGTGCTGTGGAGATACCTGTCCATGTGTTTTCTCCAAATCACAAAACCCCAAGAGGAGGCTTTCTCTTTGTGTGAACATCTATTGGCTTATTTTTACTCTCATCTATGCTACTGTTAATGACAGTCTAGTTGAGCTGCATCGCATGGTCACTGACAATGAGAGAATATCTGATCACCATGCTTTTCCCCCTACTCCCCTTCTAAGTGGATAATTCTTTCACGTGGATCCAATTTTCATTTGCTACATACATAATTGTAGATTACATCAGGCTTTCCCAAATGTCCACGCTAAAAGGCCTCTGTGGCACAGAAGAGTCAAGAGTCCTGCTGCATATCCTGCTATATCCTTCCATTGGTTTTCAATCACATAATCCCAAAATGAAGAAGGCATTGGCATCACTCAACCTGTCCACCAATAACCCACTGAAGACAAATGTACAGTCAAGAAAACAGAACCCCCCCCCCCCCAGTTATTGTAAACCTCAGGAACATGAGGTTTCTTGGAACATTCTAGTTCTTGACTGCAAGAACTAGAAATAAAACAATAGGTGAAGGAACTGGGCGCAAACAAAGCGAATAAGAAATGTTTAAACTACAATTTAAGAAGCTACTAGCATATTGCTGTCTTACCTGACACTCAGCCACCAGCATTGTTGCTCCTGCTCCTGTCATCACACTGGTGATGCAAAACAATGGAGAGCCTCAAACTGGGCAGATGCCCTTGACTCCCCAAGTCACCTACCATTGCCCAATCACCAGGGACTTTCATTGACAGAAACTGATGAAACTGGATACCTTATCTCCTCCCCCCTCCTCCATCCAATCTCCTGCAACGCACCATTCTGGCAAGTACTTAATAGAAAAAAAAAACAAAAACAAAGAAAAACCAGGCTGTGGTGGCACATGCCTTTAATCCCAACACTTGGGAAACAGAGGCAGGTGGATCTCTGTGAGTTTGAGGCCAGCCAGAGTGAGTTCCGGGACAGCCGGAGTTACAACAGAGAGACCCTGTCTCAGGGAGAAAAAAAAAAAAGATACTTAGAAAAACAAAGAAACGAAACGGTAACGTGGCTTGCAGCCTTTCATCCTCAGAAACACCGAAAGCAATGGGAAATAGTGATTATGCTCCGCAAGTGTGCAGCGCTCAGCTCGGTACCGCTCAGCAAGCTCATGCCCTGTGACACCTATTAACTGACTGACTGGTAGAAGAAAAGAAGGGTTTGATATTAATAAAGAACTCCTCTTTCTTCTTAGTTACGTTGTTTCTGTTTTCACTCTAGGTTTTGATATTGCTTATTGGAATACATATATAATAAAAAATTAAATTGAGATGAAATAGCAACAGGAGAGTAGGAGGAGAAATTTCAGAAGGAAGATACTTTACAAAGAGACTTTAGATTGTCCATTGGTGATTCTAAATAATAGCCATCAGATAAGCTACAGGACGCCCAGTTAAATTGTAACATTACAAAGGGTTTCCTTATACTAAAATTTATTGGCTATGTGATGTTAATTTTAAACTATGTATCTATATTTTATACTCTCATTTATCAATCAGTGCCTAAGGGCATGGTATCATTTTCCTTATTCTATTTACTGTTATTTAGCATCATGCTATGTCATGTGGAACATACAAGTCTTATTGCTGAACATGTATGCTGCCAGGTTAAAGTTCCTTATCTGGCTATAAGACCTTGATGTTTTGATATTTCCAAAAGCAGAGATAAATAAATAACATAATTCATATTTAGAAAGATTTTATATTTACAAATAATTTCCCAAAATAGTGCATCTAACACATACTTCAATTACATGAGACGTGTCTAATTAATGTTATATTTCAAGTTTTATTAAAATGCCACATGACATTAAAATAATTTTAAATGCTAAATCATACTCATTTACGTGTTGTTTTCTTTATGTCCATGAACTTTCTGTAGCTCAATGTCTTAGTCACTGGAATGAAAACTTAATCTAAACACAAAGAGTGAATCTAGCCAAAAAGAAATGTAAGGAGCCAAACTGAATTGTATTTTACTTTACTATTCTTAAAGTGTATGTGTGTGAGAAAGAGTGTATGCGCATATACGTGTGTGGTGTGTGCCTATGTATGGCTCAGAGACCAGAAGAGGGTGTCGTATCCCTGGGAGCTGGAGTCCAGCACACTCATGGGACATCTGTCTGATTAAGTGGGTGCTAGAATATGAATTCCCATCATCACGATTGCTTAGCAAGCATTCTTAAGTGCTGAGCCATCTCTCCAGCTAACAAACTGAATTTTAAAGGTAAGAGAAGAAATTCCACTTACTTTGCCTAAAAATATATAATAGGGCCAGGGCTTGTTAATCGCTTGCATACCTCCAACTTTAGCTCTTTTTCAGAAGTTTAATGTCACAGACATTCAACTACACATTTAGTGTGTGAAAGCATATAAGACACTGTCCGACTGTGAACATGCTGTCGAAGAGAAAGGTGATGCTTTTTGATGGAAAGTTGAATCACTCAGCACATCTTCTAAGTGTTGCCAATGAGACATAAACTTTCCAGTGTTGACTAGTGTCGCTTTTAAGTTTCCTAAAGGCCCTGTCTCTGTGATTTTACTAAATCCCCTTGGTACAATAATAGGGCAGAGTGAAAGGCATACATGTGCATTTATAAAGAAATATATTGGATAAATATAGTCTGTAGTATGCACATATGCATATATATGTGTAGTATGTAATAAATGTGCAAATATGTACATATTTCTTACTCAAGTACTTTGGAAGAAGGGTTAATATCCATTTATAGACCATCTGTGTTGATGATGGACTTTTTAAAATATAATCGTTATAATTTCTACAGTAAAGCAATCCATATGCACCAGGGAATTTTGTGTGATGAATCTGTATCATGTTTAGGTATTGGAAATCAAAACTCTCAGGAAGACCTAGAGACATTACTCCTGCTATTCGGCTAGCCTCGAGCGAAGCTCTCTCTAACAGTACAAGTCAGATATTCTCTCCCTTATTTCTAAGAATAAACAGAGAAAGTGATCTGGTCTACCTACTGTACAGTAACTTTCATATCCGTGTAGATAATTTTATAAACACAGATTTATTCCTAAAATGTGAAAGTTTTCACTACCTCTAGAACTTTAAAAGCATTTTCAAAGTTACACCATTTCTGGCTCATTCTTGGGCAAATTGTTTTCTGAAATTTTGTACCTAGCACTGAATCCCTAACATAGTTCTGCAAAGATTACTCATTTCTGGTTATTTTTATATGGATGGGCTATTTGATAAAAGAAACTGCTTCTCCATTTGATAAACTTTCCACTGTGTAATCATTGCATGTTCATCTGAATACGTCAGGATAAAGATTTGGTTTAAAATTTAATGGAGTATTCTAATGTCGGTTATTTTTCTTATTGGATTAAGGCTTTTTTCTCTTGTTTCTTAAGGAGATGGCATCTGGATCGTGAGTAAACATAGAGGATTCTCTCGCTCTTCCCAGGGTTTATAATGAGAATATTCTGTCTGATCAGGTGCATGCACCCTGCTGTCATTTGCAGCCTGACTGATAGGTCAGGGGTGATGTGAGCTGGCTCAGGGATGCATACAAATCACATCCTCTGTCTGTCTGTTTTGTTGACTGGTTCTCCTCAGGGTCATGGCTATCTTAAGTAGCAGCCTGCAGGATAAAGTGTGCCCTGTCTGAGCTATAAAACTTTGACTGTGGACCAATTGTATCTGACATACAGCAGCATGAGGTTTGGTTTAGCCTTTGGATTCTGAACAAATCACTGGCTATCAATGGCTGATAGTGACATGCAGTTTACCCAATCTCTCCTTCTTGCTGACAGCTCAACACAGTGAAGAAATGGGTTTTTTGTAAGTTAGGGAATTTGTCTTTAAAAATATATTCCATTTGATTATTTTACATGAAAATGAAACTATTAAATTTCAAATATTACAAAAGCATTGAGACTACAAAAAAGCAATATCTAGACTTCAAAAGTGCAAATTTAGTATAGAATTCATTAGGTATCTGGGAACATATAGGGCTGTTAAATATTTTAATGGCATCTTTGTTATATTTATTTAATGTGTATGAATTTGCAACTTCGGTTTCTTTCACCTAAATGAGCCTTAAATCACTGAACATATTAAATAGAAAATTCAGTGTCTTTCTAGTGTCCCTGAACCTAGCGTCAATTTTCTTAATACCAGATCCAGCTAGACATTATGTCAAAGTATGATATGATATTTATAGAATGTGTGCATGATTTTAAAAATACATTTGAATTTCGTCTTTTCTTCATTTATAAAGGTATCATATCAGTGATGAGCAGGCCCCCTTGAAAAGCTTACGATATAACAAGGTAGGTAAAGTATAAACACAAAGCAAAGTAGATCATTTTAAGTACAATGAAAAATCCAAAAACAGTTTTATCACTTAAAAGGAAAGAATATTTACCTTCAGCCAACCCTCAAGGACATATCCACATTTTGGAGCATAGAAATTGTGGATGAACAAAGGAAAAGACTCTAGGACAAGGCAAGGAAATTCTGAGGAGCATAGTTCAGAGTTAGGAGTGGTGCAGAGGTCAAGTATTAGGCGGAGTGTAAAGGGTTGATGTTGCAATAATTGGTAGAAGGAGCTGTTAGCAGGACAAACGAGAGGTTAGGGCAGAAAGTAAGACACTATTCCAAGCTCTCGACTTGGGTAGTTATAGCCATAATAGAAAGAAAGGTGGTTTTCAAGAAGTGTTTTAAAGATCAAAAGAAATGTAATCTTTATTTGATAGATAAAACACACTCTTCCTGGAATACATGAGCACACTACACACAGGTGCGCGCACGCGCACACACACACACACACACACACACACACACACACACACAGGGTAGCCTCATTTGTTTTCCTCTCCAGGATATCAAAAATGGTTTCTAAATGAATGATTGGATAAATAACATCATTGCAATGTTTTGTCTCTAACTTACTTGGAAATTACAAAAGCTTAATAAAGAAACAAATCAAGGAAAGGGGGGGGCTTTCAAATACAGTGAGCTTTGAGCATTCCAGGCAGCTTTTGAGTCAGGACTTTGGATCCTTCACAAAATAAATTATGTAATCATGATATTCCACTTAAAATATCTAGCACAACTTCTGAGTCCATCAGCATTTAGTTTCCTTATCAATATTTACAGTGAAATTATATCACAATATCAATTACATATGAAAGGTGAGATTAGATTAATATCTGCTAAAATCTTATGATCAAAAGAAAGTGAAGAGAAAACAGTTTAACCTCTAAGGTTCTAGGAGGACAGGAAACCCAGGTCCTGCATCCAGGAACTTGATTTAAACCAGTTGGTTCCTTGTATTCTATGTCATTTAACATTTTGGTGTTTACATTTTCAGAAAATTATCCCAGACACTTTTGTGTATGCATGCTATGTGTCAGTGTATATTTTCATAATGTGAAGAATGCCTCTAATGAGAAATATTGAAAGTTTATATAAATTATAGAATTATAAAGTATATTGTTAAGTCCAATTAGTATTTTTAAAGTCTTATCACCTTTGTCATCAGAGTTCTATTTAATGAATTTACAAAGTAAATAAATTCTAAATACATTCTAAATACATATCCTTGTATCCATAATTAAGTGTAGCTTCATTTCTTAGCAAAGAAGCTTCTCGTAGCTGTAAACTACTGTCTTTTACCCTCAATTTAGGAAAAGAGAAAGGAAGGATGGAAAGAAATCTTCACCGCTTTTGCAAGCGGCATTGATGGAGAAAGAGAGAAAGGTAGAAACCTTCAGAGCCTCTTTTAGGCTGCCCTAAACTTGAAGAGTTAGACCAGCATCTCAGCTCAGGGTCTGTAAACTCAATCTCTCCAACCTTTGTTCTTTTAAGAATTAACACACTAACAACACCAACTCAACCAACGAACCACCAACCAACACCCCACACATATCAACTCTCAGGGCTTCAGACCTTTTATACCCTACCGAAAGTTCCCATAAACCCATTTGGCATACAATCCCCGAAACAAGCCACAGGTGCCATAATGACTGCACCTAACCAAATCACAGCCACCTGCGTCAAGCTTTCCAAACCTAACTCACGATCATCTACCACACCTGGGGTGGGGACGCAAACCTGATCCAAATGCCATTTTCAGTTTTGAAAGGAACCAAAATAACAAAGACTTCTTCCAAGTGTTCCTCTACAGCTTATTTTTGCAGCAAAGGTTGCTACAGTGGTCCACAAGGTTTAAAAATGCAGAGAATAAGGGTCTGTGAGGTACCGACCCCAATTAGTACATTTGCAACCCAACCTCTCTACCCAAAGCTCCAGAAAAAGTTTACAAAATATGGGGCATAAAAATTGTAGGAACCAAGCAGAGTGTGGTGGTGCATGCCTCTAATTCCAAGAACTTGGAAGGCTGATCTCTGTGAGTTCAAGGACAGCCTGGTCTACAGAGTGAGTTCCAGGCCAGCCTGGGCTATACAGAGAAATCCTGTCTCAAACAAACAGAAGACTGTAGGAACCAGAGAACAAAAGCACATGTTTCAAGCTAGTGTCTTCTAGACGTATTGAAGCTGTGCCTATCAAGTCTCAACAACACACTTGCCTTAAACAAAACCTGATAGTGTCAGCACCAGGTGACATGTTCACGTGGGATTAGCTCCCAAATAGGTTGTCCAGTCCCAAGCAGTCAGCTCGGAACACACAGACATACTAGTAATATCAATAGACTCAGTAGGTTATACGTTCATGTGTGTGTAACTACAAACATTAGAAAATGAAGAGGCCATAAATTTAGGAAGAATGGGGGGGTGGGTGCGGAAAGTGTGGCGAAGGGGAAAGGTAAGGATAACGTATATGTATCGCTCGCGCTTGAAGTTCTTTAAAAAAAAAAAAAAAGAAGAAGAAGAAACAGTTGACTTTACCTCCTCAGGGAATAACTGTGGAGATCACTGACACCCGACCACGGTCGAATCCTCCATTTCCAGTACCTGTGCCCTCCCCTTGCCTCTCTGAGGCAAATGACCACTCGGCTTTGCAGCCGTGGGGTGTAACATTGTTCCTTGTGTTTTCACTACCAATTTTTCCATAAACTGTCTTCTCATTAAACACTCCTTGAATTTTCTTGGTCCGACTATCCTATGTCACATCCCCTATGTCAGTAGCTGAAACAGGTCTAAGAAATTGAATGTACTGACTTCTAAAGCTTTTACTATTTTATTCATACTTAAATTTTATACATACTGAAAGCATCTTGTCTTTAATCCATGAAAAATATCATAAACAAAATTACCTTTGAGATTTTGAAAAGTATTCTTTGTGAGTAAAAGGAGAAATTATTAGAATTCTAGAGTAAGTTGTAGGAACTATCCCATAGTCAAATTAATAAACTAACTTCTTGGAAATACAAACCATAAATATTGACAAGATGACAAGGATGACAATAGAAAATCTAATTATAAGATATGATCTCAACAACAATTCAACACCATATGATTTTTTTCCTGTTAGTGTTGGCAGATATCTTTCAAGTTTAGAATGATCCAGATATCGGTATCCAATTCCCTTTGCATTTCATGCATTCCCTTTGACATTTCAGCCAGTCTCATAGCTTTAAACATTGTCTAAACAATTTTACTTACAAACGGACTGTGTATATTTACATCAAAAATAACTAGGAAAATCAAACAAAATTTAGAAGCTCTCCATTTGAGGACAGAAGACTTCTGCTGAGATTGAAAGAACTTGGGGGTATTAAAGGCTGCAAGAGTTGAGAACCTTCTAGAAGTGACCTAATTTCTTTAGTCATTTTACTTTGGGTACTTTTTCAACTCTGAGAAATAGAAGTCTTAAAATATGCTTTTGCAGCAACAAGGGGTCACTTCTAGGGAACAATATCATCCTTGTAGGTGGCTCTCACGGGTTTTTATCCACAGTGAACATTTCATCACCTTCGGATTTTCGCTGAGATATCTAATCCACATTTCATCATCATCACATCTCCAGGGAGAGAGCTAACCCACATTTTAAACTGAAAACGTGCAAATTAAACTTCAGCTTCTACCACTCAGAACTCATTTCACAGACACTCTCAGATGTAAATAGCATCTCCATCCTTTCGGTTGTTTAAGGCAGAAGTTCTAAGTCCTTTTTGTTTCACAGCCTGTATCCAACAAATCCAGTTTCCTTGGCCAGAGCCTCCATCACCTCTTACTCTTCTCCTCTCTTACATCTGCCTTTTTCCTCTAAGGACCGATTTGCCAGAACTAGAACAACCTGCTTGATGAAAAGGTCCCATTATATGACTCCTGCACGCAAGCACCCGGGGTATCTTACTGTATAAACCAAAGGCTCCATTCTGCGGCACTAAACATGAAGCTCAAACCTCAGTTATCCCAAGCAATGTTATGTATTTTTTTATTTATATCACTTTTCTCCTATAGATACGAAAAGTGCTCATTTCCACACAAATTCACCATGAAAACCTTAGGATATAGGATACTGTAGGAGCCACCAATTGTAACATCACCATCCGTTCCGTTCAGAGTAAAAGAAGACCACGGCTGGGCAACATAGGATCTTCATGGTGGTAATGTCACTGCTTGCCACATTGCAGCGGTCAAACCTGGAGCAGTCCCAAGTCTGCATGCTCCTGTGTCTGCAGACTCCTTTGCGTGCCCTCTGTGCCCTCTGTGCCCCATGGGCTGCTGCATTCTGTCCTTCACTCTTCCTGTTATACTGCTGGAGGCCCTCATAACTGAACTGCTCCTCAAACACACGCAAGCACCCGTGCTGAACTTGTTCTTTGTCTAAACATTAAGAGTCTTACCTGAGATTTGCTTATCTACAAATTACTTGTTTAAAAATCCTCCCTGGCCACCCTTTATAAAACATCTTTTATTCTTTCTCCGTAGAACATGACATTAAGGGATATAGTCTTTCGTTTTGTTTTAGTTTGGATTTGGTTTTGGTGTTTTGTTTTCCAAGTCCCCTCACTAGAATATAAGCTTCATGAAGACAAGTACATTTTTCTATAAATTTATCACCAGGACTTACATGAATGGTCAAGAAATAAGGAGTGCTAAGTAAATATTTGTTGCATATATATAATGTCCCACCTTACTTTATAGGACTTTAAAATATACAAATGTTTCTGATATGCATCTTCCTTCTTATAATTTACAAGCATACAGAGAAAGACCAGCATGTAAATATATCAAAACATACCTCAATAAGACGGCCAAATGTATAACTTTGTCAAGTTTAATATAATGAGAGATGTAGGAGAGAGTAGCTCAAATCATCTAGTGAAACGTAAATATTTACTGCCTGCACAACTCTAATAAGAACTGATGTGGTGTGTCGTCTGTAATTTAATTACCAGTGTTACATCTTGATAGTAAACAAGACTCATAGACTATTCCTTATAAACCTAGATTGCCACACATACAAAATACACACAGGACTTGAGTAGTGTTTCAGGTGTGACACAAGATGATAATAGAATAGTTCAAACTAAAAGTAGCACGCTTATCACTGATCTTACCATGCTTCTACGTTTTAGTGCTTTCTACACCATCACCTGTCTACTCTGATCTCAGCCTAAATATCAGATCACAGAGAAACAAATTTAGTCCCTACTCTTCTTTCTGGGTTCAAAATTATTTTCTTTACTTGTTATGCTGTTATTGTTGTGTTAGGAATTTTTTCACAGTTCATGATAGAATCACTATGAGGAGAGCCAACACTTGTGTGCAATTGTACGTTGGAATACTTTGGTTTCTTATGAATTCTAAAAGGAGAGAGTTTTCTGTCTAAAGAAGCCACCAAAGTTCCCATGTATGTCCTATGCAAAACCTCTTCAGTGAGATTTCATTTACTGTATCTCTGTATAAAGCAGGATAAGAATCTATCTGAACCCATAAAAATAAAAATAACTCTCCCCTCCTCTTCCTCCTAACTTCTCCCCCACCCTCTATCTCTCTGTCTCTGTCTCTCTCTGTGTATGTGTGTCTCTCCCTCTCCCTTTCTGTCTTTGTGTCTCTGTCTCTCTCTGTCTCTCTGTCTCTCTCTGTCTCTCTCTCTCTCTCTCTCTCTCTCACACACACACACACACACACACGCACACATTATTTCTCAGGCTATTATGGTCTTCTGAGAAGGTAATGATTTGTTTTATTGTTTTAATACCACACAAAGCTTATTTTGCAGTAATATGAAACTAGGCTGAAATATATATGACAATAAGCAGTTAGTGTAAAAGGGATCATTGGTTTACAGTCCATATAGGCCACAACTTTATAAGCAAAAGAACAAATAGGAAATTAAGCAGAATATTCCTTCTTGAATAGGGTAGAAGATTAAATGGTTATGAGAGGATGCTGTATAGGAAAGGATTCCTCTTCCAGATCTTTCTTGTCTAGGCTTTTGCAGAGCTGGTGTTATATGAGCTTAAGGACCATGGACAGTGTCTTGGGTTTCCAGAGGAATACATGTGTCTATAAAAGAATAACAGTGGATTCTTAATGCATCATAAGCAACATCTCTTGATGTTTGCTGTATTACTAATGGATTTAAAATAGTCATTATTAAAATACTTCATGAATCCACAGAGGACCTTGGGGTACCAAGAAGAGTTTCTTTCTTGGAAGGAATGTCAAAACATATTTTCTGTGTTCTTCCAGATTATAGTGACCAAATAATCACTTTTAGAGCATAGTTATTTGATTTCTTTCAACCTAGAGAACATCTGAATCATCTACTGCTTTCTGGTTTGGGTTGCCAGGGGGAGAAACAGAGAAAAGCCATATATCACCTCTGGTTTTTCCTTAGCATCTCATTGTGGTAACGTATGCATGTTCGCACACATAAAATGATCAGAGATCACTTTATCTTAATTTGTATGCACATTACACCTCTTGTGACATTGATCTTATGATTTTTGTCTTCTGTTCTTGGTGCAAATAAGAAAGGTACACTTGTCCTTAATTTACAGATCAGGCATTCTCATCACAAGTCTTAGTCAAGGAGGCTGATGTTTGATAATCTCCATTGTGGAGCAAGTGTTTACTTGAGAGCATGTTGGGATTAATATGTTTGTCCTCACATTTAATCAAAGCACCTCACTCAGACACTGTGTATGGTATTTTGCTAGCACTTTCAAATGACATCTAATATAATTTAAATCAATTGAATTTAGAAACCATTCATTGTGCAAAGAAGTGCACTTCGTGTTTTAGGTGACACAAAAGCCTAGGCTATATCTTCAGGGATAGTTTTACAGATGGAAGGAAACCGATGTCTGCATCACTCACATGACAGAGCACAAAGGAGATTATAAAAGAAGCTGCAATGGAGTCTCAGCACAGTTCTAGAGGCGCAAAAAGGAAGTGGATGGATTCTCACAGAAATAAAATAAAACAGAAAAAGTTTCAAGAGACTGATTAAATTCTTGAAGAAAATTGGGGATTCGGTAGCCACGGACATTGAAAATGGAGTAGTAATTTACAAAGAAAGTTTAAGGCACAGAGTGGGAGTTCAGACGCAGTACACACCATGTACTGAAAGAGAAAGGCATCTTCTGTAGGGAACACTGGGGAGCAACACAAGGGCCCTAGGACATGCACCTGGAGGGATAAATGAAGCTAAGCCAGGGAAGCCTTGTGTTCTCAGCTGTAACATGAATCCTTACCCTCAGGCAACAGAGTTAGCAGAGAGTTTTGAAAAAAAGAATTTTGTTTATTGATATAATTAATTGATGATTTGAAAAGGTTTTGATTTCATAGAAGAGTGGTTGAAAAAACCTGGAAGATGTAGAAGATTGGGAGTGCTCTGAAACACTACCTCTTGGGTGTGATGTGGTCATTACAGCCATGAGCCCACACAACATGCACAAGACTCAGCTTTAAGATGAATAGCCTGCCAGTAGAAGGAGGACTAGCGGGAAAGAGAGGGGAGTCAGCAGGAGAGGAGAGGTATGAGAAGGTCTTTGTGCCTGTGATCACATTTTGTCATAGTCAAGTACAAAATTGTCAAAATTTTAAAGAAGCTCTTTGATGGGTAGTGGTAGGTATGCTTATCTGGAGATATAAGAATAAGATTAATCCTGTATTAAAGAATTATGCTGGTCTAGCAAAGTGGCAGCAGACTGTGTTGTAAGGTCCATAACCTCATTAGTCCATGAAGCTGGCTAGATTTCCAGCACCGGGCATGATTTCCCTTGTGTTGAATGGGACTTAAGTTCCATTAGACGGCGGTTCGTAGTCTCCATCATGTGAGTACCATTTATAACGCCTTTAAGAGATATCTTGACCTGCTGGTTATTGTTGTGTTTCTCAGCTGTTGCAACTGGGTGATATCATTTTATTGCTTCCCTCCCTTGGCAACTTACACAATATGTTCTAGCATTATGGAAGCTAGATCAAAGAAATGAGCCATTTGTATCAGATCCAGCTTTGTCATCAGAGTCCTGTGTTCTAAGTGTATGGTGTCTTCAGCAATCGGGCCCCACCCTCAAACCATGAGAAGCAACCAAGCAAAATCAACAGTCTATGTATTTGGGGCAGTCCCTTGGACTACTCTGACCAGCCTTTAGAAATAAGTGTAGCTCCTACCACTCATGAAAAAGTCTCTGTTTAAGACTACCACAGAAAACCACAACTGGACAACATTCAAAGAAGAACAGATTGGGGGAGTCCAATCCTAAAAGATAGATCTACTGCAGTGTTTGCATCTATGGTTTGGGTGACATTGAGGAAGAGGGGGCAGGAAGAGTGTAAGAGTCAGAATATCAGAAAGTCAACTGTGAAAGAGTCTCTCCTACAAATGGCTGCATAAATAAGCCCAGAACTGTGCCAATATCATGAATATGTTAACATTAAGTGGGGAAAACTTTGTGGGGTCCCATCCCAAGACAAGGAACAACAAGTAACTAATGACTCCTGGGAGAATTAGAATTAGCCCCTTCAAGGGATGAGTCCTCTTTTCAATGTTCAATGCAGAGTGTCAGTCCTGAAATCATACACACACAAGACAAGAATTGGCTCAGACAATTGAATTTCTGTGTTTGTGCATACATGTGCATAAATATATGTAATTAACAATAACAACTGAAGAATAAGAGGGTGTATGGGAGGACTTGAAAGGAAGGTTTCTGGACGGGGATGTAGAGAGAAGAAGGGAGAGGTGAAATTATATAATTCTACTTCAATTAAAAATATTTAAATCTTTTAAACAAAATGTTATTCATTTTTTTAAATTTTTCAGTTTGCAGAAAATAGGAAGCTTTATCCGACTCCTCCTAAACACAGTTTCCCGTTATTATAGTGCATTTGTGAGCTTCATTTAGTAAAACAGATAGACCAAGATTAGCACATTATTATTTTTAAAGGCCCATAGCTTTCTCTGTTTGGGCATAAATTTCTATCCTCTTTAACAAGTGAGTGAAGTTATATATTTGCCACCAGAGTGACATACGTTATAGTTTACTGCTATGAAAACACTCTGGCTGTGTGTATTCTCTGTTCCTCCCTACCTCGCCTCTCTGTCTTTTCACTGCATTTTAGTTTTACTGTTTCTAGAATGCCATGCAGCGGGATGCACACAGCCTTTCTGAGTAGTTTCTTTCATTAGGAATTAGGATTTATATGTGTTCCATATCTCACTGTGAGCTCAAGATCTACCACTGTTAATCCACTCATCCTTTGAAGGGTGTCTTGGTTAGTTCAGTTTTGGGGCAATTATGAATAAGGCTGATCTGAATATCTGCATACAAATTTTTGTAAACATAGGCTTCAGCTTATTTGGATAACCCCTATAAAGATGACTGCTGAATCCTACGGGAAAGAATTTAGCTTTGTAAGAAATTATAAGATTGCTTTCAGAACTGGTTGCATTATTTTGCATCCCCATCAACAGAGAACAGTAATCTTACTAATACACATCTCTGACAGCATTTAGAATTACAATTTGGGGGATTTTCATTCATTCTGATTGATGTGTAGCTGTACTCCAGTGTGTTCAATTTCAAAATTCCTGTGATATATGGTCATAGCAAGCATTGTTTCATACATTTATTTGCCACCCATGTTTTCTTTATAAAGATGCGTATTAGCCAGGCAGTGATGGCACAGGCCTTTAATCCCAGCACTCGGGAGGCAGAGGCAGGAGGATCTCTGTGAGTTTGAGGCCAGCCTGGTCTACAGAGTGAGTTCCAGGACAGCCAGAGTTACAGCAGAGAAACCTTGTGTTGGAAAAGAAAAGGAAAGAAAAAGGAAAGGAAAGAAAAGGAAAAAGAAACAACAGCACAACAAAAAAGATGTCTATTAAGATCACTGCACCATTGGTTAATTGAGCTTGTTTTCTATTATTGAGTTTTAATAAGTATTTATATACTTTATTAGATATAACGTTGGCAAAGATTTTCTTCTACTCAGATTTCTTTTCATTCTCTAAATGTTATCATCCATAGCACAGATTTTTTTTAAATTTTTAATTAATTTTTATTTTAAGGTTTTCATACAATATATTTTAATCGCAGTCTTTCCTCTCCTACAAGCCCCTCCCAGCTCCTCCCCACATTCCTACCCTACTCACTCAATGTCATGTTTACTCTCTCTCTCAAAAAGCAAAACAAAAATAATAAAAATAAAAACTATGAAAGAACCAAGACAAAAAATACCAAAACAAAATGTGCACCTCCCCCGCCCATTTTGAGATGACCAACTTCCCCTGTCAGTATGGAATTTTTTCTGTTTTGAACCTGTGCAAGTCTTGAGCACTTTGTCACAGTCTCTGTAAATTTGTATGTGTATTAGTCCCATTGTGTCTGGAAGACACCGTTTTCTTGGAGTCATACTCCACTTTTGGCTTTCACAGTCTTTCTGCATCCTTTTCTACAGATATCACTGGGCCTTAACGGGAGGAGTTTGATAAGGACATCTCATTTAGGACTGCATGATCCAAAACCCTTCACACCCTGCACACTGTCCTCTTCTAAGCCTCTGTGTTAGTAACTGTCTACTGCAAGAAGTTTCTCTGATGAAGGTTAAGAGATGCTCTGATCTGAGGATATAACAATACACCATTATGCTATGTTCCTTTAGAAGAATAGGTTTTCTTCTAGGGCACATGTTGGTCTCAAGTTCTTGTCTGTTTTAGCAATGCCAGTTATGTCAGTTTACACCTCATGGAGTAGGCCTTAAATCCAATCAAAAAGTAGTTGGTTGTTCCCATAACATTTGGACCACTATTGCACCAGTAAATCTTGCAAGTAGGGCACTGTTGTAGTTAACAGGATTAAGGTTGATGATTACTTTTCTCCTTGGGTAGCGTGCAAAGGGCTTAAAGCACCATGGAAGCTAATGTGTAGAGGTTTAGCTTCAAGCTGGACACCAGCTCGATTTCTCCACATTCAATGATGTAAGTTGTGTCTCCGGCAACAGAGCCTTTCTGCCAGGCTTTGAAGAGTAGGGAAAGCTTTGATGTGATTGTTTGGGGAGAGGAAGTGTCTATGCCATCCCTTTAGCCAATGCCTCAGCAAAATTTGATGCAAACTAGTCCTGGCTCTAGAAGCTTTACTTGGTGGCTTAAGATGTCTAGTTTGGGCATTTTCTCCCATAATATACTGACTCCATTTAAATACATTTTATTTAGAAATAAGTTAAATTTTATAACTTATTTAAGATCTTGTTATGTACACATTGTATATTGAGCACACCCCTCATGCTTTATGTCCCCCTGTTCTTGCCTACCGCTTGTTCTCCTCCTCTGTTCTTGGAGAAAGTTTCATTTCAACGTTCATATCTCATATGCATACACACACATATATAAGTGTATGGAAGCCACAAACGAAAGAAAGCATGCAATAGTTACAAGACTGGCTGAATTCACCTAACATGATTTTCTTCAGTTGCATGCTATTTATTTGTTTTAAATGATAGGTCCTTGTCCTTCATTTTTTTAGATTCTGAATTTTTGAGGTTGTAATTTAATTACAATGTTTCTCCTTTACCTTTCCATCCTTTAAACCCTCCCATATACCCTCACTGTCCCCCTTCAAATTTGTGGCCTCCTTTTTCATTAATTGTTATTAATGAACATATATATACATATATATTCCTAAACATAATCTAATTAGTCCATATAAAGTTACTTGTATGCACGTTTTCAGGGCTGATCACTTTGCAGTGGACAGTCAGTTGGTGTGCTCCTCCCTGGAGAGGACCATCTCTCCCAGTTTTTTTTTTTAATTTTTTTGAGATTATAATTACATAATTTCCCCTTCCCTTTCCTCCCACCAATTCCTGCCGTGTACCCTCACCTTACTCTCTTTCAAATTTGTGGACTTGTTTTCTTTAATTGTTATTGCATATGGATGGGTGTGTATGCGTGTATGTATATAAACAAACACAACTGAGCAGATTGCATTTATATATTTCTAAATCTATATACTCCTAAATATATAAATACAACTTGATCATTCCATATAATTTTAATTAGGTCCAGATTAAACATTCTTTTCGTGAGTTGCATATTTGGTTCTGTATCTAAAGCCTTATTGCCAAGATGCAGTAAATATCACTTAGATTTTTTTTCAATAACCTCCTGTTCCATGATTCCAGAATATTCCATGATAAATATTAATGCTCTATTTTGTATTATTTAAGTTGTATCCAATTGATTAATATCATAGTGAATAAATTTTATCTGTATTTTTGGTCATAACCATAATCATCTCTTTGGAATTAATTTCTAGATACAGAATTTCTGAGAATGTCTAAAATTAATTTCTATACTGAATTTTTCATTAGCTATATGATTTCTAGAGGCAAACGCCTGTAATTTTTGACTGTTCCCTTTACATGCCCTAGCTGGGTAAAGCGAAAAACTTCCTAAGCTTTACAGGTGACTTGATTTCATATGATTCCAACTCAAATCCCAACCAGCTACAAAATTTTAGCATGATGCTTCATTTCCTTGGGCTAGAGTCTCCTCCTCCATGAAGACATTGTCACGTGATCATTTTGATCAAATATGACTTAATAATAGGTACTTGGTGGGTATTAACTATGCCTCTTCAGTTCTTCCTCTTCAGTTGTAGCTGCTCTTTATTCCAAACGAAAACTCGGTATCAATAACGTCTCTTCGTAAAGGTCCACACAGGCTCTCCTTTCTTCACACTTTATCTCACTACAGAGTAAGAGTGGCCTGTCATCCTGGGAAATAATTACCAATTAGCCCTTCCGAGAGACTGTCATACTGACACTTTGTCATTATTGTATGATTCACGTCACGTTGACTTAAGACTGGAATGCCCTCACGTGATAGAGGAATGAACCCTCAATTCTAAGCACAGGTGAGCAGTCCACCGCTCACCTGTTCCCCTAGAGCCCAGGGAGCGTGCATTGCTACCCATAATGAAAGAATAACTGTTTTTTTGCCACATTAGCTGCAATTGGCAGACAGTTACAAAACTATCCTGTGGCAAGACTATTTTGTTAAAATAAAAATTATTGAGGACAAAAAAGAAAGGCATAACCTGATGTTTTTTCTTATCCTTGCAGCTCACATCTCATCCTACACAGAGAAGGTGTACAAGTTCATAACCTCAGATACAAGCTGTAGTTCTCATCTGTAGCTTTAGCTCACTTTCTAAGAGACAATCCTAAGACTTTGGTGTCTTCCCTTACTGTGAAGGGCCCACAGAGAGCATCTTACATGTAGCTGGGAGCACAAGGATAGTGATTAAACATGGCGAGCAAAGGAATTATCCCAGGAACTCCACTAGAAAATTGGTAACCATCATTCACCATCGGAATACTCTATAAAATAAAACCACATTCAATCATCAGAGAAGTGCAATAGAGATAACTAATCTATTTCAACACCTTTCTTTAGCCATGAGAAATCTTTACTACAGCAATAATGAAACGATCTAGTGGTAACTAAGCTTTGAAAAGAAGAAAAAAACAACAAACATTGAATATTAGCGATATTTTTCTTAAGAGGCCAAGAATAAAACAAAAAATGCCTGCATTATCCTGGAGGCGCGAGCCAGTGCTTACAAGAGCATTATCTGAATGAGAAAAGAGTGGAAAGAGACAACGGAATGTGTCAGCATCCGTGGTCATCCATGTATTGAAGCCACATTTTGAAGCCAGGTGATGGTGGTACACGTCTTTAATCCCAGCACTCAGGAGGCAGAGGCAGGTGGATCTCTGTGAGTTCAAGGCCAGCCTGGTCTACAGAGTGAGTTCCAGGACAGCCAGAGTTACAACAGAGAAACCCTATCTTGAAAATAAACAAAAAAGAAAAGAAAAAGAAACCATTTTGAAAATCTATAATCAACGTATTAGAAATAAAGAGTTTGGCAAGCAAACTTGTCATCAATGCAAATCAATAAAAATAAGTAGCGCCTATTATTACCTGACAAGGACATAGGTGTCTGTGTCAGGTGGCATGAAAGAGCATAGACATGTGAGCTAAGTCCCTGAGAAGTGGACACTATATTGATACAATATACATATATATGTACAGCCTTCTACACAGGCTGACTGAGTAGAGCCTCAGTGGTTGTAGAGAGCTTGGAATGTTGCAGGTCTGTCTTTACACCTCTATGTCTGCCTGATGGCCTGTGATAGTCACGTTAAACCCTGAAGATTTTATTCACTCAACAGACCACTGACTTCCACCAGCCCACAGGCTAGGATTGCCCTAGGATAGCAGCTGAGGCCCATAGCAACTCCCTCTTCACTGTAACCTGCCAACCTGCTGTTCCCGCCAGTGCTTTTGAAAAGCATTTTAACTTATGCCGTTCTTTGTTCCCTTACTAAAAAACTTCATGAAATCATTACATGTTGAATCATAGAATTCAGGATAACCTAAATCTGTGTTTCTGGGCCATGGTCACTTATTTTTGGCTCCTGAATAAACTATTTCTTATTCCCTTTGAAGTATTTGTTCATGTGTCTGTTGTTTGTATAAAAACAACTTACAATTAGAATCTAAGGCTATTGCTATAATCAGAGACTTAAATCAATTTACCTATCCAGTGTGGTTTTTTTTTTTTAACCTGAATTTAGAATACAAAGATGTACACCGTTAAGTTTGTTTAGAGATGGGATTATGGTTAATATTCATACTAAAATTGATCAAAGTAACAAAAGAAACACTGCAACATGGTGGCACTAGCAGACTTACTGGAGGCTTTTGAACAGCCATTGTCTCCTTCCTTCAGGTTGAAGATACTTTGGCTGACAATGGTACTTATGAAGAGTCAAGGGTTTCAGGGAAAATAAGCCCTCTCTAGCCAGGACTTGAGAGACCTGTCAGAATAATGCTAGTTCTGTTCGTTTCCTAGAAGCATTTGACACCCTTCTGAACAATAAAATACCAAGGCAAGTCAGCTTCCTGTAATATTTACCTTGTTCTTACCAAGTACAGTAGTCAGGGATTTCTACTGGCTTCTAGTGAGCATGTGCATTCTCTCCTACAAATACAGAAAGGCATCAGGATCCAGGATCCAGCAGCAAGTCCTCAGAGCACACCCATGTAAGAAGCCCACACGCTGAGCCAAGACAAGAGAAGCAGCAACACCAGCCATCCTTTGAAGCCACAGTGGAGGTGCTGAGCTAGCTAACTTCTGGATTGCTTGGTGTATGAAGAATCTTTTTTTAAACAATGGAAGGTTGAGCCCAGCAATTTTTTAATGATTTTCCAAGGCAAGCAGTGAGGTGTAGAGAAGTTGTTTGCCGAAGTGTCATTTACATCACTAGAATTGTTCACCCCACTGACATTTTGTGGCGCTTCAGATTCCTAGCGTTTCAGGAACCACACCGTGTTTTTTTACTTCGTTGTTATGAGATCTTCAGACACGTTTGAACATGGACTATAGTCATTACTTGTCCTTGAACATGACACAAATGTTCAAATGTTAGAGTTACGTCACTGTACACCTCGGGTTTCATTGTGTGGGATTGAGGGGATCTCCCTTTAATTTCCAGGCTAGAGTGATGGGCATCGCAGCAATGGAAGGTGGAAGGTGCCCGAATGGTTGCGTGGCAACAGGTGCTTTCCCCTTTTCCATGTCTGCCACCTTCTGCTCACACGCCTCATGTTGGAATAAATCATCGGGGAGCAGCATGATCCATCTAGAGCTTGAATTAGGTGAAACAACTCGATTCCATGCCATTTAAAATTACAGGATAGGTCCATCTATCTGTGTCAGTGCCTGGAAAGACAGAGTCAGACATGCAGTATCTCTCTAGGGGCGTGGGTCTTCACTCTGAGGGGAGCCAGGCAATCCTACAAGGGCACCCTAAACTGTAACACTAAAGCCTTGCTATTTGATTCACCCAGCTCTTTCTTCTTTCTTCAGGAACTCCTAATGAGAAAGGTACCGATTTCTCATCTCAATAAACTTCAGTGGAATACAGCCGACTTTAGCCGCGGTTTTACCAACACTCTGGGTCTGCCTCTCTGTGCCGGTGACCACACGCTAAGTTGTCCCAATATGGGAATGCTGAGGTGTGTGCGATGTAACAAAAGTGAAGATCTGAGCTGGAGCTCGGTTCCTAACCGGCTGTCATGTCAGGCACCCTGCGATGCAGTACACTACAGATTCTCCAGAAGACTTGACTCACTAGCATTCAGTCAGGAGCATCCGAATGATCCCCAGGCGCAGGCTCTGTATCAGCCCCCAATAAAAACGACTTGAGGAAAGAGAGTCCTTACAGATCTCCAAAGATACTCTCCGTGAAGGTTAAGACAAAAGTGCCTTCCAGAGGACCTGGAAAAAAATGCAACGGGAAAATATGTGTTTTGGGCGTATTAGAAAGACAAGCAGGCACATGTCCAAGAGACTGATGCGGAGATGTAAAGGGTATCAGAGGAGAGCCTTAAGAATGTAGAGATGTAAAGACAAGAAAGACTGGTCCTCAGAGGGAGGGGGTCGGAGAGTGGCTGTTCATGCTAACAGATAGCTAAGACAGGGTCATCCTTCAGAATGCAAGCCTTTGCTAGTGGGGGGCTCCACGCAGCCTCACATTCATTTGCAATAACTATACTAGCCCCACTTTAGGTCGGTAGAACACACAGTGGAGTCCCACCAGGCTGCTTCCTGGGAGGTGAGGCATCCTTACTAAAGCCATTTGGTTCTTTTGTCATCTAGAGCCAAAAGTCAAACTGAAACAAATAATTATTCATAACATAATCGTAAAAGGTCTATGCTTCCCTTCAACGTTACTCAATAACATTTCAAATACTGCTTCACATACAATAATCTGCCAAAAATATTTTTAAGTGTATTACTGAAGAAATGTGAGCTTTACAGCTGTTCAGCGTTACTGTTCCCATGTGAGATGAGGGAGAAGAGCCTGAGAGCGCTGTGATGTGTTTGGTCAGATGGGTAGCCGTCAGAGAGCCAAGATCTCAACACGATGTGGCGACTTCCCTCTGTCATCTGAGGCTGCCTTTGCCTGCCTGTGGTTAAGGCCTCCAGAAGTGGGTATAATGACAAGCCAGCTATTTGTTTTACTGAACGTTGAAAAATTGTCATCTCTGGGTGCCGGCATTAAGGTGATTTTCATTTTTTTTTTTTTTTTTTTTTAACTTTATTTTTCCGAAGAGTCTACAATAAACAAATAAGAGTTATGTAACAAGTGTCAAACTAAAGGTTATGTTAAAAAAAAAATGTGTCAAGGGGAAGGTGTGTATTTAAAAAGAAAAGGTATTTAAATATAGTTAACCTTTCACAACACTGAATGTCATACATTTTGTAAAAATATTACATAAAATATAAAATTCAACTCAAATAAAAATTGTCAAAAATTTATTTACAAATCTAAAATAATGCGCATTTAGAAAATGAAAAGGTGAGAAAAGTGCATTATTTTAAATCACCATTTGCCATGCACATCCATTTAATTGAAATTCTTATAGGCTTTTTTTTTTTCTTTCTCTTTTCCAGTGGTGAAGAACTTTTGGAAATCCTTTATGCACGCTTTAAGAAAGCAAACTGAATCCTGGCCATTTTCTGAAGGGAAAGGATAGCATTCGTTCCCTGAATTACAGTGATGTCTGTGTTTTTATAGCAGTGTGAGGATGTTTGTGAAATATTTAGCCTATGATAGTGATAGCAATGCTCACTTATGTGGCACCATGTCCAGAATGTTCTAGAGGTTTCACAGGTCAACTCATTGTTAGGAATTCTGCAGATGCATGCTGTAACCGCCTGGGCTTACCCATGAGGGGCCTGGGGTGCTGAGTCGCAGTCTTTGGCTGACATTCTTCACTAACAAATGGAAATATCAGGATTCAAATCTTGGCAGTTTTGGTCCAAGCTCTCTAATTGTCAGTGCTGGGGGATCCCCCATCTCTTGTTTTTTACTTAATTATCTTAACTCATAGAATTTAATTTCAAAATTCAAAGATTCCTCATAATTATTCAGGTCCATTAGCAACTTCTCAGGAATCTTTTTTGTTCCTAAATATCCTATACAAGACAAAGAAGAGGAAGTATAAAGTGTAGAAGAAACTGTAACTTCATATTTTACAATACATGATGACTGTCAGGACAATTTAAATACTGAAAATTCAATGTTCTTATAATAGTAAAGTGCTTGCCATAAAATAAATATGAATTTTTATTTACAACCATCATGTAAATGTTAAAGGGTCTATTAAAAACACTGTTGATTTACTTATCTATATTTTTAGAAAGAAGTTGTTGAGACCAGCTGTTGGATGGAAATTATTTTAGATATACATATAGATACAGAAATACAGAAAGAGAGAGAAGTATATAGATTCATAGATTTTGAGATATAGAATTAAAGTAAAATCCTTTCACAGGCTGGCATAAGCAAATGCTGAAATTCACAAGGGGCTGCAATTTGATTGAGCTTTCTAGACCCTGGATTAGCCTCGCTCAGTGCTTCGGTTGGAGCTGTAAATTTAGATGTCTTTGTTCCATTTGTTTTTTGGTTCAGCACACACAGACTGGCCATGCCAAGCTGTGCACGGTTCTTTCTCCGCCCCTTTGAGAGCCGCAGGAGTGATTCCGTATGCTCCAAGCCAGGGGTAATGTCATGTCCAAAACTTTATTCACCGAGTCAGTAAACCATCCTTTTAGGCCTCGACTTCCTGACCACTGCTAATCAGTGGACCTCACAGAAGTCTCCAGATAATGGAGACACCAAGTACGTGTTCTAGCAGCAGAGGCCAGGTCATGTAGCCAGGTAAAAGCTTAGACCTCTTCTTTACACAGGGTCTGCTCCTTTGGCCCAAGACGATTCAAATGCAGAATGGGCTATAACAAACAAAAACACATGGTTCCATTAATGATTGCAGAAAAAACATTTTTATAATTTTTTTTTCTTAATGTTGTGAATGAGCAATTGTTTCCTGGTACAAATATTTACCAGTCACCCGTGAGTTTAACCTTTATCATTTTTGTTTTGTTTATGTTTTTGTTAAAAAGGACAGGCAACATACACACACACACACACACAAGCGCCATACACATACAAGCATGCACACACACGAACACACAGGTGTGTACACACATGCACACATGCATGCACACATGTGTACACAGAAGCACACACATGTGAACATACACACTCATATGCACATACACGTGTGTACACACAAGCACATACATGTGTGCACACAAGCACACACGTGTGTATACACAAGTACGCACACACAAGCACACACACGAACACACAGATGTGTACACACATGCACACATGCACGCACACACGTACACACACACACACACACACACACTAGCTGGAAGAATTCCTTCTGTTCTTTCACTCGCTCACTGTTAAGTTGTTCAGTTTGAGCTACAATCACAGTGTGATTATTATTGCACTATACCCCAAATCCATTGCCCAAAAGGAATATAAAAATTCATAGGCATTCATTATCCTCCTGAAACTTAAGAAAATATCCTCCCAAAGGTTTGTTGTTGTTGTTGTTGTTGTTTATACTCATAATGAGGCTTTACAATATGCCCTAGAACATTACTCCGTTTTACACAGGTACTTTTAAGGGCTGGAGAGATGGCTCAGGTACAGCACTTGCCATGCAGACATGAATACCTAGGTTCTCATCCCCAGAGGCAATCCACAGCTGGGTGCAGTAGGTCCCACGTATAATTCCAGCTCTCCTGGGGCAGGATGAGAAGTGAGAACAGGAGCATCTCCAGATGCTCAAGAGCCCGCTGGCTTGGTGCACACAGCTGCAGTCAACAAGGACAACCTGTGTTTAATAAGGTGCGAGGCAAAGTGGGACACCAGAGTTTATACTCCAACCCTCTAATGCTGCATGCGCTCTAGGGTACACAAATGCCACCCCCTACACAATGCTGTGTGTGTGTGTGTGTGTGTATGAACACTAAAGCTACAACGCTACAACATTTTAAATATAATAATCTCCTGTCAGCGGAGACACAGTAAGCTCCAGGTGAGTGAAGGCAACAGAGTGAGAATTTGTCTCAAAAAAAAAAAAAAAAAAGTGTTTGACATTCTTAGCAAGTTTGGGAAATGTGAATTAACACATTGAGTAATCAGTGTGAGGGATCCTGGGAAAGGTAAAAGTGGATGTACCCAGTGACCCAGCTATGCCTCCTCTTGACGTATATCCAAAGGACTTAACATCCTGATTCGCGAATGCTTGTTCAGCCATGTTTGTTGCTACTGTATTCATGATAGCTAGGAAACGGAAACCACCTAACGTCATCCAGCCAACGAATGGATGATGAAAATGGAATCTACGTGCCAGTCGCATTATATTTAGATGTAAAGAAAAATTAAGTAATTAAATTCACAGATAAATGGATGAAACGGTAAGATATCATAGTGATCAAGCCCTATCCAGAAAGACAAAGACCAAATGTTCTTCCTTATTGGTAGGTCCTTGCGCCTAACGTTTTGATTGGAACATAAGAACTGAAATGAATGCAAAACGCAAGAACACGGAAAGGGACGGTGGGGTGCGAAGAAAAGGGACTCTAGGTAGGGAAAATAGTAACACACGCGTGCTGCTGAAGGTGGAAGCAAGGAGGGATATTTTAATTGTGGAGGGGGATGGGAGAGTAACACAGAGGGGAAAGGAAGGAGAGATAAGCAACACTAAAGATATTTTTAAAAGCCATAGGGAAACATAGCATTTTATACAATTTCTTAAATAGACAGCTATAATATAGATGTGCACGTATACACACATACACATAATTTAAATTGAGTTACACATCTTGGGGCAAGCACAAAACAAAACAAAAACAATAAAAAACTGTGCCGAGGTAATTCCCGTCCAATATTTGCTTAGGAACAGCAAGCGACTCCCTACACAACGCAGGCTATTGCCATTGCCTTGGTCACCCTCTCCTCCCCCAGGACTTGGAGGTAATATCCTAGTGCTGAAGATACTACGGAACTCTGGACGTAGAACTCGGAGCCAACCTAGAGGCTTACTCCCTGAGGACCAACTTTCAGTTTTTTTTAGATGAAGGCTGTGAAGCAAATTAGCCTATTAGAAAACTTCCAAGATGACTTAATAGGTTCTGATCACTGATTCTAAGGCTCTTCTTTATATATACAACAGAATAAGAAAATGAGAATAGGAAATGTGACGATCGGTACTTTAAGCTTGGGAAAACATTTTTCTTCCACCGAACGACTTACTATACTGAACAGCCCTGCCATAAGACTATAGACATCCTGAAATTAAAGGATTTAATATAGCATTACAGATAATACTCATTCAGAGCCTGGGGCATTTACGGCAAATCAATGGCACGGATATTGTTTCTACTCTAACACTCTGAAGTGATCAGAGGAGGGTTTGCCACGTATCACCATCTTCAAAGAATCATTCTGGGCGTAGTAGGTAAAGTAGAAGGAGTTGTCTCCGGAAAGAAGAAAGACAAAATGACGCGCATCTCCAGCCTCTCTTTGAAAAGCTCTCATAAAAGCCTGTCCTAATGAGCCAGCAAGGAGAGCTGCAGTCCCCTTGGCTCCGGCATGCTCGGGAGGCAGCGCTAATGAATTGTGCAGCTTGCTCCTGCTGATCCGCTCAACCGGGGCTCCACTAACAGTCTATGGGGATCCACGCTGGAGCTGAAACCTGTTCCCAACTCCCGTGTGCTTCTGCACGCACCTTTGTCTTTCTGAAGTGTGTCATAAAAAGTTGTGAGCAGGTAGCAAGGTCTCATTAGGTATTAAATTATCGGTGAAAAGCTCCCAGAAGAGTCTGGGTATGCCGTCTCTAAATAAATAAATAAATAAATACATCTTCCAAAGTTTATTGTTTTCTGCAAGTTTTTTCTTAAGCAGGTCCCTGCCTTAAGTTCTAGAAACAGCAAGAATTCTGAGCTAAATCAGGGAATTTCCAGTCACTGTGGGGGAGGCGGGAGGGGGGTCTACACGACATTATGAGTTGGTGTTTTCAGAATCAGTAAGGCAGCAGAGTTCTTTCCCTCAAGTTTCTAAGCTTGGAGAACTATAGAATGTGACCGTGACAATCTACAATAGAACTTATAATTGAAATTTGCTACATACAAATATAACTAAAAATCATTCCGCACTCCTCAGACATGCCTGAGGATACTGGGGTGTAAATAGATTTCCTAGAAAATAGCTACTGACTATGGCTAAATTACATCTTGGCTAGTAAACTCATCAGCTTTTTAATTGCTTTGCTGATGTCTTCTCGGAGTCACCACTACCTCACGTTGAAATAATATTGATTCGGTCTCTAACTTTGATGCAACGAAAGGAAAAATAAATGTGAAGAGTATTCTTTTCACTACACTTTTTAATAATCATGTTTAATAATACAGAAATGTAGTGTGTGCACATGTGCACAATGTCTGTTGTAAATTGTAAACCTCTGATAGCTGCTTTAAATGGTCCAGGATTTGTTAAAGCATTTAAGTAAGAATCATGTGACCAGGGCTCTCCACCCAGACTTCACAGAGGAACAAGGAACCCTTCAAGATGGATAACAGACACCACCTTTTTAAGTATAGGAAGAATGTTCCTATACAAAGTTATATCAGGAAACAGAAAGCAAAGAAATCTATTATTATTTGGATTTGGAGCAATTTAAAACTTTGTAGCGATTTAAGCATAATTAAAATGGTTATTTTTTCTTGAAATAAGGAGTAATTCTCTCTTAAGTTGACAGTACTTGTAAAAAAAAGTGTTGTTTTTCCCATCTTTCCCTATTGTTTGTTTGAGATAAGGTCTTACATAGCTCAGACTGTCCTGGAATTTACTGAATATCCAAAATGATTTTTAGCTCCTCTCCTCCTGCCGCCCTCCTAAGTGCAGTTTTTTTCTTTGAGAATTCACCATATAACTAACTATTGCTTCTTTTGCTTGTTGGGTAAAATTATTTCTGATCATCTTTGCTGAGAACCAAATTCCCCTTTGGTGATGATGGTGTTGTGCAGTGGTATACAGGAAAAGCAAAACGGAGCTTGGAGACAACTAAATAGATCATTAAAGCTCAAATCTTCAGGTAATTTAGGTCAACAAGGACACTGAGTGTCAATTATTCATAGGGATACCTCGTTTCAACAGCAACACCCCATTCCTTAATCATTCTTAATTAACACTCGTGTCAGATCTATTCATTACAACTTTTTAATTTGTTGCATATGTTATATATCATTCTAACTACTCAAGCTTCAGTTTTTCAGAAGCCAAATTCTTGAATACTTGCTATCATGATTTTATATAATTGAGCAGCAAATAATGTCATGTCAATGAATTACAAATGTGTTACCTGAGCCTTATGCATAATGAAACACAATCACCTAAAATGAAAGGCATCAAATACAATACCCAGGGGTCAAGTTATCGTTGCATGATCGTCAAAAGGATGATCAAACACTTTTTCTTTCCTTCCTCATTAGAACAAAACGTCTCTTCACAATCCAACTGAAGTCTGCCTCCAAGCCTCATGGGCCATCAAACCTTTGACTGCAAAGATCAAGCCTAATCACTTATAGGGGGCATCTTGCAATCTTCTATATAATCCATGTCTAACTGTGGCTTAGTATCTGTTCCCTTACACTTTGAAATATTTTGGTATTTATTATTATTTGTTTGTTTGTTTGCTTTATACTAGCACACAAAGTAGGGCTTACATTTTGGTAACTTCATATATGTGTCATTATATTCTTTTCACGTTTGTTTCCTCTACTGCTTTCTTCCTCTCTGTCACCTCCCTCCATCTGGTTGGTACCCTTCCTTTCCCCACAATGATGCTCTTTCAGTACCTCACTTAAGAGATAACTTCCTTCCCTCATATTCACACACACACACACACACACACACACACACACACACATTAAAGCTAATTCCACTTAGAAATATGATATTCTTCTTCTCATTTGCTATTGATACTCGCAGTTTAGGTCTGTAAAGAAAATGCCAACTGTGTGAAGGTCTCTCAGGCCATTTGAGCAGCTAGCAACTCATCCCTAAGTTTTCTGGTATGTCTCCAACTATATCATCATTAAGTACTAGTATGTGATAAGCATCAAGTATATCAGAAAATGATTTTGTAGAATTGCTGACCTTGTATTGCATAAACACCCCCCTCCTAGAAACCATAGACTATCAAACAGAAAGCCCAGGACCAGACATGGGATACTTCCCTTCAAGTTGTTGGTCAGGGGGTTCCAAGAGATCCCCAAAGCAATACAGATTATTGCTATTATACTGAGTTTTCCACCAGAACTTGTGGTTAAGACCCTGCTGCTGAAGACATCATATACTTTGGCCACAGGACTTAGAGAAATCAAGCTCATAGGGAACAAGAATCTTCCTTCTTTGAGAACAGCTTTCATACTGCTACAAAGTGCTAAGAAAGCTGCAAGCAGGGAACTGTTATCATCTGTCTTATTCGCTGCAAACCCTGTGACCTACAATAGTAACCAGCCCACCAACATATGTCTACTGGTGTAATCATGCTATGAATGTTTTAGGGACTAATCAGCTGTTGTCTGATTGATTTTAAATTCTAGTCAACAGGAAAGAACTCATACCTAGTACTGAAAACCAAGAAACCATGTCTAGAGAGGTCATAGACCCTAGGGAAGAACCTGCAACGATGATTTTGCTAAATTTATGTAGAATCTGAGGTGTCTTATAAATACTTACTCTCATGCCCATGGATTAGCCCAGCTCTCGTCAGAGAAATTTCTCTTTTTTTCAGTGGATGGAGTTAGCATGACTGATCACACTGCAGAGAATAAGAGATATGGCATTTTGATCCTCACATGGGCTTTCTATATCATAGGTCCTTCCCACCAGGCTCAGGAACATCATGGAAGAGGGAATGGAAGGTCTTCTGGGCCAGAAGTTGGGGAAATGGTGTCTGCTGGAGATGACAGGCAGTTCAATTCATGACCTCTCAACAGCTGTAGTTGCAACACAAAACCTGTACAGGATTTAGCTAGCATAAAGAGGGGCCTCACTGGGCGCCACTCATAATTGAGAAGCTACAGACATTTTGATAACTACTGATGAAAGAACATCAGGTTTTCCTCATGTGTGAGGCTGCTGGTAAGCTACCCATGCCCACAGACACACAGGCAACACTAATTGCACTCAGTAAGACCCATGTATAGATATGCATAGGTAGGTAGGTAGGTAGGTAGATAGATAGATAGATAGATAGATAGATAGATAGATAGATAGATGGATAGATAGATAGATGATAGATAGATAGATAATAGATGATACATAGATGAGAGATAACTAGATGAGAGATTAGATAGATAGATAGATAGATAGATAGATAGATAGATAGATAGATGATAGATAGATAGATAGATAGATAGATAGATAGATAGATAGATAAATGAGAGCCAGATTAGTGATAGATAGGTAGATGGACAGATTGTAAATAGGAAGGAAGGGCATAAAGTCAGAAGAGGATGTGGAGGAGAGACACTACAAGATTGAAGTTGTGGAGGTTAGGAGGGATTTGATAAACAAAATTTATCTATGAATAACATAAAAACAATTTTAAAATCTAAAAGTTTTAGCTTTAATTTAAGGTATATTTTCTTTTCATAAAATATGTTCTGATCACAGTTTCCCCTCCCTTATCTCCTCCAAGATCCTCCCAACTTTCCCACCCACCCAAACCCACACCCACAGCATGCACAGGGCCTGCACACCTGAGTCAGATGGAGTCCCAGCAGTAACAGAGAAGTGGATTCAAGCCCCCCTCCCTAACCCATAAACAATCTCCAATGGATAATCACTCAGTAATGAGAAATTAGTTTTCTCCAACAGAATCTCCTGGACATACACACCACTCTTAAAGGCAGCCTCCAAGACTGCAGTAGAGGGCCCAGACACACACACACACACACACACATTTTTTTTTAAAAAAAAGCCTCAAAGTTTCCTTTCAAAATTAAATTCCTTAATTACCATCTACCAGAGGACAAATCTTTAAAGAAAATATGTTGTATTGCTTATTGGGCAAGTTACCTAACATTTTTAATCTATTCTGTTTTTTTTAATGCTAAAAAAAAATAACCTAGACCAATTCAGAAAGAGATTGGACCCCATGAATCCTCAAGAATACTTAAATAACAGTGGATACTTTAATAGGGTTTGAAAAGAAACAAAACATCAGAGAAGAAGTCAGATGACAAGATAGTAATTTCCACCAAAACAGAAAGAATAACTTTCTAAAGCATTTTGGTTGTTCCTAGAGAGCATGAAGTTAGGACCTAGTAAGATTTGGGCTTGGGAAACTACAGTCCTGGGAAGTGATGATTGAATGTCAAATAAAACTGTGAGCAGAGGAAGAGCCGGAGAAAGGTTAAATTCTAGTATCATTTTAAAGACAAATGTTTCTTTCTTCCTTTATTCATCTGAATCTGTCAGCAAAGGGTGAAATGGTGCCAAGATTTCTGCTCTTGAAGGAGTATTGATCTTGCCTGGGGAATACCAATCTGCCCTCTTCCCTGGTGACTGCGCACAGACAGTGAGAACAACAAGCAGGCACACTGTGCGCTCAGTTTACGTCCACTAGGTCAAGGAAGCTGGCTTTCTTCTCTCTCTAATCCTTTCTGACTTGAGATACCTCCTAATGTCTACCTATGCTTTGGAAACAATTTTGTCACGTTTTTGTTCATATTTATATATTTTCCAAGGTTGCTGATAATAAAAGTCATAGAGGGAAAATATATGGTTTGTAAAGAAATATTCTAAAGAAGTGTGGATGTCTCAGTATGGTTAGTGGATATGAATTAAATAAAATACAACACTATACCATTTCCTTAGAACACATCGGGCTCTCTTGGCATATAAGCTACACCATTCCGAATAAGTCAATAAATAAAAAGGGCAATGGCATTTTTAACCACATATGCTAACTAGGTCATCTAATAAAGATGGCATGGCCCTAGTCATGCGAGAGTATCATCTACCCATTATGATTCAGGTTACGGTCGATGACATTGACATAACTTAGAAGAGGATACAATAGAGGGAATATTTCACAGTAAACAGACCAAGAATGATTCCCCTCGAACAGTAAAGGTACAAATTGCTTTAGTTTTCATTTCTATGGTGTTAAATTTGTATTTCACGTGAGAGCCTGTAATTGATGACAGCTTACTTGTCCGGGTGAAATGGGATGAAGGAAAAAAATAGATTATGATTGTCAAGGTTGTTTGTGTTAGTCGCTGAGATGCTAAGTAGCGCCCTGAAGTCTTTGGAAACAGCACACAAATATTTTTCTTTTTAAAGGAAAAGAAGAAGCACTGGGCAAAGAGTTATACACCCTACATCGTCAAGCTTACTTGGTTTATGGCTTCTTCTCTAACAATCAGTGAACCAAGGAACAACAAAACAGACCGCAGCGCATGCACCAGGAGCAGGCCCAGGTTTTCTCAAGAGTTTTACAGGATTGGAGGGTTTCCTTCAGCATATAAAATACCTACAGTTGTTCTACATTTTGATATTCTCTTTTAAGAAGTATTTCCAAGTTGACTAACAAAAGCATCTCGATGTTGCTATACTTAGTAAATAATTCAAAATCCATAATAATTGCTTCCATATGTCAAATTCTCTACTCTCCCAAATTCCCTCTTGCTCCTCATTATCTTAGGTAGTCCTGTTTCTAAATTTCTCTTGATGTGTAGTAGATAACTACTATGTCCTACTTCTGAGAATAATTCATCAGGACTCTATGCATTGAAATATTAATTTATATAAGAAAAGAATAAATCACAATTATTTAATAAAAATAAGAAACTATTGTTCTAGTAAGTATCCATTTGGGTCCTTAGACCTTAAGATGTGTGTGTGTGTGTGCGTGCGTGTGTGTGTGCGTGCGTGTGTGTGTGTGTGTCTGTGTGTGTACATAAATTAATAAAAATGGTCAAATCTTCACTTACTCAAAAGCTAAGTGTGTTTTTCTCAAAATACTACTTTTGAGAATAATCACGAACTCTATAGTGACTTTGTACACAATCCATTGCCCGTTGTGGCAGTGCTTCTCATATTATATATATTTTAAAAAGAAAACTGGGAATACAAGAAGAAACAGAGAAAAGAACAGAGAAAAGGAAAAAGAACGAAGGACATGAAAGAGAGAAGAAACTTTTTGTTCAACCCTCCAATTAATATCAGACGCACTTACACAGTGAATTAAATGTTGCCGTCACACTGGACTGCTGAGGATGTATCTGATGTCTTCTCTCAATGTCTGAATCATCTCACAGGTCACTAAACAACGCTAGCGGCATCAGGGCATAATGCCTGCTAAAAAGCAATATTTTCCTATGGTTATGGGGCCATAAGCACTTCTGTTCACCTGAACACCCATGTGCACATATACAAAACTCATACACTCTCACGCACATACACGTAGCCTTCACAGTTTTTTAAATGGAAGGCAAAGGGCCATGTTTTCATAAAACCAGATTAAATATTGTATAAACCCATATGTTCTATTTTTGCAAAAAACAGAAAAGTAAGATTTTTTTTTCTACCCAAAGAATGGAGAGATAGTGGAAAGATAGTTCTGTCTGGTCTTAGATCTGGTAGAGATGAGAAGCAAAGAGAAGATTAAAAGGGAAATCTACTAGGCTGGCAACTGTCTCCAAAAGCAGGGCTAGGGAGCTTGGAGAGGAAGGCTGTGGATCACCTGGCACAGCTAGCTGAAAGCAGCCTGACTAATTTTCAAGAAAGCTTATTTATGTAGTCAGCAATATTCCTAACAGAAGCATTTAAAACTAATATTTAATTTAGTTAAGTTTCAATCCCATCCTTCAATGAGAACTGGACGTACTGAAATAACTTTGTTATTGTAGGAAGGTACAAAACACAGAAACTCGTGAGCTTTATTTTAAGCTTATTGTTCAATAAAGCTGCTACCCTAGTGCCTTCTATTCCCTGACTGTCTTGCATTTGTTCATTCCTGACATGACAGCAGAGCTTCACATCCAGTCAAGATGGATGGTGCACAAGCTGTTGTGAAGCATGGTGTCTACACCAGGAAGTGTTCACACCCATGGGTGAGGTCTGAGAGCAGTAGATTGAGCCCCTTCCCTTTATTCTGATGCTCTTCACCCAGTGCACTCATGAAAAAAATATTTCTAAATTAATTGTCTTTCAAAATCAATTTGTTGATTTTAAGAGTTTTTTTTTTTTAATAAGAGCTAATAGTTGATACATTAAATTGTCTCGGGCAAGGGAAATGAACCCAACCATGAGCTACCACAAAATTTTGCCATATAGTATCCTGCTGGTTCGGAAGACAGAGTTTGCTCTACTGTAATGATGCTTTCCGTGTGACTCATGGAATTGCACACGCAGGGGATGGCGAGGACCTAACGCCATGCAGCTGTTGTTCAACAGAGACACAAAGCTCTGCCTATGTTCAGGCTTACCAAGCTGGAGTCCTCAGCCAGCTATATTATATTTCAAGTCCACAAGGAAGAGATTCTCAAGTCTTAGGTATTTATGACGTCCTCTGGAAATTCTTGTAACTGAAACTAGCTCTCGGCACAGAATGACATTGCTTCCTTTTACCCACTTCCACTCCTCCTTCCCAAACACGGCCCAGTTCTTCAGATCCAAATCCTCTAAAAGCTGGATCCTGAAAACTATTTAAGATCTATAATACCAGAAATACCTCCATTTGCAAAAAGCCAAGCTGGAATATCTGAACTCCTCTAAAGGACACAGAAATAAAACTCTACTAATGGGAGATGCCACGCTGGAAATGACATTTTGAACAAGGGCATGACACGTCCTCCAGGCAACTTGGATTACACACCCATGGCTGTGTGCTGTACCTGCGCCACCTGTAAAAAGCTTTTCTAGAGTAGCAATATTACTAAATGTTCCATCAGTCTGTTAAGTCGTGTGTTGAACCATGGGTCTTGATTTCTAGATCAGGAAGCTTGGCCACTGCAGTTATGTCAGTCCTGTTTCCAGGCGCTGCCAACTCAAATGCCACTGGTTTCTGTCTGGAGAAGTGACTGTTGTCTTATTCTCGTACCACGAGAAGAAGGACACTCACCACGAGCAAACGATCCATCTCATCTGTACTTAAACTCTAGTGTTCATTTTCTCCTGCTGCTTATCTTCTGGCTAAAGGACCTCCACTCGCCTTAGCTTGCATGTTGGGCAGCCAGCCCAGTGTCCAGCATTGAAATCTCTCTGGAACATCATGGTCAGTACTTTCTCCTTTTTCTTTCCTCTTCCCCACTCACATGGGAGCAGACACCTCACCTCAGATCTAGACCTTAATAATATTTAAAGGTCAAATAATCAGGAAGTTTTAAGTACAAGAAGAAAGTTGAGGAGTCCTCCATTCCACAGAACACCAACTACCAGTCAGGACAAAGATCTGAATTCTCAAGGACTTTGCTTATCGGATGATCACTGTTGTGGTAGCAACCACACAACTTTCATAATTATGAATGCTCATCAACATTTGAATAATGATTATATTAGCGTAAGCTATGCTTTTAGTATATGTGTATATATATGAATACACATATACATATACATATACACATATGTAATATGTCCATGCAATGAACTGTAATTTCTTGGCTATGTTTGGGGAAACACACAAAACTTATGTTCTTTTTCTTTTCAATCTCAGATCTCCACGTGTTCTGTGTATGTATCCAGGTTCAGCATGGGTGGGTGTGGGTGGGCGTATCAATACTTTGTCTTGATTTCTGGTACTTTTTAATGATTTTAATTAAGTAAATATGGTTAATGCTGTCAAAAATTCAACATTATTTTTCATTTATTAGTTAAAATGTATCTTCTTTTGACAAAGGATCATAAACCAAATGCTATGTCAGGCATAGCAAAAAAAAAAAAAATAGAAAAAGTATATGCAGCTCTTGCACTAATACAATTACAGCCTAATACAAGGAGGCACATTCTAAACATATATGCAAAAAGACTCAATCAGATTATGTCAGGTAGTGAAGAAAAATAAAGAACCAATAACTAGAAACCCAACCTTGGACTGCCTCTGAAACCCCCTCTCCCTGAATCCTACTCAACCCTTTGGGGGTCAGTGTCTTAGTCATTGTTCTAGTGCTGTGAAGAGACACCATGACCATGGCGAATCCTGTAAAATAATAATCATAATCATAATAATTGGGCTTGCTTATCTTCTCAGAGATTTAGACCATTATCTTCACGGTGGGAAGCACGGCAGCATGTAGGCATATACGGTGCTGGAGAGGTAACCACGAGTTCTGCATCCAGACCAACAGGCAGCTGGTAAAGAGAGGGACACTAGGCCTAGCTTGAGCATTTGAAACCCCAAAGCCCACCCCCAAGTGACACTCTTCCTCCAACAAGGCCACGCTACTCCAACAAAGCTATACCTCCGAATCCCTGCCAAGTAGCTCCGCTCCCTGACGACCAAGCATTCAAATGCATGAGCCTATGGGGGCTGTTCTTACTGAAACCACCACAGTAGACAAGGGGAGAGATGAAGTCAGAACAACTGAGGACACACTAGTCTCTGAAGCCATCTCAGACCTTAATGGCAAAGAGCCCTTTACCTTTGATCAGAGCTTTCCCTCTCCTCTCAGATCAGCCAAGCTCAGGAGCACAGAGAGTGAAGCAATGGTCTCCTCACAACTCACTGGCAACAAACCAATTATCCAGCTTGAGAGCAAAGAGCAATGGTTCCTTATCAGCCATTAGTCCCTGACCTCTCTAAGGCAGTGATAGAAATGACAGACTGTCTCCCTAAGGTGGGGAACTCCACAGGCTCACAAAAACATAATGATTAGAGACTTGTGCTGTCATAAGATCTGGAGTTCTGATGTTGATTATCTGACAGGCCTTGTCCTCAGGGAGTCCCTGAGTTCACCACCAACCAAAAAGGCACCAGTGAGGGCACCGACCACTTAGGAAGAAAACCTAATCCAGACCCCGCGGTCACAGTGTACACCATTGACAATTAAACAAGAGCCTAACCAAACAGAACCAAAAAGAAAGCATTGTCTTCCAGAACCAATGCCACATAATCTCCACCACCAAAGACACTTTCTGAAAGTTCCCTGGGGTCATTAGCCATGCACTGGTTGGCAAGCTATCAGGGACACATTTCCTGAACTATATAGGAGCTTAGAAAAGAAACTGTGGAGACAGGCATAGTTATAAAATGTATACAGAACCCACTGCCATCTGAAGGCACACAGATCGACGGCCCTTGAATCATCCTTAATAACGAGCCACCTTTGCTGGGCAGTCTTTTATTTTCTTTCCCAACTCTCCCCCATTCTCCATACTGCCCCTCACTTCCTCCCCAACCTGTGGCCAACTTCACAGGCCTAGGTCCAGATAAATGGCCTTTGAACTTGCCTTGTTCAGACGTCACCTTTGACTGGTGAGACACTACTTCCTTGTCTGCTTACTGCCATCTCTATACCCATAGATCCAGTCCTGTGGTTTGGGAGCTAGGCCTCAAGTTAAAACAGCTCCCCTATCACCTTCACTTAGCCTAACTCAGGACACGGACCCTGTACTGGCCCAGACTAACTTTAGACACAATCAAAGAAAGAAGTCCATATGTCCAAGTCCAATCACAAAAACTAAACAACATGAATAGCCAAGACAGCATGGCTCAACTTCTCCATGTTCAATGAGTTCTGTGGGTGTTGTCCTCAGCAATGGGGATCCACCATCAGTTTTAACAGAGCTCCCCATTATGACCCCCTTGGCCAACAATTCATCTGAATGCAGCTTAGTCCTACTACTGGAAACCTCATTAGTGGTAAGGGCTGGCCTGTTGGTACTCCATCTCTGCACTATTGAACAACCTCATTAGGACCGCCTTCACATACTTTAGGAAGTTTCTGCTACAATAGGTTTCCATGCCATCACTCAGATGTCCTTCAATTCTAAACATTTCTCCCCACGTTTTCTCCTTCAACGCTATCTTCCCTTCCCCTCCCCACCTTGTCATTCTGTTCCCCTCTCCACACACCCCTAGTCCATCCATAAAATTATTCTACCTCCCCCCAAGGAGATCCATGTGCCCCCTCCAGTTCCTTCCTTTATACCTAACCTCTCTGGGTCCACAGACTGTAGGTTGGTTATTATTTATTTAATAGCTAATATCCACAAATAAGTGAATATATACTATATTTATCTTTCTGAGTCTGGTTTACGTCACTCAGAATGATTTCTTCTAGTTCTGCATTTACCTACAAATTTATGATATCATATTTTAACAGCTGAGTAATATTCCATTGTGTAAATGTACCACATTTCTTTATTCATTCTTCTGTTGAGGGGCATCTAGTTTGTTTCCTGTTTCTGGCTATTGCGAATAGAGCAGCAATGAACATGGTTGAGCAAGTGTCCTTGTGGAAGGGTGAAGTGCCCTTTGTGTATATGGATGAGGAAGACTGATTCCCAACTTCCTGAAGAACGGCCATATTTATTTCCATAGTAGCTGTACAAGTTTGCGCTCTCACCAGCAATGAAGGAGTGTTCCTCTTACTCCCCAGCATAAGGTGCCACTTGTGTTCTTGATCTTAGCCATTCTGACAGTTGTAAGATAGACTCTCAAAGTAGTTTTGACTTGAATTTCCCTTATGGCTAAGGATGTTGAGCATTTCCTTAAGAGTTTCTCAACCGTTTGAGTTTTCTCTATTGAGAATTCTCTGTTTAGATCTGTACTCCGTTTTTAATTGGATTATTTTTTTGATATCTGGTTTCTTCCATTTTCTATATGTTTTGGATACTAGCCCTTATCAAATATGCTGCTACTTTGTCTAAATGACAGTAGAAACTTCTCAGTAGGGACATCATGTAATATAGTACACATAGTATACATAGCATACAAAGCTCTGCATCTCAGGGAATCATTTTCTATAACTAAAGGACATAAAAGATAAAAAAGCATGCAGACTGCACAATCCTTGGGGAGCAAGGCAGTCAGATCACCCTTCCATGGTCTTGGTAGCCATTCTGACCTCCAGCTCCTTGCCCTGACTTTTTTAATGAAGGACTGTAATCAAAACATATAAGTTGAAATATGCTCTTTCCTTACCAAGTTGATGTTGGCCCTGGTATTTTATCGCAGCATTAGAAACTTTAACTAAGACAGACCATATGCTGAAACACAAAACAAACCTTAACTAATACAGAAAATTGAAATAATCCTACAGATTCTTCCTAAACATTATGCAATGAAACTTTAAATTGATAGCAAACAAAGCTCTGGTAAGTGTATCAACTCACAGAGATTACAAAACACATTTCTGAATGATGGATGGGTCAGATGAATCAAAATATTCCTGGAACTAATTAAAAATGAAAACACAATAGTTCAGGGACACATTAAAAGCAGTTTTATGAGGAAAGTTTATAGCCCTAACTGCCTACATTAAAAATCAGAAAGAATAGAAATAAATGACTTAATGATATAATTCATGAATTTGGGAAAACAAAAACAAAACAAACTCAAATCTAGTAGATGACAAGAAATAATAAAAAGCAGAGCATAAATCACTAAAATAGAAACAAAGAAAAGTACCAAAACTCAATTAATTTAGAAATATTTCTTTGAGAAGATAAACATTATCCACAGAACTTTGGCCAAACTAACCAAAAGAAAAGAGAGAAAGAACCCAAATTAATAGAATCAGAAATAAAAGAAATCAACAAGGAAACATGACAATAGACAACAAGAAAATTCAGAATATTAGAAGGGAATATTTTAAAAACATGTTCCCCATTAATCTGGAAAACCTAAAAAAGAAGGGGGGGGAGTGAATTTCAAGATTCATATATACTATCGCAGTTAAACCAAGAAGAGATCAACAATCTAAACACAACCTTAATAAATGAGGAGAATGAAACAGCAATTTAAAAGTCTGACTAAAAAATAAAAAATAAAAGTAAAATCCCAGATGGGTTCAAGCAGAATTCTACTAGTTGTTCAACATAACCAATACCTCTTACAGTGTTCAAAAAAAGGAAGAAAATTAAGAATCACTCCAAAACTCTTTCTTTTAAACCACTACTTCTCTAATACCAAACTGGGTAAATATGCAGCAAACAAGCAAACAGCAATACAGTACCATACAAACCAATGTCCCCGACGAATGTAATTGCAAAAATTCACAATAAAAAAAACCAGCAAAGCCCACAGGAATGCATATCAAGAAGATCACCTACCACAATCAAGCTGGTTTTATCCTAGAAATACAGGGTTGGTTCAACATATCTAAGTCAATAAATATAATAAAACATAAATGAACTTAAAGATGAAAATCACATGAACAACTCAACACTCACAGAAAAACATTTGACAAAATCCAACATACTTTCATGATAAAAGTCTTAGAAGGAGTAGGACTGGAGGAAACACACCTCAACACGATAAAGACTACATATGACAAACTTACCGCCAACATCATCCTACATGGGAAAAACTCAGTTATTCTATTAAAATCAGAAACAAGACAAGGCTGCCCTCCACCCCACTTCTCTTCAGTATAATTCAGGAAATGCTAGCTGAGCCAAGAAAGCAAGAGAAGGAGTACAAATAGGAACTGAAGAAATCAGATTATCTCTATTTCCAGATGATACATTCTACATACGATACCTCAAAACTTCTATCACAAAATTTACAGAAGCAACAATTTCTACAAAGTGGCAGAGTACAAAATCAACTTACAAAAATCAGTAAAAAATCAGAAAAGCATTCTAGGTGCCAACAACAAACACCGAGAAAGAGATCATGGAAACATCAAAGACAACAAAATATCTTGGACTAAAACTAGCGAAGAAAGTGAAACCTCTACAATGAAAACCTTAAATCTCTGAAAAAAGAGATTAAGAAAAACACTAAAAAAATAAAATAAAAACATTCCATGTTCATGGACTGGTACAATAGATATTGTAAAAACCATCCTACAAAAAGCAATTTACAGATTCAATTTAATTCCAATTAAACTACCCACAAAATAATCTTCACACAAATAAAAAAAAAAAATCCTAAAATCCATATGGAACCTGAAATGTTCCATATATCCAAAGCAATCCTGAACAGAAAGAACAACGCTAAAGAAATTATCATTCCAGATTTCAGATCTATCATAACACCTTAGCAATAAGATCAGTACTTATTGCTCAGCAATAAGACATGCAGAGCAGTGCAACAAAACGCAAGACCCCAGCATGAGTACTCATAACCGAGGCCATCTGATATCTGACAGTGAGGTAAAAACCATACACTGGGAAAAGATAGCATTTTCAACTAATGCTGCTGGGAAAACTACATATCCACTTATAGAAGAATTTGATTGAATTCCATATCTATTTCCCTTCAAAAATCACCTCAGAGGGGGCCAAAGTCCTCAATTTGAAACCTAAACTGCTAACCTGGTAGAGAAAGCATAGACAGCGCCCTGTGAGACCGGGGTAGAAAGGACTTTGTGGCGTTGAGGCCAACAGCTTACAAGTGGGACCTCATAAAACTAAAATCTTTTTCTGTACAGGTAAATAAACAAAATCTTGAAGCAGGAGCCCACAGGTGAAAGGGAGTCTTTGCTAGCTATACATAAGGTGAAGCATTGATACCTGGAATGTGCAACTAACTCAAAAAATAAAGTCAAGGAAACATATGAACCAATTTTTAAAAATGGGCTAGAAAAATCTAAAAGATAGCTCTCAATAGAAAAAAAATAAAATGGCTTCAAAATATGTCAAAAAGTGCTAGCCTCCTGAGAAATTAGGGAACTGAGAATGAAGAAATCTTTGAGATATTAAGTCACTCAGTCAGAATGTCACAGATCGACTGAAAATCGCAAGGCTGTGAGGAAAGCATCCGATGTCGGTGGAAACGCACACTAGCACAGCCACCCAGGTCAACGACATGCAGAATCCCCAAAACTAAGAAGAAGTCTAGCACGTGCCCCAGCTATACTACGTCTTGGCATATTGCCCCAAAGAGTTGGCTCTCTACGTGCTGAGCTGTGTTCAATGCTGTGCTATTCGTAATAGCTAGGAAGAGGAAGCAACTTAAACGTCCTTCCACATATATATGTATGTATATATATATGCATATAAACAGTATATGTATGTATATAAGCAGTAATAGTAATATGCATGCATATGCATTGGGGGCACATGGAAGGAGTGGAGTAGAGAGAACTGGGAGGGGATCGAGGGAGCAAAAGGAAAGGGGAAAATGATATAATTATAGTTTCATTTAAAATGTATAGAAATAAATAAAAGTAGAAGTATAAGGAAATGGAAAGTACAATAACTTATTCCCATGGAAGACATAAAGTAAAGCATTGTAACTATAATAGTTTCCGATCTCGGGTTCCTCAGTGTCTTTCTGGGTGTGTCACTAAAGGCAGAAAACATAATCCACGCTTACAGTGACCATGTATATGTGATCAAGGTAGTAACGATAATTGTAGTCTCCCGATTTTGCTCCTATTCCAGACAGGCATAATTCTTCAAGTAATATCAAGATTAAGATGTGGTGAGATCTAGACAGAGAGGCTAAATCATCATAATCCTAGGCTAGCATCCTTCAGGACTTGGGTGATTCAACTCCATCTGACCACGTTTCTGATGTAACAATGGTCAATGGGCAGAAGATCCACGAAAACAAAGGTATGCAGAGCTCCAGCAATTCTTTACCTACCTGTTTGACTGACATATTTTTTTTAAAATCAAACTAACCTCCTCTGTTCACCCATTGTATTTCTCCAGCTTGATCTTGAATCAACTGCTGCCACCTTGGGCAGATACCTGCTGGTTGGCATCTAATCAGCTCCTCCAGCCTCTGCTGTATAAATGACATTTTCTAGATGATATTTGCATGTTCTAAGGTTCGCTGGCTTTGTTTATGAGGCCTACACAGGATATCCTGGGAGACAATGATGTTTTTTTTCTTTCAAATGTCTTCACACCATACTTAGTCTTGGTGATTAAAATATTCAAAAGACCAGAAGCTTCTTTTCTTTGACAGCATAGAGTTCGTATTAAGCTGACCTATCTGTTTTCTTCTTTTTTCATGCTACTCTAGTTCTGCTATTTTGTACAACATTCATTTCCCCAGACAGATAATTCTACTTATTTCTACAATTTGCTTTAAACTTGAATTTTAAAATACATTTTACTTGTAATTCGCTTTGTCATATTTGATCTTCAACCATAACAATCGTGAATTTTATCGACTTATATATTCATCGCACCTGACAACGACTCTCAAGTCTTTATGTGTATTACCATATTAAATATCTATAATAAGGAAAGCACTGCTGTCACCCCCCTATTACAGCTGAATGAACTGAGATACAAATCAGTTAACCTACCTGCCCAACATCACACTGTAGTAAGTGGCAGAGACAATATTCAAACATGAGCAGTGGGATTCGGAATTTTTAAGTTTCGTAAATATACTGCACGTAGAGAAAAATGATGATAGCTAAATTTATACACATAACTAAAATTTTCCAATGGCTAAAAATATACTTAACTCCACGAATAAAATTAGAAGGCAAGCATATATAATTTCAAATAATACATTAGCGTATAAAATGTTCTTATAAAGCAATGAAAAACAATTCTGAGATATCTGTGTGACGTAGGCTAAACTGCCATAATTATTCACAGAATTTACAAATACACACATGTATAGAGTCTCTTCAGTGTTCCTCCTCCCTAGGTGATCGCCTCCCTACCCGTATGCCATCATCTGTTCACACACAGTCAGTTCTGCTTCATCTCCAATGCCATGCTCTCTCTACAGCCCTGACCCAGTCACTCAAATGTCTACAAAACGTCCTTACCTACCCACCCCAAGGGTGCCTCGAGGAAAGATGTCCATGCCTAGACCCCTTCTGGATGTTGCTAATTCCTATAAGATTTCTACCTTCCTTTGGCTTTACACTGTCAGCCTAAATCTAATGTTGCTGTTGACATCCTCTCATCACCTCCTAGACTTGTCAGAGAATTCCAACTACTTCGCCTTTCTGAAGACTGTCCTCTGTTTTCTTCTCCCACCGGTGACCTGATGCCCAACTGCATTCACCTGAGCAATGATCTCCCACCGGTGACCTGATCACCATTGCATTCACCTGAGCAATGGTCCTGATCACCGACCTGGCTCTGACATCCTCTGAGAGATATCCAGCGCCTTTACCTTCCCATTTTTCAGAAGCACAATTCTAATCCTGAAATCTTTTTTTTTCTTTCATAATCAAGTAACTTCTGATCTCCCTATCCACTCCTACTGAGCTTTCCATTCTCACCTTATACATACATCCCTGCCTTCTGTATCTGGGTCACAGTAGTCCTCCTGCCCTCTCAGGCCCCAGCCTGCCCTCCACATACTCAAGTGTTTTCCTGTTTGCTGACTTGTCCACATCTTTCTCTCCTCTTCAGCTCTTACCTTTCATTTATGGCAAGAATACCAGATGTAATTATTATAATTGATGTGTTACTTAACTTCTGTGTAAGTTTATGTTATGGATTAAATTGTATCCATAAAAATCTATGTTGAAATCTCAACCCATAGCATCTCAAAAGCCAATCTTCAATAGAAACATAACAGTTGAAGACTCTATTCTTGCAAGGGACACAGGTAAGTTAACAGTAGATCATCACCTCTTCTTCAGCTCCTCCAAACCCAGGCATTCCCTGGGAACTCACAGGCCACTCCAGCCAGGGAATCAGATAAGCAAGCTGCGGGTCTTCACTTCTCCCTCTGCCCCTCCAAAACCAATCCCCCCAGTCTTATCCCCAGCTCTGCAGCAGACCACCTGCTGAGAGTCCTCCCACAACTGCCAGCAACTCTGGTGGATTATACAGACCTACCCTTTCAAACATCCTTCCTCTGAAACACTGCTTTATCCCAGGCCCACTCCAACAAACACTCCCTGGGAACCCACAGGCTACTCACACAAGGGAAGCCGGTGGCTGACTACAGATCTTCACCCCCCCTCCTCTAAGTCCAATATCCCAGTTTCATCCCCAGCTTCACAGCAGACTAGCTTCTCCTCACTTCCTGCTATCATTCCCAAGAGTCTAAGTAGATCCTGAGGGAGTGCCCTGCTTTCATTCCTCCGGTAGACCCCCACAGATCTCCCCTAGTTCATCCACGTTCCTAAATGTCAGCTCCCTATACCTAGAAACACATTTCACCTAGAACTCCCAGTGACAACATGTAATTGGGATTCCGGAAGTTCATTCCAGGCAACACATAGTCCCCACATTCTCCTAAGAACCAGTAGGGGAAACAGAGAGAAGGAATAAAACACTCACCCAACAAACACCAGATATCAGCATCTAGAATTTCAGTCTTTCCAAATCCAGATCCCTAGATGCTAGCTTAAACACACAATAACAGCCAAGAGCAATCTGTCTCCTCTAGAGCCCCGTGATCCAACCACAGCAGGCTCTGCGCATTCCAATACGGCTACAGCGCCAGAGGAAGACCTAAAAATAGACTTTAGGTATATAAGAGATGTCCTTAAAGTGGTAATAAAAAAATCTCTTAAAGAAATCTAGGAAAACACAAATGGTATAAAATTAATAAAACAGTTCAATTCATGAAAATAGAAATTGATTCAATTAAGAAAACCCAAATTAATTGAAATCTGGAAATGAAAAGTTTAGGAATTGAACATGAACCTCAGAGGCAATCCTCACCCACACAATACAGTAAATAGAAGAGAGAATCTGAGGCACTGAAGACACAATAGAAGAAATTAATACTTCTGTCAAAGAAAATGGCACATCTAAAACAAAAAATAAAATACTGGTAAAAAGCATCCAGGAAATGAGTACACCGTGCAAAGACTGAATCTAAGAATAAAAAGAATAGAAAAAGGAGAATAATCCTGGATTAAAGGCTCAGAAAATGTTTTCAACAAAAACATAGAAGAAAATTTCCCCAAGTTATCAAGGTACAAGAAGCATACAGAACACCAAATAGACTAGACCAGAAAAGAAATTCAGCATTCGAACACTAAATACACAGGGCAAAGAAAGAATATTAAAAGCTGCAACTGGAAAACGCCAAGTAACATATAAGACAGACCTATTAAAATAGCACCTGACTTCTCAGTAGAGATTTTAAAAGCCGGAGAGACTAGATAGATAGCTGTTCTACAAATGCAAAGAGACAAGATGTCAGCCCTCATGTATCCAGAAAAAATTTCAATCACAATAGAGAAAAGCTTGGTTGGTGCCAAATGGAATAAAAGGAGAGGTGATCTCTGGGCAAGAACTTACACAGATAAGCTTCCAGCTTGTGAAAAGGATTAAAGAAAAGTTTAGGGCCAACTGTGGTGGCACACACCTTCAATCCCAGCAGTTTGGAGGCAGAGACAGGCAGATCTCTGAGTTTGAGGCCAGCCTGATCTACAGAGCGAGTTCAGAGACAGCCAACCTTAGGCAGTGAAGGAAACAATCAGAAACAGAAAGCTGGTGAAAATGTGTTTGGATGAGGGAGCCATTTTCCAGGTCTATCACTCAGAAGAACTTGGTAGCTTTGGCCTCATGGTTCTGGCTTGAGCGTCAAGGGACACAAGAAATGGTTTTGGAATCTCCATTAGCTGCTAAGGAAAGCTGCTCATGTCAGGTGTGAGTTAGGGGTGTCCCTGTATGGAGGCCTACAGAGGCCATTGTGTGAAGCTGTGAGGTTAGCCCGATTGCCTTTGAGAACCCAAGACACTGGAGATGCCAGAGCTGCAGGATACTTGCCATGGAATGCTGATTGCTAACAGGGAGTGGAGCCAGCCCAAGAGAGAGAAGTGCATTATAGTCAACAAAACTGAAAGGAGATGGAGACTTGAAGTTGGCTTTGATATCAGACATGGAGGTGCAAAGTTTGGACCCAGCCATACTCGGATCCAATATTTCCTCATGCTCACTTTCCTCCTTTCTGGAATAATAAATGTATACTCTGGACCACTGGATACTGGAAGTATGTGATCGCTTTAGTATTTTGATTTTACAGGGGATTACAGATATTGCCAGGAGTCTCAGAAGAGACTGAAGTTTGGTCTTTTCAACAGCGTCGAGACTGCTATAGAGTACGAGGACTTTTTAACTTGAACAGAATGCAATTTTGCGTTATGATATGTAGTGGGCAGGGAGCAGCACTTTGCTTGAATAGGAATGGCCCTCCTGGGCTTGTAGATTTGAATGTTTGGTCATTAGAGAGTGGTGCTGCTTGATAGGGATTAGGAGGTGTGGCCTTGTTGGAGTAGGTGTGGCCTTGCTGGAAGGAGTGTGTCACTGGGGGTGGGCTTTGGGGTTTCAAATTCTCAAGCCAGGCCCAGTGTCTTTAGCTCTTCCCTGATGCCTGTGGATCTGGATGTAGAACTCTCAACTCCCTCTCCTGAATCCTGTCTGTCTGTATGCCATCGTGCTTCCAGGCATGATGACAATGGATTAAACCTCTGAACCTGTAAACTATTCACCATTAAATGCTTTCCTATGGGTTGCCGTGATCACGGCGTCTCTTCACAGCAATAGAACAGTGACCAAGACGCTACCCAAACTTATGGGATGCAATGAAGGACTGTTCTAAGAGGCAGGTTCATAGCAACAAGTGCCTACATTAAAAAAATGTTTGCAAAGATCTCATACTAGTAACTTAACAGCACAAACAAAAAGCCCTAGATCAAAGTGAGGAATCCATACAGAAAAATAGTAGATGGCAAAAATAACCAAAATCAGCACTGAGATCATTAAAAAGAAAACAAAACTGTATAATCACTAAAACAAAGAGTTGTTTCTTTCAAAAGATCAATATGAATGACAAACCCTTGTCCAAATTAAATAAAAGGCAGAAAAGGCAGGTAAAAGTTAACAAAATTAGAAACAAAAAGGTGAATATAACCACAGACATCAAGGAAATCCACAGAATCATAAGGACACATTAAACACTGTACTCCATCAAATTGGAAATTCTATAAGAAATGGATAATTTTCTCAATACATGCCACTCAAAAAGTTACATCAAAATCTGATAAACAATTTAAGCAGAACTACAAGCCCTAGTGAAACGGAAACAATAGTTAAAAGACTCCCAGGGGAGGGAGTTAAAAAAAAAGGGTCAAATTGTTTTAGGGTAAAATTCTACCAGTCTTTTAAGGAAGAGTTAACGGCAATATTCCTCAAATTATTCCACAAAATAGAAACAGACAGAACATTGCCAAATTTATTTTACAAGGTCACAGTTACCTTGATATCCAAACCACTTGAAGACCCAACATGAAAGAATTATAGAACAATTTCCCTTATGAACATAGATGCAAAAATACTCAATAAGATAGTTGCAAACAAAATCTAAGAACATATCCAAATATCATGCACTATGATCCTTGAGAGATGCAGGGGTGGTTCAGTATATGAAAATCGATAAATGTAATCCACCATATAAACAAGCTGAAATAGAAAAAAACACATGATCACCTTATTAGATACAGAATAAGCCTTTGAGAAAATCTAGCACCCACTCATAATAAAAGTCCTGGAGCGAACAGGGATACACAAGACATACCACAACATAATAAAGACAGTTTACAGCAAAGCCATAGCCAACATCAACTTAAATGGAGAGAAACTCAAAGCAAGTCTACCAAAATTAGGAATAACACAAGATCGTGCACTGTCCCCAAACGTATTCAATAGAGAACTTGAAATCTTAGCTACAGAAATAAGAAAACTGAAGATCAAAGGGATAAAAAATAAAGAGCAAGAAGTCATTGTATCTTTATTTTCAGCTGATGAGATAGTATACTCAAATGACCATAAAAATTCCAACAGGAAACTTCTAAAGCTGATGAACACTTTCAGCAAAGTATTCGGATACAAAATTAACTCACTAAATCAGTAGCTGTGTCCTATATACAAATAACAAATGGACTGAAAAAGAGATGAAGGAAACAGCACCTCTCACAGTAGCCTCAAATAATATAAAATACCTTGGTCCAAACTTAATGAAGCAAATGAAACACTTGTATAATTAAAAACTTAAATTTACTGAAGAAATAAATGGAAGAAGATGTCAGATATCAGAAGGTAGAAAGCTCCCCCAGGCTCATGAATTGCTAGGATTACTATAGTACCACCCTACCAAAAGCAATCTACAGATTCAGCGCAAGCCCCATCAAAGTTCCAATGCAGTTCTTCACAGGTCTTGAAAGAACAATCTTCAGCTTTATATTGAAATATAAAAAACTCAGGATAGTTAAAACAGTCCTGAACAATAAAAGAACTGCTGGAGGTTATCACCACCCCTGATTTCAAATTGTACTACAGAGCCATAGGAATAAAAACAGCATGGTATTCGAATAATAACAGTATTTTGATCAGTGGAATGGAATTGAAAACCCATACATAAATCCACACAGCTGTGGATACCATATTTTTAATAAAGAAGCCAGAAATACATACTGAAAAAAAAGACAAAAAGACAGCATCTTTAACCAATGGTGCTGGTCAAACTCGATGGCTGCATGTAGAAGAATCCACATAGATCCATACTTGCATAAAACTCAACTGCAAATGCATCAAAGACATCAACACAAAACCAAATACACTGATAGAAGAAGAGAAAGTGACAAATAATCTTGAACTCATTGGAACAGGAAAATATTTACTGAACAGGGTACTATTAACACAGGCATTATGATCAACAATTAATGAATGGGGTCACGAAGAACTGCAAAATTCTATACTACAAAGGTTACTTCTATTTGATCAGAACAGCAGCCTACAGAATGGGAGAAGTGTAGAGGAATAGGCCTACAACTACATCGACAGAAAAGATTTTACCAACTACACATACAATATTCGGGCTAATATTCAATGCATATGAAGAACTCAAGAAACTAGATATCAAGAAAACAAATAACCCAATTTAAAAATGGGATACAGATCTAAAAAGAGAATCCTCAATAAAGGAAACTCACATAACTGAGACTCACACACACACACACAAGTTCAACAGAAACACGAGTCAAAACTACTTTCAGATTTCATTCATTCACCTATCAGAATGGCTAAGTTCAATAAAACAAATGACAACTCATGCTAGGGAGAGTCTGAGTAAAGGAAACACTCCTCCATTGCTGGTGGGAAGGCGAATTTGTACAGTCACTATGGAAATTGGTGTGGTAGTTTCTCAGAAAGATGGGCATCGATCAACCTCAAGATCTATACCACACTTGGGCATAGTCCCAAAAGATGTTTCATCCTACCATAGAGACACTTGCTCAATCATGTTTATTGCTGTTCACAACACCCAGGAATTGTGAACAACCTAGATGTGCCTAAACAGAAGAATGGATAAAGAAAGTGTGAGATGTTTACAAAATGGAGTATTACTCAGCTATAGCAGCATGTCTACGGAGCATCTCAGCAAGGAAGAGATGGAGGCATATTTCATAGATGGAAACTCTGCCAGACCTCAGCAGAGGGAGTCAGTGTCATGGCCAGTGCCATACTCACAGTGGAACCCTGAGCGCTCAGCTCAGGTGTTCTTATTGATTCAGAACCTCTCAGGTACAGCTCTTAAGCAATCAAACATCTCCCACAGAAATCCAACACCTGCAAACAATACAAAATGCCAAGGCCTATGCATTCCTTTTCCCAACAGTGCACAAAAACAATTTCAAACATAACTAAAATTAAACTTCTCCAACATTTCCCCTTTTCTGTATAAGTCGATCAAAAAATTACTTTTTATCTCTACAACACAATTTAACACTACACCAGCAAAACTATTTACAAGAGGAACAATCACCAAGATTGCTAATGCACAGGACCAAATGAAACCAAACATCTGTCAAGCTTTCTCAATGTCTTTGGACAGCAGAAAAATATTATCAATGTTCATTATCAATGAATCTGGAATTCACTCACCGTCTTCTGGGATTCTCCAAAGGACTTGGGTCACTTATCTGGCTCTGACCTCTGCAGCACACACAGCTTGTCCTCCAGGGTCTGGCTGGCTCCACTCCACTGCTGCTGCTGTTCGTGGTGGTCATCTCATGGCATCGGCATCTCAAAAACTGCTGGGGTCCCTTACTGCAACCGGACTGCACTTTCACCAATAGCCTCTCCTGGGCTCTTTTCATGGTGCCAAGCCTCAACTTCTTTGCATGACCCCTTCAATCTGGGCTTTCAACTACTACTTTGGCTGCACTAATGGCCTCTCCTGGCCTCTTAGAATGCCAAGCCTCAGCTGTTCTCAAAAGACCCCTTCATGCCTTCAAAACCAGCACCAGCTGGGTGAGCCTTACAGTACCAGGTTCAGCTGCCAGCATGAGATACAACCTTGGCTAGTTCTGGAAGACAGCTTCTATGTGCTGACCCTGAGGAAACACTTTCCAGGTTTTAAGATAGATTCTGGCTTGCCGGAAAAATAACTGGTCACTTTGTCGGCAGGAAGCGTTCTCTCATGGTGTAGAGTTCTCATCACCACAGCAGATGTTTCTTATCAGGACCTGTTGTAGACGTTTGCAGGTTTAAAAAAAAAAAAAAGACCCGTTCAGTTTAACTAAAAGGCTTTTTAGGTCCGAGCTATGGCTTCCACAACAGGGAGCCCTGGGCCAGTGGGAAGAATCTTGGGTTGAAACATTCTGGCCATTTGGTGGTCTTTTTCACCATCACCAAGGGGAAATGTACAACCCCTTCCAAAGATCTCAAACACAACATCTTGAGCTTCACACACATACAACGAAGCTATCAGAAAACTCAGTTTAACAGTAAGCTACCAGGAGGGAGCATCGGCTCCATGATCAGGAAAGGCAGTAAGAACCTTGCTTTTTCCTGCTCCCAGCTGAATTCTTTATCTCTAAGGGCCTCCATCCTGCGCCTCTCACCTCGGAGCCTTTTTCCCCATTTACTTATTATTTATTTATTTATTTTAGGGCCTTCTCTTCGTAGAGGCTTTTTTCTTCCTCTCTCTCCTCTTCCTTCACGAGACTTCTACTCATTATTTTTGCAAATATATAATCTCTGGACTCTAGGAGCTGCCCTGAGCGTACTTTACTGGACTCTGAGGCCTGAAGTTTCTTTCTCTTCTTTCTTGTCTCCACGTTGGATTGGCTGGCACAATGTCCTGCCCCACATTGCAGACGCCATTTGTATGTAGTAGCACGTCTATGGGGCATCTCAGCAAGGAAGAGATGGAGGCATATTTCATAGATGTAAACTCTGCCAGACCTCAGCAGAGGGAACCACCGTCATGGCCAGAGCCATATTCACAGTGGAACCCTGAGCTCTCAGCTCAGGTGTTTTTATTCATTCAGAACTCCTTAGGTACAGATCACAAGCAATCAAACAACTCCCACAGATATCCAACACCTGCAAGCAATACAAAATGTCAAGGCCTATGCATCCCTTTTGCCAAAAGTGCACAGAAACAATTTCAAGCATAACTAAAACTAAACTTCCCCAACACTCAGCCATTTAAAAAAAATTAAATTCTCAGGTAAATGGATGGAACTAGAACAAAATCACCTTTAGCGAGGTACCCCAAGCCTAGAAAGACAAATGTGTATGTATTTGCTTATATGTGGATATTACCTGGCATGATAACCAAGCACACTCTGTAGAACCATAGAGGTTTGGTATAGAGCAGAGCAGTTGGGCAGGGGGGTCAGGGGGCAGAGCAAAAGGAGAGGAGGAAGGGACTATGGGGAGGGAGAGCTAAAATGAAGGACCATTTGAGGAGTAGTATGGAATCCTAAAACAGTAGAAGCTTCCTAAAATATATACATATTGGAATGTGATCTAAAAGAAACCACAAATAATGGGGCAGACAGAGTCCCAGCTGGACATCTCTTTGGTACCAAGCTTTCAGTACCAGATATTTGGTTACATCTAGTTTAGTTGACTGCCAGCAGGGTCCCATGGGAATTCCTAACAATGCAAGCTGTTAACAAGACTACTAAGTTGGTCCCCACAAACTGACATCAAGTCCTTGTTGTTGAAGACACCACCTACACAACTCATTAAACATGGAGCCGTCAAGCTGGTGCCTACATAGAGCCTTTACCCCCATGTTCCAGTGTCTTTGGTGTAGGAAGGTACTCTGCACACTATCAAAAAAGAAACATAAATACCAAGCTATCCACAAACCCTTTATCTTCAATGCCAGATATACCTGCGATTCTATATAAGATATACAATGCAAGACTACCTGCAAGATATACTACGGCATCAAAGCTTGTGGAAGCAGAAAATCAATACATGATTTGATGTAGGCATTGGTGCCTGGCCTTGTTGCACCCTGCTATGCCATGGCCTGATTGTGCTGTAACCCTGGAGGGATGGTTCTCTTCTGGGGAGAAGGGAGGAACGTTAGTGGGTGTCGATGGGGGCAGATCTCGGAGAGATGGTAGGAGATAGGGGTTGTGGGGAGGGGAAGGGGGGATTGAGATGGGGAGGGGGGACTGGATGGGGAGGGGGGACTGGGATGTATTCTATGAGTTGTATGAGAGAAAAAAATAAATAAAAAATGGGGGAAAAAAAGACTTTTAGCCTCTGGAACTAAGCCAAATTCCTATTTTTTAAGTTCCACACAGGGGAACTTTGTTAAAGAAGTCCTAGGAAACTAACACATTCCCTTCCAACTTTCAATTCCATGAGGCTGAAAACTCTGTCTTCTTCAGTTTCTTCTCCAGGTCACAGCACTTACCTAGCACATGCTGGGCACTCAATACAAATTTGAACATGAGTGGAACAAGCAAAGAAATGATAAGACCTTCACTATCACCCAGAATACATGGAAGTTAAACAAAGCAACATACCCATTGGCACAGATAAGAGTTATCAACACGTTAGCCCCCCACCCCCACACCCAGGGGTTTTGAATGAAAATAGCCCCCATGGGCACTGTTAGAAGGTATGGCCTTGTTGGAGGAAGCGTGTCACTGTGGGCAGGCTTTAAGGTTTCAGATGTTCAAGCTATGGCCCAGTGTCTATTTCTCTTCCTGCTGCCTGCTGATCCAGATGTAGAATCCTCAGCTACCTCTCCAGCACCGTGTCTGCCTGCATGCCGCCATGCTTCCCGCCAAGATGATAATGGACTAAAGCTCTGAACTGTAAGCAAGCTTAATTAAATGTTTTTCTTTAATAAGAGTTGCCATGGCCATGGTGTCTCCTCAGAGCAATAGAAATCCTATGTAAAGCACCCAGAATGGGGCAATGCTTGTTCAGAACTGCAGCGGGGATGGTTGGGTGCATAAGCTATTGGCAAATAAACTGGTCCAGGCTTCCTCAAGATATAAAATCCATTGCAAGCCTTTACAAACTATTACACATTGACCCTGAAATCGTGCTGTTAAGAGTTTACCAAATAAGAAAATTCAAGTGCACCAAGTATATGAAGAGGGGTACCCACCAGGGCTGAGCACATATAAAGGCATTTTTTTTTTCAACTTAAAACAATCCAACTACTCCCTCACCAATGACGGATGCTATCTGTCTACATTATCGCATACTATGAGGCCATTCAAAAACATTAAGATCTGTACTTGTTGATTAATGAAAAATTAAGTTGCTTACCTAGTAGTCTGCATGGCACAGTTATATTTCTGACAAGTGAACACGAATGCATCAAGAAAGTCAAATGGAAGCAAAGAAATCTACAAATACTAATGTGGGCTTCTCTTAGGTAATAAAAGTATAAATTATTACTTAGTCGTCTTTCATTTCTATACTATACAATGTGCAACTTTTTCCTGTGTGGCCTCAGAGTTTTCAATTCATATGTATTCCTTTTATAAACAGAATAAGGGCCCAGGCAGGTCAGTAACAATACAAAGATTATCTATTAAGAGTCAAGATAATGATATCATTGTCCTCTAGGCCCTCTGTATTCCGGTGATAAATAACTTTGCCAAGATGCTTATGTGTTCTCCCAATTCAGAACTATTATACCCATTCAGCCGTAAAGGGATCAAGTACAAAGATTTGGTCCCAGCGCCTTTCCAAGGCCTTTACTACAACTTCTCAGAAACATGCTCAGAATGGGATGATTAAATATCACTGAGAAGGAAAGGGCCTGCACCAGAGTCAGACATGGGAAACATCTCCGAGCAAGACTCCCCCAAAAAATTATTTCTCAGAACTTCTATTGTCGATGTATTTGCCAGTTTTTGTCACATGCTTCTAGGCCCCAGTCAGTCTTATTCACACAAAAGCCAGAGGCTGTCAACAATTAGACACCAGTGAACTTTCAAAAGCCTATAAAACCTAGAGGCCACTGATTCCATGTAGATCTCTGCTATCCTGGGCATGCTCTACCAGACTTCCCAAGAACTGTAGCATCACTGTGGCTGACAACAGGCAGAGCCCCTGGCTGTGGAGGCATCAGAACTTCCCAGAATGTAGCCCTGAAGAATGTGGCCCTTCAGACAACCTGGCGATTTTCCAGCTTTCCCAGGTCTTCCCAGCGCTGCTTACAGCAACGAAGTGAAATTGTTTCCTCCTGTTATTCCCAGAGATTGGAAATGATAGGACAGAACACTCGATGCTGTCAGAGAGGCTCTTCAGCTCTGCCTAAATCAACGCAAGTAGGAGAAGTGGCTTCATTTGTGCAATGAAGCTCATTTGTCATTCTCAAATGCCACATATAGCAAAGATACATCCAAAACGGAACCTGCAAGTTTTCTGAAACATGGATTTTGCCTTTCTAAAATAAAGAAATGGTTCATTACTGACATTTTCATGGACTGTCCACTGAGTGTCCAGATGCATCTCTTATGTCCTGACTGCTCAATAGATACAACAACGAATTGAAACTCACTGCTGAGATTTTTCTTCCGTTGATATGAGGTACAACTTGTGCTTCATTCAAAATCAAAAGAACAGGAAGCTGAGCTTACAACACAAAAGAAGCATTTGCTCTTTGACAAATACAGTCCAAGAGGTATGATTGTCTTACCGTTGGGTGTTGGTGAGTACTGATGCCTTTATTCACACCTCTCTTGGTTTCCTCACCCTCTGCACATTCTCAGGGACACCCAGGATGCTCCTGCTCATGGGAAATACGTGTGGCTTGATCTTTTGGTTCCTTCTAACAATCAGGTTATCCTCAGCTGTCTCCAACTTCCAATTTCATCAAAACGCATCCAGCCATAATGGCCTGCTCTGTGTGGATGAACATCGGGCTTGGTGAAGCTGAGGTGGGCTGGTGTGCGACTCTCAGATACACTGGAAATGCTCTGATGACTTTTCTTATTTTAAATATCAGATTTTTCAGGGTAAGCTATTTAAGATCTGCCTCCCTATTTATGCCGTAAACAGCTTCCATACTGACAGCTTCCCTGAGGGTGTTTTTGTGCGGTGCTCCATTCACAGAAGGTCCTGCAGTCTAAGCAGTTTAGGTCACACACCCAGATGCACTGATTCAATTAATAGGACACCTCTGAGATCTTTTTGTTTTTTTCTCCTTTGTTTCTTACAAAATGCTCTAATACATAGGTTAAATTGTCTGTGTCTGAGAGAGAAAGCAATCCTTTCCCATCCGCACCAGCCTCTATTGGACCGCTTTCATAGAAACCAACTTTCATTCCGTACAGTGTCCTCCATCCATTCACAAACCCACAGCATCAAAATTCTTTTCACCGTTAACCAGTAGCGATTACTTCCCCCAAGTTCAGCTCAGTTCCTTGATTCGCCTGTGTATTTTCAAGCTCCTCTTAGATCTCATTTAAGTCGGAACCGGAGTGCATAAATGGTTGTCCTCAGAAGCTCTCTATTATTTACTGGTGTTTTACTCTGGAAGCTTCCTGCAGCCGGTCCAAGTGCAGGCTTGAACTCCACCAATTACCACCGGTGAAACAGACCAGTGCTCCCAAGGAAAATTTGATAAGCTTGGTTTCCCCTTTCTATTACCTTTTGGTTAGAATTTCACAGGGCTTAAATCAAGCAGCCTCTCTAAGGGGGTTCAGAGCTGTTCCTTTCCTATGAGCACGGGGGAAAGGGCAGGGAAATGGCGCTCTAATCAAATTCAGATTTCGTGCAATTGGTGATCAGTGGGTTTTCGCATTGGGTCTGGACCGTTTGCTCAACTTCAGTGTCAGGCTGCGGATAACAGTGGCCAATAAAGCATAAAAGCCTATGTCCTGTGCCGTTGCTTCTACCTGCTCTCCAGAGTCTCCTGGAGAACGGTGTAATTAGTAGAAATCTGCCATTGTACAGGAAGGAGAAGAAAGGAAATGACAAGTTTATTTCCACATATAAGTAACTTAAGTACAGCTTAGTCCCACTGCCCAACAGACCAGTGAAATCCTTTCTACGGGCAGGTGTAGTGGGGTCAAGAGCTAGAGACACTTGAAAAGCAGAAAAACGGCCACATCTTGTGTGGCGTAACTAGTATTCCTTCCCTAATACTGTCTCCCTGGCCAATACCCTCACTCGCAGACTGTCAGAATCTCTTCACCAATGTCGGAGTGCTGTACAAAGAAATACATTTGATTTTAAAGAGTGTCCTGGGTAAAGGAGGGATTGAAAATCATGATGGAAGTAAGAAGACTCCACACTGCTGTCATTCCGTGAGTCGGACTGTTTGCTGAGGGTTTGCAGTGAGCTGGGGGCTTGCCATCTATCCCACCAGGGCCATCTACAGCCACACGATGCTTTCTCCACTGCCATCACCATGTACAGACGAAGAGGCTGGTGGGCTGAGGATAAAGAGCGTGCTGAGATTGCAGCACTGTAACCTGGCAAAGCCAGGAACTGACTTCAGAGCCACACACTGAACCAAAGACCCTTATTTTCTTGATAACATCTAAGTCAAAGGGGATTTTTTAGAAATGAATGCTGTACCCCTCCAAAAAAAATTTTTCTTCTTCTGGTAAGAATATCTATTGCAATCCCACCAGAAAAAAATATATTGACCTGAGAGAAAAGTGAAGGTGAGCACACTCCTTATGGGTTTTTGTTTTCAAACTATCATACAAGTGTCACTCTACCCTCCCTCACATCGCATGTGCCTTCTTAGAGCACCCTATCCCTCTCTCCTTCTCTCTCTCTCTCCCTCTCTCTCTCTAAAAAAATAAAATAAAATAAAACCTACTACTTTAAAGTATTACTAAAAGGGCTTGATGATTCAGAGAGTAAGGGTACTTGCTGTCGAGACTGACAGCCTGAGTTAGATTGGACACACCTCGGACTCACACTGTAGGAGAGAAGCAATTCCTACATATAATCCTCTGGCACAGGTGCACACACATGCACATACAAAACCACATAGATAGAGAGACAGAGAGAGAGAGAGAGAGATAGCTGTAATAAAAATTTTAAAAGTCTTTATCATCCTTTGCCATCAGCAAAATGTAATCTGCTTTGAGATGTCATCCCACCCAAGTCGGAATGGCCATCGTCAAGAAAATGAAACAAAACAAAGGCTGGCAAGAATGTGGGAAAGAAGAACCCTTACACACTGCGGGTGGAAATGTAACCCAGTACAGCCACTGTGGGCGTCAACGTGGATGTCTCTCAAAACGTTAAAACAAGGATGACTATATAACCCAGCTGTACCTCTCCTGAGCATACGTAAAGGATGGTGTGTCCTACCATATGGATATTTGTACAACCATATTTATGGCTGCGCTGTTCGAAATAGCGAGGAAGCATACATAACAGAAGAATGGATAATCAAAATGTGGTACGTATACATGCAAATGAATTTTATTCAGCTGTAAAGAAAAATGAAATCACAAAATGGGCAGGGAAATGAGTGGGCCTACAGAGTATTATACTAACACAGATCACATGTTTTATCTCACACATGGACCCTAGTTCATGAAGTTTACATATGTGTGTGTGTGTGTGTGTGTGTGTGTGTGTGTGTGTGTGTATGTGTAAAATATGGAGTGTGAATCTAGAAAGGAAACCACAAGATGGGAAACACAGGTGCTGAGGAAGGGGAGAGGGTAACATGTAAGACAAGAGCAGGAGGGTGGAAGGGTTTAGAACAGTAGTTCTCAACCTGTGGGTCGCAACCCCTTTGGGAAGTGAAACAGCCCTTTCACAGGGGTCACCTGAGACCATCTGTCCATCAGATGTTCACATCACGATTCATGACAGCTGCAAAATTACAGTTATGAACTAGCAAGAAAAGTAATTGCATGGTTGGGGGTCACCAGAGCATGAGGAACTATATTAAAGGGTCCCAGCATCGGGAAGCGTGAGAGCCACTGGTCTAGAGGATCACGTGTACGGAAGAGAAGAAAATGGGAAGGAGAACCAACAAAAAGAACTTTTTCTTGAAAACACAATAATGAAATCTAATGCCATGGAAGCTAATTTCTTTTTAAGCTAAGAATGGGGAAAAACAACTATTAGAACTTTACCTATGACTTTACTCTTTTCACAGAATGCAGGGGAAAAAAGCTGTGAAGCAGCTCCACTCCTTTTACCTTCTCCCGAATCTCTGCCCTCTCCCCCCCCTTGACTATCTTTTCTGCCACGCTCTGTTTCTTGCACCTCTCCTTATTTTCCTCCTGAAACACCCCACCCCAAGACCATGAGTGTAACGCATTTATTAAATTGATCTTCCTTCTGTTCACTCTCCTATGATGCCCATTGGTTGGCTGTATCTTTGATTTTAAAGTCTCATTACTGGGATGAAATTTCATCTGGATTAAGGTACCCAGACAGACACGTTGGACGTGCGCAGTGATTCCCTCTGTAGGGGCATTCCCATCATCTGTCATTTGGAGCAGGCTTATCCTTTTTTTTTTTTTTTTTTTTTTTTTTTTACTTAATTGTTAGTCTTTATTGTATTGCATTATACTACTGTTTTTGTTCCAATTTGAAAGAAAGTAGATGTAGTAGTACATTGCTGTGCTGGCTCAGCACAGAAGACAAGGGGGCATATTCATAGTCTCAAACTTTGCCAGACCTCAGCAGAGAGAACCATCATCCTAGCCAGCGCCAGACTCCATAGTGGAACTCTGAGCTCTGAGCTCAGGTGTTTTGATTCTTTCAGAACTTCTCAAGTATTCTACTGATAGCACATGCAGATCATTAACAATTAAACAACTCCCACATAAATCCAACACCTGCAGACAATACAAAAAGCCAAGAACCTAGGCAGCCCCTCACAGTGCATAAAACAATTATTTCATATGTAACTAAAAATAACTTCCTCAACAGGTAAGAGAAGTGAGAAGATGGAGGATTGGGAACAGAGTCTAGCAGGCAGGTTACCGGTTCTAGGCATGGCACCCCACTTGCTTAGAGCACATACGGTGATTTGGGGTGCCAGGAAGCTAATTTGGTAAATAGGTTCATCCACACTGAAGAGTAAATGGACTCACAAATGCATCATTACTCAGAGAAATATCCCTCCATTCTCTGCAGCCTGCTTTGCTTTATTTCATAAGTAGTGTTAAAACTACAGACAGGAACTTATCCAGATGGAAGACTATCGGAGCATGGTCCTCCTGTTTCCTTTTACTTTTTGGAGAATTCCACACTTGAGAATTGCATTTTCATCATCCCCAGTTCTTCCGCTTCTCATCCCAGCTCCTCTTGGGTCTCCCCAACTCCCTCCCACATCTGTGACCTCTTCTTCTTCAGTTACGATTGCTAAATATGGGTGTATATCTGTGTGTGTGTCATGCATACATAACTAAGCTCATAAAATGTTTCTCTGTGGCTTTCCAACCATGCTCAGTGTTACGGCCTCCATTTCCTCCTTCCCCCTCTGTATTCCTCTGCTTCTCCTCTCCCCAGTTAAAGCTCTCCCACCATTTTTCCCATTTTCCTCCGTTGATCCTCCTCTCTGGAGTTTCTTCTCCTAGCCCCTCCCCCAGTGGTTCCTCTCTACTCTCCCAGCTTCTGTGGTTAGTTCAGATGATATACTCAGATCTAAACTGTACGAACTAGGATTCACAAATAAAGAACGATCATGTAGCATTTATCTTTCTGAGCCAAGTTTACCTTACTTAATATCACTTCAAGTTCCATCTATTCACCTGCAAATTTCATGATTTCATTTTTCTTAACAATTGAATAGAATTCTATTGTCCGTGTGTACCCCATTACCCATTATCCACATAAATATTAAAGGACTTTTAGGTTGTGACTAAAGAAGCAATGAACTCGGCCCTGATCATGACAGTGATTACTTCTGCTGAGATCTGGCAGGACTTGAACCTATGAAAATGCCTCCTTGTCTCCTTGCTGAGCCGCCAGCTAATCCAATGTGTAGACAAGGAAGAAGAGAAACTCCAGACCTCACAGAGTCCAGTAATGTACGCTCAGGGAAGCTACCAGAGGATAGAGATTAAGGTATTAATTGAAGGTTCCTGAAGGAAGAGGAGAGAGAGAAAGAAAAAAGCCTCTATGAAGAGAAAAGGCTGTGAAATTAATAAATAAATGAGATTAAAAAGCTCCGAAGTGAGAGCCACAGAATAGAGGTCCTCAGACTGTAAGACTGTAAGTGTCTGTGGAGTATAACACAGAATTCTTTGAGTAAATGCCAGGGAATGATATAGCTGAGCCATAATGTAAATATAGCTTTTTGAAAATTCTCTGTGCTGATTTCCAGACTGGCTGCACTTTGAACTCTCAACATGAATAAGAATTCCCTCTCACCCCCATCCTCTCCAGCATTTGTTGTTAGGTGTTTTCTTGACCTTACCCAGTCTGGCTGGGGTAAGATGCAATCTCAAGTTACTTTTAATTTGTATCTCCCTTATAGCTAAGGATGTAAGGCAAAGGCACAATCAGTGGAGTGAGGAGGAAGCCTGCAGAATGGGAGAGAATCTGTCAGTTAAAGATCAGGCGTGGTCTTTACGGATGATATCCCAACACACAAAGAACACTTTTAAAGCTGTTTCTTAGCTGTTTTTATTGCTTCTTTTAAAAATTATTTGCTCAAACCCAGAACACATTTTAGGTGGGGTGTTTTGTTTTGTTTTGTTTTTTGTTTTCATTTTTGTTTCAGTACTTTGTATTGTTTTTCAGTCTCCACTGTAAGCCCTGTGCTGGAGTCGAACAAGGTGTTTTGGTCAGAAATTGAAATTTTTTGCTGAATACTCACAATAAAAATAAATAATCATTTGTTCCTTTTTAATCACAGTGTACTTCCAATTATGCATTATAATGTGATTTCTGAATATGTTTTTATGTATTTGTTTTTATTTTGTGTATTTGAGTGTTTATCCTGCAAGTATGTGCATGCAACACTTACCTGCCTGGTGCCTTTGAACATCATAAGAGAGCAACGAATTCTCTGGAAATGAAGTTACAGATGGTTAGGAGCCACCATGTGGGTGCTGGAAACCAAACCTGGGTCCTTTGCAAAAGCAAAAAGACAGCCATATCTCCAACCTCAAAGTGGGTTCTTTATTGATTATTCTTGAAGATAAAAATCATATGGGAAAAGATTAAACTGAAAAATGTTTTTAAACATAATTTGAACGCCAACACTGTCAACTAATTTATATTAATGCAAATATCAAGTATGAGACTAAATGAAAGAAATAAAATTAAAAGAAAGATCATGGGTCAAGAAGTCTCCATGTACCTAAGGGTTGCAGAAAAGCCTCTTTTCTAGTGTTTGGGCTGATGTGGTCTGAGGGTCAGCTAGTCTGTCCCACCTATGATATTAGGGTATAGCCATGACACCACATGGTTTCCCCCTACCTGCCTCTCACCAGCCTCTAACTCTGCCCTCTGCTGCTTTCTATAGAAGCAACATGCTTCATGATAATTCAAGATATTAACCAATGTGCTGAAGAGCACAGAAGGATATTCTCAATGTAAGAAGTCCTATGTCTTTAGATGCTGCACTGTATTATCAAAAGCAACAGGAGCTATGATCTGTTGATCATCAGCTATGAGCTGATGCACAATCAGGGTTAAGCTGTGGTCAGTCCCTTTTAAAATTTTTATAATTTTCCCGTGAAATATTTTTGCATATGTGCATAATATTGCAGAATCTGTCCCTAAGAAACACCATTAGGTCCATATTCTATTGGTCTTACTTCCTGACTTAACTATTTTATTCAGTCATAAAAAAAATTATGAAATGCATAGGAAAACAGATGCAAACGAAAAATGTTATTTTAAGTGAATTAATTCAAGTACAGAATGACAAATATTCCATGTTCTCTCCCATCTGAGGATCTTAGATTCTAATTCTTCTTCATGCATATTTATGAGAAAGAAGGTGTGGGTAGAGGCCAGGAAGTTAGAAAGGGGTCCATGCAAGGGTTACAAAGATGCTTTAAAGAGGGGGATCAGAAGGGACTGGGATGTGTGTGACATGAAAGAAGGAAGGAGGACCCTAGGGTGAAAGGCCACCAGCAGAGGAAGGGGAGGGGAGTCAAGCAGACAGGGGAGAGGACCAAGTAAACCAGGAGAAGGGGAACAACCCAAGCTAGGCTGTTGTGAAATGCTGTAAGAAAGCCTGTTGCTTTATTACTAACAGGAAGATATATTAAACAAATAAGTAGCTACTAAGAGTAAGTTTATAATGCGAGAGTCTGCTGTGATTTGGGTAACTGAGCATATTCAGCTCAACACTGCGAACTTGGTTTCTCTTTCTCCATACCTAGTCCACTTGGCGTTAATCAGCTTGTTTCCCAGCAATCCTACTGGAACATCTGGACTTTCCTAATGCCCGAGAGGTGCTATCTTTTGTGTCGGAGTCCAACAGAGCGCACTGTTAGCCATACCTTCTCCACCTTTCTTCTCCCCTCCCTCCTTTCTTTCTGTTCTTTCCTCTGCCAGTTCGTTTCTTCTTCCTACCTATGCAAGTGCTTACATTCATATCATCTCCTTATTCTGCTTCCACACCTGTCTTCACAGATTCTTCCTCAGAGGATCCATCAGATCACACAAAGTCCATAACTGGGGAGATCTGAGTTGTCAGCCCAGATAGACACTACTGGTTTTTAATCATCATACGTATTAGAACAATTTTCCCTTCAGATTACTCAGATACCAGCTGCATACCGGAAAGGTTCCAACTTCATACCTTCGAAGTCCAGTTGTCACAAAATTTTACCTATTACAATTCCTTGGTCTTTCGGGGAATGTCTTCTCCATTCCTCCTAATCAAGCCTTCGTTCTGGCTCTATTCATTACGTCTACAAAGATGAAGCAACATTGTAGCAACCCCCACCCCCAGTGCAGCCTTCAGCCTGTGTAACCATTACACAGCTACTCACGTCTTTCTCAGTCACCGATGAAACGCATTGATTCCGTCAATGCTACCCGGGCATGCCCCACTCTCTTGTCTCGCACTTCTGCGCGTGCTCTCTGTTCTGCCTCGACCACTCTTCACTTGTTCTTTTCTGGATTAACACGTGTTGTCTGAAGACACTGCTCAGATAACATCTCTCCAGGAAGCTTTCCTAGAAACCCCAAGTCTACCACGAGTATAACTCTACCATGAGTACAGCTTTCTGGGGCTGTGAAGCAGAGTCCCGCGTGTTTACATACTCCCGAGGGTAGGAGCCGCACCTCCGTGCCTTCAATCCCAATGCCACGGTCAGCTTCTGACAAACTATTGATACTAATGGATTAGTACATTTATTGAACCTGATTTTATTAGGTGACCTCCCTGCCACCCTCACACACACACACACACACACACACACACACACACACGTTTTCTGTCCTTAGCCCTGAAGGCTACATGCCCCTGAGCGTCCACATTTTCAACCAACAGATGCTCATGTCTACTTTGGTATACCATTGTCACTTCAAGACTCAAACATCTAAAAATAAATTTGTCTTCTTCACTCTGAAACAAGCTCTTCTGTCATCTCTATTTCTATTCCTGGAGTCAACATTCTATCAATCAAGCCTCCTCCAAGCCTTCGAGTCACCCACAACTGCTTCCAGGCTTCACCTTGCATATAAAGTATCTGCAAATCTTGTCAGTTTTTCCCCTTGTGGTGTTTGTCCCTTCCTTGTCCATCCATACGGCCTGTATTCCAGGCTTCGTCACCAAGTCTTGAAATGTTCTTCCTATTTTCTTCCCTGCCCTTTGTGCAAATGAATATCTCCAAAGTTCTTCCTTAACAGTGACTTCATCGCTCCAGACCTTGTTTGCAAAGACAGCCAGTAGATCTCTAGTCTCTAAGGAATTAAGTGAAAACCTGAATCTGTGTTTTGCTCCATCTCTACAGCACCTACATTAAGAAATGAGCCTCTGGAGCCTTCTACACCACAAGAAACCAGTTTATGCACTGAGTCTGTCACTATCTCTTGAAGGGTTTCGTCTTAGATAGTTCTGTAAGTCTGCATCATGTGTTTTGGGAAATCTGTTGCCTAAATACCTTTCTGTTTCTTCTCCATCTTCAGAAAGGTATCCATTTTTCCAGTCCTGTTTTGCATAATCATAGCCTCTAAGTCAAAACGGAACTTGTAAGATAGGCAGGGGGGAATCCCCAGAGTATCTAGTAGATACTTATGTGAGAATATGTCTGAGAAAGCTACCTACTGTCTAGGAAAACCTCAGGTGAAAGGTTTAAAGTTCATAGTGCCTGGAATAGTGCCTGCTTCAACAGCCAGCTGAGAAAACCATACATCTCAGTACACACAACACACTACCCCGCAAGCCCGTGCCTCATCAACAAAGGATAATTAGCCTAACTGAGCTATGCTCCAGAACCATTTGAGTAAAATTCTTAAAAAATGTAAACTCAAAAGGATCAAAGAATTTTGCACAATCTAATTGAGTCACAAGATACATGAGACTAGATTCTCAAACAGAAAAATCTAGCAATTAAAGCTTAAAATTTTTAAGTACTGACATCCAATCAAAACTCACCAGGCATGTGAAGAGGCACAAAAAAAATTGACCTATAATGATAAGATAGATCAATAAATCTAAAATAGGTGTTTCAGTTAGCATAGAAAGACAAGATGTTCAACAACTGATATGCAGTTTACTGTTTTAGATTATACACTGAAGTGAAAAGATGGCTGATGATGAAGAAATACCAGTAAAAACCTATCCAAAATAAAGCACAGAGAAAAAAGAAAATCAACCACAAGCAAAGATATCAGCTACCAGAAAGGAAAATTTTAAAAAGTGCAAGAAAATTTTTAAAATGTAATTGAGGGAGAAAGTAGAAAAAGAATTTTAAAAATACTCTTTTCCAGAAAACAAGAAGGCACAGAACAATGAAACTGAACCCCAACCTCACCCCCCCCCAAAAAAACACAAAATAATCTACAAGAGCATCACAGTAAGAGTGTACAAAATAGGGATGAAAAGATATTGAAAGCTGCCAGAGAAATACATAGGGGAACAAACACAAATGAAAGAGCCAGTAAAGTCAAGTTTTCATCTTTCCCCCTTTTATTGAAAATAGATTCTTTTCTCAAACAATATATCCTGATTGCAGTTCCTCCTCCCCCTACTCATCCCAGTTCCTCTCCACCTCCTCTCTCATCCAGACCCACTCCCTCCCTGTCTCTCTTTAGAAAAGAACAGACTTCTAAGAAAACAAAACATAAGTAAAATATAGTAAGATGAAATAAAAATCATCACATCAAAGTTAACAGGCAAACCAACAGAAGGAAAAGACCCCAAGAGGAGACACGAGAATCAGAGACTCCCTCGTTTGCACACTCAGGAGTCACAGAAAAACACTAGACTGAAATCCATAGTATGTAAGTACAGGACCTGGTGCAGACCTGTGTGGGCCCTGTGCATGCTTCATTCTCTTTTTCTCCATGAGCTGTGGACCCCTCAACAGTTTTTACAACACCAAGCGTTTTGCTTAATGACAGGTAAAGTCAAGAGTAACACACATAGACTACAGCCCCAAATTGGTCCAGCAAGGAGTCTGAGAACCACAGTGCAAGATGCTACACTATTGCTAAACTAAGGCACTAACTCTCACCATGTTCGGACACCAAACACGACATAGGCTGCAGCTGGAATTCGATAATAAGACACAGGGACTATTACGTCACGGGTATGAGCCCTTGGTCTGAATCCAAGAACCTTAAAGGACTCAAGTACAATCGTTTAGGATGTCATATGCTCCCTCAAAGCATGCGGAAACATTTATGTATTTCCATTTTCTAGCTTTTTCCAAATTCTTGAATAGATAAATGATTCCTTTAAAATACAGGATCAAGTGTTATTAGAAGTAAGCTAATTTTAGAGACAGAAATGTGTAGGGGCAAAAAATCTTAATTATGAGGAAACTCCATGGGACTGGAACTAAATGGAAAGGCTCTGTTGATAATGTGCTGTGGTCAGTAAGCAGGGGACCCTTCAGTAACTGCAGTGGTGGTTTGACTGGGAATGGCCCCCATAGGCTGACAGATTTGCCTACTTGGTCACCAGGGAGTGGCACTATTTGAAAGGATTAGGAGGTATGGCCTTGTTGAAGGAAGTGTGTCAGTAGGAGTGAGCGTTGAGGTTTCAAAAAGCCCATTCCAAACTCAGAGTCTCTCTCTCCTGCTGCCTGAGGATATGGATGTAAACTCCAACACCCTGTCTGCCTGTGTGCTGCCATGCTTCCCGCCATGATGCTAATGGACTATGTGTCTGAAACAGTAAGCCAGTCCCAATTAAATGCTTTCCTCTATAAGACTTGCTGCGGTCCTGGTGTTTCTTCACAGCAAGAGAACGCTGTTCTAAGGCCAAGACCACCGGGCAAGCAGTTTGGGTTGGCTTTTAAGGTAAGCAAGATAATGAGGCGAATCAAAATAAAATCAGTTAACTTTTTTGTTGTCCTAGCCCTCTAACCCTTTATTAAACCATAGTAAAAATCTGTCTGCAGTGACCCAGGGCTGTGTTAAGAGCTATCGATGGCTCTGGGGAATAATGGTCATCTTCAGTCTAAAACGTGCTTCAGGCTTTTTAAACATCACTGAAATTTCTTTTCTATGTCTCTAAGGCTTGTATATGGTGACTTCTTCATGGAGTGAGAAAGGAAAACACCCACTAAATACATTTATTTTTCTCAAGATACGCAGTAAAATGAAAGCTCATTTTATAAGATCATTTCACAGCGAGGACAAGTGAGAGATTAATAATTAATGTACAGCCCCAATATAAAAAGGTTGAAACATAAACTCAGTGAATAAAATGTGACGTATTATAAGACATAGCAAGGGAAAGGATGGACTCGGGACTGACTCCGAGAGAAACGTCATGTGGGTTTGCTCAGTTTTCTTTCTTTTTGATTGTAAACTTTCACTTGAACATGGAGATTTGCTTAAAAGTTATGACAGTCAAAGGGAAAAGGAGTCTCCAAATAATCGGGCTTTCTTACAGCGTTCCGAAGGGTCTTGCTCTAGGGAGGGAAGAAAGGAAGGCAGGAAGGAATAAGAAAAGCTGGGAGGGAGGGAGGGGAGGGCCGGGAAGGGGAGGGGATGGAGGGAGAAAGAGGAATGTTTAGCACATCTCTCTGATCTGCACTTTGCTACCCCGGTCCCAGAACTCCCCGTTTTCTTCCCACCCCCGTCGCTCCCGTTCATGCCATTACTGTTCTTTAAACTCACCCCAGCTCTCCTCTAATATTTGTGTATAGTTTTCCCTCCTTTTAACTAAGCCCCTTTTGAATTGCCTCCTTTTGTGTGTCTCCCTGCAGGGGGTAAGGTCTTTGCTCTCCTCTTTGGCCCGGTTTACTGGGGCTTGGGGCTTCACTGGGAGCTCTCAGGAGAATTGTGCAAATTGCACCGGGGCTTTGGTTGGAAGAGCCACTCCGCAGCCCCCGTGCTGTGCCTAAGTGCATCAAGGCCATGTCAGCTCCTTGATGCTGCCTCACGCTGTGATCCTCCTTTGCACTGTGTCTTGTGTCAGGATGGGTTTTCCCCACAATGCATTCTTTAGTTCACTGTCAGAGGGAAAAGAACAAACAACGTGCTCCTGTGGCAGACACACATGCTACCTGCAAGGTTGGAGAGCTGGACACATTTCCCTGCTCCGCAGTGAACTCCCCCAGCTCCTCAGCTGATGCTGTCTTTTGCTGTCTTTTCCTCCCCATTTTTCATTCTGTTTCCTCTCCCCTCCCCTGAGCATCTCTTTGTAAAGTGCTTGGACCAGTCAGAGCATTCATCTAGCAGGAAAGTGTGTGTGTGTGTGTGTGTGTGTGTGTGTGTGTGTGTGTGTGTGTGCGTGCTTATATACTTGCGGATATACATATAGTCAGTGAATTCATTGATCAGCCTTTTGTGCCGAATGGATTTGCAGACAACATAATAACACAGAGTGTTCATTGTTTTCTGTAAAAACCTTAGTCATGAAATTTTCTGAAAATCTGAAGATGACAAAAGCTTCCACAGGAATAAACCACTGAGAAATCATCTCTAGACACATCAAAATGTCTATTTTAATTACCAATGCACTTAATTATCAGCTTACTATTTTTTAAATGTGCATAAAAGCACTCCATTTGCTATTTAAAACCACCAAGTGCCAATTTGGTTGCCCTTAATTCTTTCTGGAAAAAAAAAAAAAAAAAAGGAAAGCAATCTTTCCACTAATGATTACATTTACCACCCGACTATAAGCAATCTCTTTTACCCACGCCGTACAACATACAAGGCAGAGCATAAAAACAGAAAATTATGGGGACCTGGGAAGGGGAAAGCCCCTTATCCTGCAGCCTCACCAACACTTCCCACCAACTGAGGAACTCCAGCACAATCAGCACTTGCTGTAAAGGCTGCCAACATACAGGTAATACTCCTTTCACAAAGAGATACTTTATTTTCAAATAGGAGTGACCCAGGCTTGGGGATAAACTGTACATGGCAGTGAGCAGGGTTTCATTCCCTTCTCCGGACATTTCTTAGACACGTCAAGCAGATCTGACAACTTTGTTAATAACAACAGTGTCCTAACTTGCTGCCTCACTGAAACCTAGACGTGAGCCTTATTAGCTGTTGTCTTTCCCAATGATCTCCTTAGGTTCCTTAGCTATCCTTTAAAGGAAACAGCTTCAAACCTCCCCAAATCCTGTACGTGATTATTATAGACAACAAGGTGACTCTTTTTAGAGCGATCACCTTTTCTTCTGAGCACCTTTCTCACTCTTAACCCTTGTCCTCAAACCTCTTTAAATGTCCATATAAACCCCAACTCTGCTTCCTACTGTTTAGTATTGAAACTCTGCTCTGTGTGAAAGTCATAAATCCTGGTTTGGCCTATGTCAAGGTTTCCTAAAAATTCAAGGAAACTCCTCTGGCCGCTGAAGGTGACAGTGAGAGCTAGAACCCTGCTTCTCTGGCTGTGGCACTAACTATAAACCACAGCACTCCTGCTTGCTTGATGTGACTTGTAAGCTTCTTAAGCCCTCCCCGTGCCACAGACTACAGGTAGGCAGAAAGGAAATAACTTGTAAGTCCTTACATCAGGTGCCAATCAATGAAAAACATCTTCCTATCTCTAGAGATTCCATGACTTACACAAAGTGTAAAATGTAAAAATATCCATCATGAAGAGACGGATAGGAAGATGAATAGCAGCTGTGCCCACTTACACAAGACCTGCACAAGATCAAGCCAATCAACAAACATTTCAGAGGGAGAGGGTGGAGACTCCTGAGCCCCTAATTGAAGGACTATTGACATTTTATGGTTTCTGATGGAAAGTCGGTTGTTTTCAAGGATTTGGTTGACTGTGAGCCCGTGGATGGTCCCACGCCCATTATTATGTGAACAACAGGAATTGGACTTGGTGAATTATTTTAAAAAGGAAAAAACACAAAGTTGAGAAGGCACGGGATCTGGGATTCCATCTTCAGGATCTCCATCTTGGAGAATGGAAATGGGATGAGTTGGGGGAGGAGAACGTGAAGGAGTATGATCAAAATATATTGTGTGGAATTCTCAAAGAATTAATAAAAACATTACATTATATAAAAAATGAAAAATAAAAAGACCAAACTGAATAGTAGAAATATGGTAGGTAGGAGAAAGCTCCTACGGGTGCACCTGCAGAAGAGGAGCATCAGGAATTTGAAAGCAATTCATGGTCTCAGGCCCCACGGTATAGCTGCCAATTCGGAAGATGCATTTTAATGAGATGCCTGGATGGCTGTTTAATATATTACAGAGTGAAGTCGCTGCCCTACACTATGATATTGAGCAGACTGCTGCAAATATTTAGACTGAGACTTTTACAGGCAGAACCCTTATCCAGAAAGTACCTGGACATAAAGCCCACTCACAAAACTACAAGTGGTATTCTCCATACCAATAGCAGAAAATAGGGCAAAATACAAACCCTATCTAGACACAATCATCTCTTTCCTATTTGTAAAACATGCAGATGAAGTATGTATAATTTTATATATGTACATTTATATGTGTACATTAATGCGTGTAGGAATGGCTTACTAGCAAAATAGAGGCAGCTCCCACATTGCTGTAATACCAAATGGAGGATGGAAATGCTGGCAAAGGTTAAAATAAAACAATTCGCATTTGCGGGATGTGCTGACTGCGTGATTCTGAAGGAGGTTTCCATAGATAATCTACATTAAGTCATTTAGATACTTACACTATATACAAATTGAAAATTGATATTTCCCCTGGTAAGTGAGGCACTGGATTCACTTGAGTCCCCTCTCTGAGAAGCTTCCTTTCTTGTTTGCTCTTCCTTTCGTGTTACCACGCCTCCTGTCCAGCCATGAACGGCTGTTGCTATATCACGTCTCCTCATTCTAGTGAAGATGGTCTTTAAACTCCTTGATAGAATCCATTCCGCTGCAGCTGTGCCACACACACACACACACACACACACACACACACACACACACACACACGCACCTTATCAGTCCTCCAGTCTGTAACAAGATAAACCCTTGAGCGATATTTATCATGGTGTGCTTGGTTATTAAGAGTTGTGTTCCATCACAGTAGTAGTTAGCCACTGTGGCGGCTCACCAAACAGGACAAGGTGGCATTCTCATATGTGCAAACCCTGCCAGACCTCAGCAGAGGGAACACCGCCATGGCCAGCGCCATACTCAATCAACTGTGGAACCCCGAGCATCTCAGCTCAGGTGTTTTTTTTTCTTTGAGAACGCCTCAGGTGTTCTACTGATAGCACGTGCAGATCATTAGCAATCGAACTTCCCCCACAGAAATCCAACGCCTGCAGACAGTACAAAACGCCAAGGCCTATGCGTTCCTTTTTCCAACTGTGCACAAAAACAATTATTTTAAACACAACTAAAAGTAAACTTCCACAACAATCACGTTTCTAAAGATGAGTTCAAGAATTCTTTAAAAGCACTGCGTGTAAACAAACATAAGGAGGGTCCTCAACCGTGGTGAGCCAGACTCACTCTGACATTTTTGATGCTAACATGGCAAACATCAGGTGACTGCTGCTGATAATACTGAGTTCTTATCATTTAATTTTATTCAATTTATTTTTTATTTCACTATCAAATACTAGGTGATTGTTTAACAAGCTTCTCCGAGGGTATTTTCAGGTTTATGTTGAATAGAATGTACATGGTCCCACATAACTACCTCAAACTCTTGGCTTCCCTATCGTTAATATTTTGCATTAGCTTTAGTACATGCATTACAATACTGATATGTAGTTATGAACTATCTAAATTCAGTAGATTTCATTCGGGTCTTCTCTGTATTGTGTGCTATTGTCTCAAACGCCCATTTTTTGTTATGTCATTGTTAAAATTATTTTTGCATTATCTTTTCACCTAATTTAGAAGAATACGCTTCATGCATCCGTTGATCATTATATTGCAAGAATTCAATAATCGCTGCTGCTGCTGTTTCTTTCAACTCCAGATGCCAGCTCCTTAGAGGTCAGCCATCCAACCTATGTTTACTGAGCATTTCAGTGCCTTTCAAGAGGAACTTCCAAGGGCCTGCTTCCTAGGGCCAAATTTCTCGTAGCATATTTGTCTCTTGTAAACAAAATCCATATCTTTGTTTATATCTTTCCAGATTTTACCTTACTTTCATCTAACAAAGATGAGGAACAAAATCGTGATACAGAGACAAAGAACTCATATGTGTGTGTGTATCTTGGTTCTTTAAAATCCTTTATTGAATTCTTATTAGAAGTCTATTACAGTAAAAATAATTTTGTGCGCAATTGTCAATGTATATTTATTACATACATTTATGCTACTATTGAGTTTCCTGCTCTTTTACAGAAAATTTCAGTAATTCTCTTCACATAGTGTCTTTTTTCAAAAAAAAGATCCAGGTAGAGGTAAATCTTTGAATTTTTAAGACAAATGCAGTGAAATGGGAAGTCTTACTCACCAGCTTAGGCTCCATTCACTCTAAAGAACACGTGCATGGAACTCACCCTTTTTTGTTGTTGAAGAATGCCTCGTTTACTAAGGTTTGCTTTATAGATGCAAGTTCTCCATTAGAAGAGGTGCAAAATAAGCTGTTATGAATACAAAACAATTCACATTCAAAAGATATTTTGATGAATCTGAAATTTAAATACAAGCAGCCTTTCAAGTCCATGACTTCTCCCCCTACTCCCTCTTGGGAGTTTTCCTTTTTTTAAAAAAATTTTCTTCTCTCATACAAATTACATAATATCCCCCCTCTACCGACCCCCCTCAACTGCCTAGCTCCCCAGCTCCTCTCCCATACCCAGCTCTATCCCCATCACCACCCACAATCACACGACCCCCTGCTTCTCCCAGGAAAAGAACGGCCCCACCAGGGTTTCAGCACAATCAGGACATGGCATAGCAAGATGGAATGAGGCCAGGCACCAATTCCTACCTCAAGGGTAGACCAGATAGCCTGACAGGAGGAAAAGAGTCTTAAGGGCCAGTAAAAGAGTCAGAGACTCCCCTACTCCAGCAAATAAGAGTTTTTCAAGAACATCAATCCAGACAGCCATAAGATGTATTTAGGGAATCCTGCAGGTTCCATGTCTGTGACTTCAGTCACTGTAGGTCCTTACAAGTGCTAGTCAGTTGACACTGTGGGGCTTGTTCTCCCGGTGTCCTTGACCCATCTGCTCTCCACCATCCCTCCTCTCCCTCCTGACAGGGTTCCCTGAGCTCTGCACCATGTTTGGCCCTGGGCCTCCTGATCTGCTCCCATCAGCTGCTGGAAAAAGCCTCTCTGACTGGGTTAGGCACTCATCTGTGAGTAGAGCATGACATCATTAGAAATCATCTCCCGGTTTTCCAGTCTCTAGTTTCCGGCCTGTCCTGCAGTTTCAGGTAGAAGCTCCCTCCTTTGGCATGGGGTTCTGCCCTTCCACTGTCAACAAGGATCTTGCTGAGAAGAAAAGCAGTAAGTCGGAGGTTTTGTGGCTAGGATGGTGTTCTAGTCTCACCACTAGAAAACTTGCTTGGCCACAGGAGATGGCCTGTTCAGGCTCCCTATCCCAGATTACTAGGGATCCTTACTAGGGTCTTCCCCCACATATTCCTGTGAGTTTCCATTACACTAGGTCTCCTGATAGCCCCCTTATTGTCTCCCAATTCTTGTTATCTCTCCATATATTTTCTCCCTCCATCCCTCTCCTCCTCCTGGTCCCCTCCACTCCCATTCCTGTCCTTCCCCACCCCACCTGTACACTCTGTTCAATTTCCACTCTACCAGGGAGATCCCTGAGAAGAAACTCATGTTTTAATAAATATTCCAGTCAAGCCTCATAAACACTAAAGTATGAGAACTGCTAATAAGTTACAAAAGCAGCTAAAACAGAAAATAAGAAACTATTATTTATAATCTTTTCTTTAGTTCAATGGTTTCTACTCTTCTGTACAATTTCATACATTGTGTATATTCATGTGACAACTTCTTAATTTAACAGGACCCAGAGCTCTTCCTAATTGGTTAACTGTTAAACTGAAAAACTGAAGAATTTTATTATTTCCTGTTTCAACTGCTTATGGTAATTCTTATCTAGCCTACAGAGTCTGAAAGCAGAATAATCAAATGATTCTAGGATATGTATCTGAGATTCTTGGGGACAAAACTTAGACTTCTGTTCAAACATGTAAAATAAAATGGAAAATCCAAGAAAAGTGTAGTATGTCTTATAGGTCAGAATCCATTATGGAGAGAAGTCAGGGCAGGAACTAAAAGGGAAGAGCCTGGAGTTGGGAACTGAAGCAGAGGCTATGAAGGAAAGCTGCTTCTGGCTTGTTCTTCGTTACCTGGTCAGCCTACTTTTTTTAGAGAACCCAGACATCAACCTAGAGTGGGCAGCATACTTCCACATCAATCATTAATCAAGAAAATACCCCATGGGCTTACCTAAAGGCCAACCTTCTGGAGACATTTTCTAAATCAAGGTCTTCTCTTCCCCAGTGACCCTAGCTTATCTTAGGTTGACAAAAAACTAACCAGCGCACTCGCTAAAGGAAGGATTAAAAGCTGCTGAGCAATGCACACACAAAGACTTATGTGCTCCATTACCACTGAATCTAAGGAGCTAAACACAGACAGACACTGACTGAGCACAACAATGACTCCAATTATATACAGAAGCAAACGCTTCTGCTCAGAACAAACCCCTACCTCCCTCCACCATGCCAAGCATAGTGGGAGCGTTTTTGTTGGCTTACTCCATTTTACTAATGCACTATGCTTAGAACCATAGTGTACAGCATGTGGTCAACCTGTGTAGTCACTGAATGGAGTCTGCTTTGTACGCTATTTCAACATCTTCTATGTCACTATCATAGTCCAAGCCTCTGGTCTTGCACACCACTCATTCCATCTGTCATATTAATGCCTCTTATGTAATTTCTACTTCAAAACTGATTTCACTGGACCCAGGGCATGGGGCACACACCTTTTATCCAAGCACTAACTAAAGGGACAGAGACAGGAGGATCTCTGTGAGTTCAAGGCTAGCCTAGTCTACACAATACAGTCCAGGTCAGCTGGAGAGACTGGGAAGTACATGGTGAGACCCTGTCTCAAAAAAAAAAGAAAGAAATTATTCTCTGAGTGGAGATAGGAAATGAGTGGTAATGCTTGCCTCTAATTAACATCATAAAATCTGCTCAAAGCAAAGGAATTTTGGTTTTTACCTTTCCACTGTTCACAAAACTGTGACGTTATGAGCACATTTTGTTGGGGTTTTGTGTTTTCCACAAGTCACAGTTTCATTCAATGAGCCCCTCCATTACTGCTACCATGCCCCTCGCTGCGTGTCTGTCCGGAGCTCACTGGGAGCCTCAGGCAGCTGTATCCATCTCAGCAGACATCATGTCTCTATCCTTGACTCACCTGTAGTAGCTTTTAATGTTTACATGAGATTTTTTTTTAATCAGAAACTCATATTAAATAATTTGCTCATTTGGATTTTGATCAAAGAATCACACCCACATAGTTTCCAAGCCTTATGAAACCTATCTTTTTTTCTGCCCTTCACACATGCACCATGGCATGTGCACACCTGCATACGTAAGCACAGAGACACACATCAAATACAAGCACTAATAATAAATACATTTTAAAATAAAAAATTCTATCTTCACAGCTCTTCCCCAGCTAAAGCCAGGGAAGGTACCTGAAGAATAGAAAACGCCAAGTTCCCGTTGTGCCAACTAAGGAAAAGCGAAAGAATTCCTCGGGGTTTAAAGTAAAGCATTAGAAAAAAAAGGAGTTTGGCCAAAAGATGCTTCACAGGGCAAGGAGGACATTTTTTTTCTGGAAAAGTTAAGCGCTATGCAAGGAATAAAGGCAGGGGTTACAGAACTGAGATTCAAATGGCTAGTACAAAAAACAAAGCTAGCGACTTCTATTTGCCTGCAGAACCAAGACTGACATCTGTCATTGTGTTATGATTCAAGGGTCCATAAAGGGTAGCAGCTCTTTCAGCTTCACCAGATCCACGTTAGTACCTCTGTCTCAGCTGACTGGGGCTTCAGGAACATGCTGAGGACTGGAGCCCTGCATATTGAATGTGGACCCCTGAACTTGAAATCAGTAAGTGAACTAATCTGCAAGCATGCTTATGGCAAAATCAATAAGGAGCAAACTGCCTTGACGGGTAACTCATTTCTGGGTCTTTTTGTAACTTTTTATGACATCTTTTATGACATCTTCTTTTATGACATCTTCTGCATGGGGAATGTGAGAATACTACTTCAAGAGAGAGAGTAACTGGGACCATCTTCTTCACAAGGTGAGTAAAGGAAAAGCCATCCTGCTCTGTGGCGGAAGAGATTCTGCAACAAGGAAAGACTTATCAACAGGCTTATTAGAAAGATGAACGTATCAACCATGATGCTGGAGTAATCTAGACAGTAAAGAAATGGAAAAGGAAAGAGATAAAATAGAGATAGAGGAAAGGAGTCAGAGAGAGAAAGAAACAGAGGAAAGAAAGACAGAGATAAAGGTAGGGGGAGATTGACTGAATTTACCCTGCCAGGCCAGGAAGATTAAGAGTCCAAGGTCATACTCTGCTATGCAACAAGTTCAAATCAGCCTGGGCTTTAGGAGACCTTGTCTCAAAGAAAAAAAGTGAAAGAAGAGAAGAGAAATCTACTTTCATAAAGTCCAAATTGTATCCAACAATCACAGTTTTCTATTGTCATGTGAAACCTGCAAGCTGAACAGCACGCTTTGCTGTGGTTTAATTCTGCTTCAGGATCCTGACCAGTCTTCCCCGTTCATCTGATGGCAATCCGCAGTAATTTCTCCTAGGCTTACCCACTAAAGCTCACTAGAACAAGTAAAACAGACTTCCAGGTGTTCTGCTGTATCCCCACTTCTCCAGCAGGCATCCTTGAGGCACAGCAGCAAAGAGGAAGTGATTCTTCTGGTTCCTAACAGCTGTACCGGCATAAATCTCTGGGTTTTACAAGATGACTAAGAAGTGTATGACTTAGAAGTTGCTGTATCCAACCAAGGGGCAAGTGTTTTATTTGAAGTCTCTCCTGTCTGTTTCACCTGGATTTTATTCAGGAACCCTTTAAGTAAATAAGCATTATAGATAGATAGATGGTAGGTAAATGCTAGATAGAGATGTAGATATATGGATACGTAGACAGACAGACAATAGGTAGATAGTTAGGTTGATAGGTACATGATAGATAGATACATAGATACAGAGGTAGATAGATAAGATGATGGATAGATCATTGATAATACGTAATAGAGAGATGGTAGGTGATAAATAGATTAGAGAGGATAAATTGACACACATATAATTGTATCAGTATATAAAATGAACATGGAAATGTGATCGATTGTGCGCATGCATATGTACGTGTATAAATATTACACATGTCATACTTATAATTTTGCATATTAAAATACTATTTCTGTTCAGTGTAAGCAACTGATGACCAAGACTATCCAAAAGCTCTTTTCAGCATCCTCGCCTGGTCAATACAGACTCAGTACTTACATTTCACAACAATTTAGCATAAGAGAAAGAAAATGCCTCTCTCTACACGCTCTTGAGTTTAGAGTGGCAAAGGATGGAAAGTTATTATAGCATTCTGGTTTCTGAGAGATTCGGAATGTCTATTTATTTCTCTTTTGTGGAAGTGCACTTGAAAAGTGAAATGTGAAACCCTACCCTAGTGTGAGATTAAAAGAAGAGAGAGGTTTTCCTATAACTAAAAACGATCTACACAGAGAAAGCCAGTCATGATGAGTTTTTGAAAATGATAAGATTGTAGCAATCCGACTCACTGCAAGAAATTGGCAAATTGTAAAAGTGCCACACACCTGAAGAGGCCACAGCCAAGCTCTAATGTGGCAGCTCTCCTGCCTTAGCAAACGGAGGAGGTGAGAGGAGAAGCAATATGTGGAGCCCACACGAATCAGGAGACGCAGCAGGTGTCTGAGCGCCTCATCTGGGAAGTTACAGAGTAATGGCCATGGGACCCAGGGCAGGAGAGAGAGCCGCAGTAGCTCCTGTCATCACTTTAGAGACACAAATCCTGTTGGTTTTATTGAATGGGTGGCTGCTGCCTTGTTATGACCATTAAGAGAGGTGGCAGAAGCCACCTCCACCATTGACTAGACGGCTCCCTGGGGAAGAAGCTTCAGCTTCCAGGGCTCAGGCAGAGTGGTACCACCTTAAAATAAAATAAAATACAAACCTTCTTCATAGGCAGGCAAAACTTTGAGGTCTCTCAAAGTTAACTCCAAATATTGGGCACAGCTCTTGACACCTACAGATCGTAAGAGCCCTGTCGTAGATTAAAAGTATTTGTTTCTTTATAGCCGAAGGAAGTACAAATACAACCCTAACGACTAAACAAGGAAATAGAAAAATGTCGAATATCTGTCCTGTAGGTCTGATGAGCCTCAACTCTACACACTTTTGTTATGGATGAGATTTGGGGTTATCATCGTGAAAGAACTGGACTTTAGATTGCATGAGGAAAAAAAAAAAATGACCTTACTCTGGCCACACACATATGGTCCTTTTGCGCTGTCACTCTCCCTGAGGTGTGAAGGCGTACCTCAGCTCCTATCTGGAGCCTGGCCACCTGTGCTCCAAGTCTGCACTTAACCTCTCCAGGAGCAGGTCTGCCTCATAGTGACAAACCCACACACCATCCCAAGAGAGCCCAAACATTCGCTTCCCCTTTGCTACCATTGCTGTAGCTCTTTGTGTGATTATTCACCCAAAGGCCAGTATTGCCTGTGAGCTCTTCCGTTTGCTTCTTCTTGAAGAGGATACATAGCAATTAGATTAACGTTGGCAAACTCTAAAACGACCTTTATACTAAACTTCACAACTGCATTGGTTCTTGTCTCAAGGCAGCCCACTACTTTTACAGCTTTCTCTTGTGCTCTCTCGCTCTCTCTCCCTCCCTCTTCTTTGCCTCCTCCCCCACACATTCGCTCATTATTCATCAAAATTGCTCATGTTTTATGTGTTGTTTTCCATCGTGTGTGCGGTGTGCGTGTGAGCGCACGCGCAGGTGGCTGTTGTGGCTCTGGAGCGGGAATTACCGGCAGCCGAGTGGCATCGCGTGAGCTCTGAGAAGGGAACTCAGGTTCCCTGCAGGAGCAGTGCATGCCAATCTCATCCCCTAATCAAAAAAAAACTTAATTAAAAATAATAAACCCCTCCTATTTCCTTCCTCTTCGCATTATAAACTATCTTACACCTGAGTCTGTCTGTGACTGTCGCCAGTCATAACTCGTGATTTCTGTTCTCCCAATTATTTCAGTGTAAACAGACTAAACTGCTCTCATTTCCGTTGCTCATCGCATAGTTTGTTCCTTTCTTCTTTCATTTATACTAAGTAATGGATCTTCTTCTTCTCTATGTCTATGTTTAAATATTTCCTTTATTTCTTATGTGCATGTTTTCTCTGCAAAATAATTATTGCCACAGAGTATAATTACAAATGATGGTTGCCTATATTCTGTTCAATGATCCCTTTACTAAGTAAAATCACATCCCAAATTAACACCCTTGTCCTCTGCTGGTTAGACAAGAAGGAGCTGTACAGTCTTGCTGTGTTTCCCAGCATTTGCCTTTTCCAGAACAAAGCATTCTCACCGGCTGAATGGCGTAGGGAAATCTGATAGCAACTCAGTCTGACGCTAAATGAAAACTGTATTTTAGTCATGTGCAGGCAAGAGGGAACTGAGAAACTGTATCTGCCTTCAGAACACAGAAATCGACTGAACTTTTACAGGCATATTCAGCGGCTCCTATTTTAGATCGAGTTTTAAGATACATTTGAACTGAGGTTTTGAAGTATTGGGAACTCTTGCTCATCCAATATTTGTGTTCTTTTCAGATACTGAGCCGTGAAGAAAACGTATTTGATATAACTAAAATTAATATAAAATCCCTTCTTTACCTTTAATTTTATTTTATGAAAAATAGGATAGGAACGGAGGAATAACCGGAGCAATGCTTTCACCTTTTTTAGCTCTGATTATCTTTTTGCTTTTAAGTGTTGGACACATGCTACCAGCCTTGCATGCATCATCTCCTTAATCTCCAGACAAAATGATGTCTGTCCTATTACCCTCATTTTACAGATGAGCTAACAGGTGTTTTAAGAGGTTAAGTGACTCTGCAAAGCCACATAACCATTGTGATTAGCATCAATACTAAGTGACCTCATGTGAACCCATAACCTTGGGGTCATATAAGTTAAATAGCATTTCTAAGGGTCATCATGGGAAAATCAGAATTTATTACCTTAACTTCATCCAGATGTGACAAACTCACGTGTGTGCATATTTCAGGAGCCACTACAATGATTTGAATGTGCCCAGAAGTTTTTTGTAAGACCAACACTTGAATACGATAAATATAAATTTTAAATTGCTCTTGTTGCTGTTGTAGTATCATTTGTGTTGTTCTATATTCATTGTACATGGTGTTTGATTTCATAGAGATAAGTTATTTAAAGTATATCACAAATTTTTACCATATTCACCCATCCCCCATTCCTTTCCCTGTTCTAACCCCGCCCACTCACACACCAGTCCTCTTCCGTCCTATGGACACCACTCTGCATCATATATGGGAGGGAGCATCATGGGCATGGTTTTATGTTATCTATAATAAATCTAGAACTGACAAATGAGGAGAGAATAAAGCAATATGTTTCTGACTCTTCCTTATTTCACATAATGTGATGTTCCTGGTTTCACACGCATTTTCCAGCAAATGACACATTTCCTTCTTTGTAGATGAATAAATATCCATCATGCATAAACACCGTTCACTGGCTGATAATCATTGAGGTTCATTCCATGGCCTGGCTATCATTACAGTGCTGCAATAAAGACGAATTTCTCACGTCTCCCTGTGATGAGATGACTTAGAGTTCTTCCACAATATACCCAGGAGTGGTGTAAGTGGGTCCTAAGGTGTATCTATTTTTAGACTTTGTTTGGAATCTCTTGTTTCTTTTTAGAACCCCACCTGCTGTTTTCCATGCCGATTGGGCTCATTTACATTCCTACAAACACTGTGTATGCATTCTCTCTTCCCTGTATCTTTACCAGCGCTTGTTGTGGTTTGCATCATGAAAGCCATTCTGTCTGGGCTGGGATAGAATTCCAATATACTTTTAATCTACATTTTCCTGATGACTATGAATGGGAATATTTTAAAATATACTTATTGGGTACTTGGACTGGAACTTTTATTGCTTTGTAAGATTTATTTTTATATTTATTCTATTTTATTTATAAAATAAATTTATAAAATAATAATAATTTATAAAATAATAAGATTTATTCTATTTCTGTGTGTGTGTGTGTGTGCATGTGAGCACACATCCGACTACAAACACCTTCATGAGTGCAGAACAGGATATCAGGTCCCCTGGAGCTCGAGCTATAGGTTATGAGCCCTCCAGTGTAGGTCTTGGAACCAAATTCTGGCCTTCATAAGAGCAGTGACTGCTCTCAATTGCTGAGCCACCTCAGCCATTTGTACTTCATCTTTTGAGAACTATTTTTCCCATTTCATCAGCCCATTTATTACCTTAATTGTTTGATTTCTCCATATTTAGTTTTGTTTTGAGTTCTTTATGTATTTCAGATATTAAACTTTTGTCAATAAAAGTTTATGACCAGCAAAGATTTTCCTCCCACTGTCTAAGCTATCTCTTTACTATTTTACCATTTCCTTTGCTAGACAGACTTTAGTTACATGAGGTTTCATTTGTCAGTTGTCAACCTTCTTTGCCTGGTTGATTCCTGTCGGATTTGGGAAGGCCTTGCCTATGCTCCTGTCTTGAGGTTTTTTCCCTCCACTTTCCTCTGACAATTTCAGATCTTCTGATGTTGTTAGATCTTTGATCCATTTGAGATGACTTTTGCACAGGAGCAGAGACATATCTAGTGCTTTTCTTCTACACATAGACATTAGTTTCTCCGACTCAGTGCGAAAGAGGTTGTCTTTTCCCCAATGTATATTTTTGGTGTATTTGTCAAAAACCAGATGGCTCTAGTTGAGGGGACTTACATCAGGGTCTTCTGTTCTGTTCCACTGAGCTACTTGCCTCTTTCTGTGCCAGTTCCAGACTGTTTTCATTACTATGTCTTTGTAAAAGAACTTGAAATCAGGCACAATAATACTTCTAGCATCGTTCTGGTGTAGGATTTGACTACAATGTCTTCTGTGCTTTTCCATGAACTTTAAGACTATTTTTTTTCTATTTCTGTGAAGAATGGTGTTGGAATTTTAAGGAGTACTGCACTGAATCTGTAAACTGTCTTTGCTAGAACAGCCATTTTAACAACATCATTTTTGGTTTTTCAATTCAGGAGTTACAAGTGGTCTTTCCTTCTAGCTCATTATAGTCATCTTTCAGCTACAATGAGGTTTATTCCAAGATTTTAAAGCAATTGTCAGTGGAATTTTCCTTGAATCTTCCCCAGAATGTTGTTATTGGTGTACAGGAAGGCTACTGGTTTTGTGTGTCAATTTTGTACCCTACTTTGCTGAAAGTGTTTATTAGACCTAAGAGTGTTCTGGAGGAGTCCTTAAGATCCCTTATTTGTAGAAACATTGCTACAAATGAATTTATTTGCTTTTTGGGATGTGTGTGTGTGTGTGTGTGTGTGTGTGTGTGTGTGTGTGTCTTAATCTGATTTTAGAAGAAATACTTTTAGTCATTATTTTAGTAGAACAATGACAGTAAGTTTGCCATATATAGTGTTCATGGTGTTGGGTTTTTTCCTTCCAGTCCTGGTTTCTTCAGAGCTTTTGTCTTGAAGTGATGTAACACTCTGTCAATGACCTTTTCTGCATTTGTTGAAATTATTGTGTAATTCCTGTCCCTGAGTTATTTTTGTGCTGTATCAACACTTATAATTTGCCTATATTAAACCATCCATGCATCCCTGGAATGACACAAACTTGGTCATGATGAAAGAATTTGTACTGTTAAATTCATTCATAGATATTTTATTAAGAATTTTTGCATCCTGTTCATCAAGAAAATGGATCCATAATTTTCATTTCCTATTGTGTCATTGTCTGGTTTGAGTATCATCATAATATTGGCTTCATAAAATGTTTAGTGACATTCTTTCCCATTCTGTTTTATGAAACAGTTTGAAGAACATTGATTTTGCTTCTTCCTAATAGTCTGAATTCGGAAGCAAATCCATCTAAGCTAAGGCTTCTTTTAGTTAGGAGAATTTTATTACTGTTTAAATCTCATTGTTCACTATAAGTCTGTTTAAATTGTTTGTATTCGAAATATATTGGCCCAATTTTGGTGAATAAACTGTGTCTATAAAATCATCTATTTTTCCAGATTTTCTGGTTGTTGCGATATGCACCGCTGAAGTACGCCTCCATGGCCCTCTGAACTTTGTTAGTGTCTGCGGCAATGTCTCCAGCTTCTTCACTAATCTCATGTATTTCATTGATTCTTTGTGTTGTTATCTTCATTTTCATTCACTAATTCCTACCCTGGTCTTCACTATTTCTTTCCATCTCGCGATTCCAAGTTTGGCTTGCTATTATCTTCCTAAGAACTTAAGGTGTGCCATTAAGTTGTGCATTTTAAGATCTCTTTGATTTTTTTAATGTAGGCATTTATAGCTTTACCATTATACTTTACCATTAAAACAGCTCTCATTGCACCCCAAAGGTTCTCCTATGTTCTGTTCTCATTTTTATTTGGTTATAGAATTTCTTTTTATTTCCAACTTGATTTTTCCTGAGACCCATTGGTGCTTCAATAGCACATTGTTCAATCTCCGTGAGTTCACACATTTTCTGGAGATTTCATGGCTGTTCTTTATTGTGACCAAATAGAGTACGGAAAGTTGTTTAATTCTCTTACATTTGTTAAAGATTGCTTTATACTCTAAAATATGCTATATTTTAGATTAATTCCATTGTCTGCTGAGAAAAATGTATTCTACAGCAACTGGATAACAAAAGTCATCCGATGTCCGCTATCATTCATCTCTGGTGTTTTAGCATTTGGGATTTTATCTAAATAAGTTGTTCGTTGATGAGAGTGAGGTAATTAAATCACCCTCCATGACCGTGGCAAAGTCAGTTTGTGGCTTCATACCCACAGTGTCTTTAGGAAATTTATTGGGTACATGTTTAGAATTTTTATATTTTCTTAAAGTACTATTCCCTTAATCAATGCGAAGCAAGCTTTTTCTGATTGATTTTAAGTCTGCTTTGTCCTATATTAGTATAGCTACTGTTGCTTGCTTTCTAGTTCTGTATTCTTTGAATAAGTTTTCTATCCTTTCCTTGTAAGGATAGATTTGTCTTCACTGAAGAGATATGGGCAACAAATATATAGGTCCTAGGGATTTTTTTAATTTTATAAAAATTATTATTTGCATTGGCATTTCATCTGTGTGTGTGTGTGTGTGTGTGTGTGTGTGTGTGTGTAAGTCTTATGAATACAGTGTCTAAGGAGGCCAGAAGAGGGCATCAGATCCCCTGTGACTGCAGTTACAGATGACTATGAGCCACTCTGTGTGTGCTTGAAATTGAACCAGGGCCCCCTGAAAGAAGAGCTCATAGTCGCTAAGCCATGTCACTTGTTTTATATGGGGGTAAGGATAGGGGTATTCAAATATCTTTATTGAGAGACAATTGATGTATAATAGGCTATATAGTTTTTAAGTGTACAATTCAATTAGTTTGGTATCTTTACATTTTGATTCTAGCTGTTTATATCATCTCTTTTATTTTTTAGATTAAAATATAATACACTGATCTATGAGCCCAGTCTGCACCACAGAGGCCTCCTCCAGCAGCTGAGAGAAGCATATGGAGATGCCCAGGAACAAACATCATGCAGAAATTGGGGAAATCCCATGGAAGAGGGAGAGGGGGGATATCAGAGGCCAGAGAGTTCAGGACACCAGGAGAACAAGCCACATTGTGTCAACTGATTAGCACTCTTAGGGGCTCACAGAGACTGAAGCCACAGACATGGAATCTGCAGGATCCCCTAAATACATCCTATGGCTGTCAGGATTAGCATTCTTGAAAAATCCCTTCATGCTGGAGTGGAGGGGGAGTCTCTGACACTTTTATCTGCCCTTGGGACCCTTTTGCTCCTGCTGGATTGCCTGGCCTACCCTTGCTTTGGGATTGGTGCCTGGTCTTGTTCCATCTAGCTATGTCATGCCGTGTTTGAGTGGTAACCCTGGGGAACTGTTCTTTTCTCGGGGGAAGTGGGAGAGGTGTGGGTGGTGAAGGGGAAGATCTGGGGGAAAGGGAAATAGGGGGTGATAGGAGTGGAGGGAGGGGAGGAGGGGGGTCAGAATATCTTGTATAAGTTGTATGAGAGAAGAAAAAAATTTTAATTTAAAAAAGAAAAATTATATAATTACATCATTTTCCCCTTTTCCTCCCCATCTATTAGTCTATGCCTTTTTATTGGAGAACTGAGACCATAAACATTCAACACTATTATTCAACATTAAATTGAATAACGCTTTGGCATAGTCCTGGTCCTCACGTGTTTATTTATGGTTTTAATGCAGCTTGTTCCTTCTCATGACCTCTTAGACCTGTTTCTCTTCATCTCTCTCAATGGGTGGGATTCCTTCAAACATCTTCTGTACTGCTGGCTTAGTGGTCATGAATTCATTTAGTTTGTATTTATCATGGAAGGTTAGTTTTTCTCCTTCAGTTTGAAGGGCAACTTTTCTGAGTATTGTAATCTGTGGTGGCAGTTACTATCTTTCATGGCTTGAAACATATAACTCCATGCCTTCCTTACTTTTTGACTTTCTGGTGTGGAAACTACTGTTATTCCAGTGGGTTTGCTTTTATAGTGACATGGCAATTCTCACTTACAACTTTCAGTGTTATTTCTTTGCTTGACAGGCTTGGTGTTTTCACTGTAATGTAATATGAAAAGAGTATCTTCTAGTCACATCCATTCGATGGTTTAATGCCTCCTAGACCCGGACAGCTAACTCCTTCCCGAGGTTTGGAAATTTTCTGTTACAATTTTACTGAGTGTTTTCTATGCCTTTATCTTGGGTTTCTTCTTCTTCTTGCCCATATTCATAATTTGATATTTTAAGCAATATTCCAGAGGTCTTGCATGTACTTTCTATACTTTCTTATTGTTTTGTGTTGTTTTATGAATATGCTAATTCATCTACATTGTCTTTAAGCCCTGATATTCTGTCTTCTATTTGATCTGATTTATCAGGCCTTCCACCAGGTTTCATATTTCATTTATTAAGCTTTACATCTCCAAAATTTCAACTGACCTTTTCAGTATTTCCATCTCTTTATTGAATTTCTCCTTCCTATGCCATCTTTCTGATGTCATTCTGCTATTTGTTGCATACTCTCTGAATTCACACAGTTTATTCTTGTCCTCCTTGATTTTACCCAACACCCTTACAAACACTTTTTATTCTCTTTGAATCACCTGTCTGGTAATTCACTGGATTCATCTACTTCACCTTTGTTAGAATCTGTTAATACAGAAGGGCCTACTTCAGGAAAAGTCATACTCCTCTGATTTTTTTATATTCTTTTGTTTCGATACTGGTCACTCGTTGCGTTTTACAAATCACTCAATTTTTTTCAGTTGTTTTCACAATATTCAAGTGAGACTCAGACACTCTGTGGTTCCGATGCATTGTCTGCTACCCCACTAGACTGTGGGAATTCCTCCGTAGCTAAATTCTAAGCCCACATTCTCAAAGTACCAGTTATGTTCTTTAATAATCACTTTAATAATAGGAAACTCAGTATAAAATTAACTACACAGACAGTTAAACCTACATTAAAAATACAGAAAGAGAAATTTAAAACAGTCCCTCGATTTCAATAATTTTGAAGAACAAAGAAACAGAGATAGTACAGCACATGCAAAGCTATTGGTTAACGAGGGTAACAATGGAAAAGAGAGACAGCAAGACTAGTGGTAAGTATTACAGTAATGGAGATAAAATAGGAGAAGGAAAAGTAAATAGAAAGGGGAACATGGAAGAAGAGAGGAGACAAGTCTAGATAAAGGTACAGTGTAGGGGGTGGAGAAAGAGAAAAAGAAATGTCAACGGGCAATCTAAAACAATCTCAACACTTGGGAAAGTGAGGCAGAGACAAGCTCTTCCGTAGCCCAGTCTGACCTGTGTCCTGTCCAGAGACAGAGAAGGGTGGGAAGACAGAAGAAAGAAACAAGAGAGGATTGAGAAGGGGGCAGAAATAGAGACAAGGACAGGGAGGGGCAGCACATTAGCTAATAGAATTGCAGACTGCTGAAAATAGAAAAGGGGAAACAGTAGCAATTGATATGTAAGTCACTGAACTGCTCTGTCTGACTGAATCAGTCTAACTTACACGCTATAATCTGAGAAAAGGGATGAAGACTTGAAATACAATGGAAATAACTTTAACTACCAACAATAACAGTAAATACACAGAATGAAAATAAAGATAACTAGGTTTCCATCGCCCTAGGGTCACTCTCTAAGTGAGAGGGCAGAGCCTGGCTCTGCTGTCTTGGTTTACTGCCCTTGGCTATTGGGATTGGAGTCTCGCAATGGGAACAAAACCTTTGTGGTATTTTGCTTCCTTTCTTGATCTTTGTGTTATTTTCCCCAGAAGAATACAGTGTGTTTATGGGCTGAGCAGTACGGAATTGTATTCAACATGGTCTTTCTACCTTCAGAGATTGGATGGAGCAGAGGGGAAGCTATCTGCTAAGACTTTGGTACCTTCAAGTCTCTAGGCTTGTGGTAGGACAAAGTGGTTCTAACAATTTGAGCCCACATACCTTCAGTTTCTCTTCTCTCCTCCAGTGGAGCTCCTGTAGCTAGCCTTCCTGCCTAACACCAGGATGGGGAATAAATGAGAGTCACTCAATGGCCCAGATCAAGTGGCCACCAGTGGAGCTATCCATGGTCCTGACTCACCATTTCCCCTCTGGCTGGCCGGATTCTGCAGGCTAGAACTCTTGTGTGTAACTGCCAGACTGTTTGCCCTGGGTTTCCCAGACTACACGGTGCAAACAGGAACATTTGTCTCCAGATTCACCTATCGGCCGACTAAAGCAGGAGTCTTCACAATGGCTTTGTGCACTGCCCTGGTGAATCGCGCTCTGACAGGAGAGCATTCCCCTAGCACCTGTGTGTTATGGAGGATCCAGCATTCTTATCTAACGAACCTGTAAATCTACTCGGTAATGAATCCAGTGCTGCCTTTATTTTCTGAGTCTCTGTCCTTACTATTATCTCTGGTTCTTGCCTGCTATCTCTCCCTCCCTCCCTCTCTTCCTTCAAATGCTCCCAAATGTTTCAGGGAATGGATGTGCAATGCAAGTTCTCTGAGGATAGCTTTAGATAGCTTTGGTTTCTGCCCCTGCAATTGCACTCACCATTCAAAACCGAGCACTCCTGACGAGGGGATGAGCCCTCCAGAATGGACTCTCCATTCTCTTTTTACTTTGGAAATTCCTATGCCTTTCCAACATCATCCATTTTGGGAGTTTGGATTCTTCCAACCAACTATTTCTAAAATATCCCTGGAGATTCTAGCAGTTGGGAAATGAGTGTCACCCACCATCTTCCTCTCTCAAAATAATCTTTGATGAATTAAAATTACTTGAGAGGCCATCTTGCCTAAGTTAGAATGGATAACATCAAGAAAAAAAATATATGGTGAGGATATATGCAAAGAGGAGCTGCTATTTGGTATTGATGAGAATGTAGACTTGCACAGCTTCCATGGAAATAAGTGTGGATGGTTCTTAGGAAGCAAAAAATTAAACTACCGTCTGCTCCACCTATCCCACTCCTGAGTACATGTCCAAAGCACTCTATGTCCTCTCACAGAGATATCTGTACATTCACATCGGTTGTCTCATTATTCATAATGGAGCCAGGCTAGGTGTTCAACCACAGAAGAGTGGACAATGAGAAATGTGGCATATATGCATAATAGGGCTGTGTTTAGCTGTGACAAAAAAAATTACATCGTGATGTTGGCAGAAAACAGATAGGACTAGAAACTGTTGTCTTAAGAGCATTATCCTGGACTCAGAAAAGTAAATACTGCATGTCTTCTCTAGATGAAACTGCTGGGTTTAATGTGTGTGTGTGTGTGTGTGTGTGTGTGTGTGAATTACAGTTTGTGAAACTAGACTTGAGAGCATGAGAACAGAGAAAGAGTCCTACAGTGAAGACTGGGGAGAAAGAGGGTCACAGAATGTATGTGACATGGAAGATGGAAGAAGAAGGGCGCTTGACAGAAAGAAGATGGGGAGCACATGGAGGAGCAGGGGACTGGTAAAAGGGCGAGGTAGGATCAATCATTAATGTGTATGAAAATACCACCATGAAACCCATTACTCTGTATTCTAATTTTAAACTAATAAAAACATAGTTGATGATCGTGTTATTTGAAAGGTCACTAGCACGATTACTTCAACTATTTCTGCTCAAAGAATAAAAAAGGGGAAAAAAATCAAAGCTCAATAAAGCTCAGTTTAATGTCTTTATATTCTGAAGGTTATGGGAGTGTTCAGTGTTTCAAGGGTGTGGTAGATATATTATTATCATTTCATCAAAGAATCACAATTATGCTATTGAATGGAAATTTCTATGTAACAAGGTGCTGATACTTGATATTTTATAATTACACACACACACACAGTCTATAACAGCACCCACATATAAGCCAGAGTGGTTCAAGCTCCAACAATCATTCTTTTTTTTTTCCTTTACATTCTCTATAGCCTGGTTACCCATAAAACTTTCAACAGCTGAATTAATACCTGAGCTCTACCCTGTCTTTGTTTCAATTTGCCTACACACCTTGTGAGCCCCTTTCCGTTACCCCGGATAGATTACTGGGAGCCAGTTCTTGATGCTCTTAATAGGAGCTGAGTGCTTAACTTCTTACACACTGCACATAAAAGCACCCTTATGTGTTGAGTTGAAAAAGCATAATACAAAAAGGAATAAATACTGATTTTCATATAGAATCCTTCATATTCAAATTATCCCAAGGAGCCTCACAAACAATGAATTGGGCACGGAAGTACACGGATGATGTAAACAAGCAGGGCGTCTGCAGAGCCCTCAGCAATAACTCACACAGAGAAGCCTCCTTGAAATGCCAAAAAGCATATTTCTTCCCCAGTACTCCTTCCCAAAGCAGAATGTCTGCCTAGGAAGCTTGCTGTCAATCACAGAACTGCACTCAGACTTCATGTAAAGGAGTGAAAATTCCTTAGTTAAAGGATTGATGCAAAAATACATGTAGAAACTTCTCAATGGGAAGCCTGGTATGGGTATGCCAAAGTTAAATCTCTTTACTGGGTGTCAGGTTACTAGGTCTGGGATTTACTGCTAGGTGGGGCTTAAAGACTAGACTCAGGTGGCCAACTACTCAGTCTTTATCCTCGCCCTCCCACATCCCTGTCAGTTTTGATTAAACAAATATTAAGTACCTTTGTACTAAGTCACATTCAGCATCTTTCCTTTTACTATTTACTTATTTTTCGTTTATTCCATTTTATGAGTTGTGTAGCATATCTTTTTGGCCAAATTAATACAGTCTCAACAGAAACACAAACCATCACTGTAACCACTGCTCCCTGGCACTACCAGTGCCCAACAGTATCTACTAAACTGTTCTACTAACCTGTTAGTGCTCTAGTATCAAGTTCTCAAAGAAATCTAAGAAAATGGGCGCAGGGAAGGTATTCCGGAGCGCATGCGTTGAAAGGAAGGATGTGAAATATTCATCTTTCATCTTGCAGGGCCTAACCTGAACCGCTGGAATGAGGAATTTGGGGGTTGGGTTTGAGGATTATTTTTTGTGTTGTGGGAAGAATGGGCCTTTGCAATAACCCTCATAGCAACTCCCAGACAGTAATCAAGGTTTCTGCTCACTCCTTTGGGTCTGGAGCCAGCTGCTTCTGATGAAACAACGTGAAAATCGGAACTCTTAGTCCTTGGTCGTTGCCCCTCAGGAGCACCTCGAAAGCACATGTTCACAGCAACAGCTGCTCTTTGTCATCTTACGACAAGGAGCCATTAGTGGAGGACTCTCCATGTCCCTGTCTACCTGGCAGGGCAGGAGGACAGATTTTCTTTTTTTCTTTTCCACTTGGGTTTTCAGAAATCGTCTTTAGGTCACTGAAGACTTGCTTTTCATCATCTCAGATGCACTTTAGAAATGTTTAAGAACAAGAGAATAAAATGTCCCAGCCTCTAAGGCATTAATGAAACACCTCCACTCCTCATTGTACCTTTCTCTCTTCTTCAAGATGAAGCTGTGTGAGGTCATCCAGGGTTGCAGTAGCACCCCTCCCCCCTCCCCATCTAGGTCCTGTGTCCTCACTGGGAGCGATGGGCACTGTCCCTTCAGTTCTCAAATCCTGTGAGTATTCAGGAACTTGAGCCTTAATTTCTTTAGTTTCAGCCTCATTCAGACTCTCCTATTCCCTTTCTGGGTCAGGTTCTCTCTTCTGTTAACTATATTCATGGTCAAAAAAAAAAAAAAAAAAACCATGTATGGGCAGTATTACGAAATTCATCCATGATCCAACATATTACCATGATCTCTTGATTGAAAGAATCACCGCTTGTTTTCTAAAAATTAAATGCAAACAAGTAAAAATAAGAATCTTACTTTGGAGAGCCCCCGAGAGGTAAAAGGCAGCAGTTGCTAGGGTGTGGAGTTGGTCGCCCCGGGTCTGCTGTCTGCACTGTCTCAAGCCTGTCACCTTAGACAAGCAGTGCACTCACTGCCTAACTTTTTAAAAATCCTTTCTTATTTTGTATCCCCCCCTCTACCTTAGAGGTTCTTTGGGTGTATGTTATGGCTTCCAGTTTAGTGTTTTTAAGGGATTCCTGAGTGTGCAAACCACTGGGTCTCTGCACCTATATACGTTTCTGTGTCTTTTCTTGGGCTCTTTTCCTCCCGTTTGCTTGTTTTGTCCAGTTTCATTGCGTTAGCTTTTGTTTTGTTTTATTTTACTTTGTTCTGTTTTATTATCATCCTTTTAAGCCTGTTTGTTTTCTAATAAGAGACAGAAAGGGGTGGATGTGGATTAGAGGCAGGGGAAGCAGGAGGAGCAGGGAAGAGGAGCAGGAGGAGAAACTGTAATTGGGATACATTATGTAAGGGAAGAAAACTATTTTCAGTAAAAGAGAAATGAATAAATAAAAGATCAAAGATCATAAAAAAGAATTTATATACCACTATGGTTTAAATGAATATAATGTTATAACAAGATTATATGCAGTGGAAAAATGGGTTTCAGCATTAATTGCAAGGGAGATTTCCCGTCATTTACAGAGGTTCGGTGAGAATTTTACATTGCCAGTTTTGTGGGTCAAATAATTTAATAATAAAATTTTTCCTATGGTCTGTAACTGCAAGCACATACTATTCTTTAAGTAATAGTAGCTAAATGTTAAATTTTCATACATGTATTATCTAGGAACATGCCAGGTTTAGGATCAATTATAAACTGGAGAATCAATCAAACCTGGTGGACTCCAGTCCACCTACCTACCTACCTTCCTACCTACCAGATCCATGGCCTTGCAAAAATCTTACTTACTCTGAAACATTATTTCCTCATCAATCAAATCAACAGCCATATGAAAAATTATCACAAAGACTAAATAAGAAATCACCAAGTCACATAAAACACCAACCAAGCAAAACATCAGTCTGAGACTCAGTCAACAAATATTAGAATGGCCCTCCTTCTTTCCTCTTCCAAAATAAAAATCTAATTGTCTGTAAAAAATGGTATTCTGAAAGGTAATTGACAAATTGGTCAAATACGCACCACTAATTTCCTGTATGAATCAGGGGTGAGTGTATGTTAGTGTGTGTGTGTGTGTGTGTGTGTGTGTGTGTGTGTAAAGACATGAGCTACATACATATCACACTGTAACTTGATTTCCCTTTTGACAAAGGCTGCTCTTGTTAAATGCCTTTCTTTCATTTTTATCTCCTGCACATATTCAGGAAATTTCTTAATTTTGGTTGCAGAAAGACTGTTTTATGAATTATTAACCATTGAGCAGCTTCATTAGATTATGTCAGGGTTACCCAGCCACTGCTTTTAAAATATATTAGTTACCTGAATTTCACTACCCTGACACTGACTGTCAGAGAAAATTGGAGAGTTTTTCCTTTCTAAATGATTTCCTTATTGTACGCCTTGGGAGACTAATGGGCAGTGAGTTTCAGTCCTTTCTCAGCTGGAATTTTCCTTTAAGACATCCACTAAGAATTTGTATCACGTCTGCAGTGATTTGAAAAATCTACGACTCTAGAAAAAAAAATGATATTTTAAATTATTTCTACTTTTCCAAAATTGCTTCCAAAGAGGGCACAATGAAAGGGGTAGCGATTTTTAACATAGCGACATTCACTAGGCCAAAATGTTTGTTTGTAGCTTTCTGTCCTTTGTTTAAAAAAAAAAAAAAGGAAAAGAAAAAAAAAAACACTCCAGTTTCATTTCTGAGTTTCACTGAAACCCTTACCATATTTTTGCTGTGGGATTCAGTTCTTTCCATACCCTGTTTTGTTCTCTGGGCTCCTGCTTGAGTCCAGCAGAGTCCAAGTGGTGGTTGTAACTAAGATCCTGCCTTTCAAAGGCTTGGAAGCTAAAGGCAGTTTAGGTCTAAGAGAAAAAAAACTCAAACAGCTATGTCTTAACTTGGTTGTGTTTTAATGCCAGTTGGTATATTACAATGTATTGTTCTATGAGAGAAATTATTTTCCAGCTGCCTAAAGTTTACCTACGGTTTCCTTGATTAATAGAATGTCACTTCCTTATCCCAGGGCACATCCAATAACAGCAGCTAGGGCAATCATTCTGTGAAATACAGAATCATGCCGCTTCCCTTCTATCAGAACTGTTATTGAACTCATGCTATATCTAAATCTAGTTAACTCCTTTCCAGGAGTTAGTGGTAACATGGACAAAAATCCACACTGTGGAAGTCTTCATACCCCAAGGAACCATTCTTTATCCAAACTCTGGAAGTTCTACACACCGGTGGTCTACGTGTGGCCAGGTGAACTTCTCCAAGTGGTCATCTGAAACCCCCCCACACTGAGAAAGGGCCATCAAGTCATGCAGATGACTGGGAAAGTCTTCCTCAGGGCATGGATTGTCAGCATTTATTGTCATTATCCAGGGGAGCCACAAACACACCAATACCAGCAATGATCTATAGATGGGTTTCTCCTCTTGGCATTCAATTGTTCCTGCTCATTTTTCAAAGATATTACTCCATGGTTTCCATCAATTATAGATCTGAAACAAACTCCTTCAAGCTTGGAAAGCCATCCTTGCTGTTTTAACTCATGTACTGACATAATAAAATGTCACAGGTGGAGTAATGTATAAAGCTGAAGGTTATTTCCCACAATTCCAAATGGTGGAAAGCTGAAGATCGATGTGCTGCTATCTGATGGGGGAATTCTGGTCATGGAATATGGAAGAGCAACCATTGTCACAAGCCCCATCCATGCCAGCAACAGTCTACTTACGAGGGTTGAGCTCTTGTGACCTACAGATCTCTCCAAATTCAATACTTCCTAGAACTATCTCACTGAGAGTTAAGTTTCCGACACGTGGGTGTTTGGGTATGCAATTGTACCACAGCAGCTACTTTCGTTGTTGGAAACCAGAAACTTGTTTCATACATTGCCTAACTGGATTCTCCACCGTGTTGATGCTTCCATGTTACAGCATATTTCACAGCACCTCAAATATTTGAGTGTTTTTACTTTCTTTATACATTCCATGCACTCTTCCAAGGAAAGATCCCCTCTTTCTTTGCAAATGTGCCCCGTTCCGTCTCTTCTTCAAGGTGTTAGTTTGAATATCAGCAGTGCAGAGAAATCAGCCCAGGTGGTAGAGGTGACTCCCTCCCTCACCGCCCCCTGCTCTTCTTTACTCTGACATACGGATTAGCCTATTACTTGGAAATGCTTAAAGGACAGTACAAGACAGACTACATATTCCTGGTACTTGACGATGCTTACTTGTGAGTGTACAGATGATTATAAACCATATGTCCTCGGTCCTAAATGAAGAAAACATCAAAACTGAATAGTCACTAACTTTACCACCTAATCTTAACATATACCACATGCCGGCTGTACATCCCTTTGAATATGCGTTTGAACTATCAGGAAGGTACAAATGCCTTGCTTTGAACAAGTCTGCTCAGCATGAGTTGGTATGCATACACCTCAAACCACAAAAGAATTATCGAGAATCAGACTTGAATATTTACGCAAGAGGGGCTGAAGTCTTAGACGTATTTGAAATTCTAGAATTAGAACATATGCTTTAATCCGAATGTCGTAAACTTTATGCCAAGAAGCATTTTCTTAGTGTTCATTTTAATAGCAATAAGACAAAAGGCCAGAGTCTCAAAAATCCTCAGCTTTGTCTATAGAAGTAAATGTAAAAAGGACTTCTGCTGACTTTTGTTAAAGCGGTGCCGTTATAAGATTCTCATGTTTTTCTTATGCTTGGGGACATGAAAATGAATGTCTTTCTGACTATAAATTAGAGATCCAGGGACTTGGGGGGACACTGGATGAGTCTGTGCTGAGGAAGCAAGTAAAGATGACAGCAAAGAGTGAAGGGTCCCCTTGGCTTCCTTGAGGCCCCTGTGTGGTGGCATCATAAATATGTGAACATTATATATGGACGACGGGACAGCACCGTGGGTCTTTGAGAATAGTGTGGGATAAATAGGCACCAGGCATGTTAAGGAGCACAACATTTGGTCACAATGCCTATGGGGGGGTTGGGGGGTGAACATCCTTCTTTTCTTCTTCTTGCTAGCAGCAAGTGCCTCGGTCCTCTGACAATTCTACTTCACATTATTATGCTCTTCACCCCTTCATTAAAGCACTAGTATGCAAGTGATCATTCCTAATAATAGGCTCTCCACGATTAGAAGTGGGCTTTTTTCATTTTTCACCAAATTATGAAATAGCTTCCCATTATAACTTATGTTCTGTATACTCCCGCCAAGACTTTCCTCTCATCTTAAAATGCTCAGCTTTAAATGGGCCTCTAATGTATAATTTTATTGTTTGAGCATTTCACTTTCTTTTGTGATTTATGCTTCTTTATAGCTGGTGAGACAGCTCTTTTGTGATCTTTTGATGAAAGATTTTACATAAATAAAATTGACTGAGAAGAAGGACCTTGGTGGAGGCCTTAGAGGATGCACCAGACTCCATAAGCTGAAGACCAAGATTCACATCTCATATGGAGATTTGAAGAAATCTCTTACTTTCTTTTACAAATTTGATTATAAAAACCCAGATTAAAGTTCATAATTTTATCCTATCCTGGATACAAACTGATGTAGGAATGGGAGTTCTCACCAAAATGCATTGAGCTGCCAAGGCTGGGGTAAGCGAATAATCATAAGGATTATGCTGATTGAATTCAATACCATTTAGTCACTAAACTTCCAATAAAAAATGGCAAGCTATATTTTGTGTTTAGAAGAGACAAACAAATAGGGGCCAGTCATCCCTGGAACAGACAATTATCTGAATACTCTGACATATTAGTTATTTCCAATACTCTTTCTAAAATATTTTAATGTTTCCTTATTTATATCTTATCTTATTTATTTTATTTATATAAGATAAATATATATATATCTTATTTATCGTTAAATAAATGTAATTAGCTATCTCTAACTATTAATGAATCACAGGTGTGAGCTAAGAAAATCTCTCTCCTCACTTCTTGCTCATATGTTCAGGAATGGCCATGATATCATTTCAGGTTTTTTTTTTCTTTCCATCTAGTATACTGTTAAGAGGATATGCCATTCTTAATTCAGAGAACTGGAGCTTTTTTAGTGAACCTTATAAAAATAAAATATACTTGTACATTGTTTTTTTTTCTTTATTCCTTTACAGCAACTTTAAATTTAAATTTTAAGTAATAATAGTATTACTAAAAAAATAATTTTTTAAAATATTTTCTAAATTTTATGTGTCTGCATGCACGTGAATTCCTGGTGTCCACGGAGGCCAGAAAAGGGGATTGGCTCCTGCAATTGGAGTTACAGACAGTTGTGAGCCACCGAGTGACTGCTGAGAATTGAACTTGACTTCTCTAGAAAAGCAGCCAGGCTTCTTAACCACTGACTCGTCTCTCCGGCCCCAACAACTGTTCGTACGAGCTCTTCAACAACACGAATTACAAAGGGTAGACACACTCAGTGATAAAACACTTGCATAGCACGTGCAAAGCCGTGAGCTCAAACTCAGTATTAACAAAACAAGCAGAAGGAGGAGAGAGAGAGGAAAACACACACACTCACATACCACCTGTGTACACACACACACACACACAGGTCAGAAAAGAAGAAGGAAGGGAGAACTGGTGGGGAGAGGGAAGCTGATTGTGAAGAAATGAAGAAAATTTTGCTTTACTAATGTGTGTGGTTATGAGCCCCTCAGCTCATTTACACACTGGTAGTAAGAGCCAATGTTTGTTGCACATGTACAATGTGTTGGGCACTGTGATTTGTGGTTTAAAATTATTGCTTCGTCAAACAATTGTTACTGATTAAGAAGTCAAGCAATGATTTCCATCACATAAAGAAGTACATGGTATGGCACAATGTTGATCCAGCTCAAAGAAAAATCTAACCTAAGTTAGGGTTTGTGTCGGAAAACATTGTGACTTCATTTTGGAATATACTGAATGTGTATTCAGAAATGTTGGCAGGCTCTCTCAGGAAAGAGCTGAGATATAGATGAGAGACCCAAGAGCAAGTGCAGTACCTGCTTTGCAAAGAAGACCCTCAATCCTGAGTTCCATCCTCAGCACCACATAAAACAGAAGTGTGGTGGCGATTGTTGATAATCCCAGGTCTGGGATGCAGAGACAGATACCTGGAGCTTGTTGGCCTTCCAGCTTCGCAAGGCCTATGCATCTACCATTGACCAGGCACTGAGTCAAAAACTGGGATTTGAAAAGAAGCCATGGATTATAAACAAATGAAAATGTTGTTAAGCAACTACAGAGGAGATATAGTAAAATGTCTGGCAGGACAAATTCATTCCAAATAATGCCCGGGAGTTGAGCAAATGTGGTCACTATGGTTCTGAATCCTGCTTAATTAAATCTTTGCTACCTCAAGACAGAGAGTGAAGAGCAGAAACTAAGGTAAATTGAAACTCTAATTCCCACACCTATTTTAATAAAAGATCAGAAACTTTTTGCTAATTGACTTCTGGTTTTTTAGAAGGAAGGCAAATTTTAGAGGGAATGCCACATTGTCCACAATCAGTAATCCGTGAGTGTGTGAAAACATAGGAGGGTCAGCACTGCTGGATACATGCGCAGTGACAATGTATGGGATTCGTACAGATAATACAGCTCCCTCTGTTCTTGAATGTCCTTACTCTGAAAGTGGGGCTCTACGCCATCTCCAAGGGTTTCTCACATGATCAGACTCAAGCAGGCTACAGTGGGAACTGGTATTGTCAGTTTGCAGCTGCTACAAGATAGCACCGCACATATCATAGCGAATATATCACAAAGATAATGAAATACATAAAAATATCATATATTTTGTATGATATGAAACATGTATAAATACATGAAATATATGAAAAATATCATAGCAAAGAGAAATGTACTGGGGTCGTGATTCTAAATGTGGGAAATGCAAAAGCAATTGTTTGTGAGCCTTCTTGCTTCATTGTAACACAGCAAAGAACACCACATTACAAAAACAGTGCACAGGAAAAAACAAAATAAATATTTCTAACATGTCTTGCTGCCACAATAGCTAACCTATTTCTGCAGTGCTATCATTTAAGTATCCATCATTCGTGACCCAATCCATTGTTAAAATACTATGTCTTAACCTATTCCATTAGGAAGTAAATATGAACTTTTCTCAAATTTTTCAAAAAAAAATTTCAAAATATAAACTTCCGAACCATGCCACATGGCTTAATAGGTAGCTCTCTTTTTATCGCCTACTACTTTCCCCAGTTTTTATTCTCTTTGCTTCCTAGGTTGGTGTCTGAGTCAGAGTTATCGTTGCTGGGATGAAGTACCGTGACCTAAGCAACTTGGGGAGGAAAGGGTTCCGAATCAAAAGCAGCGAGGGCAGGAACCCAATCGGGGCAGGAACCTGGAGGCAGGAGCTGATGCAGACGCCGTGGAAGGGTGCTGCTTACCGGCCTGCTCCTCATGGCTTGCTCTGCCTGCTTTCTTATCAAACACAGGACCACTCTCCCAGGGACCATACCACCCACAGTGGGCTGGGCCCTCCCTCATCAATCACTAATTAAGAAAATGCCTTAGAACAGGTTCCTATGGAGGCATGGTCTCCATTGAGGCTTCCTCCTTTCAGATAACTCCAGTTTGTGTCAAGTTGACATAAAACTAGCCAGCATAGTTAGTGTCTATATTTCCCACACCTTTTTATACACGAATGTATGACTAGAAACCTGCTTCAGAGAAAACTTAGCAGTTTTACTTCCAATTTGCTGATGTACTTCCTACTATTTAGATTCCACAAGAACATTCTGAGAAAATGATTGCACAGGTCCAAATAACATAGCATGTTATTTAATTGCAGATGTGGCATCGGAGGTCAGCAAATTCCCACTCATTTCTCCTTAGGCCAAAGCCTAGGGTCTGTCTGCCTGATCCTGTAGCCCTGTGCCAGGTGTGAGCAAGCCCTGTGGCCTTTACATTGCTCTGGAGGCAGCCTGAACCCCGAAGCACACAAACACGGAAAAACTTTTCTTCTGTCTTGTCAGGTCCCTTATACGACAGAGTTTACATGCATAAATGTATTTCTTCTATACCTACTGCTTAATAAGCCAGTCCTAATTTCCTTCGGGCCTTTGGCCTAGAAAGGCCAGTTGCTTATTTTCATGGCTGATTAATGGTTCTGATTAGTCCTTGAAGCAGGAAATCCAATATCCCTTAGGGGAACCCTAAAGATGCAGATAGCCATGAATTCAAGGAGGCCTATTCAGAAAAGAAATCAATGGAGAAAGGGGGCAATGTGAACGCGGACAACATCCTACCAGTTTCTAAAGCAAGTGCTCAGACAGCCAGAGTGGAAGGAGGGGAGGATAACAGAGACTGCATTCAGAGCACCACGCTGCAGCTTCGCCCTCTAAAAGCCAGCTTTAACAACTCCCTTCCCAATGTGGAAGTTTAAAGCTTCCTTTTTGTGAATTTTGACTGGTTTATAGTCCAGAGAGCAAGCTTCGCCTCTCTCAGAGATTACCTCTTGGGCTGGACTTGTGTCCGGGAGCTGTCAGGACAGGATCTCACAGAAGCTACCCCAAGGCCATAATGTCGACATCACCAGAGTCATTTCAAGATCATAAACTTTTTTTCTTTTTAGGAACACTAATTTTGTAACACGGAGCTCATCTGAGCACAGCAGAAGTATTAGCTTTCAGATGATCATGAACATTTTCTAATAAGTTTTTTGGTAGAATTGAGTCTTTAAATCACATCAGTATAGCCACTTATATCCTGTGGGTTAATTCCTTATAGATAGCTAGAGGATAATCACAGTCCTTCTACTGCCTTCTGATGGTCCTTGGAGACCAACAGGAAGGGTGGAAAGAAACACCAGCTTTTCAAGGTCAAGACGACAAGGGAGAGAGACTGGGCTCAGTGACTGGTTTCCTTTCTGCTCTCCTGTCCCTGACTCAGACTGGAAGGACCGCGTGTTCTCCGAAGTCTTTGCTTTATCTTCTATAAGCTGTGAAACTGCAGCCTAAAACCGCAGTATTTTCATATGGCTAACAGAAAGGTCTGCATCTATATTTTGAGACATTAGTTGATAATTACACTTGTGTGATGCCTCATCCTACGCTAGACAGTAGTTGGAAAACAAAATGCCATTTTTCAGTTATATTTGAATATTAGGGTACATATGCACAGCTTTGAAAAATTGTACTTTTATGGAGTGTCTTAAAATTGGTGAGCAGGAGTATAATATGAAAGCATCTCTCTGCCCTCTGAGTTAACACCAGAAGTGTGCCTAGAGATCCCTCCGCACGTTACCGAGGAAGAAGGGTGAAGACTCTGAAGATTGCCGTTCTTTCTTGTAGGCCATTTGTAAACTAGTACACCTTGTGCAACTTGGGAGGCATTGAAAATAAACTGTATTTGTGTCACTATTGTAGCAGTACATCTCCTGGGCAGATCCTTATTGTAGACCTCAGGGTGTAAAACCAGATGATATTGATGCTTACTTTTCTCCTCTGGTACCACAAAAAGCACCTTCCAGCACCATGAACACTAGTTAGGAGCAGAGTTGAGGCTTCTAGGTGGCCACCAGCTAGATTTCTCCATGTTTGATGACATAAATAAATTGTGCCTTTAGCAATGGGCCCTTACCATCACAAGAAGGAGAATAACCAACAGCCTTGGCAATGGCTTGCGGTGATCGGGGGTTGTCTATGAGACCCCTTTGGCCAATGAGATTTGAAGATAATTTTTAGGCAGCTTCAATAATTACCACAATTTTAATCATCCATTAACAAGAAAACACCTTCTGTGACATTTTATTTCTACCTATCTGGAAAATACACCTAAAATATAAATTTTGAAAAAAAAATGTTCCTAAATACATATTTAAGGTTAAAATGTAAATTCACAGAGATACTTTTAGTTTTTTGTTTGTTTTTTTTTTACCTTGAAATTCATTTTACCCTAGTTAGAATGACAAAGATCAATAAAAGAGTGAGCCACACTGGAGAGGATATGGAGAAGGGCGAACCTCATTCGCCGTTGGTGGCATTGCGACTGGTGCAGCCAAGGAAATCGACAAGGTAAACCCTTAAGAGGCTGGAAATAATTCTACAATATGCTCAGATACACCTCTCCTCAGCATACGCCCGAAGGACTTGACTGCGTACCCCACAGACACTCGCTGGGTCATGTTCGTGGTTGCTCTATTCACAATAGCTAGGAAATGGAAAGAACCTTAATGTCCTTCAATCAATGAACGGAAAATGAAAATGTGATACAAATACGTAATGTGATACTACTATTCAACTGTAAAGAAAAATGAAAATCGTAAAATTGGCAGGTAAACATGTGGAATTGTGAAGAGCATATTGAGGGAACCCAGACCCAGAAAGACAGATGTCACATGTTCTCTCTCATCCCAGGTTCCGAGGTCCAGCTGTGAGCATATAACCTGGAGTAACTCAGAGTCCAGGGAAGTAAAAGGGAACCATAACAGTGGGATCAATAGAGAGAGGAAGGGCAGACTACAAGAGACCTGTAGGAGGAAGGGGGAAACAGGGAAGGAGAGTAGGGGAGGGTGATGAATACTGAAGGAGGACGGAAGAGTGCAGAGTAACAGTAGGGATGCTTGATTATAAGAAACTATACTATTAATTATTTACCTAAATACCTCTAATACATGTAAGTATGTATATTCATCTGCATCATATACATATACATATATATATACAGCTTAAATGAACTTTTTCCTATCTTGGCTGACAATGCTTTCCCAAAGACAATAGACCATCTAACAAAAATCCTAACACTGGACATGAGAAGCCCGCTTTTGAGTTGCTAGTCAGGGTTGTTCAGGAGAGATTCCCAAAACATTAAGGGCTATTGCTATTGCCCCTTGGTTGCCCCCCCCAAGAGGTGGAAGGTTAGAACCTATTGCTGAAGGCACCATGCACTTCAGACACAGGACCCGGAGGTACCCAAGCTAGAGCTGACCTGAAAACCTCTTCTCTGGGGACTATCTTTCATAGTACTAGGGTCGTGAAAGCTTCCAAACAAGGGATACAACCAAGAATCCTACTCAGCTATAACAGCTATGAAGCACAACAGTGACCAGCATAGCATAATGCCATAGTTGCATACGTAGGTGGGAAGTAACCACCAACTCTTTTATTGGACTTATGACCTGTTCAACAAGAGAAAAGCCATGTCTAGTATTGGAAACCTAACCAACTGTTCAGAGCTAGTTGAAGTTATGGATCTTGGAAGAGAATCTACAACTGCTACTTTACTAAAACCAGCATACTCTCTAACTACATTCTAAATACTTGCCCTTACACCCACAGATAAGTGTAGTTCTCACCCCTCATGAAGGAAACTTCTCTTTGTAACAAACAGAAACATTGAAGAAAACCACAACCAATCAAAATGCAGAGTTGTAGAGCCCAGTCCCAACTGATACATCTACAACACAACTCCTGTACCTGAGGCTCAGCAATCACTGTGGAAGAGAATGCAGTAAGAGCCAGAAGCACAAAAAATTTACTGAGAGAGTGTCTCCTAGAAATGTCAAACATGCTACATCCATGAAGTTTCTCCAATATGGCTGCCTAAACAGGATACCCATAGGCACACTAACGGGGAAGGAGAGAATCTTACAAGGCCTCAATCCTAGACAAAGAAGTGACTGCTGGGTGTCCTGGTGCCTGCAGGATGTCTGGGTGCCTGTGAGAACTCCAGGCATCCGTCAGAGGTCCTGGTGCCTGAGGGAGACCCAAGTGTCTGCTGGAAGACCAGATATTTGTGTGATATCTGAGTGCCTGCAAGAAGTCTGGGTGCCTTCGAGATGTCTGGGTGTCTGCAAGTTGGCCTAGTGCCTGTGTGATACCTGGATGTCAAGGGATTTCCTGGATCCTTGGGGATATCCTAATACCTGAAGGAACTAGTGCCTAGTGCCTGTGGGATGTCCAGGCTCCTGAGGTTATATTTATATATGTTTAGAAATATATGTATGTGTGTATATATGTGCACACACACCAAGAATTAAAGGAAAAAAAGCTATGAATTTGAAGGGCAGTGTAGAAGGGACGTGTTTACATAGGAGAGGTTGGAGGGAAGAAAGGGAAGGAAGAGAATGGTATAATTATATTATATATTCTCAAAAAATAAAACATATTAAAAAATTAATGTTCCTATAAATTAATTCTGGGCTAAAATGTAAATACACACAAATAAAAATTATATTCAAGATAAGTAATTTTATATCTGTTTGAGAGTTTGCTAAGCTGCCATTCATCTAAACAGTGGAAGAGTTTGTTTCTCAGTGAAAACAAGCAGGTGATGGATGAGACAAGCCAGGTTTCTTCAAACTGTTTTATGCTACTTATCGGCATACCCCTCAGCACTAGCCTCGTGCAGAAACTGGGACCTGCAGCGGTACACTGCTGTGGCGGCTCACCAAGCAAGACACTGAGGCATTTTCATAGGTGCAAACCCTGCCAGACCTCATCAGAGGGACCACTCTCATGACAGGCACCACACTGGACAGTGGAACCCGGAGCTTCTCATCTCCGGGCTTTATTGATACTTAAGCTCCTCAGGTGTTCTACTGATGGCAGGTGCAGATCATGAGCAATCAAATGTCTTTTATATGAATCCTACACCTGCAGATAGTACTAATGTCAAGGCCTAGACAGTCCTTCACCAAACAGTACACAAAACAGCCATTGTAAACATAACTAAAAATCAACTTCAACAACAGATCTCCCTATGACATTAGAAGTGTTTTTAACCCTGATTCGACATCTGGATGGGACAAGTGAGTGTACCTCACCACAGTCTTCGAGGAAACCCACGCCTTAACCTCCATGCTAAGTTACACTAGAACCTAGTTTACCTAGTGACTAAGCAAACAAACTTTCAGAAGCAGTGATGGCACCATCAGGAGGGAAGGCAGGCTCAAGCTCAACACCTCAGGTTCAGAACATGCAGTAAACAAACTCACACCGTTAAGCCCCAGCTGACCCCGCTCAAAGCCAGGCATGATCACAGAGCAGAATTTCCAGTAGAGAAATGCCAGTCTCTCATTGCTTGCCTCGTTGGTTCACTGATATCATTTTCCGAAACTGGTGGTGACATAATAATGTTGCACTCCTTAGCGTTTACAATCTGAAGCACTACCGTAACAACTTTGGTAGACTATTTAATACACTTGTTTTCTTATCAGAGGTTTAAGGTCATCCTTAACTACGTTGAAAATTTAATCTCAGCCAGAATACAAAAGAGTTTTTCTCAAAAATTAAACAGAGTCTAAGGACATGGCTCAGGAGGTAAAGTACTTACTCACTGTCAGGCATCGAGACCTGAGTTCAGATCCCTGAAGGACCCATAATCTAACTCAGACCATGGCTCGCAAGATTTTTCTGGACAAGTTCTTGGAGGGAAAGAATATAGGTTCCTAAAACTACAGAGAAAGCAACCAAGGCTCTTTTGCCTTCCTTTGATTGGTGCAACGTAAGAACTTGCCACTTGGATTGGCTACAGCCATTTCTACTATCCAAAGAACGCCAGCCTGACTCCATTACCAGTACAACAAGAAAAAACACAGTCAGCGTCGCAGACTAGCTGGCTTCTGCAGGAGTGACAAACCACTGGCTAACACCGAAGACACGCCTTGGCTTGTTTGTCGTGACTTGTCTGATGATTCCCTTTTTTTACATAATCCAGGTTGAGTTAGAATTGTTGAAGTCTCTATTTCACGGATTCTATCTACAAACAGATCGGGAATACTTAGGATTTTATTTCACATTTTTCCTTATTTTGGGTAAGTTCCACAATTCACATTATTTCATTACCAGTAAGAACAATAAATAGTATTTTAGGTAGATTGTTTAAGTGTCCCAAGTTGAATATATTTTTGGTTATTTATATTTTAAGTTCCCAATGCAATTGAAAAATATGACTGTTTTGCAGAGTCAACATTTGAAATAAGGACGATAATGGCAGATATTTTTCTAAGACGTGACTGTTTAAAAACATTTCCCTGTTTCGTAATCTGAGCAAATCTGTGAAACAGATAAGAAAGGACTTTTCCCCACTTGGAGCTCACAAAACCAATTCCCTTTCCCTTGTCACAGATACTCGGTGTCTGCCAGCCTCCCTGGCAGTAGGGTACAGTTAAGGGTTGTTGTTTTTAGTTTTAGGTCTCCCCTGGCACGTTCCGCCACCACCCTATCCCAGCCCGGAGCTGGCTGGGAAGCCGCTTAGTTCTCCGCCCTGGCCAGGGGCGAGAGGCTCAAGCCGAGAGCAGTGGGGAAGCACCAGGGACACTTGGGACGTGGGTTCCTAGGACCGCGTGGTGTCGCCTGACCCTGCTTGCTGAGAACGAACACAAGACGGAGACGGCATCTGGTGGACCCGAACTCATTTATTCCAAGGGATCACCCTGATATATAGCCTCTTTTACAAGGGAAGGGCGGGGGAGCTTTAATTAGCATGGGGCGGGGTGTTCCTAGTCAAGGTACCCGCCCCAATGCAGACAAACATGTTGCTTTAGCTTCTTGTGAAGCGAGCAAGTTATATTATTCTGGCTAGGGACCTTCCCGGGCTGGGAGAGCAGGAGTCTGCCAAGCGTCTCATCCTTCGTCACCTTTTTCAGGGAGTAGGGGCACTTGGCCTTGACTTCTACTGCTTTCCAGCCCCTGGGTCCCACAAAGGGTGAGTTTGCCCGAGGGGTGCATCCAAATGTTCAGAGTGCTCCATTCTGGGTCCAGCTCCTAAGGCTCTATTCCAAGGACAGTGGTCTGTCCTCTTCTGCCTGTCTGTGTGGCTGATGCAGGAAATCTAGATGGAAACTTTAATATCTCAGAAATCAGTTAAGATGCCAGGTGGAAGCATCTTGACTATATAGAAAAAATTATGTATTTAAGGTTGGAGAAAAAAAATGTTTTTTTCTTTACTAAGCTCTGTTAGTCAGAACAAGAGTTCTCCAGAAAAATAGGGTGTCAGCCAGCTGGAGAAACAGCTGCAGTTAACTGCTGGTGGGATACCTCTGAGGAGTTCACAGGTGGTGCTGGTGATTGTTTTCTATTTCTTTTTGTTTATTTGCTTGCTCTGTTTCATTTTGAGATAAGATATTACCATATAACTCTAGTTGGTCTGAAATTTTCTGTGTAGGCCAGGCTGGCCTTGAACTCACAGAGTCGCCTGCCTCTGTCAGACAAATGCTGGGATTAAAGGTATGTACCACCACACTCACCTCTGTTATGGATTTTAATTGGCAGGTGAGTCCAACTTTATTTATGGAAGGTAATCTGCTTTACCAAAGGTGTCTGATTTCAGTGTTGACCTTCTCAATGTTCAACGAAGCACCTCGAACATTATTAAACCATACATTTCTGGGAACCATGACCTCTCCAAGTTAATGCATAAGATTAGCTGTCACTTAGCCAACAGGTGCTATTCGTTGGACTTGAATGCAACTGTGAGTTGTAACAGGGTGGCTGGCAGCCACCTAGGGGATTACTGAGCATGAACAGAGAGTAGAAGATAGAAGCCCACGCTGATGAGAGAGGGAAAGTAAAAACTGTGTTTATCCCTTCAGGATGGAAGAAGCCTAAGGCTGGAAGTGTGATTACTGAATGCTGGCTTGGGTATGTTACAGGTCCCCACTGTCTCCCCGTCTCCACACTGTTCCTGCTTAGATGCCCTGCGTCCCCTGTCCCCCCCACTTTCAACCCTGTCTCCTCCAACTACCATCTCTGGGAGCCTGCCTTCATGTTCCCTGGCTGCCTATGTTATTTTGGCCCCTTAATAAGTGAGGACTCTGGGATCCAAGTTCTTCTTCTTATGTCCTTTATGCAATGTTAGTCAAGAGTGTGACCAGCCCACTCACCATGGAAAAGAGCCAGGACTTGCCCATCTCATCCTCACTGATGGTCTTGATTATGTGAATGATTCCTGCTTTGCAGGGTTTTTCTTGATTTCATTCAGGAAAACTCTCTAGCTTCTGAGTTTGTGCTTCTTCAAAATAGGGTATTAAGAGAATTGTGCTCTTTCACGCTCTCTCTCTCCTCACCCCTATTTTCACTCCTGCTTTTTGAGAATTAGTAAAAAGTGCACCGTTTCCTTACTTGGCTACTGTTGAAAGCTCAAGGCCCTATCTTTCATAATGTGTTTAAGATTTGGGCTCTTTCTCCCCTCTGTCATCAAAATCCCGAATGTAGCCAGCTACATTCAAAGAGAAACTCTTCTGTAAAAGTACATTCAAAGAAAAGTTGTCTTGTGTTGCAAAGTAGATTCAATATGATTTCAAGTGACAGCCTGGAGAGAAGATAATCAAATTTAGAGCTAAGAGCCATATACAAAGCTTTCCAAAGCCACAGCACAAATTCTGAAGTTGTCTGTCTTAAAATGTTCTTTTTTTTTTTCGTTTCAATATATGCACTTGAGTGCTATTTTAAACTCCTTTTCTCTACTATTTAATAATGCAAATGGTTTTAGTAAAGTGAGATAAAATTTGATCTAAATTGTTTATCATATAGGATTTAAGCAAATTCTAAAGAGCTATGTATTTTCAGATGGCCATTCTCTATATCAAAAGGAAAACAATGTTATTTTTAGAGAAAGAAGTCACTGTCCTGAGTTCACCTGTCTGTGCCTATCACTGCAGTGTCTCCTGTTCACTCTTCCCCTGCAGCAGCTGCAGAACGGGTCTGACCACCTCTCAAGGTCAGTGCAACGCTTTTGATTATATGAATTGTGTGCTGAAAATTACATGTTAAAATATCTACACAAAAGCCATGTTATTTTCTTTGTACAACTGTCATTTTTAATGCATCCTCGGGTTTTATATATATAAGAAGTATACCTATGTTTACTTCTTTCTAAAATCATTTAAAAACTGTTACAAGCCACTTTCAACTTTCAGTAGCAATAGAGGCAGATTTCATACAAGGTTAAACAAACCCGACAGTGAATGTTACATTTTATACATGTGGTTAAAACTCTCAGTTTTATTCCTCTATAACCCAGAGATTCTAAGATACTGTATCACATTGTCAGTTTTTAATATAATATCTCTATTCATTCTTTGAAAACTCTGCACATGCGCACGATGAGCTTTGAACACACGACCCCCCGGGCCCCTCTCCTTCACTCAGCTCAGCTCTCATCACCCACCCTCTCTCCCAACTTCGTCTCCTCTTTTTTTTTAAATATATCTTTAATAACCGCCAAATCTAACTTGTAGTGACCAAATATTTATGAGTACCCTAAGTACTCTTTGGGTGTGGAGCCATCAACAGGAATGAGATTGACATGCACGGGGCCACATGCTTAAAGAAAACTGACCCTCCCTTCCCCTGAATCCATCAACTGTCAAGTGCTCCTCAGGCAGCAGCAGCTGATGGGGAGTCCCTCTGCACTATCGTTTGGCTGGCTTGATCTTACACACATCTTGTGCAGACGAGCACATCTGCTGCGAGCTCATGAGCACAGCGTCCTGTCATGTGCAGAAGATACCGTTTCCCTCCGGTTCTCCCTGACCTCTTCATCTTAAAGTCATTTCCACCCCTTTTAGGTTATCAAATTCCTTGGTATGTTTATATGTTACAGTTTTACGGCGCTTAACATCTTAATAAGTTTCCTATAAAACAGAAATTATCATTGATAAGTTTATTAAATAGTATTTCATCACATAAATCTAATGTAATTAAACCTGTAAAATCTTTTGTGCCTCAATTCTAGACGTATGATAGAAAACACAACTAAACGCAAGGAGCGCTTCCCCTTGAACATAGAGACTTCTTTTTTAATGAATTCCACTTTCTTTGATACACCGCAGGTTAATTTTGATAAAAGACTGAATAACCAGTTGTTATCATCTCAAAACACTCATCCAGTTGCTTTTTCTCTTCCTCCTTGTCTCCCTCACCCTCCCTATCTCATCTACTTCTTTGCTTTATATTTTTTATTTAATTAAAAGTTTCTTGCTTTTAATACAACACATCCCAGCCATAGTTTCTCCTCCCTCCACTCCCCCCACCTCCCATCTCCCCCACCTCCACTCACCCTTTGTTTTCCCTCAGAAAGGATCAGGCCTCCCTGCACAACGAGATACGATAAGCACAAACCCTCTAGACAAGGCTGGAAAAGGCAACCCAGCAGGAGAAGGGACTCAAGAGCAGGCAAAAGAGTCAGAGGCATCCCACTCCCACTACTAGGAGTCCCATAAAAAACACCAAGCTAACAACCAACACAATCATTCAGAGGCCCTGGCTCAGACTCATGCAGAACATGTGGTTGCCAGTCTAGTCTTTGTGAGCCCATATAAGCCCTGCTTGGTTGACTTCTTGGACCCTGTTCTCCTGGTGTTCTCTACCCCTCTGGCTCCTACAATACCTCTCCCCTTCTTCTGTGGGGTTTCCCAAGCTCTGAGGGGAGGAACCTGATGGAGATCTCCAATTCAGGCTCTCTCTCTCTCTCTCTGCCTAATGTTTGGCTGTGGGTCTCTGCATCTGTCCTCATCAGCTACTAGAGGAAGCACCTGTGAGGAAAATTGGGCTAGGTGTTGTTTTATCACTCTCCTTCTGCCCACAGGGTCTTACTCCCCTCCCTGGTGCATGGCTAGGCTACTGGCCACCAGCTTGGCTCTCCCCAGAAGGAAAGTGCAGGGAGTGGGTCAACACATCCAAGTGGCCCCCAATAGGATGACTAAGATCTCAAGAGAGTGAATCAGACTCTCGGGAGAGGCCATCCCAGGAGCTTATCAGTCATTTATTAAAGCAAGGGTGGTTACATTTATAGGGTATAGGCATGAGAGAGTATTTGGTACCCAGAGAGGGGAGCCATTGGCTCAGACAAAGATACTGGAATAGCCTCATTTGCATGTGGAACTCTTCTGCATAAGGTGTGGGACCCACAGGGAAAAGAGGAAGACACCTTATCAGTAAATGGGCTCAGTCCTAGGCGTCCAGCTACAGCACAGAAGCTTGGCACCAACCAAGCCACATTCCTTTGCTAGTGACCTTCTGTGAAGCAGGTAGTATTTGATGCTTAGTAGGGCTAGAAGAAGTGGATTCAGCTTAGACCCACTCTTAGCTTTAGGGTACCCCCAGAGCTAGGCACTGATCTGTAAGCATAACAGAATATCATTGGGAATCATTTAATTGATTTTTCTTTGTCTTTTGTTTGTTTTTGTTTTTGCCTGTAGTGTTTGGTTCTACCCCAGGTCTCTGGGCCATCCAGCCTCAAGCTTCCATCCATCCAGGCAATGCTAGGTATGGGCTCCCTCTCCTGGTTTGGACCCCAAGCCAGACTATTGTTGGCACTCATAAGCTCTTAGGCATCATAGACCCTTCATCTCCTTCAGCCAGGCCAGATTGTAGGCTGAAAACTCTGGGTGGGTTGGTGTCCCAGTCCCACCAGTGGGAGCCTTCCCCGGTTAAAGAAGATGGCCAGTTCAGGCTCCTTAGCCTACACTAGGAGTCCTCACTGGCGTCGCCCTCACAGATTCTAGGAAGTTTCCACTGCGCTAGGTTTCCACAGGGTTCCCCAAATGCCTCTAATTCCAGTATCGTCTCCCCTTACCCTCTCCCTGCACACCCCCCTTCCAGTTGAGCCCTCCTGTTCCCATCCCTCCCAGTGTATCTGGTTTTATGTTCAGGTCTTTGACTCATTTGGACTTGAGTTTTGTGCAGGGTGATACATACACGTCTATTTGCATTTTTCTAAATGCAGATATCCAGCTAGACCAGCACCATTTGTTGAAGATGCTTTCTTTTTTCCTTTGTGTATTTCTGGTTTCTTCATTAAAAATCAGGAATCCTTTGGTGTGGGGATTTATGTCTGGGTCTTTGATTTGATTCCATTGATCAGTGTATCTGTTTTTATGCCAATACCATTAAAAAATGAAAATTTCATAAAAAAATGAAATATGCAGTTTTTAATGCTATAGCACTGTAGTATTTCTTGAAATCAGCTATAGTGATATCTCCGGAACTTCTTTTATTTGTTCCAGTTTGTTGTTGCTTTCCTTAAAGCTTTTTTCTTTTTCCATGTGAAGTTGAGCATTGTCCTTTCAAGGTCTGTAAAGAATTGTGCTGGAATTTTGAGGGGGTTGCTTGAATCTGTAGATGGCTTTCGGTAAGATGGTCAGTTTTACTATGTTAATCCTCCTGATCCATGAGCATGGGAGAACTTTTCATCTTCTGAGGTCTTCTTCAATTTCTTTCTTCAAAGACTTGAAGTTTTGGGGGGGTTTTTTTGGTGTATTTTTTTCTATTGAGTAAGAACTCTGTACTCTGAACTTGAACTCTGGTTGCAAGTCCCTTAACAAAAGTACGTTTACAAATGTTCTCTTCAACTTTCATAACTGTCTCTTTCAGGATATGGCTGTGCTCTTCATGGTTTAGCTAAGAAATCTTTGTCTACTGCACAGCAAATGAAATAATCAATCAAATGAAGAGACAGCCTGTACAGGCTTGCAGTCCCACCGTCAGTGTCTCCACCAGACCCCAGCTACCCTACCGCAGCGGCGCTGACACTCCAACACAGCTGAAGTTCAAGAAGAAGACCCTCAAAGTGACTTATGAAGGTAATGGTGGTCCTTAAAGAGGAAACGGATAAATCCCTCAAAGAAATCTAGGGAGAACAAACAATTGGAGGAGATGAATAAATCCCTTAAAGAAACTCAAGAAAACACAATTAGAAAGTGGATTGAACAACAGAAAGCCTACAGACTCATGGGAACTGAACAGCTGTCTACTGAAATGAAATGAAAACTGAGTCAAGACAGAAATAAAGAAATTGAAGACTGTATAGAGTTCAGTGAAAATGAATCCGCATCATACCCACACTTAAGGGACACGTCGGACGCAGCGCTAAGAGGAGCGTTCCCAGCACTGAGTGCCTTCGTAAAGAAACTGGGGACATCTCACACTAGCAATTTAACGGCACACCTGAAAGCTCTAGAACACAATGAAATAAACACACCCAAGAGGAGTAGACAGCAGGAAACAATCAAACTAAGGTCTGAAATCAGTAAGATAGAAACAAAGAGAAGAGTACAAAGAATCAATGAAACAGAGTTGGTTCTTTGAGAAAGTCAACAAGACAGTCAAACCCTTTGCAAACTAACTAAAAGGAGGGGAGAGAATATGGAAATCAACAAAACCAGAAGGAAAAGAAGGACACCAAGGAAACAACAACAGACACCAAGGAAATCCAAACAATCATGAGGTCATACTTTAGAAAACACCTGTACTCCAAAAAATTGGAAAATCTAAAAGAAATGAATAGTTTTCTCCAAAGACGCCATTCACTGAAGTTAAATCAAGATCACGTAAACAATCTAAATAGACCTATAACCCCTAGTGATTGCGAAGCAACAATTAAAAGTCTCCCAATCATCTATTTCTTTGAGACTAGTCTCAGTCTTTTCTTTCTTGCTCCTTCTCTGGGAAGAAAAAGATCAGCCTCCAAATTCTGACCTCCAAACTTTGACCCCCATCCCCTCATCCACCACCATTGCCTTCCTGTGTTTGGGGGTATCCAGGGTCATCCCAGCCAACTTTTATTTTATTGCTTTTATTTTCTCCCTTGAGATCTGTCACCTACTGATATTTTCTTAAGTATCTTAATAATACATTACTTTTATGACTTTTTCTCCTGTTGTAACAACCATATCCTTTAAACCACTCCTTGGCCAATTCATTTAGACATTGCTATGACTTTCCTTAGCGTTGCGACTGTGGTTTTTCTTCCACTGGATCCTAAACTCCTCTGACTCACTACTGCATTCTAGTGAAGCTAGCCATTTCAAAGTTTACACGTTTCTGCTCTGTCTTCTTTTACTTTCATTTTCTTCCTGATTCAAAGCGCATAAAGACTGGGATCACTGTGTTGACATTTCCCTGAGTCATTCTGCCTGCAGCCAGTCCCCACACATTGCACACCTTGACCAGGCTGGTGGTGTTTCTCCTCTTTACTGACTATCACATGCAGTGAATGAGAAAGCAACCCTACGTCAGAGAGACAAGCATGCAGCTTCCTTTTCTAGTCAGCTACATAAAACGCATCGTTCTCAAGACCCGTTCTGCTGACCACGACTGGACCTTTGGAGATCTGTGCTATTTTTTATAGTGCCGTATTTTTATTTCAGTACTTTATGTGTTTGTGTGACATACAGTTTAAAGACACAGAAACAATTTTGTTTTCCAATGCAGTTGTACACCGTCAGGGTGTAAGAAAATTGTTTCCTGTATCAGGTATCTTTGCTATTTTGCATAATGCATCTTCTATTTATTAATAATGTTGAAGATGCTTCCAATCTATATAAAAAACATAAAATTTTGAAGTAGCTTTTTTTCTAGTTTTCCACCAGGAAAAGAAATCTCTGTGGTCTTTACATTTCTGAAAATCGCCTTCATTTTTTGTCTAAAAAACACTTGAAATTTATTTATAATTGAAATATAATTATATTATTTTGCCCCCACCCTTTTTCCCTCCAGCCTTTCCGAGCTACCCTCCCACACGCCCCTCCCATGCCTCCTTTTTCAAGTTCGATAGCCTCATTGTCTTTGACGATTATTGTTACTTCTATGTATCTATGTGTGTACATGCACATACACACATATACACACACACACAACCTGCTGAGTCCCTTTTTGTTGCTGCCAAGTGTATTGTTTCAGGGCTCACCGCTCTGTTTTCGGAAACCAGTAAGGGGCCTATGCCTGGCAGAAGCTAATTTTCCTTCTCCTAACAGTCATTAGTTGCATGTAGTTACTGGACTAGGAGGGAGACTTCATGAAATTATCCCCTTCCATATTAAAAATTCCACTGATGGAGAATCCCTTCATTTACCTCACCTTCATGATGCTTAATACAAATGTATTAGTCAGGGTACTCTAGAGTAACAGAACTTATAGAATGAAATATATATTTTTTTAATATATATACTTGAATATGAAATATATATTATATAAAATATATTTTTTCTATATATATCTACATATATAGAAATATATGTGTGTGTGTATATATATATATATATATAGAGAGAGAGAGAGAGAGAGAGAGAGAAAGAGAGAGAGAAAGAGAGAGAGAGGAAAAAAAGAATATACCTTCTCCTCTGCACCTTATGTCATGGAATTTTCTCCAAAACTGAACACATACTTGAATACAAAGTCTCAACAGACACAAGAAAATAGAAATAACACCCTGCATCCTATCTTACCACCATGGCTTAAAGTTGGACATCAACAGCAACAGAAACGACAGAAAGCTTACAAATTCATGGAAACAGAATAACTTTCTACTAAACTAAAAAAAAAATTGGTCAAGGGAGCAATTAAGAAAGAAATAAAGACTTTCTAGAATTGAACGAAAATGAATACTCAACATACCCAACTTAGAGGACACAATTTTGATGCAAAAATTCTCTATAAAATACTTGCAAACCAAATGTAAAACAAAGCTTTTTAAATCAACATGAGCAAAGCTCTTCGAGATTTAAAGAGCATGCACAGGTCCTGCATGGGTCTCCGCCAGGTCCTCTGCATATATTTTATGGCTTTCAGTTAATCTTTTTATGGGATTCCCAATGAATGGGTCCCTGATTATTCTGCTTTCTCTTGGGCCTTTTTCCTTTTGTTGGCTTCTCTGATCCAACTGCAGCATGATGTTTTTGTTTTGTTTTGTTTTGTTTAAAAAAAACGAATGAATGAATGAATGAAAACATAGCCACTGGAGTAAAGTCACCAACTGAACTGTCTTGTCACTTATACTCGCTGGAGAGGGAAAATCAGTTTTCTCTAATAGATCAGCACTGGGTATATCAACCATTCCAGGTCAGGCCTCATGCTCAGGAGTACAGTTGAACAGCAAAACATGGCCTCCACAGTTTTTGTTGCTGTTGTTGTTTTGCTTTTTGTTTTTATGTTTTCTTTTATTTGATTACAGTTTGGTGTTTTTGTTGTATTGTGTTTTGTTCTTTTGGCATGGTGTTTTATTTTGTGTTTTTGGTTTTGTGAAGTTTTGGTTTTTTGTGTTGAGTTTTGTTTGTCCTTTTAGAAAGTACTTAAGTTTGGCTCAGTGTGGTGGGGGGAGAATCTGGAAGGATTTGACAGATGAGAAGACTATGATCAAAATATATTTAAATTAAAATAAATAAAAACGTGACAAAAAGAAGTATTAACTGTGTACCATGAGGAGCCTTCATACTCACATGAAGACAGTTTGTGGTACTGAAGTTTTATCAATTTATTAAAATAACAAGTACAAAATAATGTGCTATGGGATTTATGTTTCACATAATTTATATTTGTGTTGTCTCCAGTTTTGATTTGCATTGAAATCTATCTAGTGGAAGGCCAAATAACCAAATAAACAAGTATAAAAATAATAATATAAAAATTTGCCATTTACTCCTATGTTTCTGCTTTTTAGATCAGCACTGTATGTTTAGGGGTTCAATCAACACAGATTGTCAGACACATAGATGCTACATTATCTGCTGTTCCTGGACATGAGCCACACTGGGAAGCAGAGACCAGGGTCCTATGTAGAAATCTGACTTTGCCTGCCAGAGTTCAACTGTGTGCAACCTTCTCACAAATATTATAACTTTATATCTATTAAACTGTAACTATCTTTGCATTAGAAAAATAAGTTTAAGTGATTAGTGATTAATCAGTAATCAAAATATTCCTCTTTTGATTAGTGGAGAAGGTTGCAAGCAGGTTGCTACATGTCAATTTATTTAACTGATACAATTTTTACCTCATTGAAAAATACAATCCTATTTTTTAAACTATCTGACATTGTTCTAGCAGTAAACAAAGGTAGAAAATGCCTGAACATATTCAACATGAAACTCTTTCTTGAGATTAGTTTTGAAAACTTCCTTGTTTGCCTGAAATTGTAAGAAACCTCTGAACATTCAAGAACATTTAATTTTTTTATATTCACACAATTGATTTTGGTGTAGAATTTGTGCCTTAGAAAATCTCTTTTAAATAGCACTATAGTGAGACTGGGCAGTGGTGGCTCAAGCCTTTAATCCCAGCATTTGGGAGGCAGAGGCAGGTGGATCTCTGGGAGTTGCAGGCCAGCCTGGTCTACAGAGTGAGTTCCAGGACAGCCAGAGTTACAACAGAGACCCTGTCTCAAAAAAACAAATTCTGTGTGTGTGTGTGTGTGTGTGTGTGTGTGTGTATGTGTATATGTGTGTGTATGTGTGTGTGTGTGCGTGTACGTGTGTGTGTGTATATGTGTGTGTGTATGTGTGTATATGTATACTGATTGGCCATTAATATAATCATTTTAAAGTGTCAATAAAAATAATAAAAGATAGATTGACATGGGGAAATGCCATCTAAACTATGAGGAAAAGATGTCATTTCAGAAATTAAAAATAGATTCTTCGCTTTTCTTAAGGGTTTCTTCTGTATCACCCATCCTCCCTCCTGTGTTTCCCCTTCACCCCATTTTCTTTCCCTCATTAAGAGCTGTTTTTGAGATTCTCTTCCCCTTCTCAGCTTTCTACACAAGGGTTGCACACTAAGTGGTGGGTGCTTCTGCGTGACGCAAGACACTTGTTACTGCTGCTGCTCTCGCTCACCCTCCTGGCATGGATCGAGCCCGTGACAAGGACAAGCAGATTTATGTCTTCAGGTTTCTCCTCTCCTTGAAGCTTGAGCTGTATTTTAGGACAACTACAAACTCACTAGCATCATCAAGCAAGGTTCCTTTCTTTGTATTTCACTTCAGTTAATGCCTGACAGGAGAGTTCAGTTGAGCTTAGGATCCTCTGATCCTAACTCATCCTCTTGTGGATGCTAACAGTAAATGTATTTTTTCATGCTAGCTCTTCCTATTCAGACGACACTGAAGAGTAAAACGATCACCAGCTCCTGCCTCTGAATTTGCAGTAAGCTCTCTGTAGCGGGTCAGGTCACATGTTGTCTAACCTCTGGCAATCTGCGCATGAGCAACTCCAGGTCACATGTTGTCTTACCTTTGGCAATGTGCGCATGAGCAACTCCAGGTCGCGTGTTGTCTTACCTCTGGCAATGTGAGCATGAGCAACTCTAGGACACATGTTGTCTTACCTTTGGCAGTGTGCGCATGAGCAACTCCAGTGTCTCTGCTCTGTTGAGATTTTCATGGGAACTGACTAAATACACGACTCAGTTCTCCATGTTCCAGAAGGACCTTGCACAAACCCTTGTTACAGCCCCTGTTGTTTCCCAGCTCTTTTGGTACATATGTCCCCAAACTGTTGGAGCGAATGGCCTTATCCATCTGTTCCTTCCCATCATGCTTGTCACATAAGAAATCTCAATAAACATTAGTAATAGGAATGGATTAATTGCGACACTCTCTTTTCTTGGTGCCATGTTGTCTCAGCACCATAGAAGATTATTTTTCTGGAAAACAATAGTGTTCCAAAGGGAGATTTAATAATTCTGTGGCTTGAAAATAAATCCAGTTTGCTTAGAAAGCACATTCTGCTTCTCCACTGGGAACTTCTATCTTGCTCATGTCAGCAAAACTGAACACAGTGTTTTCTGAATAAAATTAGTCTTGATTGGTTTATATTTGCTTTTTATTTGGGAACAATGAAATATCCAGACCAAAAAAATTAAAAACAATTCTCTCTTTCCTCTTCTATTCTCTTGCTGTATTGTTGCCTTTTTATTGTAAAATGTGTTGATTGTTGGAGACGTTGTTTGTAGTTCCTAGTCACCTTAAACCAGCTGTCTTTCATGCATTCGATCAGCATTTTTGCATTGAACAACTTTTACGATATTAGATCATCGACTTCCAAAAATCTGAATCATTTGGATTCTGTTTATTTAAAAAATTCATTGGTTGCAGCTAAAATCTATGTTTTTTAGAATGTGAGATAGTGTAACAATTGCACAGATTCTCACCTGCAGATGAGATTACTGTGACCAAGAGAGGGAGTGCTGCTAGAAAGAGTAAATTAAACCATCCGTCAGCTGTTCAAAACAGACCTACAGCCAACAAAAGATGATTATTATCTACTAGTCTATGTGTCTGTTTGCATTTATAATGATTTTTATGTATTTATTAAGTTGTCACTGTTAATTTACTTTTCTATCCAGATTTCAACCAAGAGCGAATTTCACCCCCGATAATTATCGTAATCAATAACATAGGTAATCATAGATAATTATTTTAGCTCAAGCTTTTGTGTATGTCAGCACTCAGACCTTTTACGCACTTTCTTAAATACTTCCCACCTCCTGGTTATGATCAATCCCCCTTGAGAAGGCACAGAGGATGTATGTAGAAAAGGACAAGACTGTCATTGGGACATAAAATTGATAACATATCCCAGAATGCAGTGTGCCCCCATGAAAATGATTTAGAGACTGTAAAATCTGCCTAAGTTAATCAAGGTGTATTAATGGCTTTTTGAATTCCTTTACATTTGAGGGGTTGAAGGCAGGGAAGGCAGAGAAGGAACAGGAAGCCATTTGGCAGCTAATATTCAAGAGTTGAGATGTTGGAGACTCTTATGTTTATCCTCAATTACCATCCCCAAAACACGAGGACCTGGCTCTGGATTTGACAATGATCCTTTCCTCTTTACAAAGACAGTAGTCGAAGTTGAAATTGAAACCACAGCCTACTCACTTGGACTACAGACAGCTTTTGTTCAGCAACGCTAGAGTGCTTATTCATTCGAAAATACAAAATCATTAACGTACAGCTTTTTAAATATTTTTCCTTAAGGTAAGAGCTTTCGTTAACTGAAACCCACGGGAAGAATACTTGCTCCTTTTCATACATGGCTTTCATGGCTTGTCTATGCACGTGATGTCAAAGCACGCGGCTTGGCTGCTGATGGCGCTCAGTGGTTGAGGGCTGGCCAGGCACGTGTGAGGATTCCGATGTGAAGTCTTTGGATCAGAACTGAAGAAGCAAAAAAAGAGAAAAACAAAAAGAAAGCGCATGTTGCTTACTTGCTTACGTCTCTTCGAGTAGAATGTGTTTGAGACCCTTCCAGAACACTTTGATTAGTTTTTAGTGGCTTGAAGCCTGCATGTCAGGGACTATGCAGAGACTCTGACTCTTTCATAAGACAGAGTGGAGTCTCCAGGGAAAAGCAGCCCAGTGTTGATTTCGGATGAGATCTGTCCAGCAAAGTAGTCTGTTGCATTATCCTGCCCCGTTTATTTTGCTAATTAACATAAACATCTCTCCCTGAGATGGAATCCGTACTGTACATTTTCCTATATTCTTTTTCTCTCATAAGTATGATGGTCAAATGCTGTGCACTGCAGTTGGTATTAATGCTGATGGGTCAGCTTAAGTGCAAGTACAGTTTATAGTCTATTACAATTTCTTCATTCAAACTTAAACTATACTCGGAAGGTTGTGGGAAAGTGCTCAAGATTTTACATAATACAAAAAAAGCCATGTCCTTATGAAATAATATTTAATGTGACAGTTGGACAAAATGATGGATAACAAATATATCCAAATTTCCAAGGAAGAGTTTTCCTAAGCAGTTTCATACTACACGAGCTTGGATCCCTTATTATACATCAGTTTATTGTCTTAGAACTTTAGTCTATGCTCCTCAGTGTGAGATAGAATCCATGATGGGCTTTTCATTTTTTTTTCTTCTGCCTGGTGCAGTTGCACAAGCTAGTGGTCCTAGCTACTTGAGTGTACTTGAGTGTCTGAAGCAGGAGGATCACTTCAATCACTTAAGGTTTCCAAGCTGCAGTACACCATGTTGACTATGTGTCTTCACTAAGTTAGTCATCAATATGCCTCCCTACTGGGAGCAGGGGACTGCCAGGTTGCCTAAGGAGGAGTGAACCAGTTAGGGTGGAAAAAATATTTCAGGTCTTTCTTTCTTCTCCTTCTTACCCTGAAATATTTCAAGGAGTAGAATTTGCATTCCTACGAGAGGTCACCACGGCTGCTGGACTACACTTTGACTTACTATTGGGATAACTCTCAAACAAACATGTCCTGACACTACCAACTCTGGCCCCTGTGAGCTGGGCTGCTAAGTGCATTTCTTGGGGAGTATTACATTTTTATTATGATATAGAATTGCTCTTCCGCCTACCTCCCTCAGATAAAAATCAAAGGCCGCATTCTGTGTAAATATAGCACAGTGTTATCCGTGACACAGAGCAGGGGTTGCTGGATAGCACCATTGACTTTCAAGCTGCTATTTACCAATGGGCACTTTGAATTAATTGAGTAGACGTGTATTGTGGCACGGGAATTCAAACTTCCCAGTTTTCTGAGAGTTGTCTTAATTTGCATGCTGCATAAATAGTAATATTTGTAGAGAACCTCATGACTCCGATACATAATCAGGTCATAGGAGCTGATTACAGAGACAGTAAATGAATCTTCTTTTAGTACTAATTAGCATTGAAACTTGGTTCTGATTCTGCATTTTCTTAAGGCACCTCCATGTTTCCCTTCTCATTCTTTAGTTTGTCCAGAAAACCTTGAACAAGAACCTACTGTGTGCTGGGGCTCAGCCGGGAAGTCACTGTACTCTCAACCTCTAATACACTTGCTAGTACATTAACGTGGAAACTGCTTTGTAGGGGAATGTGTCGGTAAGCAGGGTGGGAACACGGGGAAGCCTGACCCTGCCCGAAGGGGTCAGAGAAACCTTCTAGTCAGTGTTGCTTTCTTTAGAAAGTGAACGTAGAGATAGTGTTGAATCGTTTCCAGAGTCCCACTCAATATATCGCCCTCCTAGTGCAGAAGAAAGAAAAGTGTGAACAGAGGAAGCACAGTTGCTATTTAAGGAACAGGAGCACCTTCGGCCACATAGGAATTCTTTCATTTTTAAACACACTTTACCCTGAGCACTAAGTATGTTAGCATTCATTCATTCATTCACTCACTCACTCAGGCTTCTTGCTGGGCATCACATGTCTACGTGAGTCTCCTGACGTAAATGTTCTAAGTGAACCCAAGGTCCTTCCTACTTTCTGCCTACGTCCCTCCATTAGATGGTTCTGCTCTAGTTCCCTGCAGCCCCTCCGCAGGCTTAAACAATACACTGGTTTGCTCTTTGTTATCTACTTCCCTTATTCTGTCTCATCTCTGCTATCAAGGGCAGGTCTTTGCATAGAAGAGGTCCTTGGTGCCGATTTGAAGAGTGAACAAGTACTTTTAGAATAGCTGTCAGGATTCGAAAAGCGGTTGTCAGTAGCAGGCTTGATAACTGTTTCTGGTTGGATTGCTCGATTCAGGGTGAACAGACAGATTTCTGCTGTGAGCTTGGGCCTTCGAGCTTCTCCGGCTCTCAGCAGGATCAGCAGGGAATCTGCCTACCAGAGCAGCTACAGTACCCGCTGTTATCTTCTGCCTCACTGGGGCCCCGTGTAAAGGTCG